>CM042692.1:207098393-208345048 GCA_023614405.1 Avena insularis
TTCTGGAGCTCCAAAAATTATTTCCTTGGGTGGTTAAGTAGGGTTTGATGTACTGATTCATTTAGAGTTGGAATCATGTCCACAGAATTACAGAATGCCCTCAGGAAATTTCCAAAGATAGTTCTGGAGTTGTTTTGTATTTTTCACCAAATTAAATATACAGAATATTTTGAGTTGATTCCAGGGGCACATGGTAGGAATTTAGAATACCTTTCTGTAGAAATTGGAAACAACCTTTTTGGAGTTGTGGAACTATTGTGGTGATTTATCTAGTGAAAACACTCTGGACAGAATTGTTTAATTCATTAGAAATCCTCATAAGCTCAATAACTCTTGATCTCCTGGATTTTGGTAGTACTGAGGGTACCACATGACCGAAAGTAGGAATTAGGTCAATACCCTTCATATATTGGCCTAGAGAATTTTATAAAGACAGAATATAATTAATCTTGTCATTTTTATATCTTCAGATCTATAGTTCCACTTAGCTGGAGACAAGAGCTATTAGATAAGTATACCAACTACCTTTCATAGGCACTTTGAATCATACCATTTGGGTATGTACAACTCACTGTGGAAATTATTTAGTGAAAAAGTATACAGTTTAGTGGATTTAATGCCAGTAAATAATAAGAATTATTTTTGGCAAGTGACTAGTTCTGCATGTTGCACAAAACATGTGAGAGTAGGTATAAAATTATCTTTGGACAGAATATGGTAGTTTTCATTTTTAAAACGATTTAATCCAAAGGGGACATTTACAGATCTGGTGGAAATGGATAAAAAGGAAAGGGGGTGGGCTAGTTTCCCAGGGGGAAATGGGCCGTCGAGGAGGAATCGGCCCACCCGGCACTGGCTCGTGCGGGAGCCCCGTTTGAATAGCTGGCGGTCGGATCCCGTTGGTCAGCTACCCGGGCGGGCGAAGCGGTATAGAGCAGCGAGGGCCGCTCGATCAAGTGGAGATCGACGGCCCATAGGCATCGTCTTCCCCACGACTGGAGGCGGTCTACCGGAACCCTAGGGGTAGTGGCGGGGCTCGGGAAGCTTACCAGAGGGCTCGCCGGCGACTGTGGGGTGGCGGAGATGAAGCGGCATGGCGCGACGACTCTGGGGATGGGCGGCAATTGTCGGTTCCGTGATGGAGTGCGGCTCGCATGACGATGTCCGAACCGAGCTCGCCGGAGCTCGAAGGTGGCGATGGTAGGTACTGTCCTGGAAGGGAAGAAGGGGAGGGTTAGATGCAGAAAGACACGGGGAGCTCGGGAGAATGACATGCAGAGGGGGAGGAGTAGAGGGGAGAAGGCTAAGCTCATCCTTTGAACAATGGCCGAGAGGCCATTTTCTTCCTCTCTCGGCTAAACCAGAGCAAGGGGAGGGGAGTGGATGGTAGATGAGGGGGGAGAGGATGCAAATGAGGTACAGGGGAGACACGGGGTGGCCTGTGGCCTATTTAAACCGATGAAGGAGATGTGGATGTGAAATGTCCATTTTGGACATGGGGGAAGTGCTGGCCAGTGGTTGGGCAATAAGGGAGGTGGAGAGAGGGGTGGTGGGGCCTCTGATTTGAGCACTGGGTGGAGGAAGGGGTGGTGTTTTATGCTACACAAGATATCCAAGATTTGGAAGATTCCATATCACTCTTTCTCTCTTTCCAAGGACAAAAGACAAGAGGAAGGTGGTGATATAGTACATGATACGGGGGGTGGTCGACCAGAGGGGAGAGTGGTATTGTGGAGGCTTGTTGGGGAAGATTAGAAGAGGTTTGATGGAGGTTTTGGTACTAAAGGGATAAATGTTCAAATCTTCTCTAAGGGATGTTCAAGGTTTAATTCTTGATTTTTGATCTTGACCAAAAGAGATAAGGATGCTGGTAGATGGGTAAGGTTAGGATGCCTCTCTAGGATTTATTTGGGATTTTTCAGAAGATTAGAAGTCCATTGAAATCCATTTATTCAAAAAGTATAGAAGTAGTTTCTAGAAGCTCATTTTATATTTTTACATTAGACTTGGTTGGATTTGGATGTGAGATGGTCCCAAATGTGAATACACTTAGAAGAATTTTCCCGAGATTTATTGGAAGATAAAAGTATTTAAAACAATTATTATTCCAATTCAGCCATTTAAGGAAATGGGCAAAAAGAAATAATAAAGGTCTTCTATTTATTTTTGAAGTGGGAAGGTAGGGTATGATGTATGGACCTCAGTTGAGCCAAAAGTTGGGGAAGTGTTTTGGCAAAAAACAAACTTTCCTTTATGGAAGAAGTTTTGGAGATCTTGTCTATTAAAGAGATTAATTAGATTTGGAGCCATAATAATTATGGATAATATTTGATAAATTTTGATGATAAGGTAGATGATGTAAACAAGGTTTAGCAAGCATTTGCAACCTTGGGAAATTGGAAATCCAACTTGAATTAGATGGAAAACAAGGAGTTGTGGATCTAGGGTGATGTTAATTTTATACCACCAAAATATGGGTGTATCTTGGAGCTCAGAGCTCCCATTAGAGCATGGGGTATATGGATGGATAGACCAAGTTATGTAGATCATCATGGTACAGAATTTTGGGCTTTATCATGTTTGAGCTCTCCAAGGATTGTTTCCAAACTTTGAATAAATTAAGCCTTCCAGAGCAGATTATCAACTAGCCTTCAAATCCTTGTGGGTTTAGGAAGCACAAAGATCCACTTGGAATAAGTGAAGTATATATTGATAGACCTATATTAGTAGCACACAACCATGCAAAGAGTTGGTGCATAGAATGTTGGATGATGGTGTGAGCTTCTGTCAAAGTAGGCATGTTGACTAGATTTGCAGGAATAGTTAGTTTCTTGCCTGCAAAACCATCAAGAACAGGTGGGTTGAGGATGATATAAACAAGGTCAAGAGTGGGCCTTGGTAGTACTTAGGATGGTTAACAAGATGGTTCAAGTGCATTACCAAAAATGCACAAGGGGTGAGCAAGGGAGACATCCAAAAAGGTGATGTTGAAACAGATTCCAGACTAGAAGGTGGGTGGTGATGATTTTGATGGGATGCAAGGTACCAAGCATCATCAAGTGGCTGATGTTGAAGTTTAGAGGGAGTAGAAAGGATCCATGCTTAATATTGGTCTTCATTGACTTGGAAGCTTCTAGAAGGGATATCTTCAGAATTTATTTGGGTTAGGGTTTTAGATGATCACCTAGTATCTAGAGATCAGATCCAGCTTTGTATTCTTGCTTAGGGTGTGGTGATTTGGAAACATCTTGATCCTAGTGATGAGCTCCTAGAGTAGCTCATACTATCTCCTAAGCAGACAAATCAAGCAGCAGATCAAGGCAATTCATCTTACAAACAATTTAACTACTACTAGGGTTACCATCAAGCTTGGCTTGAGGTAAGGTTGGGTATTTCGAAAAGGTTGTAGTTTGGAATAAGATGAGGGTCTCTTGGTATCTCTACCAAGGGTAGAATTCAAAATGCTTCATAAAAAGGGTTTTGTTAAATCTAGAGATAAGAATAGTAGAAGGTTCTGTCTTGAAAACATAAGGAGATTATGTTATATAGCTCTCCATAGTTTGATCAATAGAAGCTACTAAAATAGTTGGTTTGCAAAGGCTTCGTGGCTCAGGTTTTGAAATGCCAGAACATTTGAGAATATAAAAAATGAGCCAAGATAGTTTTGTTAAATAGGTTTTGTCAACTGATGTTAAGGTAAGGAGTATATCATCTAATACCTATTCATATGCATAAGCATATTCAAGCAACAAGCAAACATTTCAGCACTAAATAAGAAAATGTTTTTCTTCCCCCTAATTTTGCATTCTGGACAACTAATTAGGGTTGCTGAAATTGGGATGTTACAGACCTTTCCCCCTTAAAAGAATCTCGTCCCGAGATTCGGGAGAGTAAGGTTAGGGGATTTTAAGTCAAGGTTAGCGCTACTGGTTTCAAGCGTGCTATCTTACGGACTCCATCTTTGAAAGTGGTTACTATGTCGGGGGAGTTTGAACTTCGGTCTTCTTGGATGCACGAAGAGTTGAGCAAAGTCCAGTCCTGATTGCGAGGGATGATCTTCTGTTCCTTCCAGAATTGATATCTCGAGGGTTTAGGTTGGGGGGACTAGCTCAAATCTAAGCTTCAAGGAGTACTTGTCGGAGGCTAGAATCTGTGGCTTGGTGTACCTTCCTCTAAGGATTCACAGATCTTCCTTAGGGGCGTAGCGTATCCTTTTAACGATTTTAGGGTCGGGACTCCTGAGTTTACTTCGGCGAAGGTTTACCCTATTTTTGTGGGAAAGGCACAGTCTTTCCCCTTAGGATTAAACTGGGGTAGATTGGAGAGTTGACATAGTCCTTCCTTCTTGGCGTCGTAGATTGAGGTTTTGAAGACTGTCGTCACTCTTTCTCCTAGAGTTGGAATCTTCCGATGACGTCCGCGAAGGTAGGTCCTACGGGGCTTATATACTACGATTATTCATACTTAGTCTGTTGGAGCCGTTGGAGTCTCACGTCCTCTAAGCGATTGGAATTTAGCGGTTAGCGATCTTGTGGTTCTTCGGATAGGTTTTAGCTGATACAGCAGAGGGACTTCGTAGAATCTTCAGTTAGTTTCGCCTCTAATGTCTCATGGGTTGTTGTTTGGTGAGAAGGCGTCAAATATGGCGGTCTTTCTGAAGTATCCTTGGGTAGCTAGTCTTCTGAAGATTGAGTGGAAAGACGCAGTCTTTCCACCTTGGAGCTTCACTAAGGTGCTTTAGGAGGGGTGCGGATCTTCTGTCTTGGAGGGCTGGCGTGATTCTAGTTGAAGGTTGTATCTTCTTGGTCTTGAGTGGAGGTCTTCGAGTGACTCCTTATTTTATCAATCTTGGTGGGGGTGGTTTCCTAACGAAGGCTTAAGGAGTTAAATTAGGACAAGTTAGCGGCTTACGAATCATCTTGATAGTTCTCTGTTGGATTAGAGGCATCCATCTTCAGAGGAGTTGTCTTTTCTTGAACTCTGGGCGTTGTTTCTGCTCGATGGCAGAGTAGACTGGTTGTCTTCACGCTTCCTTAGCATCCGGATTCAGGGGTACTTTTGACTTCTAGGGAGGAACTTCTGTCGTTTTGAATAGGGTTGATTATAATAGTTAGTCTCCTGAGGCGGTCAGAAGCGCTAATATACCAAAGGTCATTGTAAGTAGGTCTTCACTTCTTGTCTTGGTCGACATTTTTGGTGGTTTCTTGTGGAGGATCCTTCGGTGATCGACTTCCGGCTTCAACATGATTCTTGTTGTAGTAGACTGAGGAACAAGGGAGTGTGGTGCTATTGACGACTCTTGCGAGGTGAGTTTGACGAGGTATGCCGTCCTGCTGAGGTGAAATCTTCAAGTTGATTCTGACTTGACGATGTCGAACTCCTAGTTCTTGTGATGCTTTTCCTCTCATTTACTCTCGAGGTTAGTTTGGATCTCATTACCAACATCTAACACAGGGGTTTCCTGAGTTACTAGGTGGGTTATCGCTCCTCGAGTCACATTTTTAAAGAGGTCAAAGCAAACCAGAACATACAAACAAGGTGAACAGAGCGAGGGGATCACAATGTCCTCGGCAAACAACACACATCAAGCAACACAGAATGCACTTAGGCAAGCAAACACGGTCAACGCCAGGGACCAAGGAGTTAACTACTCGCGATGTAGGGGAATCCTATTCTTAGGACTATTGATCCTAGATAGTCGTCTTTCTTCAGGTCGGAGGTACTATCTTGCTGATGAAGTATTCGTCGTATCTTGGATGTTTCTTGATAGTGTAACACCCGATTTCTTCTGATTGTGAGGATTCCGCTGGTAGAGCGATATTGTAGTCTCCTTGTGTTTGCTGGTAGTTGCTTGTCTTCATCTTGTTCTCATTGTCTTCACCGGGTTCTAGATCCTAGTTATTTAAAATCCGTAGTTTTGAAGTTTGGACGAGAGTTAGAGGAAACCATTTTCGAAAGCATTTACTTAGAGTAAGAGAAGAACTAGAACTTTTTGAAACTCATTGAGAAACTAGTTTTCGAAAGCCGGGCTTTTCAGAATAAGGTTCCTGTCTAACGACAATGCTAACTAAGGGTCTCCTACCATTAGGATGACTCTAATACCAAGTATGTGGGGCCCCCGGATTAATCCTCTGAGAATCCCTGTTATGCATACAACCACGATCCCATGATCAGTTAGTCATGGCACATAACCGACAAGTATCAAAATAAACATCCCATACTTAACGAATACATGTCATACCTTAGTTGCCATTATGGATACATCGATCAACATCAGCGGAACTTCCTTAAGCGTAGAGCCCGAGCCATGCCTTAACATACAGACAACTGACTGGGAGAACGTCCTAGCTCGCTTAGCCGTCAACTTCATCCTCTTCTTGATATCTAACCAAGTTAATATCTAGGGACAATGCCAGTGAGTACTTTGAATGTGCTCGCAAACCACCTCAAGAAAATAATAATAACAAGAGGATATGCAATATGTCTGTAGTAGTAGGAGGGCTTCAAGATAGGTTCTTTTCTCAAATAGTTTCTCTTGTAGATATAGCATCTACATATCTTTGTTGAAAAATTTTGTAAACCATTTTGGAAACCTTTTGAAAAGTTTTGAAAACACTAGGATTGGGGTACCCATTTGTTCCCGTCTTCAAGTCGTCCCACGACCAAACTCCTTTCTCCTCCTTCCGACCATCCCATAGTCAAAACCTTTCTCCTTTACGACCATCCCATGGCCAAAACATTTCCAAAGCCATTTCTTTTCCAAAATCCTTTTTGAAAACAAAACCAGCACCGCTCTACAGCAACCTTCCCAACCATCCATGACCGCGGATACGGCTATTCGAATAGATTTACACTCTGCAGAGGTTGCACACTTACCCACACCATCCGGGTACACTACCATGATCTACACCGATCGTGGGTCGAGTAACCGATCAAGACTCTCTGGATGCCCACTCCAATATAAGTGCCTACCCTATGAGTGTTATTCCCCTCAAAACCGGGACGTCGGGTACCGAGGACCAACCGGAGCGCTTTTTCCACTTTTCGAGTGTGCGCTTTCAATGAGGGGCTCATAGTAACGCGTGGAGGCCCGCAGACCCTTCGTTCCTTCTTCAGGTCGATGTCCCACATGGACCTTTATTGGAGAAGGCCCACCCTCCAGGGATCGCAATCCCCTGTAGTAGTTACGAGGCAGCTTATACCAGAATAGACAACCCTCAAATCCAGCCTTGTCCCATTCCAGAGTAATGTGGTTGCACGGGTTAATTGTTCTAGCAAAACTGCAAGAACCGGGTGCGTTTTCTTTTTCCTCCATCTTTCCTTCAGCATTTTGTAAAACAAAACCTTTTTCTTTCTCAACATCTCTTGGGAGGTCCCCACCTCACCAAGGTTTTATCATAAAACTTTTGGTAATACTTTTTTCGGGGTCTTCCCATCCTATAGCTTTGCTTTGGCTAAAACAGGGTCTCCAGAGGGTTATTGTGATATACACCATCTATTCTACTAGGGACAAGTAGGTGTCACCAAGGGGGTTGTACTTAATAGTACAAAAGTGTAATAGTTCGGAGGAGCCAAACCACTACCATATATACATCACCATATAGTAAACAATGCAGTTTTTCATAAGTAGTAGATAAAACATGCATAAGTAAAACAGTAGGACAAGGCTAATGAGAAATAAGGTGGCTTGCCTGATGATCAGCAATATGGCATTATTGACCCTAGACTTCTTAGAAAACCCAATAAAATATACAGTAATAACCATCTTCTTATGATCTTCGAGATAATCGCAACTATCATCGTCAGATCACATGCAAGCAAACAAATGACACAATCAACACTAGACATACAATACATACAGCAAGAAATGGACAAAACAAGTTTACAAATCCGTAGTGGTGTTGAGAAAATGGATTAGAAGGATTGGGAGCATGTCTCGGAACATTTGAAGGAAACCATACGGGTTTCATAGTCTAGAAACTAGGGATGGGAGGGTTTTGGACCAAAGACTTATTCTATAAGATAGCATTGTGAAAACATGATACCAACAGATATATATTGATAAAATGAAACCAACAAAAGTGGTTTCACTATTTTATCACTTACCAAAGATTTATAGTGATTTTTATAGTGAATAAGACTCTAGTTTTAGGAAATAATTCACCAGAAAAGTTCTGGAGCTCCAAAAATTATTTCCTTGGGTGGTTAAGTAGGGTTTGATGTACTGATTCATTTAGAGTTGGAATCATGTCCAAAGAATTACCATATTTCCCTCAGGAAATTTCTAGAGACAGTTCTGGAGTTGTTTTGTCTTTTTCACCAAATTAAATCTATAGAAGATTTTGAGTTGATTACAAGAGCACATGGTAGGAATTTAGAATACCTTTCTGTAGAAATTGGGAACAACCTTTTTGGAGTTGTGGAACTACTATGACGATTTATCTAGTGAAAACACTCTGGACATAATTGTTTAATTCATTAGAAATCCTCAGAAGATCAATAACTCTTGTTCTCCTGGATTTTGGTAGTACTAAGGGTACCACATCACAAAAAGTTGGAATTAGGTCAATACCCTTCATATATTGGCCTAGAGAATTTTCTAAAGACAGAATATAATTAATCTTGTCATTTTTATATCTTTAGATCTATAGTTCCACTTAGCTGGAGACAAGGGCGATTAGATAGGTATATCAACTACCTTTCATAGGCACTTTGAATCATACCATTTGGGTATGTACAACTCACTGTGGAAATTATTTAGTGAAAAAGGATACAGTTTAGTGGATTTAATGCCAGTAAATACTAAAAATTATTTTTGGCAAGTGACCAGTTATGCATGTTGCACAAAACATGTGAGAGTAGGTATAAAATTATCTTTGGACAGAATATGGTACTTTTCATTTTTAAAACGATTTAATCCAAAGGGGACATTTGCAGATCTGGTGGAAATTTATAAAAAGGAAAGGGGGTGGGCTGGTTTCCCAGGGGGAAATGGGCCACCGAGGTGGAATCAGCCCACCCGACACTGGCTCGCGCATGAGCCCCGTTTGAATGGCTGACGGCTGAGTCCCGTCGGTCAGCTGCCCGAGGCGAGCGAAGCAATATAGAGCGACGGGGGACGCTTGATCAAGTGGAGATCGATGACCCCTAGGCATCGTCTTCCCCGCGACTGGAGGCGGTCGACCGGAACCCTAGCGGGAGGCGGAAGGGCTCGGGAAGCTTACTAGAGGGCTCGCCGACGACCGTGGGGTGGCGGAGATGAAGCGGCGTGGCGCGACGACTCCAGGGATGGGCGGCAACCGCAGGTTCCGCGACGGAGTGCGGCTCACGCGACGACGTCCGAAGCAAGCTCGCCGGAGCTCGACGGTGGGGATGATAGGTACTGTCCTAGAAGGGGAGGGTTAGATGCAGAAAGACACAGGAAGCTCGGGAGAATGACATGCAGACGGGGAGGAGTAGAGGGGAGAAGGCTAAGCTCATCCTTTGAACAATAGCCGAGAGGCCATTTTCTTCCTCTCTTGGCTAAACCAGAGCAAGGGGAGGGGAGTGGATGGTAGGTGAGGGGGAGAGGATGCAAATGAGGGGCAGGGGAGGCACGGGGTGGCCTCTGGCCTATTTAAACTGAGGAGGGAGATGGGGATGTGAAATATCCATTTTGGACATGGGAGGGAGGTGTTGGCCAGTGGTTCGAGGCGTCCGGAAGAGAGGGGTGTGAGATGTACGGTGTTCCGGGACGGTGAGCACACAAGTTTACCCAGGTTCGAATCCGTCGGCTTTGGACGGATCCTACTCCTACTAGCAATCCAGTAATACGGCAGAGCCGGAATATGGGTTACAAGGGTTCGCCTGTGCGAGTTCAGATTGTAGACTATTGAGGGTGCCCTAAAGGCTCTCCCTAGGACGGCTTATATAGATATCCGGCCTAGGGTTTACAGGAAAGATCTATCCGGCTACGACTGAGAGTCGGTTACAGAGTACATCTTGAACTACAAGTAACGCTATGGGCCTAAGTCGGTAAGTCTTTTGGGCCTTCCCGTAGCCGGATTGGACTCCGTCTATTCTCCTTGACTGGGTCGCCCGTGAAGCAAATCTCTAACCCGAAGTGGGCCACCCTGGTCAGTGAGGACTGTGAGGATACCCGGAAAGTATATCCCCAACAGCAGCCCCCGGAAGTCTCCAAGATCCAAAGTCGGATTCATCATCGTCTAGCTTGATCTTCGGCTTGCAGAATCTTGAAGGGTTCCTGAAACTTCACAACAAAAAGTATGATCTGGGTCTTAAAAATAAGTCAGACCTATCAACATGTTACTCGGATTTTCCAGCTTGATTTCAAACTAAGTCAGAACTTGGTCTCTGACGTCATCTGACACTCGTCATGGTCAAGTCACGTCATCTGACAAACATCACATCGGCCAAGACGATCACAGGGTCCACCGTTCACAGAACCGAGGCATCATTTTAATGCATACACGGAGATCGAGGCGACGTAATCATCGCGTGGGTCCTTCCCAGTTCCTTCCACGACACGTGGCATTTACACAGTGCGGTTTGCATGAATCTTGGCGCGGGTAGGTGGTTATAACGGGTGAGGATTCTCCTTCTCCTCTCTTCACCTGTTCCCTTGCCGTTTCTTCTCCTCCACATCTCCCCAGCGCACAGAGCTCTCCCTCCTCCCAGATTTCCTAGCGCCGCCCATCTAAGGTCACCGGGGCACCGGATAAATGGCTTCTTCTTCCTCTTCCGGCTTGGGGGCGGCAACGGCGACGACAGAGAAGGAAAGCAACCAGGGAATCTGGATCATGTGCCTCCTCGATGACGAGAAACTCCAAGTCATGGAGAATGAAGGTCTCCTCACTTTGGCGATCAAGTGAGCGGCTTCGGCTAACCATCCCCACCGTGCAGCGATGAGCGGGTCCACTTCGGCACCCACCTCGATAGAGGTTTGTCATTTCCTCCCTCGGAATTATTTTCCGAGGTAATTGATCACTACGGTGTGCAACTCCGCCATCTTCCCCCGAACTCTCTCTTAGAGATGAGTTCTTACGCAGCTTTGTGCGAGGGGTATCTCGGCATTAGGCCGAGTCTCACCTTGTTTTGTTTCTACTTCCATGTCTGTAGAAACTCTATCACTGCCGGTAATCCGTATATTACCGGTACTATTAGCCTTTCTCTTAGACGCGAGCATAGTTATCCTCGCATTTCTGTCAGTGACTCGGTCAAACAATGGCCAGCCACTTTTTTCTACCATAAGGATATTCCTACTCCCGACAAAGCTACTGCTTTGCCGGCTTTCATCGACGGAGCCGCCACAGCCCAACCGTCTTGGGACGAGGCTCCTCCGGCTCTCAGTGACGATCTGATCCTCGCTAAGAGGCGGATCGAATATCTGATAAAACACAAGGGCTTGAAAGGATCCGACCTAGTCCAATGCTGGGTCGCATGTCGGATCCAGCCTCTCCAACACCACGGCGACCGTTTGATGCATACCATCACGGTGTCAAAAAACGACTCCCTCCGCATCAGTCCTAAGGCTTTAAAGCCACAGGATTACATAAGCCAGATTAAATGGCTGATCAAGGCGCGGATTTAAAGGAAGATTCCGGACTTGTCTCTGGACATGCATACAGTGGAAGACCCTTTGGTTCCGGCAAGCTTTAATAATAAACCCTTTTACGTGTTCCATCTTTTAAGTTATCTCGCAATACCGAGATGTTTTCCTCTTTACAGCTTGCCGACCTCCCCGAGTCGGAATTTGCTCCACTCGAGGGATATCCTCCAGAGTTTTCTCAGGAGGCGGAATTGTCCCATTGCCAGACATTGTGCCCAGGAAGCGCAAAGCTCCGACAGTGGTCGTCAGCACAAAGGAGGTGCCCATCGTGAAGAGGTAACTTTCAACACAACTTTAGCCTTTGTACCTTTCTCGAATTTTCTTCCAAGATGTAATGTTTTTTATTCTATTACATTCTCAGAGCTAAGCAACTCATCAAGGGCAAGGGGAAGGGAACTTCTTCGAAGCCCCTGCGACAGACGAAGCTGACCATAGCTTCTCCTGTCATGGCTCCTCCGACTCCTGCCCTACAACCCTCTGCAACGCCGGTGATTACTCCTTCGTCGGCTGTCGCAGAAGATCCGGCTCCTACCATGGGGCCAGCGACCCTCGAGTCACAGACTGACGCCACCATGAGTGGCTCATGTTTAGATAAGGGTGAACCCTCTTCGGGTAATGATCCCTCGGCAGAGACCTTTGTCGAAAACCTCCTTAACAATCTAGGGCTTGCCAAGTTTGGCCTGTCCCGGAAATCTGTGGAGGAGATCCAACGGCTGGCCCGGCAATGCCTGGAGAAGAGAAATCTCTCTGCCGAAGCAGAAGCGCAAGAGGCGGAGGACATCAAATACTCCGACCTTCTTGACCAAGTCCGTCTTCGCGACGAGGGACTTAGGGCTGGTGTGCTTCCACCACCTCCGGTTATTCCACTCACCCTCGCCGAGAAGGTTACCACCGAGGTGAACATGTGTCTGAGCAAGCTCACACATGAACATCATGTAAGTCAGAATTCCAACTCACGATTTTCTTTATTGCATTTCATATCATATCCTCTAGCCCCCAAGCATGAAGTAGGATATACGATCTGGGTTTATGCTTCCTTAGGATGCCAAAGAATGAACTAGTGTAGCCCCCAAGGCTCGTGATGATATTAGTAACAATATTAGCCCGAGTCTTCAGTAGACTTCTGACTCTAGGTATTCTGACTTACAGAAAGTTAATTCATATAACTAGGATTTGCTGAAGAACATCTGCAACAAGCGGAGAGAGATCAGAGCTCTCCGGCTTGAAAATGCTGAGCTGAAGGTTTCCAAGGATGAGGCCGAAGGTAAACATTCCGAGACTCAAAGCTTGTCTTTGTGTTTTCATAGTCGAATTTTTTCCTAAACTGTTGTTCTTTTTTACTTACAGCACTGGTAAAACAGTCCTGCATTATGATTGAAGAGGCTGAGAACCTCAAAACCTTGGTGGTGGAGAACAAAGAACTTTGCCAAGAGCTGGAGAAGCTCAAGGCGGATCATGAGAAGAGCATCGCTCAAGTTCACGAATCTTCCTCCATGGCCACTAACGAGCGTGATCGTAAGATTGCTGCTCAAGATCAGAGAATCTCGGATCTCAACAATGAACTATGCAGAGAGAAGGACCTTTCTGAGGCGCTCCGGGCTGAACTTCGGAGTCTTCGAGAAGAGAAGACCAAAGTTGACGATGTCATCTTCGGTATGTTTCCATCTTTCTGACTTGTCTTTATGCTTCGACTCTTTCAATGTCGGATTTTTATTAACTGTTTTTTGTGTGTACAGGTCCTCTGAACTTGACAGACTCCACCTCTGCCGAGCCTCGCACCCATCGTATTACCCAAGTCGGTGATCTGCTTCATGACTTTCTCCAATCCCTTGAGGATATTGGCGAATCTCTCAAGATTCCGGATATGCATAGCATGTCGGATTTTCAGGTGCGAGACAAAGCGAAGGATATGCTGCAACTTGTCCAGGATTGGAATATGTCCTACGCGCGATCCGTGGCGCAGAACGCTCTCACCATGGTCATGAGCCACCATGGAAGCATGGAGATATGGCAAGTGACCAAAGGGTACTCTACAGTGGATGAAGACGGACAGGAGTAAGACATCAAGGCCATCATGGACTACTGCGCCGGATATGGGTGTCACGTGGCTGACTTAACTAGCTACGACACTCCCTTCTTCACTCGTGTGGACACACCGCCTCCGCCTCCGGAAGAAGCAGCTGAAATTTTCGATGATGAACAGACCGTATTGGATCTGAACATCTCGGATCGTTATCAAACTGAGGCTGATGCGTCCAGCGAGCCGGCAGCTCCTGCATCCTCTCCTACATCATAAATTATCAGAAGCAAATGTATTATTCCGAGAAACATTTATGGGTCTGTAAAATATGCAATTATAATTTTGCTAGTGCTAAGCTTTTGATCTATTCAGCACTTTTGTCTTTAAATTTTTGTGTGCCTGAAATGTTTACATAAGCACTTATACTACACTTATCGTTTATCTGGCTTTCCGCCTCGTCCCTTTCCTGAGCCAGCTAAACCTTCTGCACAGAAACTTTGCCTAGCAACGAAGCTCAATTGCTAAACCAGTTTAAACTCGGAACAACGTCGGCTTCCAGTACCAACAATTCACTACTCGGAAAATACCTGCATCCGGCAATCAGACAAATAACCAAAGTATAGACTAGAAATTTTTAGAGTTATACCCGAAGGTAGCATTTTTAGAATCGGAAATCTAAACTGGAACAAACATGAGCACAAAGTTCTTTCAAGTATTCTGGGATTTTTGACTATGACATGATCATTCGGAAATAAGATGGTAAAAACTTTTCAGAAAAAACTTGAGGCAACCAAGACTTTTATTTCTCACAGAGCACGTACATATGTATGATTACAAAGAAGGATAAACTAAGAATAAAAGGGACATAGCTGAGCAATATTCCATGGTCTGTCTAACTCATCCGGATTTGTACTGCATCTAGCTCTCTTTCTCTTCTTAGTAGCAGGTCTTTCTTTGACTGGCCTCATGTCAGTTAAGTAGTACGAACCATTGTGCAATACTCGACTAACTAAAAAGGACCCTTCCCATACTGGGAAAGTTTGTGCTTTCTTTGTTGCACAAGCCAGAGAACCAAATCACCTCTATTGAAAGATCTGTTTCTGACTCTCTGGCTATGATACTTGCGTAACTTCTGCTGATAGGTTGTTGATCTCATTTCAGCAACGACGCGAACTTCTTCGACTAAGTCGAGATCATTTTGTCGAGAAATCTTGACATCTTTTTCGATATACGCGGACACTCTAGAAGAAGTATGAATTAAATCACTAGGAAGAACTGCTTCTGCGCCATAGACCAAGAAGAAAGGTGTGTATCCGGTTGACCTGTTCGGAGTTGTTCGCAAACTCCATATTACAGAGGGTAATTCCTCTGCCCAAGCCCCGCAGCACGTCATAGTGGGGCTTCGAGTATCGGTTTTAGGCCCTGTAGGATTAAACCATTTGCTCTTTCAACTTGTCCGTTAGCCTATGGATGTGTGACTGGCGCAATGTCAAGCCAGATATTTTGCTCATTGCAGAATTCGGCCAATTCTCTCATAGAGAAATTACTCCCGTTGTCCGTGATAATACTATGCGGATAACCATACCGGATTATAACATCCTCGACAAATCTTTTGGCTGTTGCTCCATCACAACTAGTGATGGGTTTAGCCTCAATCCACTTTGTGAATTTATCCACCATCACTAAGAGGTGAGTAAATCCACTTGGATCACGTCTAAATGGTCCTACCATATCAAGCCCCCAGACCGCAAAAGTCCATGTTATAGGTATTGTTCGTAGTTGATCAGCTGGAACATGAGCTTGCTTGGCGTACTTTTGGCAGCCTTTGCACGTCTTGACTAATCGTTCGGCATCTGCCTGAGCTGTAAGCCAGAAAAATCCGTGTCTGAAAGCTTTTGCCACTAAAGATTTGGCTGCAGCGTGGTGACCACACTCGCCTTCGTGGATTTCTCTTAGGATTTCCACTCCTTCTTCTGGAGATACGCAGCGCTGAAAAACCCCTGAAACACTCCGCTTATAGAGCTCACCTTTAACTATAGTATAGGTTTTCGCTCGTCGGATAATCTGCCGGCTCAGAACCTCGTCTTCGGGTAATTTGCCATCTACCAGATAATCAAGGTAGGGTTGACTCCAGCTGGGAATTATAGCTAGAACTTCTATTAGAGGTGAGTCGGATTTGGTCGGATATTCCTCATCCACTCCCTTTATTGAGGGAACTTTGAGGTGCTCTAAAAAAGCGCCATCCGGGACCTCTTTCCGTGCAGATCCTATCCGAGATAATGCGTCTGCTTCCTCGTTTTCTGCTCGAGGGATGTGTTGAACCTCAAACCCTTCGAACGATTTAGATAAATCATCCACGACAGCTTTATACGCTGCCATGTGCTTATTTGCATTACAAATATCCGAAACTTGCTGAGCAACAAGATCCGAATCTCCGTAACACATCAAACGTCGGATGCCGATATCCTTAGCAATCCGGATTCCGTGTAGCAATGCTTCGTACTCGGCAATATTGTTTGCCGCTGTGAAGTGGATTTGCAACACGTATAGAAGTTTATCACCTTGGGGTGATTTGAGCACCACGCCAACCCCCGAGCCCCCTCGAGCCTTAGACCCATCAAAGTATAGGGTCCAATATTCCGACTCAGGGAGGGTCATATTCCCCTTCGTCTCTGTCCAATCAGCAACAAAGTCGGCAAGGATTTGGGATTTGATTGTTGTCCGGGGTTTATACTCAATATCAAAAGCTGAAAGCTCTATGCCCCATTTGGTGACGTGTCCCGTGGCGTCACTGTTGTTGATTATATCTCTCATGGGAGCTGTGCTCACCACGGTAATCGGATGCTCCTGAAAGTAGTGGCGCAGCCTACAGGATGCTAGGAAAACACCGTAAGCCAGCTTTTGATAGTGCGGATACCGCTGTTTTGATTCTGTCAAAACCTCACTGACAAAGTACGTCGGACGCTGCACCAAGTGCTCCTGATTTTCCTCCGGTATCTGCACTACCATGACGATACTAACGACTTTGTTTATCGCAGCAAGATAAAACAACATCGGTTCCCGTGGTTCCGGTGCAGCAAGGATAGGAGCAGATGAGAGTACTTTCTTCAGGTCTTGTAGTGCAGCTTTAGCTTCGTCGGTCCATAAAAAATCCTTGGTCTTTTTCAAGAGTTTGTATAATGGTGCGGCTCTTTCACCGCCGCATTAAACCGACCGATTGCGCCATGATGCAACCAGTTAGTCTTTGTACGTCCTTTAGGCGAGTTGGCCTGGAAATATTGAGTATAGCCTTGATTTTGTCTCGGTTCACCTCTATGCCTCTTTGAGACACGATAAAACCTATCAATTTTCCGGCTGGGATTCCAAAGAAGCATTTCTTTGGATTAAGCATGATGTTGTATTTTCGAGATTGCTTAACGCTTTCCTCCAAGTCAGAATCAGCGTTTCCTTCTTTTTGGACATTACCGCAATATCATCCACGTATGCATGTACATTGCGTCCGAGTTGGTCGTGGAGGCAACGCTGCATCGTGCGCTGGTAGGTAGCTCCTGCGTTCTTCAGCCCAAAAGGCATCGTAACAAAACAGAAGGTTCTGAAAGGGGTTATGAATGAGGTTTTGACTTTGTTAGATTCCTTCATCCGGATTTGGTGATAACCGGAATATGCGTCGAGAAAACAAAGGAGTTTCGAGCCTGCCGTAGAATCGATAACTTGATCAATCCTACGCAGAGCGAACAGATCTTTTGGACAAGCCTTGTTCAAGGCAGTATAATCAACATACATCATTAAATCAGTAGTGTCCTTTTTAGGGACCATTACAGGATTGGCCGACCACTCAGTGTGGATGACCTCTTCTATGAATCCGGCTAACTCGAGTCGCGCTAGTTCCTTAGCCATTGCCTTACGCTTTTCATCGCCAAAATGTCGTAAGGACTGTTTGACAGGTTTAGCGTTCGGGTTTACATTTAAAGAGTGCTCGGCAAGTTCCCTAGGTACTCCAGTCATGTCAAATGGCTGCCATGCGAAGATATCTTGATTTGCTTTGAGGAACTTGACGAGCGCGCTTTCCTATGCGCTATCTAGGCCTACGCCTATCTGGGTCACCTTGGAGGGGTCACCATCCTTCAATGGCATCTTCTTCGTCTCTTCTGATGCCTTGAACTCCAGATTCGGCTTTGTCACCTCCTTCTTCGTTGCGGGCATATCAGACGGGTCTATGCTCTTCTTGATCTCCTGGTACTCCTGGGCATGCAGCACGGCTTCAGCGAAGGCGGCATTTGCATCCTCGCACTCTCGCGCTTTCTTTGGGTCTCCCCTGATGGTGATTACGCCGTTGGGACCTAGAATTTTCATCATATTGTAAATGTAACACGGACGAGCCATAAAAGCCCAGTAAGCCAGACATCCAAATATAGCATGGTACGCGCTCTTAAACGGGACCACTTTGAAGGAAAGTGCCTCCGTCCAATAGTTCTTTGGAGTTCCAAAGGTAACATCCAAAGTGATTTCTCCCAGGGAATTAGCTTGTCTTCCTGGGACAACTCCGTGAAAGATCATAGAGCTATGGTTCAGCTGGGTCTCCGAGATCTTCATCCGGCATAGCGTTTCGAGAATATTGATACTACTGCCACCGTCCATGAGGGTTTTAGAGAAACCATAACCGTCAATAAGTGGATTGACGATTAAGGCGTATTTTCCTTGCATGTGTAGTTTAGGCGGATAATCAGCGCGGTCAAATGTGATTGCCACTTCCGACCAGTCCAGGTATTGGGGGACAACCGAAACTATTGTGTTGAGTTCATATAGAACTGCTTTCTTGACCTTTGCTGGTTGAGATCCGAGGAAGGTGATGTAAGTATCTTTTTTGGTCGGAAAATTTTTCTTCCCTTCCGGCTTGGGATTTGAAGCATCGGCTTCCTCCATGTCGGAATCTTCCTTGGTCTCTTTATCCTTTTCGGGATTCTTCTTTCCCTTTTTCCGCTTAGCTCTATAGCCAGCGGTATCATCTCTTTTGATGTCGTCATTGAAACGACACTCTGTGTTGGTGTGGGACGAGCCCCCATTGGCGTCTAGGTGATGCACACATGGGTTGTTGGCAATGTCAGCCCAAGTGTAGGTTTTTCCTGGTTGCTGGTCTCCTCTACCTTGAACTCTCGAAGTCCCACGGCCACGCCCGTGGCCTCCGCCACATCCTCCTCGTCCTCCAGACCCGAAAGTAGCAGTAACCACTGCCGTTTCCGCGTTAGGCTTCTCTTCCGAGGTATTTTTGTGCTTCTTAGCTTGTTGCTTTGGTTGTTTTGCCGACTGTGGCACAGCTAGGGCGTTGAGTAATCCATCTGCGTCGTCGTCAGCATCTGCATACTTGCTCGCTGTTTCTATCATCTCTTCCAAGTCAGTAACTTTGTCACACTTCAAGCGATGACGTAGTAAACCAATTGGGAGACCTGCAATGAAAGCTTCAATCACAGTTTGATCGTTTACTCCCTCACGGGAGTTCTTGGTGTCAATCCATCGTCCGAGGTAATCCTAGCAAGTTTCTCCGGCCTTCTGGGTGCAACGCTGTAGGTCTCCGACCGTGCAGGGCCTCCGGTATGTGCCTTCGAAATTCCGAAAGAACGCACTTTGCATGTCATACCAGTTGTGGATGGTGTTCTCCGGAAGTTCATTAAGCCATGATCATGCCGTCTTCCGCAACATAAGTGGGAGATGTCGGGTTGCGACCAGGCTGTTTCCGCCTTTGGCGATGTAGCAAGCTTGGAAGAAATCCTGTAGCCAGGTATCTGGTCGAGCAATGCCATCGTAGGCTTGGATATGTCATTTGGGGATAGAGATTGTTCCGAGTGTCGGCTGTGGCTGCGGTGCCTTGGAGCTGGACTTCGGCTTCTGCCACCACCTCCTCCACCACGACGCCCTCCATTGCCTCCCTGGGGGCCGTTGTGATGACTACTTGGTGGAGAGGGTGGAGCAGCTGGGTTTTTTCTGGCTGATCGCTGGCCACTGTCCGGAGCGTCATTATTCCGGTTCCGGGGAGGGTCTTCATCATGACGAGCCCCCTACCGGCTTGTCCCAGCATGGTGTCCGCCGTTCCTTCGTCCGTCATCCGGACGGTTTTCATGTCTAGGAGGTGGCATTCTTTATCGGTCCTCCTCCCGAAGTTTCTCCTTATCATCATCCCTGCGGTCTTTCAACTCTCTCCAGGGCGGGTTCCTCGGATTCAGTGCAGCAATTGCCTCTTGCTCTGCAACTGGGTTAATGTTACGCCAGCCACGTGAAGCTTTGTGGTGCTGTCCCAAAGATCCGGTTCTCGAGTAATTGTCTTCTCGGCGATCAGGGCGATGGTGCTGCTCCGGAACGCGCTGGGGTCTTACGTCAGCCCACGCCGGATCTATGTGACATTGGTTGGAATCAGAGACCAATTTTTGACTTCTGGACATGGCGACCTTTTGCTGCTCTAGTCCCTTGTTGAGTAGTTTGATTCCCAATCGGATCTCCTCCGGGCCTGGATTAGCTGATAGAATTTCTCGGGCCTCCACGGTGTTCTGTACTGGGGTTGGATATGCCCAATCCCCTTTGCTATCTTTTCGAGGCTTCCCCATCTCTTCTCCGAAAAGGACGGCGTGGATCTGGGGGAATTAGTTGTCATTAGTATGACGCTTCCTGGTCTTCTGGTATTGCCTGGAGTTGTACTTCTCCGCAGATGTTATGCGTTTCTTTTCCTCCTCGATGTTTTTGGCTTCATCGAGGAGTACTTGACGACGCGCTTCTAGGGCCTGTGCCCTCTCGTCCAGTTCTTCAGCAGTAAGTTCTGCAGCTGTAGGAATAGGTGTGGTTAATGCAGCATTGATGAGTTTACGTGCACCTTCAGTGATCACGTGTCCATCCACCGACTCTTCTTTTTTGGGCTCTTCTAGGATAAGTGCTGCATCCGAGTCTTCCTCGTATTCCTCGGCAATCACCTCCTCTACCAGAGGGTCTTTTGTCGGGGTCTTGTTCTTCTTGTTCTTCTTCTTTGCCTTCTTGGCACAGCCGGTAGCAAAGACGGCTTTGGGTCCATTTCCCGGAGTCAAGCTCTGATCGGTACTTTCGGACATCTAGACTTCGGGATTATCTCCGACTTCCATGTCATCCTGCGCTTTGGGGGAGTGTTCCCGGATCCTTCATCCATGGCTTCTCCTTCCTCTGCAGCTTTGGAGTTATACTCCTCTTCATATTCCGCGGAGAACTTTCGGAAATCTGCTGACGTCAATGATTCATCCGAGGATGCTGGTACATCGGCGTTTGTTCCAATTGCCTCCAGCACAGAGTCGGTGTTGTCTCCAGCATCGGCAGAGCCAGATCCGGATCCCACATATCCGACGAAGTGCAACACGTGCTTCCTGAGGTACCTGCGGCTTTCGCGATCAGCTTCGTCGAAACTTTTGATGGTCTCGAGAATTGCGTCCACGCCTGAGTTTTGCATTATCATACGTCGCAGCGTGTACCTTAGGAAAGGTTTGTCTGTCCCGGCGTCATCAGAGATGGAATCAGTGTCGTTGATATGCTCCTCCTGGATTTCGACTTCAGCGGGTGGGTTGATCTGGGATTCGGCCTCTCCAAGGAGATCCATTCCAGATTCGACTTGGACCGCTAGGTCTTTTTCAGGCTCGGATTTCTCCACTATCTCCGCAACTAGTGCGGGCTGGGTGGGATTAGGGTTTTCTGAGATCCGGAACTCTACCGCCTCCGCGGACAAAGGGGATCCAGAAGATTCTTCTGCCTCTATCATCACCGCTGGGGTGGGTGGGACAGGTTCAGCAAAACCGATGTAAACATCGATCTCGGCAAAAGACATGATGGTGTAGGCAGTCATAGCCTCTCTAGCCGGAATCCAGGTCTCGTCGAGAACGATGAGAGGGACATCGCTGGCGTAGAGGATGCGACCGACGATGATAGTCTCGCCGATTCCGATTCCTGTAGATTCCGCTCGGAACGCAGATCCGAAGCTCACTTGCCCCACGGTGGGCGCCAACTGTCGTCGGATTGATGACAGGTACGCCATGAGGGGGTCCTCGAGGCGTGCGGAAGAGAGGGGTGTGAGACGTACGGTGTTCCGGGATGGTGAGCACATAAGTTTACCTAGGTTCGAATCCGCCGGCTTTGGACGGATCCTACTCCTGCTAGCAATCCAGTAATAGGGCAGAGCCAGAATATAGGTTACAAGGGTTCGCCTGTGCGAGTTGAGATTGTAGACTATTGAGGGTGCCCTAAAGGCTCTCCCTAGGACGGCTTATATAGATATCTTTCCTAGGGTTTACAGGAGAGATCTATCCGGCTACGACTGAGAGTCGGTTACAGAGTACATCTTGAACTACAAGTAACGCTATGGGCCTAACTCGGTAAGTCTTTTGGGCCTTCCTGTAGCCGGATTGGACTCTGTCTCTTCTCCCTGACTAGGCCGCCCGTGAAACAAAGCTCTAACCCGAAGTGGGCCACCCTGGTCAGTGAGGACTGTGAGGATACCCAAAAAGTATATCCCCAACAGTGTGTCGTATGCGTCAGGTCGGTCTCGTGCGCCTGGCCCGTATACACGGTGCGCATGTGGGCGAACGCCCAGCCGCCATCGTCGGATAGCATTCTTGTGCTAGCCGAGGCGCCGAGCTGCCCGACGCCGCGGGAGGTAGAGTATGTGGACCTAAGGTCGATCATATGCGTGCCATCTCAGTACCTTGTCGGTGCTGGACCGAACAGGCAGATGCATTTCTACATTTGTATCGAGAAGACTGATAGGGAAATGTAGTACTTGTGCTATCGTTACTGTTAGACTTAAGCGATGCTTCTCAGGTGCTTAGAGCATACGTGTTGTGCGAATATACCCTAGTTGTAGTTTTCAGTACTCCTTAATAATTTGACGAGTTATTATATTGGTCCAATCAGCTTGTTGTTGTCACGTTGCAAAGTCCGCTTGCTCTGGACAGACCGGCAATACCGTGTGCTCCCACACCCACATGTCAGTGTCACGTGTTCAGAGGGCCCACCTGCCAGTGTCACGCCCCCCTCAACTTCCTTCCCCTCGAAGCCACTATCCCAACTTCTCTGCCATCCTGCCACTCCCGTCTGATGGTTGTAATCTGATTTTCGCTGGATTGTTTACATGTAATATACGTTGATAATGCAACATGCAAATGGCACAGACACAATTTCTAAAGTGGAAGCACTCACACGCTGCTATTGCACATATTTCTCAATATAGCTCGACAAACCCATTACAATAATTGTACTCGCACTAAACACAACCAAAATTGCAACCATCCTAAACAACATCTAAACCCACATCACACCGCTGTCGTCGAAGTCAACCTCGATTGGTGACACCGCCGTGCTCTTCCCAGCGACATCCACTCCCGCCCATGGCTTGCCCTTCGCCAAGGAGGCAACACTGTCGTTCTGCACAACTTCGTCCCCGTCGTCCTCCACATCGGAATCGACAATGACGAAGGTGACGAGGTTGGCGTGGATCGAGCGCCGTCGCGCCTGGCGGCTCCTGCTCGAGCTTGACGACGCATCAGTCCTTCTACAGGTATTATCTGTTGCATTTGCAGTTTATGTTGCCATGTCGTTGTCCAGTAGCTGAAATAAGTTGATGCTTTGTGGAGTGTAGCAGCTAGCTTAAGAAATTGTTTTTCAGCCCAGAAACTTATCATAAGTGTAATGCCAATAGCAAGGATTTATTAAGTGCCTATAAATAATTCATGTATGTGCCACTAACACCCATCAATTTTGGAGACCCCTTAACCGCTCAGCTATCACGATTGTTCAGATAGTAGTGGCACAGTCACAATTTTGGATTCAACTAGTGGCCTCGGCCGTATCCAATCCTAAAGTCCCGATACATTTTACTCCGAGTACGGGAGGCAGATTGTTTCGCCCAACAAGTTCCACACACACAGCTCCAGAGTTTAACCGAACTAAATATATAGGTTCAAGTTCAATACATCATTAGGCTTCTACACTGCTAGCCTTCTTTCTCTGCTTGGGTGCCAACTTTCTTCCTCTTTCCTTCATGTCCACTGGCTTCTTCGTCTCCTGCCTTCTTCCTCTTCCTGGGTGTCAATTTTCTTACCTTCATGTAACCTGCATCTCCGGGCCGAGGGAAGTCAGGCCAATCAGCACTAGAATCTTGTCCGGCATCATCACTCCACTCGTTTTGGTTTTCTTCCCGCAGCAAAATCACTGAGTCGGCTGTCTTGTTTCTTACCTTGCGCTTCTTATAAAAAAATAGTACATGGATTACTACCTTATATCTACAGACTATAAACATTTTTTTGTGTGAATGTACCATCTCATACCTAGGTTTGGGAGCATTAAGGGGACATCCAGCTGCTCTATGGCCTATAAGATGGCAGGTCTTGCATCTGTTTTTGCCCTTCTTTGTAGCACAGAAAGCCGAACCCTTCTTCTCGAGAAAATTCTTAAACCTATTCACTTGGGGTCTTCCTCCGCCCCTTTTTGTAACTAGCTAGCAAAGCTGGAAAGAAAGTTGGACTTGAGGCCACTGAGATGGGTCTGTACATGGCTCGACGGATCCAGCGTACACAGCTCTAAACTTTTCCATAGAGTAGTAGTCTGACAAACACTGATCCAAATGTGGTAGAGTTCTTTTCTTCACCAAGAAGGCCAAGGCGTGGTCGCAAGGTTTCCCAATATGCTGCCACTCTAAGCAGGTGCATTCTCGCAGCTGGATGTTCACAACATCCCTTTTGCCACTCTTGGACATATCAACCACCTCACAGCTTCTGCTGGTTGACGGGAGAACCTTAAGATGAGCAAGTTGTAACACCCTCGGAATCGACCCTATGCAAGTTTCAGCGATTCCCGCCAAACCCGCATAGAAACGATTCAAAGGTGCCCACCAGGCACTTTCGTGCGGGTGGAAAACGAAGTAATATCATTACACAATAGTCCACGATGGAACCCACAGAACATATATATACAACAGCGACTCAAAGAGTCAGGAATACAGATTTACAGTACAAAGATCCAAATCACCTTGAAAACAATACAGTGCCCGAGTACGGACAAGATGCAAATTGAGCTAAGAGCCCTGAAGAATAACCAATGGCATCCATAACCCTGCCCAGGCCAAGCCGGAAGGGTAACCCTGCTAACGACGTCGATTCAAACCTGCTTAAACAAAAGGGGTGCCGACAAAGGGCAAAGGAAAAAGGGAGCGGTCAGTACTGAGGCCAGTACACGGCGAGACTAGAATTCGGCGGTCCTCGCCTACATAGGTATCGTGGACTGAAGCGGCAGCGCAGCATGCACTAAACAACCTATAGAGACTCGATATAGCGCCGGCTATCGAGAGGGATAAGAAAGACCTATCCGGATCCAACTGATACTACCACCAAACATACCCATCCCGTATTTCCCCTAGAGACCAGACGAGGAAGTAAACCGAGGAACTCACCGTTGGCAGTTTTATTTATTCAGTTATCGTTGCAGCAATTACTAGTCAGGTATAGATAGTCATCCTGATATAATAAGAAGTGGGCACTTTTAGTTAACCATTCCATTGTAGTTGCAACACTTACTAGTCAGATACAATTAGCATGAGATATCCCAAACCCAGCAGTTGTTGGTACTTTTATTTAGCCATTCCATTGTAGTGGAGCTGATTACTAGTCATACCGGATACAAGTCAATTTATAACCGTAAACTTTAGTTATAGTTGTCTATGATCGAGAACTGTGCTCCAAGTCGTCCATAACCGCGGACACGGCTTCTCGAAAAGATTAAACCCTGCAGGGGTGCAACAAAGTTTCAACACGCACCTACACCTTGTTGTTAGATCGGTAGGTACAAGATCACAAAACATACACCCAACGGTATGTCGACGGGTTTTAGGACACGACGTTTCCTAGACCCAAAGCAAACGGGGCCACCCCACTAAGCTACCCGTGAAAGTCGGCGGTCTCGAGATGCACTCGGGGTTTGTGTCGACGGTGTAAACGATCGGGAACCGAAAGTGTGACTGGGCTTGTCGATACAGCGAAAACGTGTCACGGTCCTAAACAGTACAGGTGCTCCACGCACAATCTTAAATAAAGCAGTAAAGCATGGCATAAGTACATGATAGTAATAAAGCCCCAAACTACTTTGTGGCCCACCGGGGGGATAAAATCAGGTACTATAAAATCAGGTACTAAATCGATGGGGGTGCCCACACACCCCACCTGTGGTTAGCGCGCTCGATCTCGGAACAGGTGTCAAGAACTCGGGGTCCTACGGGACACCAGTGAGCGGTTAAAATCCAAATATTGTCTATTACCCACCGGTGCCTCTGCATTTACCTACTTTCAATTTTAATTATTAAACAGTAATTAAAGCCATGATCATCTCTAACATTAAACATGCGGCAATACTCCAACAACTTTGGGCGACACACGATACTTGAGCAAGCGATCACGACGCCATAAGGCCAACTATCTACCAAACAACAGGTAATAGGATGTGTCCAAGGCAATATAAGTCTGCAAGGGATATCACGGGTACGAAAACTAGAGCATCGCAACACAGATAGCAATAGATCAAAAGGAAGAAATAAAGACTAGAAAGGTAAAATAGGTAGAAAGGGGGAGAATGCTCGCCTGAAAACATTGCCGAGGGTTCATCTGAAGAACGGGCGTCACTCGCATCAACTCATCGGCCTAATCCGTGAAGAAGCAAAGCGCTAGAAGAATCACCGGATGCACCATTTAATACTACGGCAAAAGATCGAGCATGATGCATGTATGTTGTATGGCATGGCAAAGATGTGATGCAATTAGGCAATATTAAGCGGAACCGGGGTCCCGGCATTTAATTAAACGGTTCAAGTTATTTATCTACCCCGCAAATTAAATGTTGGATTAGCAAGACAAAACATGGCTTCGGTTCGCTATGCCAATTTAAATGGAGTCCGGAATAAGACAAAGATATCCCGCATATAGACTCCATATTTATTTATGAGATGAATTGGCATAATGCCCCCAAACCACAGACAAGTATGCATGCAAGAACAATTTAATATGCACAAATTAAACATCATGTTATAAAAATATAGAGGCTTAGGGTCACACATTGGATCGAAGATCTTGGGGTTCCAGGGTTCGGTCGATGGGTTCGGGGTCTTTGGTTCTATTGCCTTTGGGTCCCGACGTCCGTGTAGAAGAGCATGGCGTTCCGAGGGAACGGGTCCGGGAAACGCTCTTCAAGGTACGGCCTTCGGATCCGACTCCGGGAAGAAGAACTTGGCATTCCGAGGGGGATCTTCGGGTCATCGGCTCCGTTTGTTGACGATGTACTTGGTTTGGTGCCTGTGTGTCTTGATTCTCATGGATCCTTGGCATGATCGATCTTGGCGCAATACGAATCCTGTACAATCTTGGCAGGGACACTATTACACACATACAAAAGGCTCTTCGTACAAAACAGCACCGGAACGATTTGGAAGCAACCGCATAAGGGCACAACGAGGTTGCAAGAGGACGGTGATGCAGACCTTGGTCAAGGACAGACCCAGCAACGCGCTGCTGTCCACCTTGCTCGGGTTCTGCACAAACTGTCGCCGGCAACCGGGCTCGGACGCGAGGCCACGCAAGGGACGCGACCGGCAGAGGAGAGGCGGCCGGCAGGAGAGCGTCTGGAAGGGCCAGGAGACGCTTGAGACGGTGGCGGAGCTCGCCATGGCACATCGATGCCTGGACCGGAGAGGGACGGCTCGAGGCAGGGCACCGGGGCCGGAGGAGACCAAGGCGGGGGTCGCTGGCCATGATGCTGCAGCAGGAACAAGGTGGAGCCGGGGGTCGCGGAGAGCGGCTGATGTCAGCCACTGGGCGCGAGGGCGACAGCAGGGTCGGCGGCGACGGGCGGTGGCGGGATGGAGCTTGGCCGCGTGTCGGAGGGAGGCGCAGGGAAAGTGAGGGCGAGGTCGGCCGAGAGGGGGCTCACAGGGGCGGCCGTGCTGGAGAAAGTCTGGCGGCAATGGCGGATCGGGGATGGGAGGGTGAGAGGTGAGGAAAACGACGGGGTGGGGGGCTTGCCTGCGGGAGGTTTCGGTCACGCGAGAGAAACGAGACGGGGTGGTGGGCCAGCGGGTGGGACCGGGGCGAGAGAGGAGCGGGGTCGCGTGGGAGGTGGGCACGGGAGTGGCCAGGGTCGGTGGGGCGACGTGGTGGGGCTAGGGAAAAAGGTAGGCGTGGTGGGATGGGGCTTGGGGTGAGGTGGAAGGTTAGGAGTGGATGGGGTGGAGGAAGTGGTGAGGTGGCGGGTGGTGATTGGCCGGGGTGATGTGGCTGAGGATGGGTAGATTAGGATTAGGTAGGAAAAGATTTGGGGGTAGCTAGGATTTTATCTGGAGGTGGCCAGCTGGGCTTTCGGGCCTGGCGGGCTGCCTCCTAAAAACAATTTAAAATTTTTATTTATTTAAAACGGGGCTTTTGCAAACCGTGGGTAGACAAAACAAAATATTCCGGAGACCCAGGTTTTGTGTTTGAATAAATTAGGGGCGTTTAGAAAACAAAAACAGATTTTTCGAAAATAGTTTTTAAACAAACCATGCAAGATGATGACGATGCTCAAATGCAAGGTGGCATGATGACATGAGCATGCAGTCATGATGATGCAATGCACAAAAACAACGCGATTTTTTAGTAGTGGTTTTGCGGGGCGCCACACAAGTCCTCGGCTTCTCTGTGCAGTTGTTGTACAACTGGCGGTAGCATATGTCCTCTAAGTCTCCTACCGATCTCTCTCCTTATATTTAACAGCTTCATGATCATACCATGTATGCTGTCCATCAAGATATGAACAGGACGCACTTTTATGTCCTTCACCCAGTTATTCAGGCATTCTGCAAGATTGTTGTTTATGTAATCAACTTTGATGTCAGGGTTGAATTGACTCTCTTCCATAGCGGCGAATGATGGATGGCTAAGTACTCTGGAAGTTCAGGGGCTTCGACAAAAATCTTGCTCATGAAATATTCGCTGCTACTAGGTTTGTAAACTCTAGCAGCAGGAAACATGTAACGAAATACGCTACCTGCGTAGTGTGGATACAAGTTGAGCATCATATGGGCATGGCATTCTCTACCTTCAGCTCACGGGAACACCTCCTTCACTGCATTCGTCAGCCCTTTGCATGCATCCGTGGATATAGCCAATGGATCCATGTGGCCTATTGATCTACTGAGCTGCCTCATAAACCAGACCCAGTTTTCCTCCGTTTCTGTTTTAGACAGCCCGAATGCCACTGGGAACATCCAGTTGTGACCATCAAGTGTTGTGGCAGATGGCAGGCAACCTTTCCATTTGCTAGTTAGGACAGTGCTGTCTACACTCAGATATGGCCTATAGCCATCCTTGAATCCCTGGATGCAAGGTTTAAGCGCCATGAAAAATCTTTTGAAATATATTTTACCACCTTCTGATTCGGTGTCAATCTCCACAACACTCCCTGGACACCTAGCTTGTACCTCCGCCTTGAAGTTCTATAGCATCCTGAAGCTATTGGTCCAATCCCCGTGCAAGACCCCCAGAGCTTTCTCTTTACCTTTCCAAACCGTGTAATACGGAAGGACAATGTTGTATTTAGAATTGAGGCTAGTCTGAATATTCTTCGCGGTCTCCTTAGGGTTATCCTTTAGTATGGACATAGATTGCATAGCCACCCACTTTGTATCAGCCATTGAGGATTTCAGTTTGCTGCCTGTCGGACACATGTGTGGAGGGGCCATTTTGTTCACCTGCAACACAGATTCATTTAAAAGATAAGCGGAGTCGACTAGTTGCCAGAAAGATATCGCACATCAATTGTAGTTATAGAGTGAAAAGAGAGAGAGAGTTCTAATGGTTTGCTGCATTCATTGCCCCAGTACCCTAATTGCATTCGACGCAGGTAAGGCTCTTGCTGTGGTCCTCCATGGACAATGTACCTCGGCCCGTCAATTCATCCACGTTAACTTGCAAACGGCCTCATACCTCTGGGCAGTGTTCTTCAGTCGATAAACGTCGAACTCCCCCTTGATACAAAAATGCCGGAACGACATCCTGAACTCATGCATGCTCCTGAACTCGGTGCCAACCGAAATTATAGGATACTCGTGGTCATGTTTCATTTCTTCTACTTCAACATCCAAATCATCGACTAGAATACCAGCCTCGTCGTTAAGTTCCTCGTATATTTCATCATCACCAGATTCTTGATCCTCTATAGTGCCTTCTTCTTCATCTGATTTAGAATCCTCGCTATCGTCTCTAATGCCTAGTACTGCACACATCATATTGACTCCCATGGGTGGGGCTGCACCATCGTCTCCACCCGGATGGACCGGAACATTGCCCCAATCCACCTCACCAGCAACTCTGTTTTCTCCAAGACACTCGGTTGGTTCTGCTGCAACCACATGGGGTGGTCTTACGTTTGCACGCATCCCAGGTACTTCAGTGGACAAACAGTAGTCATAATCAATTTCATCTTGAGTGTATAGAACCCTCTTGCTCTTCCTGTGTACATCCTCCTTCCTGATGTGATCTTTCCTGATGGTATCAGTAGGGCTTGACATCCGCGTTCCATTCCCCATCGAACTAGGCTTTTTGCTGCCGCTCTTGGGTGTGATCTCCTTACTGTCTCCCCTCACGGGTGTTGGCTCCAGGGTGCTGGTATTATTGCCTGACCTCTGTGGCGTGTTCTTCTTTGAATTAGCCCTTTTGCTGGTACTATTGGGCGTGTTCTCCTTCGTGCTGGCATTATTGTCTGACCTCAACGGCGTGTTCCACTCCAAATTAGCCCTTTTGCTGCTACTATTGGGCGTCTTCTCCTTCGTGCTGGCATTATTGCCTGACCTCAGCGGCGTGTTCCGCTCCAAATTAGCCCTTTTGCTGCTACTATTGGGTGTGTTCTCCTTCGTGTTGGCATAATACCCTGACAGCGACGTGTTCCGCACCAAATTACTATTTTTTCTGCTTCCACTGGGTGTGGTAGCCTCCGTGCTGGCCATCTTCGCCTCTTTGCTACCACTCCTAGGGGTGTTCACCACTGTGCTAGCCCTCTTAGCGTTTTTGCTGCTACCGTTCGGTGTGGCATTTTGACTGGATCTTAGGGGTGTACTCTGCGGCGTGGTGCCTTTTTTCGTGCGACTCTTGGGTGTCCTCTTCTCTGGCGTGGTCTCCTTGGTGACGTTCTTCTTCGGGGTGCCCTTTCTGGGGATGCTCTTCCTGCTCCTCTTTATGATGCTCCTCTGTAAGACTCTCCTCTATTCGAAGCTACCCTCAGTGGCACCAGGCCCAATGATGTCATGGATCAGGTCACGCATGCCTTCTAAAAGTCCATCATATCTATTGTCGAGTTCCAATTCCTCTCCAACCGTGAGCACTATCAAGTGGAAGTACACTTCACCTCTATAATGTTTCCTTATAAACGGTACGACTAAATCCCTGGTATTTTTCACTTCGATAGCCTTTTTGCTCCTGTAACCAAAATATAACAAACGTGCTTCCTGGGAGGACCCCCACAGCACCTTCACATGTAACGATGCCATCAGGTCAGATAAATCTACCACTTCAGGATCGTATCTGCCAAGGATTACATCAAACTCGTCATAGAATTTTTCTATGCCATCATCTAATTTTGCAGTATATAATCCGCAACACCGATACGAACGATTACTTTTCCATCATCAGGTTCTTCAGGATAGAAACCTCTGAGAGGTTCGAGAGGTGGAGCGGCACCATCAGACCCAGCCCCAATGCCACCGCCGCCATCACCAGCATCATCGTTAGCTGGATCAACCTCGGTGGAAGTACCAAGACCAGGAGCAAGGCAAGGGCCCTTAGCAGCGGGAGCTACATTACATGGTGGACAGGCAGGGCCCCTTCTAACGGAAGCCACAATAGGATCAGCTGCTAGCAGAGTCCAGACCATGAGCTGGCTCCAGACCAGCAGCTCGTTGAACCTGAGCATGGGTTTGAGGAGGACACAAGGCATCAGTCTTTGCAACAACAGCGGGGCAGCCTCCGGAAGCCTTAGTTTGCTCAACAATGGCAGGGATTGGGTCAACAACGTCCAGATCAACAACAACACTAGGACGACCAGTACCAGCAGATTCTAGAGCACGGGTTCGCATAACTTGAGGACGGTTTCGAGGAGGAGCAGCACACAAGGTGGCGGTCTTGGCAACAACAGCGGGGCAGCCTCCGGAAGCCTTAGTTTGCTCAACAGTGGCATGGATTGGGTGAGCAGCAGCCGCAGCAACACGGGAACGGGGATGGGGATGACCAGTACCAGCAGATTTCAGAGCAGAGTTTTCCATAACGGCAATACGGGGACTCCTACGAGAAGGTTGCCTGACAGAAGCATGTCGCGGTCGAGGAACCACATTTTGCTCAACAACAGCAGGGGTTCGAGTTAGACCTCCCTGTCCAATAATAGCTGGGCGACTCCCAGTAGCAGGAGCTTCCTCATCCAGTATGTTACACATCAGCATAACCACACGAAGCCCAGCATGCTGTTTCATCAACCCAATTAGCTGACTGTCACACGCTACAGGAACCTTGAAACCTCGTTCATCAAGGATGTTGAACCGTGCAGTCTGCTCCGGCCTCATTTCAGCAAGTTCACGCACAGCAGCAACCAAACCAGGGATAGTGCATAACTGCACAGGCGCTACTTCCATCTTCAGATTGTGAGCTTGTTTCCACGTGCTCTTCCCATCTGCTAATTTAATGTGGTAGCCGCAGGTGATGACCCGAACCGTGTATTTGGGTTCAGCGGAGATCCTAGTTGACAGAAAATTGGAGACAAAAGATAAGAATTGTTTGTCAGCGTCGTGCTAGCAAACAATTCTATGTTCGATATATCTCTGTAATGCCAATAGCCAGCTAGAAGTTATAGGTAGTGCGAATAGCAAAGAGAAGAGTAGCTCACCCGCAATTAGCCAGAAGTACTTCTTCCTCGGCAAATGGATCTGCCATCCTTCGCGCTGCTCAGCTCGTCGACGGTAGATGCGGGCTAGATCGTCGCAACGGCTGGCACGGCATTCGGCATTAGAGCTCGGTAGTAGCGAGTAGGCGCAGCAACTTGGCGTCGGAAGTCAAATGCCTAGAGATCATTTTGGTTGGAGAGGGGATTTCGATGTCGTTGGTGCTAGGGTTCATGTGAAATGAGGGAGGGAGTGGATTTGTGAATTTGGTCAACGCACCATGCTCCTTTAGTCTCTCGTTTCGCCTACGTGGTTGCCGCGTTGGCGCTCGTGTCACGGAAATATTACTGATATGAGGGTCCCGACCGTCTACTTCACGGGGCAGTTTCACGGCATGTTTGAATTTGGTAGGGGTGAGACGAGTTTGCATCGAAATGGCCCCTCTCGGTAGTTGGCGGCCCAACATTTCGAAACGCGACAATTTCAGGCAACTCAGGTACCACGGTGCACTCGCCCGCGAACTTTGGTACCGCAGCCCGGTAGCCCCATTGGCAGAGGCGTTGATGGGCTTTGAGGCCTTTGCAGGATGCGTAGCTAGGGCGTGGGGGTTGAGGTAGGGCCCATCAGGGCATGGTCAGATTGATACATCAAGTCATATGTTTTGGGAGAAGAGAATTTTTCAGTTTTGGTAAGAGGTCCAATTCTTCATAGGCGTGATTTTGCCATGTATAGTACAGTAGTTTTTGTATTTTTCATTGATAGCAGAATGACATTAATAATCTTAAAAGAATGAAATGAAGAGATACATGCATGCATATAATTCAGAAAAGTTTTGCATCAGCAAACTGTTGTTGCATCGTTTGCTTTACTTCATTCAGTTTGCAATTGTATCCACAAAAGTTTCTCAATACATCGAGGCCTATGCGAACAATTTATTCAACGATCATAATTGACCTTTTATTTTTAGTGTCAGCTCCCATGTATAAACTACTAGAGACAACATGCCCACAAATTCCAAACAATGTTCTTCCATTTGGTTGCCTTGGATAATACTATTTCAATCACCACATCACCAGGCAAGACTGCAGATGCACACATTTGATTATATGAACTAATAGTAAATATACCCATTGCAATGGATTTCATCTGGCCGAGCTCGGACATTAGGCTTGCTGAATACCACTAGGCCAGGTCAAGTTCTTAACAGGCTCTAACATTGCTTCAACTTCGTGCATCAGTTCTTCATCTATGCCTGAACTCGATAACTCCAATGCAGCAGCAACATTCTCATCCACCTTGAATCAGGTAAGCATAAGACACTATATGGAAAATCGCTTAAGAGTCTATTTTGTCAATCTAACATGTTGCTTCCTCCTGTGATAATATATTATATTTTTATATTCATCCCCCGGTAATAGTGATATTAGGTTTGTACCATTTCAATCTGGAATATAGCTCTTTCCTCCTAGGAGGGTTGTAACAGATTCCTATCTTTTCAATGAAATGAAACACAAAGGTCCTTTGTGTTTTCTTAAATAAAAAACTGGGACTAACATACATCATTTTGCTATTTGTTTTCTCATAATAAAATATATTTTTGACGATAAATTTATCAAGATATAAAAGTATAAGTCACAATTATGATGGATAAGTCTTTGTACTGTGGTCTTGTGGGGCTGCAGCACATGGTCCTTGTGTCCTTGTGGCTGCACTGCATGGTGGTTTTGCTGCCCATCAAGGACAGCATCCTTGACTGGCTTTTAGGACAACATCTTAGAGCATCTTTAACAAAGCCCGTAAACAGACAAAAACTGTATAATAACTGTCAATTTTCGGTTTCTGCAAAAGTAGGTCGCTCTAGCGTAAACTGTAAACACGTGAAAACTGTATTTATTTTTACTAACTCTGGAAAAAATCTCGCCTCGACTTGCACATCTGAGGACTCCACGACCGAACTGAGTTTGCCCTGTATTGGGTAGTTGAGCTCCCGCCACGGAAAATTTCAGCTGACTCTGGTACCGTTCCACCGCGGGACTCGCCGGAATCCGGCCAAATTCCGCGGGAATCGAGCTGCACGCGGCGGAGGCAACGGCGGCCGACGGCCCTAGCCAGTACCTACACAACCACCCGCTGGAGCTCGCGCGGTGCAGCGGTGCGCACGTGCTCGAGTTCCTTCGAGGAGCACGGCGGGAGGCCTAAGGCCAACCCCTTCAGCGCGCGTGTCGTCCGCCTCTACCTCCGGGCGGCGGCCACGACCCGGGCCCTGTAGCGGCGAGCAGCTCCAGCGGCAACAACAACGGCCATGACCCGAGCGCTGTAGCGGCAGCAGCTCCAGGAGGCGCACGCGGCGGGGTGCATGCTGCCGCTCTCCGTCTTCAACTAGCTAGCTAAGCCGATCGATCAAGCGAGGTGCACGCGGCAGCAGCTCCAGGTTGGCGGCACTGGCACCAAGCAGGGGGAGGAAGGAGTCTGGGGAAAAAAAGAAATCTGGTGGGCCTACATGATACAGTTTGGTTTTTTGCGTTTTCATTCTATGCGGGCCATTTTCAGACGATAAATCGAGTTTTCCGTAGACTGTAAACAAGTTTTTCAGTTCGTGTTTTTACAGGTTTTGTTAGAGATGCTCTTAGCATATGCTTGGCTGGCTAGCAGCCTATAAATATATATCCCTAACCCGAGGGGTTGGGAAGGCATTGTGTGAGAAATAAACCAGAAAATTGCCCCAACTCCTAGTGTCATCCTCTCGATGAGAGTAGGAATTCTGCTACTACCAAGAGTAAGAATTCAGCGACTAACAAATTAAGACTACTCAAATGTATTAAAAGTTTGAAACAACATGGGAAAACATACATGATTCAGATCTGTTCAATGTAGTATTACTACTGTGATTATCCTATGAGAACAATATTATTTTTCTCTGCTAAAACAAAAGATAGTTATTATATTTGATTTCCTTGGGCATCCACATGTGATTAGATCAAGTCAAATATATACTTTACACAACAACTTAACAGGTGTATTCATCAGGTTTAGGCAAGTTCACGCATGGAAATGGGATATTTAACACAGACATGCTTAGAATTATGCTTAAAGAGTAAGCTCTAGAGAAGCCATAAACCCAGTAAAGACTGGGCGAACTGTATAACTGTTCTGGAGAGTTCATTCCAACAAGAACTGTGGAAATTTCATTGTTCATCAAGCTATACTTCATGGCTAGCTTTGTAATACGTTTCCCCTTCTTTCTACAGTGATCTGCCGCTGCCCTGCATGCCAACTGAAAAATAGACTGTGTTATACTACCTCTGAAAAACAGGACTAATAATCGTACATATGAATTGATGGAATGATTTCACAAATCAGACAAAGTGATTCTTCTAGATACACAACAATCAGAATTTTCAATTTCAATTATTAGTTACCAACGAGAGTGTAACAGAAAGAAGGGGAGTACTTGAAATAACTGACGTGAGTTTGTCTAGATTCAAATGTATCTATACACTAAAATGCGTCTAGATACATTCGAATCTAGACAAACTCAAGTCAGTTATTTTTGGACAAAGGGAGTACTTGAAAAACTGTCGAAACAAAAATACTTGAACTGGAACTTTGTAACTGACAGAAAAGATTTGAGCAACCAAATTGTGATAACAGAGAGCGAAATCAAGAAAAGGATCGGATTAGGAATGAAGTGATATACAATAGGTGTAGGGATGGCACCAATTGAAGAAAAGCTTGTCCAACACAGATTAAGGTGGTTTGGACATGTCCAATGGAGGCCACCAGAAGCACCGGTTAATAGTGCTTCATGCATAACAAACATGAGTCAGACTAGAATAGCATAAGCAATATTTTCTATCACTGGCAGCAGGAATCAAGACAAACAACGTATTGATTCACCTATTACAACCTGCGTACATTACTCCACACTCATCACTTTAGGTTAAGCATTGGCATTAAAAATGGTAATCCCTTTCATTGCTAGTTGCCATTAACCTTTGCAAATAGAATTCACAAATAATGTTGTTAGTGACACAAAACACACCTTTGAAGTTACTTACACCAACATGTACATGAACACAGCAGGCTTTCTATTTACTTTTTCTGATTAACATTCCATTGTACTTGAAAAATTGTCGAAACCAATAAATATGTTGTAACTGACAGGACAGAAACGAACAACCAAATTGTGACAACAGAGACTCAGAGAGTGGAATCCAGGATGTTTTAGTCCAATTTCATACTAAATCTACCAATCTTCCATAACTTCCCTCATTTTCCATCTCAACAAGCCCTATTGCCAGTATCACCTTATCTGTGTAGGGCTGCTGCGTATTTTGGCAACACAAGCGTATCTTGGGCACCTTACGTCACTGAAGAAAAAATTAAGATTGTACCAGTATCTTTACATCTAGATATTCTTCTTACAATCTGTAATCTGTGAAGAAATAGGTTGTCCTGCAACAGGTAGATGAAAAACGAATTATAAAAATACCTTGAGTTCTTCTGGTGCAGGGTGCCAATCTGGTGGCCCATTATCCATGAGAAGCCCCATTGCAAGGGGTGAAGCACTGATCACCCCAACACCTTTGCTCTCCAAGTAAGGTAGCAAATTCACCAGCGCAGTATCATTGATTCCGTAGTGGCAGTAGGACAGAATCAAATCTATGGAGCCAGGAGGCACCCGGTCGAGCACGTAGGTGAAGATGCTCAACGGCAACCCAGTAATTCCAATAAACCGGGCCTTGCCACTCTCCTTGATCTTTAGGAGCGCAGGAATCGTCTCGTTCACAATCTGCAAACATCCAAACAACAATACAGTGTGTTACGGTTTTGTTTCTCTCCTAGGGAAAGGTGCTTCCAATGGCGATCGCCTCCTCTAGGGCCAGAATCTTCGTCTGAGACACGCCCGCGTGCGCATTTTCTCCCTCGTGGCTCTCCCTCCCGTCAACGTGCTCTAGGAAATCTCTTGTTTCTCTTCCGGCTCACTAACGGAGCCACCCGTGAAAACTGTATAATAACCTTCCGCAAAAATAGGTCGCTCTAGCGGAACCTGTAAACACGCGAAAACTGTATTTATTTTTACCGTCCGCGGAGAAACCATCCTCCCGAACACTACATTCGCCATCCAAAAGGCCGAACCGAGCATGCCTTGTATTGCTCTAGCCATTCACGCGCGAGGACAAGTCAGCGCTCCCCCTTCCCGCGTCTGCACCGCCGCCGCCTTCGATCTCCCACCCAACTCGCTCTCCGGTGCCGCCGCTCACCGGATTCGCCCACATGGACCTCACCGATCTTCCGCCACCGCTAGTGACGCCGCCTCAACAGCCTAGTCCCGCAGCTGGATTTGGCTCTGGGTCCCCGGCCGCCGGATCCGTCGCGCACATGATTGCGGGCGCCATCAAGTTGAAGGGGAAGCGGTTGGGGAACACCAGTGCCGCCCTCGCCCCAGCGGCCCAGCCACAATAGCCCAAGTCGTGTGCGCCCAAGAAGAGCAAGAAGCTTGGGCCTCCCTCCCATCGCTCAGCCTCCACCCGTCGCCGCTGCGTCCCCTTCCGTGCTGCCCCACCCGCAGGATGGTCGAGGCAACGTGCTCGGCGGGGCTATATGATTCAGTTGTGGTCCTGATTCCTAAAGTTGCAAAACCGAAGCACCTAAAAAAATTTCAGCCTATTAGCTTATGCAACGGCCGCTACAAGATCGCCTCCAAAGTTTTGGCAAATAGGTTCAAAGTGTTCCTGCACGAGATCATTTCTGAACATCAAAGTGAATTTGTGCCCAGCAGATTGATCACCGACAATTTGTGCCAGCATACTATCCGCAACCAACGGTCCAAGCGACCGTTTTTTGCTCTCAAAACTGATATGATGAAAGCGTATGATGGAATTATCTCCATGGTTGCCTAAGCAAGCTTGGTTTTGACCCTAGATGGATCCAATCGGTTATGTGGTGCGTTACATGTGTGCACTATGTTGTCCGTCTCAATGGAGAGCTGACAGAACCGGTTGTTCCCTCTAGAGGTATAAGGCAAGGGGATCCTATCAGTCCATATATTTTTCTCCTTTGCACGAAAGGTCTGTCATGTTTGTTGCAACACGGGGAGGATCAAGGTGAGCTCCATGGTATTCGCAATGGTCGATTCGGTCCCCCTATTTCCCATCTTTTGTTTGCAGATGACAGTATCTTCTTTGCAAGGAGTGATGATAGGAGTGTGGATGCTCTAAAAGAGACTCCGGATTTATTGTGATGGCTCTGGTCAAAAAATTAACCTTGAGAAGTCGTCTGTTTTCTTTGGCAATCATTGTGCTAGCCAGCTGAAGACTGGTGTGAAAGAAAATTTGGGAGTCCAGAGTGAGGTGTTAGATTTCTATTTGGGTTTGCCTACCTCGGTGAAGAGCTCTTTGATTGCCACTTTCAGCTTATTTTATAACAAGATTTGGAAGTACATAAATGGATTATGTGATAGGCCAATATCAAAGGCAGGTAATGAAATTTGGCTCAAGGTCATGATCCAAGCTATTCCAACCTTTGTTATGAGCTGTTTCCAACCTCCCATAGCCATGTGTGACAAAATCAAATCGGTCATTGCAAATAAGTGGTGGGGTTTGCAGGATGGAAAGAAATGCATTGGAGATCTTGGGATTGGTTGTCTACCCCGAAGGCGCTAGGAGGCATGGGTTTTCGAGACCTTGTCCTCTTCAACCAAGCTATGCTTGCAAAGCAAGGGTGGCGTATGCTCACTGATCCAGATTCCTTGTGTGCTCTGTGTTGAAGGGTAGATATTTCCCTAGTAACGATTTCTGGAATGCACCTAAACCCCAGTTGTCGTCGTTCACTTGGAGAAGCATTCTTTATGACTGAGACCTTCTAAAACAAGGTATACAGTGGGGCGTGACGGCAGAAATGTGAAGATTCTCGGTGACAATTGGGTGCTGAAATTTCCTTTGTGTGTTTTGCAGACAACGTCTCCTATTCCAGCTACAGCCACGGTGCATTGCTTGATTGATGAAGAGTCTGGCTCCTGGAATTATGAGACTGTGCATTCGTTCTTTAGTGAAGCTGCAGCAACACAGATCATGCAAATCCCCATATCCAGGTATGAAGGAATGGATTTTCCTTGTTGGCCTTAAACAAGACATGGTTTTTCTAGTGTTCGTTCAGCCTACAATCTGGCCCGTTCGTCCAAGTTCTTTGGTAACCATGGTGCGACATTGAACTCGACGGCGAGTGAAAAGGATTGGAAGGCCATATGGAGTATTAAAGCGCCGGGGAAAATGAAGATTCACCTTTGGCGTTTCACTCATGACTGTCTACCGAGTGGTGTGCAGCTGGTTCGACACCATGTTCCTGCGGACGGCGCGTGCACTTTCTGTGGTAGGAGTGAGGGCATCGAGCATGCCATGCTCCTATGTCAGTTTGCGAGGGTGGTATGGCGAGAGATCAAGCAGCAAGTGCCCCTTCAACTCGTCAGAACAGGCTTCTCGTCATGCAAACAGTGGCTGTTCGATTTTCTGGCCCATTCGTCCGAGTTTCAAGCTACGACGTTGGCTGTAGGTTTCTGGCACATTTGGGAAGCTCGTAAGGACAAGCACAACTCCGATGACAAACCTAATCCGAACCGAACAAGTGGTAAAGCTCTAGCATATATTGAGATGATCAGAGATAACTTGTTCAAGACCAATCCGAAGCAAAGGTGTGAGTCCAGTTCAGTAGCACCAAAATGGATTCCACCACTGCTACGATCGGTTCTGGTTACTTCTGATGCTGCTATTTTTTAGGCTTCTAGATGCATGGGGCTGGTGTTGTGATTTGTGATCACCGCGGTGGTTTTCTCGTGGCCTGCCAGGAGCATCTGGATGGTACTGCAGCCCCGGAATATGCAGAGGCTCTAGCTCTTCGACGAGCGGTAACATTAGCTCAAGATGAAGGCTTTGACAGGGTCGTTTTTGCTTCAGACTGTTTATCACTCATACAGTGACTCAACTCCTCCGTGGTTGACAGATCTTCTGTTGGAATTTTGGTTGCAGACAGCAAGCAACTGGTGGTTTCCTTCTCGTCGACATCCTTTTGTCACGTGAAGCGTTCTCTGAATGAGGCGGCGCATATTTTAGCTAAGACTAGCAGTTTATCTTCAAGTATCTTTCATTCTGTCCCGGATTGCATCCGAGGAACTATTTGTATTGACGTGATTTAATCAATAAAGCCCTGTTCTCTCGAAAAAAAAACAATACAGCGTATTCCAGAATTTTATCTATCTACTAATTTACGTTGTGGTACGTTCGTCAACGTAGCAAATTTTCCGTCTGCCGTAAAAAGACGGTTTTGCCCCTAACCTTTCGGTGATATTACAGCCCCTGCCACCGCTGAGTGTACCCTCTGTTCCTCGTCCCGTCCGCCGCGGTCGACCCAAATTCCATCGCCACCGCCAAGTCAACCGTGTTCATGCCCGGCCCCTCCACCCTGACAAGCGGTTACTTCGCTTGTCTTTCCTCCCGATCCCTCCGCGCCCGTCGGCAAGCGGCGGTGGCTCAGGAAGACATGGCGGCGCGATGCGGCTCACGAATCGGAGGAGGACTGCTGCTTCCGGCGTCCTGGACATGGCGGCGCGATGCCACCCAGCTCGCCTCCGTCCTACCGCCGCCAAGCATGCCCTCCCCACCGGCGAGCCCACCCCCACCCCACTGGCCACCATAGCCTCAATCTTCTTCGACCTCCCCGACCCCTGCTGCCAACCAAGTTGCAAGATTAGAGCCGCACGAGCGTGGGATCTGGTTTCCCTCGCCGGAATCGCGGTGTCCACCACGAGCGAAGCCAGCGCCGTCGGGCGGCCGATCTTCCTCCTGCGCCACGACACACGAGGAAAGCGACGTCGGCTTCTTTTGTTGTATCTGTCCCTCACGTTCTCATGTCCGGATCCATGGATTTTTTCCCTCTATCTTATCTCCAGTTTCATGTTCCGGTGATAATTCATGTTCTCAGTGAACCACAGTACAATACAAGGTTTAATGCTGCATGTAATCGGCAATTGTTTTCTAGACCTGGTTGAGAGACTGTTTGACAATGAATTTTTGTAACAGATCATCTGGTCGCTACAGTAGCAATGGGTGTCAAGTGCAACCACGGAAAAAGAACCGTCGTCTTCAAACGTGAAATTGGTATGTTAAGTTAGGAAGTGTCGCTTGCTGCATCTCAACCAGTGTAGTATGCAGCCCATTTGTTGTTCTTGTGTGCTTTGCTGAGATGATTTTTGCATCTACACTGCAAAAATATTATTTCTAGAGTTATAATACTATTGGAATACCAAAATTAGTGTCATGTTGAGTATGTCTGACCGTATATATATGGAGTATCAATAAGTTCGAACTTACATTATGTCAAAGTAGAATATTTGTGTGTTAATTTTTCCATTAATTACATGATTTTTTAGTACGGCACCTCATTATTCAGTGCACACGTTGTTCTTAAAGTTGAAATTATTTCCTGAATGAGGCCAATTCAAAGCACTACCATAAAGCAGGCCAACATCCAGACCGACGGCTGATGAACTAAAAACTACCTGTGTTGGATGTGCTTCTGCATTGGTCAACATAATGTTCATTCCTAATCTACGTGCTAATTTCTTACTACAATAGAATTAATATCACAATACAAAACTAATTAAATTGGAGTTGATGGGTGACGGCCAGCACTGGAGAGAAGGTATCCGGAGCGGATGGAGGAGGTAGGGGCCCGATGGTAAGCAGGGAGTGTATTTTTTCATGCCTAGCAATGTACTAATTGTAACAGGGAGCTTCGTAAGAAAACTGAATATGGGGTTAAGTTGGAGACAAACACTCAAACCAGAGGAGAGGCTTCTCTTGCATTGTTGCAGAACCACCTTGTCCATATCATATCTGCTATTTAAGTTTTTAAAATTGTTTCTCTACAGTAATGCATATAGGTTTAATCTTACACATGAAGGAATACGGTAAATATTTTCATGAGCATGATTTCATATGATCCTGCTACTTTTGATCATATCATGGTGACATAGTGTCTGTACAGATCATTGAGAAAAGTTGTGGCAATAAGGTGCTATTTTTTAGCTTCTGCATGGCCTCATAATAATTCATTAGAAAATGTAGCATATGCCATCCTTTGGGTTAAGTATAACTAAAATCATCCATTTATTACTAGGATGTACAGAATAAAGCATAAATAGATTTGCCACCACATCTTCACACAGGCTACGGAAATTGGGGACGCTACACCAGTTCGCATGAATGTCCACAAGATGACTCACCACATGGACAAATTGTGGCATGTTCTTCGATTAGTATCTATATACAGAAATTTTTCTTATTGTAGCATCATCAGTACTCTGCACCTCCTTAACTCCGGTTTCAGGTTGGAGGTTTTTTTTGTTTTTCTGGGTCTGGAGCACTGGTTAGTAGTAATGCACAATCTATCGTCACTTTGCAAAATTATATGGGATTTCTGCTGTCTGAACTTATTTTGCGTAGGTATTGTGATCTTAATATTTCAGTGATGTGCTTATAGTTATAGCCCTGAAAATTTAAGGATTTAACTCTCTCAACCTTTTTTTTTCAATTGATGGGCTTTGTTACTAGAGACAGAAAGGAAGCAATCTTTTTTTTACCATTAGATATGTTGGTGGCTTGCGATTGTACAGCGTTATGAAAAAGAGAGCATGTGACCAGACATATTTGCACTGATTTAGTTTTCAGCTAGCCCTTGGCTGACTTTGCATTGTCCTTTGTACAAGTATAATTCACGCTGTAACAGAAACATGTATGCTACATTTTATATTCATTCGAAAAAATGGTTAGTTTTAAGATGAATAGGTCTTGTGTGACACAAAAGCTCACTATATATACGATTGTACCCGTAGCAACGCACGGGCAATTTGCTAGTCTTAGGTTAAAGATGCTAGAGGAAATTCGTCAAACAGGTGGTGGGTGGCGTGACCGACCTGGTCTAGGTTAGTGAACTCGATGTCGTGGCAGTGGAGGATATCGACATACTCGAGTCCGAGGCGCGCGAGGCTCTCATCGATGCTGCGCGTGACGCGGCCCGCGCTGAAGTCGAAGCCTTCCTTGTAGCGGCCGCACTTGGTGGCGATCACGAAGCTGTCGCGCGGGACGGCCGCGAAGCGGAGGGAGTCCCCGAGCACCGACTCCGACACCGTGCCGCCGTAGTACCTGCGAGAAAGGCAAGAAGAGCACGGCGAGCTTGCAGGCTCAGACACCCGTCTCCTTTTTGGGAGGTGGAGGCAAAGGAAGGGAAGAGATTGGCGGAGCGTTACGGGGATGTGTCAAAGAAGTTGATGCCGAGGTCGAGGGCACGGCGGACGGTGGCGCGAGCGACGTCGCGGGGGATGTCACCGAAGACGTTTCCGAGCGGGGAGGCGCCGAAGCCGACGGGGCTGACGCGTAGGCCCGTGCCGCCGAGCTCGCGGAGCTCCATTGCTTCGTTGCTGCTGCGTCGAGTGGAGGGGGTGGGTGGTTCGATTTCCCGGTTGGTGGTCGAGTTCGTCGAGTCCTTGTCTAGCGCTTTAAATTGGGGAAAAGTCCAAAACAAACCCTCAATTCGTACACAAATGGTAAATCAAACCCCAAACTCTCAATCCCTAAAATCAGCACACTGAACTTCTGAATCCCGATCTATTTTAAACCCTACACATGTTTGGCACACCGAGAAATCAACAATTCTGATCAGGATTTTTTGTCTCGCTGATAACATGGACCAAACTGCCATATCCATCGTGCTGGTCTTTCTAAAATTCCCCAATCTCCGTCATGACGCCATCCTTTGCCTCACTCGTCGTCGGCACCGTGTGCCGCTCAAAATCGCCACCAACCTCGTGCACGATGGGATCTTTCTTGATGAGCTGGTGGCAGCGACATGCAAGCCCGAGCTCGCGTGCAGCGTCGCGCCGGGCGCAACCTCCCCCGCCTTGCCTGATTGCCGCCGGTACGCACACGCTGCCACCCAATCACCGTAGGTATCGGTGATGATGCATGGAGGTAGCTGCAGGGACATGCCATGAAGCTCGGCTTCTGCCAACAGCCAGGTGGAGCTGTAACGCCATGCGTTCGAATAGATGGAGGCCGGGGAGAGGATGACATCATCCTGGAGCGCGCTGCTCGTGGCATACACTAGGGCGGGCGGTAGGCTGAGAGCCTCGAGCCGTTCGGCGAGGCGCTGATACATTGCAAATGTATCTATAATTTTTGATGTTCCATGCTTGGCTTTATCCACTTTCTTGTGTTTTGTTCCAACTTTCGAGTACTTTTCATATGATTTCTAGGACTAACCTATTAACAAGAGCCACGGTCAATTTGCTTTTCTGTTGTTTTTGTTTGGAAAAGTTAGAAAATGAATATTCTCGAATTGGACGGACAAAAGCCAAAGTGCCTATTTTCAGTCATCATATGCGTAATCTGAGACGGAGAGGGGCCAGAGGCCGGCCACACCACCTGGCCGCGCGGCCAGGCTTGGCCCGCGCCAAGGGTGGTGTGGTGGCCCCTGGCACCCCCTCGGCCTCTCCTTCCGCCTATATATTGTCCTTAGGACGAAAACCCTAAGTACCCGATAAAAAAATCCACGAAAGAGTCTGTAGCCGCCGTCATCTCTATCCCTAGATTGGAAGGGATCTGAAGCTCTTCCCGGCACCCTGCCAGAGAGGGGAATTCACCCTGGAGGCCTTCTTCATCATCATGCAAGCCTCCGGTGTGATGCGTGATTAGTTCATCCTTGGACTACGGATCCATGTAGTAGCTAGATGGCTGGTACTCTTCCTTTGTGCTTTCATGTTTAGATCTTGTGAGCTCCGTTCATGATCAAGATCATCTATTTGTAATTCTGCATGTTATGTTTGCGGGGATCCGATGGATATTGAGATGCTATTTCAGATTGATTATTGATTCTATCATATCTTTGTTATTTGTGATCTTGCATGCTTTCTGTTGTTAATAGCTATCTTGGCCAAGTAGATGCTAGCAACTCCAAGAGTTAGTATTTATGCTCAATAGTGGGTTCATGCTTCTTGTAATCTGGGGAAGTGACAGAAATCTCTAAGGTACTAGATGTGTTGTTGCTAGTAGAGAGAAAACAACAATCCTTTGTTCATAGAACAATCATATTGTTTACTTTACACGCAGTTCGTAAAGCAATCTGTTACTTGCAACTTAATACTGGAGGGGGTTTGGATGATAACCTGAAGGTGGATTATTAGTCATAGATGCAGTTGGATGGCGGTCTATGTATAATGTTGTAATGCCCAATCAAGTTCTAAAGGAGTCAAGATGATTAGTATATGCATGTATTACTTTCTCGATGTTTGTCAATTGCCCCGCTGTAATTTGTTCACCCAGCATGTTATCTATCTAAGGAGAGCCACCTCTAGTGAACTATGGATCCCGGTCATTTTCTTTACATATAATCTATAAACTGTTTACTTCTTTGTGTTTACTTTCTGCAAACTATTACTTATTTCCATTCGATACGTTTAATCCTTTGTTTTCCGCAAAACACGGTGAGATTGACAACCTCATCGCAAGTTGAGGACAAAGTTATGTGGTTGTGTTGTGCAGGTCTCCACGTTGCTACTAGCACTGATAGTGCGCCCTGCCAAGGCTCAGCTAGTAACACCTTTGGGGTGTTTCCTTGCTCTTACTGGTTCGATTAAACCTTGGTTTCATACTGAGGGTAACTTGCTGTTGTGCTCATCATACCTTCCTCTTGGGGTTTCCAACGAGCTCTACATCAACGCCGCTCCAGCATTTTTCTGGCGCCATATACAGAGCCATCAAGCATTTTTCTGGCGCCGTTGCCAAGGAGTCAAGGACATCTTCACAAGGGGAGTCCCTCATAATCAATCTCTTTACTTTGTTATTTTTGTTTTGCTTAGTTTCTTTTTGCTTTGTTTGCTTGTTTCTTTATCAAAAACACACAAAAAATTAGTTTTACTAGTTTGCTTTCTTATTCAAAAACACAAAAAAATTAAGTCTCCTTTAGTTGTCACCTCTTCCTTAGCTCAACATGTTGATCCCTAAATTCACCTTGAAAGACCTTTCAATTGGTAGTAGTTCTATAATTGGAAAAGATAATATTAAAGAATTCTTTAATCATGTTAGTAAGCATGAAGATACTGAGGATAGATCCCTTGCAGAACTTGCTCCAAACTATGAGATTGCTGCAGCTTCTTTAATTCACATGTTAGAAGCTAGGTTTGTTAACCTCAACCCCTTAATGCAAGTAATGTTCCTTAAGCTTAAAGAAATTGAGGACCCTGAAAAGAGGGATTTTATTCTAGAAACTTTGTTTAAGGAGTTCTATGATGTTGCCAAGGAAGCTAGGAAAGTCTTTGAATGTTTCGATATGCTAGGATCATGTGTAGATGTTGTTGGTACAAGAGAAAAGATGAACAAAACCGAACCTAATGGGGAGGAACCTAAGATACCAATACCCTTCAAACTAGTAGCAATATATGATGCCATAGAAAAGAATCTTGATTGGATTGTTCCTGCAAACCCTTTTGATGAGAATAGTGAACCTAAGAGCATTGAGAGAGGATCATCTAAAACTTATTTGGATGATATACCTTGCCTTGTTGAAAATATTTCTGGTATTGATCTTAATGCTTCTTCATTAGAGAATACTTGATTCTTTCTTGTTTCTTATGCCTAACTTAAAGGCGTTAAAGAAAAGTACTTACTGGGAGATAACCTAAAAGTTTTAGATGAGTCTTGAAAGTTATTACTTCAGTAAGTAATAACCGCTCCTTATCCTTTTATTTGCTTTTTGTGCCAAGAGTAACCTCTAATGAGAGAGAAGTAATGATTGGGAAAGTTGCTGTCCCGAAACAGATTTATGTGCTTCACCGTAAAAATTCGTGTAAAATCTCTGAACGTCTTTTTGAGACGTGAAGTTTTGTGCTTCTGCCCCAGGTTGTTATCTAACTTTCGTTAGTTCAACACTTTTTGATTTGAGCAACAAAAGGTCTTCGAAAAAATTCGTCTTTACCCGCTGGTCTGTTTTGACAGATTTCTGCCATTTTCTGCATTTGCTTCTTGTTGGTTCCTTTTTGAGTTCTTTTGGGGAATTGAACTTTTTGAGGGAAGTGCTACAGTAGCTAGTGTTCTAATGGAAATTTATTTGGTGTTGGAACTGAACCTTAAGACTTATTTATCTTGAGTGCACTAATGTTGCTAATAAAGATTGTGTGAAGTTTTGTATGAAGGAAAATTTTCAGGTGTATGGAAGGAATGAGTAATGACATGAAGGATGGACTAAAACTCAAGCTTGGGGATGCCACGCGTTTCACCCCAAGAAATATCCAAGAAGTACAAGCGTCAAAGCTTGGGGATGCCCAAGGCATCCCCTTCATCAATAAAAATCCCAGTTTTCTTCCAAACGCTTCATTTTTATTGTTTCATGCACAGGTGTGTTGTTCTTGGAGCGTCTTCTTTTTCGTTTTCGTTTTCTTTGATTTTCTTAGTTTTCTGAATAAATTGGTTGGACCCCCTCTTTCTTACATTGGTTTGCAAATAGTTTGGTTTGGATTGGAAAAAAGTAGGAAAGTTCATGCTTATGTGGTAAAAAGAGCTCGTTTTCGACTGTGGCCTATGCTCTGTCTGTCTGTCATGCCATGCTTGATATTGTTTTGTCTTTATGCTTAGTATTATTTGTTGTAGCATGACTTGTTATAAACAATTGAGATTGCTTAATGTGCCTTGGATGAATCATGCGTTGTTTTAGCATATTAAAGCATAGTATAGTGGTATTCTCCTTTGATGCTTTATTTGGGTTGACTTGGCGCATGCTCACACCATGTTATGACTATCTCAAGTCACATAAGTCTTTATGATCCTTTATTTTTCAACTTGTAGTATCACTTTATGCTTTGATCAATGATGTTTTGTCGCTTTGTATGATTATGGCCATTATTGCTCTCTTAGTTTGTCGCTCCCAGTCTTTTGCTAGCCTCCACAACCAAGTATGAGTTCCACTCATACATCCAACTCCCTAAATCAAGTTATTCCAAAGAGTCCACCATACCTACCTACTAGCTTATGCTATTCCAAGTATATTCATGTTTTTGTTTACCTTCCAAATTAAACTTGTTATGAGAAAACTAGTGATTAAAGCTCTCACGAACTTGATGGCACACTTTACTTTTCTTGCCCTTAATAAACTTGAACCATTGTGTCGTCTATGTTGTATATGCTTGCACTTATTTGTTGGGAATTAGCTGAACCATGCTTTCATGGGGAACGCTTTCAACATTGCACTTGGTACTTGTACCTAGTTGATATCATGCTCTTTTGTATATGGATGTCGTCGGTGTAAAATGAAAGGGGAGCTTGTAAGTCCATGGAGTTATGTATATGTGTTAGAAAGCACTTTGGGCTGGTCTAATCCATGCTGACATGGTGGAAACCTGCAGCATAACCATAATGAGTTGTCTATGAAGCATTTTTCTTATAAAAAAAGAGTCCTATATTGAGAAAAAAAAGGAGAAAAAGAAAAAAAGAGATATTATGAAAAGAGGAAAGAGAGAAAAAAGCACCATATTCCCATGGTAAATAAGAAGATTGCTGAGATGCTCATTGTCTGCTTGCCTTGTCATTTTGATATGGGGATTCTTCCGTATCATCGGGCAAGGGGTACCCCGTTGGTGGTTCTCTATGATACACATGTACTTACGATGACAAGAACTTACTGATGACTAAACTTGAGTAGCATGAGGAGCGACCCTTGTATACAAGGGACATGAGATTTCTAACTTATACTTCGTCAAGCATGTACACCATAGTTTGTTCACTTTAACCTTAATCACTTCAAAATTCTTATGATAGGGGCAATGAGAGCTGAAAGCTATAAGTACCATAATTTTTGGAAGCTCTTTATGAGACTTGAATCCCTACTTCCTTTTATAAAAAGGCCTTTCTTCCACCATTATATATTGAGTCTCCACCTTCTACCTTTATGCACCTACTTTGAGAGCATAGTGGCCATTCTTAGTTCTATGTGCATTGTCCCAAGATTAGTTGATTGATGCATAACTTGATATTGCTTGTTTTAAACTATTTGTATCTAGTCACTCTTATGAACTTTGAAGGTGTCCTATGCATTTATGTTTGCTACTCTATTGAGGGACAAGCTGAATACTATTATGCTATGTTTTCTTTATGTGAAACAAACAAACGTCTTGCAAAGCATTATTATTCATGAATCTTTTGTTTGCGCCTTTTCATGTTGCATCATAGTTTGTTTGTCTTATTGCTAGAACTTTGTCTTTCATGTTATGATTGAAGTACTATGATCCCAGCTTTGAATGTTTTACAAATACTTTGATCAAGTCTTTGATGGTGCATGTTGATGACCCACAAGTATAGGGGGTGTATAGCAGTATTTTCAAGGGAAGTGAAACCCAATTTATTGATTCGACACAAGGGGAGCCAAAGAATATTTATAAGCCTTAACAACTGAGTTGTCAATTCAACTGCACCTGGAAACAATCTTGCTCACAGCAGTTTATCAGTAGCAATAGTTTTGTAGTAGGAATAGCAAAGTAGCAGCAGTAGTAAAGTAAAAGACGATAACAATAGCGATGTAAGCAGTCGAGTCACGGTAGGCATAGGGATGGATGGACGGCCGTTGCATGAACAAGACAATTCACATAGCAATTAGAACATAGGGCAATTGCAGATAAATAAGATAAAGTATCCAAGTACTAGATAATCCTAGGCATGTGTTCCACATATAGTCATACGTGCTCGCAATGAGAACTTGCACAACATCTTTTGTCCTGCTAGCCCGTTTGCAGCGGGGCCTCAAGGGAACTACTGGCAATTAAGGTGCTCCTTTTAATAGAGCACCGGAGCAAAGCATTAACACTCCATGAACACATGTGATCCTCACATCAAAGCCATTCCCTCCGGTTATCGATTTACATCGCCGGGCCATGGTTCCGGACAACAACGTGTGTATACAACTTGAAAATAAGACCATAAACAATACTATCATAATGAATCAATAACATGTTCAGATCCGAAATCATGGCACTTGGGCCCTAGTGACAAGCATTAAGCACAACAAGTCGCAACAAAGTCATAAAGCACTAATAAAAGATACTAGGCACCATGCCCTAACAATCTGATGCCATTACATGAATGATCTCATCCAATCCCTACCATCCCCATAGCCTACATCGGGGGATTACTCACTCATAGATGGGGGAAACATGGATGGTCGATGGAGAAGCGATGGTGATGATGATGGCGATGATCTCCTCCAATTCCCCGTCCCGGCAGGGTGCCAGAACAGAGTTTTTGGTGCTGTTTCGTGGAATCTGGTGGTGGCAGTGGAGCGGAACTCCTTTTGGAAAAACATTGAATCCCTCGGAGTTTTTAGGTCAGAAGGCTTCTTATAGGCGAAGAGGGAGACCGAGGGGGTGCCTGGGGACCCACACCATGCCCTGGCACGGCCAGGCCTAGCCCGTGCCTGGGAGGGTGTGGCCAGCCCCTGGCCCTCCTCCGTCTCGTGATTCAGCTCGTGAGTCTCCGAAAAATAGGCACTTTGGCTTTTGTCCCGTCCAATTCCGAGAATATTCATTTTCTGACTTTCCTGGAACCAAAAAAAGCAGAAAACAGCCAGCTGGCACTGTGGCTCTTGTTAATAGGTTAGTACAAGAAATCATATGAAAAGTACTCCAAAGTGTGGACAAAACACAAGAAAGTGGATAAAACCAAGCATGGAACATAAAAAATTATAGATACATTTGCAATGTATCAACATCCCCAAGCTTAACTCCTGCTCGTCCTCGAGTAGGTAAGTGATAAAAAAGAAAGAATAATTTTTGAGGTGACAAGCACCATCATAAACTTGATCAAAGTATTTGTAAAACATTCAAAGCTGGGATCATAGTACTTCAATCATAACATGAAAGACAAAGTTCTAGCAATAATACAAAGAAACTATGATGCAACATGAAAAGGCACAAACAAAAGATTCATGAATAACAATGCTTTGCAAGACGTTTGTTTGTTTCACATAAAGAAAACATAGCATAATAGTATTCATCTTGTCTCTCAATAGAGTAGCAAATATAAATGCATAGGACACCTTCAAAGTTCATAAGAGTGACTAGATACAAATAGTTTAAAACAAGCAATATCAAGTTATGCATCAATAAACTAGTCTTGGGACAATGCACATAAAACTAAGAATGGCCACTATGCCCTCAAAGTAGGTGCATAGAGGTAGAATATGGAGACTCAATATAATGGTGGAAGAAAGGCCTTTTTATAAAAGGAAGTAGGGATTCAAGTCTCATAAAGAGCTTCCAAAAATTATGGTACTTATAGCTTTTAGCTCTCATTGCCCCTATCATAAGCATCTTGAAGTGATTAAGGTTAAAGTGAACAAACTATGGTGTACATGCTTGATGAAGTATAAGTTAGAAATCTCATGTCCCTTGTATACGAGGGCCGCTCCTCATGCTACTCAAGTAAGTCTTGTCAGTTCTAAGTACATGTAAGTACATGTGTATCATAGAGAACCGCCACGAGGTACCCTTGCATGATACTGGAAGAATCCCCATATCAAAATGACAAGGCAAGCGGACAACGAGCATCTCAGCAATCTTCTTATTTACCATGGGAATATGGTGCTTTTTCTCTTTCCCTCTTTTCATGATCTTTTTTCTTTTTCTCTTTTTTTCTCAATTATAGGACTCTTTTTTATAAGAAGAATGCTTCATAGAAGCTCATTATGGTTTGTGGTTCCACCATGTCGGCATGGATTAGACCAATGACCGGTGTGTTTCTCTAACACATATACATAACTCCATGGAATTACAAGCTCCCTTTCATTTACATTGACGACATCCATAGACAAAAAGAGCATGATATCAACTAGGTACAAAGTACCCGTGCAATGTTGAAAGCGTTCCCCATGACAACATGGTTCTGCTAATTCCCAACAAATAAGTGCAAGCATATACAACATAGACGACACAATGGTTCAAGTTTATTAAGGGCAAGAAAAGTAAAGTGTGCCATCAAGTTCGTGAGAGCTTTAATCACTAGTTTTCTCGTAACAAGTTTAATTTGGAAGGTAAACAAAAACATGAATATACTTGAAATAGCATATGCTAGTAGGTAGGTATGGTGGACTCTTTGGAATAACTTGGTTTAGGGAGTTGGATGCATGAGTGGAACTCATACTTGGTTGTGGAGGCTAGCAAAAGACTAGGAGCGACCAACTAAAAGAGCAATAATGGCCATAATCATGCAGAGCGACAAAACATCATTGATCAAAACATAAAGTGATACTATAAGTTGAAAACTAAAGGATCATAAAGGCTTATGGTGACTTGGGATAGTCATAACATGGTGTGAGCATGCGCCAAGTCAACCCAAATAAAGCATCAAAGGAGAATACCACTATACTATGCTTTAATATGCTAAAACAACGCATGATTCATCCAAGGCACATTAAGCAATCCCAATTGTTTATAACAAGTCATGCTACATCAAAGAATACTAAGCATAAAGCCAAAACAATATCAAGCATGGCATGACAAAGCATAGGCCACAGTCAAAAACAAGCTCTCTTTACCACTTAAGCATGAGCTTTTCTACTCTTTTTCCAAACCAAACCAAACTATTTGAAAACCAATGTACGAAAGAGGAGATCCAACCAATTTATTCAGAAAACTAAGCAAACAAAAGCAAACGAAAAACCAAAACGAAAACAAAAAATAAGACGCTCCAAGAACAACATAACTGTGCATGAAACAATAAAAATGAAGCGTTTGGAAGAAACCTGGGATTTTTATTGATGAAGAGGGGATGCCTTGGGCATCCCCAAGATTTGACGCTTGTACTTCTTGGATATTTCTTGGGGTGACACGCATGGCATCCCCAAGCTTAAGCTTTAGTCCATCCTTCCTCTAATTACTCATTCCTTCCATACACCTGAAATTTTTCCTTCATACAAAACTTCACACAATCTTTATTAGCAACATTAGTGCACTCAAGATAATAAGTCTTAAGGTTCAGTTCTAACACCAATAAACTTCCATTAGAACACTAGCTACTGAAGCACTTCCCTCAAAAAGCTCAATTCCCCAAAAGAACTCAAAAAGGAACCAACAAGAAGCAAATGCAAAAAATGGCAGAAATCTGTCAAAACAGACCAGCAGGTAAAGACGAATTTTTTCGAAGACCTTCTGTTGCTCAAATCAAAAAGTGTTGAACTAACGAAAGTTAGATAACAACCTGGGGCAAAAGCAAAAAAAATCACGCCTCAAAAAGACGTTCATAGAGTTTACACAAATTTTTACGGTGAAGCACATAAATCTGTTTCGGGACAGCAACTTTCCCAATCATTACTTCTCTTTCATTAGAGGTTACTCTTGGCACAAAAAGCAAATAAAAAGGATAAAGAGCGGTTATTACTAAGGTAATAACTTCCAAGACTCAACTAAAACTTTTGGGTTATCTCCCAATAAGTACTTTTCTTTAACGCCTTTAAGTTAGGCATAAGCAAAAACTAAAATGGATAGAATAGAAGTAGCGGAGATAATCATGGTGAAAACATTGTTTTGTTCAATGAAATGTTTTTGTTAACAAGGTTGATCAGGTCTTGTTACCAAAACAATTTCATATGATACAAAACTTTGTATTCCACTAATGATTATGTTACCTCAACCTTGATAGCAATGGTCCCAATCATAATAGTTTCAATTTTTTCTCTTGGTATGGGACAATATATTTCTCCAACTTGAATGCCCTCAACATGTTCAATTGAATTCAAACAATAAGTCCTTTCAATCTTCTTGGGGAAATAGACAATATGTTCCTTGTCATTAACATTGAAGGTCACCTTCCCTTGATTATAATTAATAACAGCTCCTGCAGTATTAAGAAAAGGTCTCCCAAGAATAATAGACATATTATCATCTTCAGGCATGATAGTTTGAGAGGATGCTCACATAAGAAATATGAGTTGAAGTAAAAGAGAGCATCAAGCAGATTCAAAACACATTTAAGTCTAACCCACTTCCTATGCATAGGAATCTTGTAAGCAAATAAATTCGCAAAGAACAAAGTGACAGGCATAGGAAGGTAAAACAAGAGTAACTTCAAAACTTTCAGCACATAGAGAGGTGTTTCAATGCCATGAAAACTTCTACAACCATATTTTCCTCTCTCATAATAATTTTCAGTAGCCTCATGAATAAACTCAACAATATAACTATCACATAAAGCCTGCTTTTCATGATCTACAAGCACTAGAGCTTTATTATAAACATTTTCAAAAGAATCCTCAGGAACATAACAATCATCCTCCTTTAGTAAGCATGGAGGACAATCAAATAATGTAAGGGATAAAGAGTTACTCTCATTAGAAGGTAGGCATGAGTAGCTAATCCATTCTTCCTCCTTTTGTTCATCACTCTCCTCCTCTTTTTCATCTAATGAGATTTCAGGTTCATCAATTTCTTCTTCCATAGGATCCTGCAAGGCATTAGTCTCTTCCATTTGTGCAAAGCATCTATTAAAATATTCAAGAATATAGCCATTTTCTTATCAAAGCAAAATTTAAGTATACCATAAAACTCATATTTGTAAGGTGAATCATCAATATTTTCAAGCAAACTAGCAAGTTCAAAAGCACCCTTCCAAGCAATAAATTCTTCAATTTGTTCCACATCATAAAAGTCATAATTTCCTTTAACATAAGAAGATATGGTAACATTTTCATTATACTCACATTGAAAAGGGAGGTGTTTGTACCTCCTACAGCAACAAGATTTATCCAAGCAATAAGTAACATTATAAGTAGAGCACACGTTTCTAGCAATGGTGTAAATTTATCAATTTGTTCCCATAAGTGTTTCCCTTTTCGTGACAAGCGGTGTTCCTTATAATAATATGTTTGATCTTCCGTGAACCCACCTTGCTAATAAGATTCATTTTCAAAGAAACCAACCATTGACAACAAGCATGATAAGGCAAGACAATAACAGACCAACAAAAATAACAACTAGAGTAGGAACTACTTTTTTGTATTTTTGATAAAAAACAAGCAAACAAGGTGAAAATAAACTTAGCTTGAACAATAGTGATTCCAAGTGGACTTGATAAATAAAGCTATGCTCCCCGACAACGGTGCCAGAAAATAGTCTTGATGACCCACAAGTATAGGGGGTGTATCACAGTATTTTTGAGGGAAGTGAAACCCAATTTATTGATTCAGCACAAGGGAAGCCAAAGAATATTTATAAGCCTTAACAACTAAGTTGTCAATTCAGCTGTACCTGGAAACAATCTTGCTCACAAAATTTTATCAGTAGCAACAGTTTTGTAGTAGGAATAGCAAAGTAGCAGAAGTAGTAAAGTAAAGACAGCAGTAACAATAGCAGTAAACAGTAGAATTCGAGTGCGGTAGGCATAGGGATGGATGGACGAGCGTTGCATGGATAAGACAATTCACATAGCAATCATAACATAGGGCAATTGCAGATAAATAAGATAAAGCATCCAAGTACTAGATAATCCTAGGCATGTGTTCCATATATAGTCATACGTGCTCGCAATGAGAACTTGCACAACATCTTTTATCCTGCCAGCCCTTTTGCAGCGGGGCCTCAAGGGAACTATTGGCAATTAAGGTGCTCCTTTTAATAGAGCACCGGATCAAAGCATTAACACTCCGTGAACACATGTGATCCTCACATCAAAGCCATTCCCTCCGGTTATCCCGATTTCTGTCACTTCGGGGCCATTGGTTCCGGACAACAACGTGTGTATACAACTTGCAGATAAGACCATAAACAATACTATCATAATGAATCAATAACATGTTCAGATCCGAAATCATGGCACTTGGGCCCTAGTGACAAGCATTAAGCACAACAAGTCGCAACAAAGTCATAAAGCACTAATAAAAGATACTAGGCACCATGCCCTAACAATTTGATGCCATTACATGAACGATCTCATCCAATCCCTACCATCCCCATAGCCTACAACGGGGGATTACTCACTCATAGATGGGGGAAACATGGATGTCGATGGGGAAGCGATGGTGATGATGATGGCGATGATCTCCTCCAATTCCCGTCTGGCGGTGCCGAACGAGTTTCTGTGCTTTGTGGAATTTGGTGGTGGCAGCGGAGCAGAACTCCTTCTGGAAAAACGTCGACCCCCCAGAGTTTTTAGGTCAGAAGTCTTCTTATAGGTGAAGAGGGAGACCGAGGTGCACAGGGGCTCACACCATGCCTGGCCGCGGCCGGCCCAGCCTTTGGGGTGTGGCCAGCCCCGACCTCTCCGTCTCGTATTCTAGCTCGTGAGTCTTAGGAAAAATAGGCACTTTGTCTTTTGTCCCATCCAATTGAGAATATTTATTTTCGACTTTCCTAGAACCAAAAACAGCGGAAAGCAGAGGGTGGCCTTTGTGGCTCTTGTTAATAGGTTAGTCCAAGAAATCATATGAAAAGTACTCCAAAGTATGGACAAAACACAAGAAAGTGGATAAAACCAAGCATGGAACATCAAAAATTATAGATACATTTGCAATGTATCACATGTCACCTCAAAAATTATTCTTTCTTTTTATCACTTACCTACTCGAGGACGAGTAGGAGTTAAGCTTGGGGATATTGATACATTGCAAATGTATCTATAATTTTTGATGTTTCATGCTTGGTTTTATCCACTTTCTTGTGTTTTGTTTCAACTTTGGAGTACTTTTCATATGATTTCTTGGACTAACCTATTAACAAGAGCCACAGTGCCAGATGCCTGTTTTCTGCTATTTTTGGTTCCAGAAAAGTCAGAAAATGAATATTCTCGGAATTGGACGGGACAAAGGCCAAAATGCCTATTTTTTCCAGAAGTCATCATATGCCAGAATACGAGACGAAGAGGGGCTAGAGGCCGGCCACACCACCTGGCCGCGCGGCCAGGCTTGGCCCGCGCCAAGGGTGGTGTGGTGGACCCTGGCACCCCCTCGGCCTCTCCTTCCGCCTATATATTTCCCTCGGGACGAAAACCCTAAGTACCCGATCAAAAAATCCACGAAAGAGTCTGTAGCCGCCGTCATCTCCATACCTAGATCAGGAGGGATCTGAAGCTCTTCCCGGCACCCCGCCGGAGAGGGGAATTCACCCTGGAGGCCTTCTTCATCATCATGCAAGCCTCTGGTGTGATGCGTGAGTAGTTCATCCTTGGACTATGGATCCATGTAGTAGCTAGATGGCTGGTTCTCCTCCTTTGTGCTTTCATGTTTAGATCTTGTGAGCTCCGTTCATGATCAAGATCATCTATTTGTAATTCTGCATGTTGTGTTTGCGGGGATCCGATGGATATTGAGATGCTATTTCAGATTAATTATTGATTCTATCATGTCTTTGTTATTTGTGATCTTGCATGCTTTTCGTTGTTAGTAGCTATCTTGGCCAAGTAGATGCTAGCAACTCCAAGAGTTAGTATTTATGCTCGATAGTGGGTTCATGCTTGTGGTATTCTGGGGAAGTGACAGAAATCTCTAAGGTACTAGATGTGCTGTTGCTACTAGGGAGAAAACAACAATCCTTTATTCATAGAACAATCGTATTGTTTACTTTACACGCAGTTCGTAAAGCAATAATCTGTTGCTTGCAACTTAATACTGGAGGGGGTTCGGATGATAACTGAAGGTGGATTATTAGTCATAGATGCAGTTGGATGGCGGTCTATGTATAATGTTGTAATGCCCAATCAAGTTTCAAAGGAGTCAAGATGATTAGTATATGCAGGTATTGCTTTCTCGATGTTTGTCAATTGCCCCGCTGTAATTTGTTCACCCAACATGTTATCTCTCTAAGGAGAGCCACCTCTAGTGAACTATGGATCCCGGTCATTTTCTTTACATAAAATCTATAAACTGTTTACTTCTTTGTGTTTACTTTCTGCAAACTATTACTTATTTCCATTCGATACGTTTAATCCTTTGTTTTCCGCAAAACACAGTGAGATTGACAATCTCATCGTAATTGGGGACAAAGTTCTGTGATTGTGTTGTGCAGGTCTTCACGTTGCTACTAGCACCGGTAGTGCGCCCTGCCAAGGCTCAGCTAGTAATACCTTTGTGGTGTTTCCTTGCTCCTACTGGTTCGATTAAACCTTGGTTTCATATTGAGGGAAACTTGTTGCTGTGCTCAGCATACCTTCCTCTTGGGGTTCCCAACAAGCTCTACATCAACATCGCTCCAGCATTTTTCTGGCGCCATATACAGAGGCATCAGGCGCACACACGCTCTTGGAAACTTGATGCGAAGTAGCGATTCCGGCGAAATAGGGACTCGTAAGCTTAGCTTGCTGGTTGACCTCGTAGCTAGCTGTGCACGCAAACAATATGAATCTGTTTGATTTGCTGCAGGAACGGATGAAGACCAAGCTCCCCAACTCAGATGACGATGAAGGGTTGCATCTAAAAAGCAGTAAGTTCACCTGCTAAGTCAACATTTTCGGGTTCACGTGCCAAGTCAGTGCAATCCAATCTCAAACCGGCTTAAGGTTTAAAATAGACCGGGATTCGAAAGTTGAGTGTGCTGATTTCAGGGATTTGAAGTTTAGGGTTCGATTTATATTTTGTCTATAAATTGAAGGTTTGTTTTGGACTTTTTCCTTTAAATTGCAGATTGGCATCTTGTGCGCTATAAATTTCAGGTTGGCATCTGAGTGCGCAATCGTCCAGATCCGTCGCATCCATGGATCCGCTCTGCAGATCGAAACGACGGAGCCGAGCACGTTCGGCCAACTCTGGATCGGTGGGAGTGGGTTGTTAGGCCAACTCCGACGGCCCTGGTATTTTGGACACCAGATATGTCCAATTGGTCCGTTTGCGGGAAGACAGGCCGTCTGCGCTAAGTCTGTTTGCGGTGGCATGTTCCTCCGGCAAAAAAACATTGAAAAAAAGGCGGAAAATAATTATACACATCTATACCTATATATATTTTGCACCCCATATATTTTTACGTTGCTAGATTAAAAAAATATGTTTTGTATACAAATAATTATGTTCATATATTAACCACAACCAAAAAAAATCGATAAAAAATGGAATTTACGAGTCATTATAGTGTAGAAAACATCAAAAATACGTATTTTACGTTATATTTTTATACGTCATGTAAACAAAAAATTATGTCATTTCTAAATTTTCTTATGTTCTTCTCGACTTACGATGTAAGACAAAATTGACAAAATTTACGTTACGTAAAAATAATATACTGTTCAAAAGATAGACAGTGGGTATAGAACTAGGAGTCAAATAGCGTGATCTCTCTATATATTATATTATATAAAATAAAGAAAGAAGTGTTTCTCTTTTTAAGACGATTTTATCCTCCCACCAACTCCAAATTACTGCAACTGTCACCACGTACTTGTTCGCTTTTTTTTCTCCCAAGTCTTGATACCGCTTCGCTCTACTTGATTCTTTTCAATTTCGATCAGAAAATTGGCTGGGTCGATTTATCCCCTTCATTCTACTTCCTTCTTCTCGATTTTGGTCGGAAATTTGGCATATGCGATCTTCGTCCGAATTTATGTTGCGCGATTGTGATGCGAATTAGCCAGCTCTAGCCTCACCTCGATGGCGTCAAGCAAATCCAAAGGAGCTCGAGGACCTGCGGAGGATCCCCACCTCGTCAGGCACAGGCGGACACGTATTACCACAACAGAAAATTCAGAAAACTAAAGCCCCTTCTCCCTGCTCCCGCTAGGTAGGCTTAGGAGACTTGCTCGATTGAGAGGCGCCGGGGCTTAGGACTGAGTGTGCTGGCCCTCGCGTCTGTGGAGATGCTTCTGGATGGCGGTCTAGCGATTGAGCTGTCCATGCTGTGGAGATCGGTTGTCGGCATCTCTAGATTGCAGGCGGTAGAGTGCGGTCGTTCTTGGCCGAAATTCGGCCTGTATGGGCCAGGAATCAATGCAGACATCGGAGGGGAGGATTTTTCCGTGTTGAACAGGTCTAGGGAGGCCTCGCCTCGCCGGATTTCTGGCGGCTCGTTATAGGTGGGCGCCCCTCCGTCGACTCAGGCAAGGCGCTTTGTTGTTGATGTGATTTTTTTATTTCTTGTACAATGGAGACTGCAGATACTAGAGGATGAGGATGTTTCGAGACTGAATGGAAGGACTGTTATGTATGTACAGTGCTTTTTATTCCCTTTGTCGTAATGGAGCTGATCCACAGCCCTCTGTCTGCATGAGAAAAACCGAAGCATGGTTTGCAAGGGAGCGTTGTGGCCATGTTGAATTTTTTGTGGAAATTTACCGAACAATGTAGACTTTCAACAACAACAACCATAATCATCATAGAGGGCTCGGCTGGACACGAAAATTTGAAGGCATGCCCATTATATTTTGCACTTCAACAATCTAGCACTTTTGAAGATCGAAGATATACCAAGTAATGGGGCACTACATATATGCTAAACTTTTCTCTGTTAATTGATATGTACTTATATAATTTCAGATTTTTAGAATTGTTACGTGATATGTCAGTGTTTATAGTTCCACAAGATGACAATGCCACTGTGTTTCATGTTTGTTTGCAACTACACAAGATGGCAGCAATCTAACGATTTTGGTTGTGACATGTGATTGTTGCTTCACTGCATTTTCAACTTCACGGTCAACAACATCATGTAATATTGTGTTGGTGGTACTGTGTGGCCTGGCTAAAGCGGCGGGAAGAGGATACAAAGGTGGCACACCTAACAATGGAGCACGTCGTAAACGTGATAAAGGGTTGTCCCAACAAGCGGTAGTGCAATTTTTCTCTCCCGTCGCAACACATGGGCAATTTTTCTATACTTACCAATAAAGGAAACAACGTTTCTTGTCATACGTCAAAGAACCACCCGGATCGATTGTTTGTACATATCCTGCAACGCTTGGTCTGTCAGAGGCCTGGTCCAACTTGTTCTGGCGCGCACACGCAACGGCCTAGCCCAACTTGATCAGGCCGATCGGTAAGAACAAGAACGTGACGCCGTACACAAGGGCGTCGTGGCTGTCTCGAGTGATCCAGCCTCGGACCTGCCGGCCCAGGGAAGATAAATAGCATCTAGATTTCTCTCATCAATGCCAAAAACCCTGTGTCTAAGAAACTCATATCCATCCTTCTGCACTTGCAGCGACAGAGGACAACCAATGTGATGAGGACATCCCTACACTTGTACCTTCCCCAACTACTGCTGAAGATGTTCCAATTGCTGATAGGAAGATTTAGTCCAATGAGATTAGAATTGGACCCATTACAAGAGCTCGTGCTAAGCTCCTAGAACAAGAGGTGAACTTGTTTATTAATGAACCTGATGTTTTAATTAATGATAACTTTATACTACCTAAATCATTGTGCTATTATATGATCAGGTACATAGGAGAAGAAGGCATAGCATGGAGTGCGGAGCTGAAGCGTATGGAGCATGGCGTGTTGATCAATGAAGAATGTGCGAGGGAGGAGAGGGAGGAAGCATAAGGAGCTGAAGGAGTGAAGATCTACACTTGATAGAGGATCTCTGCCGCGGCAGAGAAAACCCTCTGTTTTCTGCCACGGCAGGCTGCCGCGGCACAAAAACCGTTGCAATCTTTGCCACGACAGAGCAGGCCTACGTCCCTTGGGCTGAACCCACTTTGGGTCGGTTTGTATCTAGGTTAGGTTGAACCATCTATGTTTTCCTAGTATTGGTCGCTGCCCCTAGTCCTTTAAATAGATGGGGCGTCGCATCAAGTTAGGGTTAGACCATATTAAAATATTTTGGAGTTGTTTCTTATTAGAACCTCTGGAATTACTTGTGATCGAATTACCTACTACAATTGAGTGTGATTTGTTGTTCCATTGGGAATCAGTAGATTGCAAATGGTACCATTCATGGTCAATGGCTACGTGCGCAAGAGCGTGGTGTTGTGAATATCCCATTGGATTCGAGAGCTGTTGCATTGGCATCAGGGTTCGAGCAGGAGAGTTCATAGCTATAGGCTAATTATCTATCCACCACCATCATCATCGACAAGTGCTTGCTGAGAAGATCGGGCCACCCCATATCATCTTGGTATCAGATTTCCTTGTTTACTCGGTGAGCAATCCACAATCCATTCATAGATTAGTTTACTTTTCGTCCTATACAGAAAAAGGCCCACAAAAATATTTGCCATAGCCTAGATTGCATCGTTTACACGTTTTAGTTGTTGGTCGTGTTTTCTAGTAGTTCCAATCTGTAGGTTTTGATCCATAGGAGTCTAGGTTTTGGTTTTGTTTTTAGTTGTTTTCCACCGAGTCCACCAACCAATATTTTCGCCACCACAAAGTCGGATCTGAGTTGAGCAAGAACAAAGAGTCCTGATTGCTTGCTCTTGGTTCTATCCGAGTCGGAATTAAAAAAATCTACAAGCCGACTCTACCATGGTAGGATTTTTATCAAATCTCATATGCCGATCGAGGTCTGCCGCGTGCCAGGTTTCCTACCGTGGCACGTTTTCCAGCTGTATCTCTGCCGTGGCACAAGTTTTTGCCGCGAATGCTGCCTCTGCTGCGGCACAATTTCGACCTGTTTTTCTACCGCGGTACAAATACCAAAGTTGTGATCTTTTGTAAATTCCAAAACTTAGCTACAGCCAATCTATTCAAAGGTGTTAGGAACTTGCCTATTGAGACTAATTTCCGCTCTTACAGGCCGCTCTTAGGTTTTTGGTGCTGTGCTTTATAATTTGGTCGTGATCATAGTGTTATACATATTAAAGAAAGAGGATATAGCAAAAGAAAAAAAAGAATCGGTACAAAAGAAAATATAAAGAAAAAGGAGAATTGTGCAAGAGGCCCAGTGATATCTTGGTGCATTGGTAGATTGAGCAATCTTGTGCCTGTTTACTTTGAGTTTTGCTAGTGTCTCTCCAGCATAGTGCAACACCCTTCATAGTTGCATTGCCACGTTTATCTCCATGTGTGTGTTTCTTGGGTTATTATACGATCGACACTCGGACTTGTTTGTGGTGTAGTTAGGATACTATACATATAGCTCCACCATAAATAACCTATGTGCCTGTGATTGTTCTCCATACCCTCGATATTAACTTCATCACATCAGTGCATAAATCGTTGATTTCAAATTGGTTAAGCATCTCTATTCACTTTGGAACGGTAAGATCTGCTTTCTTGTCAGTTTGGAATGAGTTGAGATCCACCAAACCGATTTTGATTTTTGCACTAACCTACTAATCATGTCTCTCAGTGATGAAGTTGTTATGCAGAAAAAGGATGATTCTTATCCTGTTACTTGGCGAGAATATGAAGCGTTGAGATCTCATTTGACATGTGTGTTCTCTACCACAACAGATAGGACTGAAAAATCAGTACATGACGTGTAGCTGGCATTGGGAGAAAATGAGGAGGCAGTCACTAACATCCAGACACAAGTTACGGCTATCAACACCAATGTAGCAGCTTTGCAACATTCTATTGATGCTTTGACGCTAGAACTTGAGCAACGACAACAACAACCACATGATGATGCCATTGAAGATGAGGAAGGAAGTAATGTTGGTGATGTTCAGCATCCGAACCATGTTGGATGGGGACGTGCTCCTTCTCCTATTCATGCATGTGGCTGGGCTCCAATTGGGTGTCCTCGGTGTATTCTGCCCCAAATCCCTGAGGATGGTTTAGGTAAGCCAAAATTTTCAATTCCCAAGTTTGATGTTTCACTTGATCCTGAAGATTACCTCACATGGGAGCTGAAGATTGAGAAGTTGTGGCATTTGCATGAGTATACAGAAGATAAGAAAGTAAAGTTTGCAGCATCAAAATTTGATGGATATGCATTACGTTGGTGGGATGCCATTGTGCAAAATAGAAGAGATGACAATGAACTTCTTGTGCTCACATGGAGAGAGATGAAGCGCATCATGAAGGATCGTTTTGTGCCCACTAACTATTTGCGTTCAGTTTTTAACAAGTTGACACAATTGAGGCAAGGAACCATGTCGGTTGATGAGTACTACATGGAGATGGAGATGCTTATGTAGCGTGCCAGAGTCTGTGAATCACTTGAGATGACTATCCAGCGATTTCTTAACAATTTGAAGCTGCCCATAAAGAGCATTGTTCGTCATCACAAGTATAAGACTATGAATGAGTTGTTGCATCATGCAAGAGAGGCAGAATTCCAGCTCGCTGATGAGGCAAAGTCACGTGCAAGGTACCCTTCCACCAACCACTTTTCAGCAAGATCTACACCGCCGCCTCCTATGACTACATCTGCTATGGCTGCTGGTCAGCCTTCTACATCATCGTCCAAGCATACACCTCAGTCGTCCTATGGTTCGCAAGCAAAGAAACCTACTGCTCCAGCTTCTAGCACGGGTTCAAACATGTCAACAACATGTACTCGCGATGTGGAATGCCATACTTGTGGAGGTAGAGGACATTTCAAGAGAGATTGCCCAAACCGCAAGGTTATGTTCATCAATGAAAATGGTGAGTACGAAGTGGAGATGGGGTTGATATTACTCCTAATGACAATGGTTATGACAGTGAAGATGGTCTAGATGCTTTTCCAGCCCATGCACCAACCATTGTGGTATCTCCACGTATACTTAGTGTGCAGCCTACTGTTGATTCTCAGCGCTGCAACTTGTTCCAAAAAAATCACTAGTTGGCCCAAACAAAAGAGAATATAATTTTGCGGCCCGAAAGTTGAGACACCAGTGCATCGCGGTACCCAAGTTGATTTTAATCATCATGATTCGAAAAGTTGGGGCGCCAATTGCTGAGAGAGGTGTTTCGAGTGAATGATGGCCAAACCCAATATTTTCAAATCGTGCCCGTTAAGTCAGGATATTCCGTTACACTAGTTCCTGTTGTGCCCCTTCTTAGCTGGGCTCTCTTCTTATCCACCCTGCACGTGGCGTAGGGGCAAATCCATTACTGTACTTTCTTAACTTTTCACACTGAATCTGGTTGTGGCAGCGGCGATGGTCCTTTTTCTTCCCTTCCCCGACACTGAATCTAGCGGTGGCGGAGGTCCTTTTTCTCCCTCCCCCGACATTGAATCTGGCGGAGGCGGCCCAGCATGTCTTGCAAGGAGAAGGTTGTAGCTACATCACCTACTGATTTGGGTCCGTTGGAGCCAGAGTCTCGGGATCAATGCGAAGCAGCGGCGAGGTCTTTAGCCCCGGTTAGCAAGGAGGTCAGCAAGAATTCTACTCCCAAGGTACCTACGAGCAGCGGGTTGAAGAGAAAAGCAAGGCCGACGGTGGATTGTTCGGCTCCGGTGGGCAGATGCGGCACCCAGATCTCGAAGAAAAAACCCGGGAGAAGAGCGAGAGGTGATTTTTCTTATATGTGCCTTATCTTACAAGTAGACTAGTTACGGCATAATAGAATCAAATGAACTGAAAAGTTCCCATTTTTAATCAAATTAGGCACAACTTCGATACAAGGGACCTATATGAGTTCACAGTTCATGTTCGCCACTACACTGCAAAACTAGATTTTGGTTGCGAGAGGGTTGTGTTCGGGCAAGATGTGCATGTGCTTGTGAATTGCAAAGAGGTTGTGTCTGTTTCGCAGCTGGTAGATATGCTTCATGCTAGGATTCCCTGGGGTTCTAGACAGAGGAAAAAATTGGTGTGGTGCAACATGAATGATACCTATATGCAAATTGAGCACTCCAATGAGCTTTAGATGGCTTGGGAGTGTTGTGCAGCTGATCGTAAGGTGAAAGTTGAAGCGGTGATTGATGATATGTATGCAGATGTTGGAGATCTTTCTACCAGAGCTTCGGCTCCTAGAGACTACAGACCAATAGATGCTGATCTAGATAAGTTCAGTATACAGTTAAAGGTGTATTCATACATGGAAAAACTTGATGAGGGAGTTAATAAGCCAGTTTCGTCATGTACTATGGAGATCACCGTCGATTCCACAAACATAACCCTTGACAAAATGAGAGAGAATATCAGTAAGGAAATCTGTATTGGCCCTAAGCAGATGGCATGACTCCGTTGGTGGCATCATAAGAAGCATAAATTCATAGAGGTTTTGGATACTGAAGATCTTATGTAGATTATGCGACGAAAGAAGCGAACCAGGAAGGTGTTCTTCCTGGCTACCATTTTTGATGTTGTTGAGGAGGTTTTAGTGGATGTAGAGGCCCCTGAAGTGGCTGAATAGAACGAGGTGATCGACGTTGATCAGATCTGATGAGAGCTGCTACCCTAGGCTTGTCATATGGACCGCGGGGTTCCCCTGTCTGTATTTGTAAACTAGACTGCTATTGCATTTAGACCGTGTTTATGTGATTATCTTTATTGAGAGATTGCGATATAATGTTGTGTGAGCTATTGAGATTTTCGAACATGTCACTCACTAAAACCATCATTGTTGTAATAAGACATAAGTACATTGTAGTTGACATGATTATGTTTCTTGAGATGCGTACTATACTTGTTTCTATTATTATGTTTGTTGAGAGATTGTAATGTAATGTTTTGTGAAACTATGACTGTACAAGTGATGCATAAGTACATTGTAGTTGACATGATTATGTTTATTGAGATGATGTACTGTACTTGTTTCTGTTATTATGTTTGTTGAGAGATTGTAATGTAATGTTTGTGAAACCATGACTGGGCAAGTGATGCATAAGTACATTGTAGTTGACATGATTTTGTTTCTTGAGATGTCGTGATATACTTGGTTCTGTGATTATGTTTGTTGAAAGATTGTAATGTAATGTTTTGTGAAACCATGACTAGACAAGTGATGCATAAGTATCTTGTAGTTGACATGATTTTGTTTCTTGAGATGATGCAATATACTTGTTTCTATGATCATGTTTGTTGAGAAATTGTAATGTAATGTTTTGTGAAACCATGACTGGACAAGTGATGCATAAGTACCTTGTAGTTGACATGATTTTTTTCTTGAGTTGATGTAATATACTTGTTTCTGTGATTATGTTTGTTGAGAGATTGTAATGTAATGTTTTGTGAAACCATGACTAAACAAGTGATGCATAAGTACCTTGTAGTTGACATGATTTTATTTCTTTAGATGATGTAATATACTGGTATGTTTTTCTTAGGCAATGAAATTGGGATGGAGGGAGTACGGTTTAATTTTTGAAATAAGAATGTATGAAGAGAAACCCTATTAGGCGAGAGACAGTAATCCAGGGAAAGGGCATGGTATCCATTAAACTATTGTAACATGCCAATTTAGTCATTGTTGCAGCGGTGACGCACTTCACTTTCCCCACTCTTTCGTTCTCTCTCTCTATCTCTCTATCTCTCTCCTCACCGTCACTGACACCGACGCATTCGCCATGTTGTCCTGGAACAACGAGGACAACTAGTCGAGCAACGACAACCTTCTCTCCGACATCGAGTATTCCTTCCCTGATGTGAGTTCCTCTGTTTTCTTGGGCTAGGGTTAGGCATTGGTAAATCCCTCGATCTGAGCTCCATATGTGCATGAAATCATGTTCAATTCTAGCTTTGCGTTTCCTTATAGGTACCACGGACGACCTACGACCTCGAATGGGAGGGCATAGATATCGATGGAGAAGTACCATGTGACCATGGGCTAAAACTGAGGAGATATGTTGCATTCGAAGGCAGTAACACTGGGAGAAGGTTTTTGTGCTGTACAAATCAGGTGTGTTTACATTATGTGCAATTGTGACATGAAGAAAAATGTATCGTGTATGTTCATAACATGATAGTGTGTGTTTTTAGGTTAGCCCAGTGTGTAAAGCAGTAGAGTGGGTGGATCTTGAGTGGCCAGATGCACTTAAGAAATGTTTGGCCCAATTATGGGAGATGTATGAGTTGGAAAGGTCAGGGAGATTTAGTGATGCTTGCGATGCAGCTGAAAAAACTACAAGCTGTCGATACAAAAAAACGAGCTGGAACAAGAAATCGAGAATTTGCAGTAAGAACTAAGTGACAGAATCAATGGGAGCTTGGTTGTTGGAACTGCAAAGAAGCTTCAGGATAGTCACAGGTTGTTGATTATAATGTAGAAAAGGAGAGGGATCAGCTCAGGGAAGACAAGAAGAAGCTAGAGTACTACATTGTGGATCTATTGAAGGAATTGAAGAAGGCGCGCGAGGGTGAACAAGGACATACTACAGAGGATAAAGGAAATTCTAGATGAATAATTTATGCTGTGCTAATGCCCGAAACTAGTTAACTGTAAGACTTGCAGTTGTGCTTTCTTAACCAAGCCAAACTCAATCCTCGAGCAAATTAATTTCAGACAAACACATATTATGCATAGAGTTAAGTTCATGTTTAGAAAATCACCACTACAAAGGATAAAACAGGCAATTCAGTACTAAATAGACATATGTTGGGTTCAAGAGAGCCTGGCCTAGAGCTGCTCATTTTCCTTCCTAAGATCGGCCAGCTCCTTCAGTACTTTGTCGTGCGCCCATCGCAGGTTCCAGCGCTCCGTTAGGGATTCGAGAAGTTGGTCCGTAACCATACAATTATCCTTCATGAGCCCATTCATAATCTTCATCTTCTTACTAGCCGAGGTGCGACCTTACTTGTGAAGTTTCTCCTAGTCGGCATTTACCTCCTTCAATTTCTGGCACTTGTCAAAAAGGACCACGACTTCAGCGCGCAGGTGGTCAAAGGCTAGCTTCTGGGAATTCTGCTTCTCCCTTTGGATGGCTATCTTGTCATTTAGCCAGGTCGCTAGGTCCTGGTTGAGCTTTCGCCTCTTCCCCTGCAACAAAAATATATAGTATGGTTTGTTCAGTTCACAAGGACAAGGTGGTTAGTTTCCATAATAAACTGAATCGACTAGTGACACAGTCATAATTTCAAGGAAGAAACAATCTAGGACTAATCAACATTTTATGAATCGACTAGTGGCACTGTCATAATTTTAATTTCAAAGCAAATAAGGTTTATCTGCAGTTTAGTGTGCTGCGGGTTTTTTCCATGTCACCAAATAGTAGTGGCAAACTCATAATGCAGAAACCCATGTCCAGATACAGAATGGAAAGAGCTCATGGTGTCCATTCATGAACATGAACACCTACACATGTCCAGATAGATAAGGAGTTACCCTAGGATTCTTCTTGCACCCTATAGCGGGAATCAGATTTGGGCATTGCTCCCTGAACCCTAAATATTACAAAAAGAGTGGAGCACGGTATTCATGCCCCCTCTAATGGGAATCAGATTTGGTCATTGCTCCGATATGCCTCTAGACAATCCCTTAGCTCCTCGTTCTCTTTCCGAACACCCTCGAGTACGGTGATCCCTCGGCTCATGTCCTCCTTCATCTCTTTTACTGCACCCAGGTAATGGTTCCTGTCTTGGTAGGCTTGGATGGCAGCATTGGTTTCATCGACGCATCCTCTGAGTGCTTTGGTGACTTTGTCCTGCAGGAGGGTGCACCTTATCTGGAGATTCTTCTTGTCCTCCATGATCTCGTTGTTTACCTTGATGGCTTGTTCTTGCCTGTTTAAGTTACGACCGAGCACTTTCTGCAGCCTCACGATGTCACGTGCAAAATCTAGCGAGATATCCTTCTGCACAGATAAACGCTTGAGTAGAATCTCATTAGCTTGGGTGAGGGAGCGTGCAAGCTCATGTTGGTTGTCAATCTTGGCACTGATCGCGGCCACCTTGTCACGGTACTCGGCCTTCAATCGCTACATCGTTCATGTTAATTGAAATAGTAATTCTATAATTACACTCTAGGTTCCAGGCGAATACTAATACAAAACACAAAATCCCCATTGAATCTATGGACAACAGTATTAAAAATGGACCTAGAGATCTAGTCATAATCACGAAAAACTAATCCTAATCACAAAATCCCCATTGAATCTATGAACAATAGTATTAAGGAAAGACCAACAGATCTGGTCATAATCATGAAAACTAATACAACTCGCAGAATAAAAAAACCAATGTGGGGCGGACACGATCTAAGAAATCCACATTACTACTCAAAGAAATAACAGTGTGGAGATTTGCTTCGCTGAGATGTGGAACGGGACCGAACGGGTCCTGCAACACCCCCACCGTGGTGGATTCTGGCTCCACGGCCGGCCTGTAATACGTAGAAGAGGAAGAGCGAGAAGAAGAAGAAAAACAAGAAGAAGCAGAATAAGATCATGATGGAGAAGGAGATGGAGAAGAAGTAGAACAAGAAGACCGTACCGGGAGGAGCCCTCGCCTGGTAGAACATTCGGTGCCATTGTCGGGAGAGATTGGGCCTCAGTGAGAGGGGCTTGAGGGGCTGGTAGAGCAAGAACTGCCTGGCGGCAAGCTCTCGCATTTTTCTCCGCGAGGATGGTCGGCCGGCCTCTCCTTAGGGGAGCCATGACTTACAGGGGGAGGGAGGTGGCGGCAGGAGGAAGAAGAGAGTGATTAGTCTAGGAGAAGAGTCAAAGAGTACAGGTCGTGGTCCAGTAGTACTACTACTATTATACAAGACCACCGTCTATGCTCTACCTTCTCAAAGAAGCCAGGGATAGGGAATCAATGGGACTTGTATTTATTGCGATGGACAGTTCAATGGTCTTAGGCGCCACCTAAAATCCAGTATATAATAAAAGGAGTGTGATCTTACCCTTAAAAATGAGTGGGACCAGGTGGTAATCACGGGCATCGGCATGCACGGTCCCGCATATGTGTGTCACGTGTTGACGGAGCAATGACGCACGCAACTGCTGCGCGATCATGTTGGCACGTCAAACTCCATGTCGATTGAACGCATGTTGAACTCCACGTTAACAGGCACACAGGGGATATTTACGAGTCTAGAATACACTGTGCCACTTTTGTTGTGATCAAATTATGTTCGGTACGCGAGATAATACATTTTTTAATAATCGACAAATGCATGCATGTACACGACGCACGAAACCGCTGCTCGCCCCTTGATCAGATCGGCACCCAACTCTATGTGCCCGCCATCACTCATTTCAAACAACTTCCTCGAGCACGATGGCCCCTCGCCATGGCAATGGTAGATCCAAGTCGGCCACTGACCGTCCTGTGTCCCCTACTCTTCGTGACATCGTTCAAGATCGTGAGTCACCTACTTAGGCAGCAGATCGTATCCGACCACACCAGGATCCATCGACATCGGCACTCGAGGACACCGTGACGTTGAAGCTCGTATCGGCCGTGCAGGAGGAGCGTGGGGTACCTACAGCGATGGACGAGTGCAAAGCAGCAGCGAGGATGGGGGCGCGTGTTGCACCAGCGAGTACGGACAAGAAGAGGAATGAGAGGAAGACTAGGAAGAAGAGAGGAGACAGTTATTTGGACGACTCTTACTCAGCCAACGAGGAGGCGTTCATAGATCAGTTGGAGGCAAAAGCGGAGGAGAGTGACATGGACCCATGGGACTACGAAGAGGAGGAGGAGGAGGACTTCGACAAGGAGATAGCATGCTTATACGAAGAAGGGGCGGTGACAAGTCATTAGAGGAGGACACCGACAACGGCGATGGCAAGGACCATGACGGTGACGAACACGGCGACGATCTGGAAGACAACGACGAGAGCTTCTTCAAAATATGATCATTTATTTTATTTATTTATTGAGATGGTTTTCATTTGTTTATGGAGGTAAAGTATCAGTGGCACGGATAGAGAGGTGGCATGGATAGACCCTGCAAAAAAAGAGGAGGAGAGAAGGGTTATCCTGCCCGTTGGATCACAGAGGATCAACGGTTGGTGGGCACGATCCGCGTGACATCTGTGTCAGCCAATCAGGGTGTAGCAGCTAGAGTGAGCACATGTTTGGGTTTTTGTGAGATTTGTGACTGGGAGAGAGGGCAAAATTGAGTAGTATAAAAAAACCAAGGGCAAGACAGACTAAGGGATTCAAATAGAAAATAGAAAGAATAGGCATATGTGTTCCTTTAAAAAAATGGAAAATGCATGTTTCATACTAAACCACATGGATCTGATACGTCCATTTTGCATCACTATTCTATATCATAATTTACTGTTATTTGTTGGGGATATACTTTCTGGGTATCCTCACAGTTCCTCACTAACCAGGGTGGCCCACTTTGGGTTAGAGCATTGCTTCACGGGCGACCTAGTCAGGGAGAAAGACGGAGTCCAATCCGGCTACGGGAAGGCCCAGAAGACTTACCAACTTAGGCTCATAATGTTACTTGTAGTTCAAGATGTACTCTGTAACCGACTCTCATTCATAGCCGGATAGATCTCTCCTATAAACCCTAGGCCGGATATCTATATAAGCCGTCCTAGGGAGAGCCTTTAGGGCACACCTCAATAGTCTACAATCTCAACTCGCACAGGTGAAACCCTTGTAACCCACATTCCGGCTTTGCCATATTACTGGATTGCTAGCAGGAGTAGGATCCGTCCAAAGCCGTGATTCAACAGGTAAACTTGTGTGCTCACCATCCGGAACACCGTATGTCTCACCCTCTCTTCCGCACGCCGAGGACCCCTCATGGCGTGCTTGTCATCAATCGGCGATTGGCGCCCGTGGGGCATGTGAGCTTCGGATCTGCGTTCCGAGCGGAATCTGCGAGAATCGGAATCGGCGAGACTATCGCCGTCGGTCGCATCCTCTATGCCAATGATGTCCCTCTCATCATTCTCGACGAGACTTAGATTCCGACTAGGGAGGCCGTGACTGCCTACACAATCATGTCTTTTGGCAAGATCGATGTTTACATCGGTTTCGCTGAACCTGCCCAACCCACCCCAGCGGTGATGATAGAGGCAGAAGAATCTTCTGGGTCCCCTTTGTCCGCGGAGGCGGCAGAGTTCCGGATCTCAGAAAACCCTAATCCCACCCAGCCCGCACCAGTTGCGGAGATAGTGAAGAAATTTGAGCCTGAAGAAGACCTAGCGGTCCACGTCGAATCTGGAGTGGATCTCCCTAGAGGAGCCGGATCCCAGATCAACCCACCCGCGGAAGTCGAAATCCAGGAGGAGCACATCAGTGACACTGATTCCGGCTATGGTAATGCCGAGACAGACAGACCTTTCCTAAGGTACCTCAGGAAGCACGCATCGCACTTCATCGGATACGTGGGATCCGGATCCGGCTCTGCCGATGCTAGAGAAAACACTGACTCGGTGCTGGAGGCAATTGGAATAAACGCCGACGTACCTGCATCCTCGGATGAATCGATAACGTCAGCAGATTTCCGAAAGTTCTCCGCAGAATATGAAGAGGAGTATAACTCCAAAGCTGCAGAAGAAGGAGAAGCCATGGATGAAGGATCCGGGGAACACTCTCCCAAAGCACAGGATGACATGGACGTCAGAGATAATCCCGAAGTCCAGATGTCCGAAAGTACCGAACAGAGCTTGACTCCGGGAAATGGACCCAAAGCCGTCTTTGCTACCGGCGCTGCCAAGAAGGCGAAGAAGAAGAACAAGAAGAACAAGACCCCGACAAAAGACCCTCTCGCCGAGGAGGTGATTGCTGAGGAATACGAAGAAGACTCGGATGGAGCACTTATCCCAGACGAGCAGAAAAAAGAAGAATCGGTGGATGGACACGTGATCACCGAAGGTGCACGTAAACTCATCGATGCTGCATTAACACCACACCTATCCCTAAAGCTGCAGAACTTACTGCTGAAGAGCTGGACGAAAGGGCACAAGCCCTAGAAGCGCGTCGTCAACAACTCCTCGATGAATCCAATAACATCGAGGTGGAGAAGAAACGCATGGCAACCAAGGACTACATGTCTCAGTTGCATTAGAAAACACGGAAGCGTCACACAGATGACAACCAGTTTCCAACTGTTCGTGCCGTTCTTTTCGGAGATGAGATGGGGAAGCCACGGAAAGATAGCAAAGGAGATTGGGTATATCCAACCCAGTACAAAATATCGTGGCGGCCCGAGAAATTCTATCGGCTAATCCAGGACCAGAGGAGATCCGTTTGGGTATCAAGCTACTCAACAAGGGACTGGAGCAGCAAAAGGTCGCCCTATCTAGAAGTCAAAAACTGGTCTCGGATTCTGACCAATGTCGCACAGATCCGGCATGGGCTGACCTAAGTCCCCATTATGTTCCGAAGCAGCATTATCGCCCCGAACAACGGGAAGACAATTATTTGAGAACCGGATCGTCAGGACAACATCGCAGGACTACATGCGGCTGGAGCAACGTCGCACCAGCGGCCGAGAAAGACGCCATCGCTGCACTGAATCCGAAGAACCCTCCCCGGCGAGAATCTAATGATCGAAGGGGAGAAGATAAAGAGAAACGACGGGAGGAGGATCATCAAAAGATGCCACCTCCTAAACATACAAGCCGTCCGGCTAAGCCTCACCATGGTGGGAACGACGGACGAAGAAATGACGGAAACCATGCTGGGACAAGCCGGCAGGGGGCTCGTCATAGTCAAGACCCTCCCTGGAATCGGAATAATGACGTTCCGGACGGAGGCCGGCGATCAGCCGGAAACTATCCAGCTGCTCCACCCTCCCCACCACACAGTCATCACAACGGCTCCCATGGAGGGCAAGGAGGACGACATGGCGGGGGAGGTGGTGGCAGAAGCCGAAGTCCGGCTCCAAGGCACCGCAGCCACAACCAGCATTCAGGACGATCTCTATCCCCGAATGACGCATGGCACATGATCAATTCCAACATAGAAGCTCGGCGCTATGACAATGATGATTTCTACGTGGGCCCAAAGTGCTTCGGACCACGCATCAGAGCTACAAAATTCCCGGAAGGATTTGCTATCTCAAGACATATCCAAGCCTACGATGGCATTGCTCGGCCAGATACCTGGCTACAGGACTTCTTCCAAGCTTGTTGCATCGCCAAAGGCGGAAACAGCCTGGTCGCAACCTGATATCTCCCACTTATGTTGCGGAAGATGGCACGATCATGGATCAATGAACTTCCGGAGAACACCATCCATAACTGGTATGACATGCAAAGTGCGTTCTTTCGTAATTTCGAAGGCACATATCGGAGGCCCTGCTCGGTCGGAGACCTACAACGTTGCACCCAGAAAGCCGGAGAAACTTGCCGGAACTATCTCGGACGATGGATCGATACCAAGAACTCCTGTGAAGGAGTAAATGATCAAACTGCGATTGAAGCTTTCATTGCAGGTCTCCCAATTGGTCTACTGCGTCATCGCTTGAAGTGTGACAAGGTCACTGATTTGGGAGAGATGATAGAAACAGCGAGCAAATATGCAGATGCCGACGACGATGCAGAGGGATTACTCAACATCCTGGCTGTACCTCAGTCAGCAAAAACAAAGCAACAAGCTCAGAAGCGTAAAAACACCTCGGAGGAAAAACCCAACGCGGAAACATCAGTGGTTACTACTGTTTCCGGATCTGGAGGACGAGGAGGACGTGGCGGAGGCCGCGGGCGTGGCCGTGGGACTTCAAGAGTCCAAGGTAGAGGAGAACAGCAACCAGGCAAAACGTACTCTTGGGCCGACATTGCCAATAACCCATATGTGCATCACCTAGACGCCAATGGGGGCTCGTCCCACACCAACGCCGAATATCGTTTCAATGACGACATCAAAAGAGATGACACCGCGGGCTACAAAGCTAAGCGGAAGAAGGGAAAGAAAAATCCCGAAAAGGACAAAGAGACCAAGGAAGATTACGACATGGAGGAAGCCGATGCTTCAAATCCCAAGTCGGAAGGGAAGAAGACTTTTCCCACCAAAAAGGTCACTTATGTCACTTTCCTCGGATCTCAACCAACAAAGGTCAAGAAAGCAGTTCTACACGAGCTCAATGCAACAGTTCTAGCTGTCCCAGAGTATCTGGACTGGTCGGAAGTGGCAATCACATTTGACCGCGATGATCATCCGCCTAAGTTACACAGGCGAGGAAAACACGCCTTAATCGTCAACCCACTTATTGACGGTTATGGTTTATCCAAAACCCTCATGGACGGTGGTAGCAGCATCAATATTCTCTATGTCGAAACGCTACGCCGGATGAAGATCTCGGAGACCCAGCTGAACCATAGCTCTGTGATTTTTCACGGAGTTGTCCCAGGAAGACAAGCTAACTCCCTAGGAGAGATCACTTTGGATGTTACCTTTGGAACTCCAAAGAATTATCGGACGGAGGCACTTTCCTTCGAAGTGGTCCCGTTCAAGAGCGCATACCATGCTATATTCGGACGTCTGGCTTACTGGGATTTCATGGCTCGTCTGTGTTACATTTACAATATGATGAAAATTCCAGGTCCCAACGGCGTGATCACCATCAGGGGAGACCCGAAGAAAGCGCGAGAGTGCGAGGATGGAAATGCCGCCTTTGCCGAAGCCGTGCTGCATGCCCAGGAGTACCAGGAGATCAAGAAGAGCATAGATCCGTCCGATATGCCCACAACGAAGAAGGAAATGACCAAGCCAAATCCGGAGTTCAAGGCATTAGAAGAAACGAAGAAATCACCGTTGAAGGATGATGACCCCTCCAAGGTGACCCAGATAGGCGTAGGCCTAGATAGCGCATAGAAAAGCACGCTCGTCAAGTTCCTCCAAGCAAATAAAGATATCTTCGCATGGCAGCCATCTGACATGACCGGAGTACCTAGGGAACTTGCCGAGCACTATCTAAATGTAAACCCGAACGCTAAACCCGTCAAATAGTCCTTACGACGGTTTGGCGACGAAAAGCGTAAGGCAATAGCTAAGGAACTAGCGCGGCTCGAGTTAGCCGGATTCATAGAAGAGGTCATGCACACTGAGTGGTCGGCCAATCCTGTAATGGTCCCTAAAAAGGACACCACTGATTTAAGGATGTGTGTTGATTATACTGCCTTGAACAAGGCTTGTCCAAAAGATCCGTTCGCTTTGCCTAGAATTGATCAAGTTATCGATTCTACGGCAGGCTCGGAACTCCTCTGATTTATCGACGCATATTCCGGTTATCACCAAATCTGGATGAAGGAATCTGACAAAGTCAAAACTTCATTCATAACCCCTTTCGGAACCTTCTGTTTTGTTACGATGCCCTTTGGTCTGAAGAACGCAGGAGCTACGTACCAGCGCACGATGCAGCATTGCCTCCACGACCAACTCGGACGCAATGTACATGCATACGTGGATGATATCACGGTGATGCCCAAAAAGAAGGAAACACTGATTTCCGACTTGGAGGAAACATTCGCCAATCTATGAAAATACAACATCATGCTTAACCCGAAGAAATGCTTCTTTGGAATACCAGCCAGAAAATTGTTAGGTTTCATCGTGTCTCAAAGAGGCATAGAGGTGAACCGAGACAAAATCAAGGCTATACTCAATATTTCCAGCTACTTTGAAGGGCGTACAAAGATTAGCGGCTGCATCGCTGCGGTCGGTCGATTTGTAAGTCGGCTTGGTGAAAGAGCCACACCATTATACAAACTCTGAAAAAGACCAAAGATTTTGTTTGGTGATGAAGTAAGTGCACTACAAGACCTGAAGAAAGTACTCTCATCTGCTCCTATCCTTGCAGCGCTGGAACCTAAGGAACCGATGTTGCTCTATCTTGCTGCGACAAATAAGGTCGTTAGTATCGTCATGGTGGTGGAGAGACCAGAGGAAAATCAGGAACACCTGGTGCAGCGTCCGACTTATTTTGTCAGCGAGGTTCTGACAGAATCAAAACAGCGGTATCCGCACTATCAAAAGTTGGCTTACGGTGTTTTTCTAGCATCTCGTACGTTACGACACTACTTTCAGGAGCATCCAATTACCGTGGTGCGCACAACTCCCATGAGGGATATAATCAACAACAGCGACGCCACAGGACGCGTCGCCAAATGGGGCATAGAGCTCTCAGCTTTCGATATTGAGTACAAACCTTGGACAGCAATCAAATCCCCAGATCCTTGCTGACTTTGTCGCTGATTGGACAGAGACGAAGGAGAATATGATCCTCCCTGAGTCGGAATATTGGACCCTCTTTTTCGACGGGTCTAAGGCTCGAGGGGGCTCGAGGGCTGGCGTGGTGCTCAAATAACCCCAAGGAGATAAAATTTTATACGTGTTGCAGATCCACTTCACAGCGACAAACAATATTGCTGAGTATGAAGCACTATTACATGGAATCCGGATTGCTAAGGATATTGGCATCCGACGTTTGATGTGTTACGGAGATTCGGATCTTGTTGCTCAAAAAGTGTCGGATATTTGTAATGCAAATAAACACATGGTAGCATATAAAGCTATCGTGGATGATCTATCTAAATCGTTCGAAGGATTTGAAGTTCAACACATCCCTCGAGCAGAAAATGAGGAAGCAGATGCACTATCTCGGATAGGTTCTGCGCGGAAAGAGGTCCCGGATGGCGCTTTTTTAGAGCACCTCAAAGTTCCCTCAATAAAGGGAGTAGACGAGGAATATCTGACCAAATCCGACTCACCTTTGATAGCAGTTCTGGCTGTAATTCCCAGCTGGACTCAACCCTACCTCGATTATTTGGTAGATGTAAAATTACTCGAAGACGAGGTGCTGAGCCGGCAGATTATCCGACGAGCAAAAGCCTATACTATTGTTAAGGGTGAGCTCCATAAACGGAGTGTTTCTAGGGTTTTTTAGCGCTGTGTATCTCCGGAAGAAGGAGTGGAAATCTTAAGAGAAATCCACGAGGGCGAGTGTGGTCACCACGCTGCAGCCAAATCTTTAGTGGCAAAAGCTTTTAGACACGGATTTTTCTGGCTTACAGCTCAGGCAAATGCCGAACGATTAGTCAAGACGTGCAAAGGCTGCCAAAAGTACGCCAAGCAAGCTCATGTTCCGGCTGATCAGTTGCGAACAATACCTATAACATGGCCCTTTGCGGTCTGGGGGCTTGATATGGTAGGACCTTTTAAACGAGCTCCAAGTGGATTTACTCACCTCTTAGTGATGGTGGATAAATTCACCAAATGGATTGAGGCTAAACCCGCCACAAGTTGTGATGGAGCAACAGCCAAAAGATTTGTCGAGGATGTTATAATCTGGTATGGTTATCCACATAGCATTATCACGGACAACGGGAGTAACTTTTCCATGGGAGAATTGGCTGAATTCTGCAACGAGCAAAATATCTGGCTTGACATTGCGTCAGTCGCACATTCACAGACTAACGGACAAGTCAAAAGAGCAAATGGTTTAATTCTACAAGGCCTAAAACCGAGACTCGAAGCACCACTACGACGTGCTGCGGGGGCTTGGGCAGAGGAACTACCCTCTGTAATTTGGAGTTTATGAACAACTCCAAACAGGTCAACAGGATACACACCTTTCTTCTTGGTCTATGGTGTAGAAGCAGTTCTTCCTAGTGATTTGATTCATACTTCTCCTAGAGTGGCCGCGTATATCGAAGAGGATGCCGAGATTTCTCGAAAAAATGATCTCGACTTAGTCGAAGAAGTTCGCGTCGTTGCTGAAATGAGATCTACCTATCATCGTGAAGTTACGCAAGTATCATAGCGGAGAGTCGAAATAGATCCTTCAATAAAGGTGATTTGGTTCTCTTGTGCAACAAAGAAAGCACAAACTTTCCCGGTATGGGAAGGGCCCTTTTGGTTAGTCGAGTATTGCACAATGGATCATACTACTTAAGCGACATGAGGCCGATCAAAGAAAGACACTACTAAGAAGAGAAAGAGAGCTGGAGGCGGTACAAATCCGGATGAGTTAGCAGGACCATGGAATATTGCTCAGCTACGTCCCTTTTATTCTTAGTTTATCCTTCTTTGTAAACATATATATGTACATGTTCTGTGAGAAATAAAAGTTTTGGTTACCTCAAGTTTTTTCTGAGAAGTTCTTAAACCATTTTATTTCCGAATGATCATGTCATAGTCGAAAATCCCAGAATGCTTGAAAGTACTTTATGCTCATGTTCGTTCTGGTAAGATTTCCGATTCTAAAAACTGCTACCTTCAGGTATAACTCTAAAGTTTCTAGTCTTTACTTTGGTTATTTGTCTGATTGCTGGATGCGGGCATTTTCCGAGTAGTGAATTGTTGGTACTGGAAGCCGGCTTTGTTTCCGAGTTTAAACTGGTTTAGCAATTGAGCTCTGTTGCTCGGCAAAGTTTCCGGCGGAAGGTTTAGCCGGCTCACGAAAGGGACGAGGCGGAAAGCCAGATAAACGATAAGTAGAGACGAAAAAATACAAGTGCTTATGTAAACATTTCAGGCACATAAAAAAATTTCAAAGCCGAAAAGTGCTGAATAGATCAAAAGCTTAGCACTAGCAAAGTTAGAGTATTACATATTTACAAACGCATCATGTTTTTTCCGGAATAATACATAAGTTTCTGGTCTACGATGCAGGACAAGATGAAGGAGCTGCCGGCTCGCTGGTTACTCCGCCTTGATATCGTTCTGAGATGTCCGCATCTGAGTTGGTGCGTTCATCATCGGAAACTTCTGTTGGTTCTTCCGGAGGAGGAGGCGGAGTATCCACGCGGGTGAAGAAGGGGATCTCGTAGCTGGTCAGGTCAGCCACGTGACACCCATATCCGGCGCAGGAGTGCATGATGGATTGAAGGTCTTGCTCCTGGCCGTCTTCGTCTACCTTGCAGTACCCTCTGGTCACTTGCCATATTTCCATGTTTCCATGGTGGCTCATGACCATGGTGAGAGCGTTCTGCGCAGCGATCATGCGTAGGACATGTTCCAGTCCCGAACAAGTTGCGGCATCTCCTTCGCCTTGTCCCGCAACTGGAAGTCCGACATGCTTGGCATGTCCGGAATCTTGAGAGCTTCGCCGACGTCCTCAAGAGACTGGCGGAAGTCATGAAGTAGGTCACCGACTTGGGCACACCGGTGGGTGCGGGGCTCGGAGGAGGAAGCGTCCGTCAAGTTCAGAGGACCTATACACAAAAACAAGTTAAGAAAAATCCGACATTGGTAAAAGTCGAAGAAAGAGACAAGTCAGATAGATGGAACGTACCAAAAATGACGTCGTCAATTTTGGTCTTCTCCTCCCGGAGACTCTGGAGTTCAGCCCGGAGCGCCTGGGTCATATCCTTTTCTCTGCCAAGCTCATTCTTGAGATCCGAGATTATTTTATCTTGAGAAGCGATCTTGCGATCACGCTCATCAGTGGCCATGGAGGAGGATTCAAGGACTTGAGCTATGCTCCTTTCATGATCCGCCTTAAGCTTATCCAGCTCTTGGCGAAGTCCCTTGTTCTCCACCACCAGGGTCTTGAGGTTCTCGGCCTCTTAAATCATGGCGACGGATTGTTTCACCAGCGCTGTAAGTCAAAAAGAACAAAAGTTCAGGAAAATTCGACATTGAAAATACAAGGACAAGGTTTGAGTCTCGGAATGTTTACCTTTGGCTTCATCCTTGGCAACTTTAAGCTCAACATTTTTAAGCCGGAGAGCTTTGATCTCTCTCCGCTTATCGCAGACATTGGTCAGTAATTCCTGGTTATAGGAACATACTTTCTGTAAGTCAGAATACCCAAAGTCAGAAAGCTACTTAAGACTCGAGCTAATATTTTTTTCTAAAATATCAGCACGAGCCTTGGGGGCTACACTAGTTCGTTCTTTGGCATCCTAATAAAGCATAAACCCGGATTATTTATCCTACTTCATGCTTGGGGGCTAGAGGATATGATATAAAATACAATAAAGGAAAGTTAGGAGTTGGAATTCCTACTTACATATTGCTCGCGGGTAAGTTTATCCAAACCCACGTTCACTTCAGCAGCCACCTTTTTAGCGAGAGTCAGAGGAATTAACGGAGCTGTTGGAAGCTCATCGGTCCTAATCCTCTCGCCGTGAAGGCGGACTTGGGCGAGAAGGTCACAGAACTTGACATCCTCTGCTTCTTGCGCTTCTTATTCGGGAGATAGATGGCTTTTCTCCAGGCATTGCCTGGCGAGCCGCTGGATTTCTTCAGTAGATTTCCGAGACAAGCCAAACTTGGCCAGTCCTGGATTGTTGATAAGGTTTTCGGTGAAGGTTTTAGCCGAGGGATCATTACCCGAAGAGGGTTCACCCTTATTTAGATCTGACGCACTCGTGGTGACATCAGTTTGTGATCCAAGGTTCGCAGGCCCCGTTGAAGGAGCCGGATCTTCTACAGCGTCCAGTGAGATAACCGACATTGCAGAAGGTTGAGAGGCAGGAGTTGGAGGAGCCACGGCAGGGGAAGCTATGGTAAGCTTCATCTGCCGTAGAGGCTTTGAAGGAATCCCTTTACCCTTGGCCTTGACGAGCGGTTTTGCTCTGAGAATATAGTAAAAGTCGGAAAACTTTACATCTCGGAAAGATATTTGAATAAGGTACAAAGGCGGAAGTTGTGATTGAATGTTACCTCTTCACGACGGGCAACTCCTTTGTGCCAACAGCCACTGTCGGAGCTTTGCGCTTCTTGAGCGCAAGATCCGGCAATGGAACTACCTCCACCTCCTGAGAGAACTCCGGAGGATATCCTTCGAGCGGAGCAAGTTCTGACTCAGGGAGGTCAGCAAGCTGAAAAGAAGAAAACATATCAGTATTGCAGTATAACTCAAAGAATGAAACACATAAAAAATATACTGATGGAAGCTTACCGGTACTACGGGGTTGTCCGCCGTGTGCATGTCCAGAGAAACCTCCAGAATTCTCCTCTCGATCCGCTCCTTGATCAGCCACTTAATCTGGCTTATGTAGCCCTGTGTGGTGAAGGCTTTGGAGCTGATGTAGAGGGAATCTTTCGGGGACGACGTGATGGAGTGCATCAGTCGGGTTCCGTGGTACTGGAGAGGCTGGATCCAACATGAGACCTAGCACTGAACCAAGTCGGATTCTTTCAGATCCTTGTGTTTGATTAAGTATTCGATTTGCCTCTTAGCGAGGATCAGATCGTCGGTGAGAGCCGGAGCAGCCTCGTCCCAAGAAGGTTGGGCTGTGGCAGCTCCGTCGACAAAAGCCGGCAAAGAAGTAGCTTTGTCGGGAGCTGGAATATCCCTATGATAGAAAAATGTGGCCGGCCATTGTTTGACCGAGTCACTGGATAGAATCTTGGGATAAGCCCAGTCGCGTCTAAGTGAAAAGCTGATAGTGCCGATGATGTAAGGAACACCGACAGTAATGGAATTCCTCCGGACATGGAAATAGTACCGGAAGAGAGTCAAACTCGGCCTAATGCCGAGAAAGCCCTCACAAAGCGAAGCATACGCACTCATCTCTAAGAGAGAGTTGGGAGGAAGATTGTGGAGTTGAACTCCTAAATGATCTATCACCTCAGAGAAGAACTCCGAGGGAGGAAAGGACATACCTCTATCGAGGTGGGTGCCGAAGTGGACCCGCTTGCCGTCGCGCGGGTTGGGGACGGTTTCCCCGAAGCCGCTCCGCCAGTCGCCGGTGATGAGAAGCCCCTCCTTCTCCACGTTCTTGAGGCCCTCCTCGTTCAGAGCGCAGGGAATCCAGATCCCGCGGAAGCTCTCTTTCTCCGCTACTGCTTCCGCCGTCACCGCCGGCGCCGCTGCCGCCAAGCTAGAGGAAGAAGATGAAGCCATTGCTCCGGTGAGAAGATGACCTAAAAGGGGCGGCGCTGGGAGCTCTGTGGGGGAAGAACGAGGAAGTTCTGTGCACGCAGGAGGATTGGGAGGACAGGAAACGACAAAGGACTGGTGGAAAGGAGAAGAAAAATCCAAACCCCTTATATCCACCTACCTGCGCCAAGATTCGTGCAAATGCTACAGTGTAACCGCCACGCATCGTGGAAGGAACTGGGAAGGACCAACGCGATGATTGCGTCGCCTCGATCTCCACACACACATTGAAATGGCGCCTCGGTTCCGCAAACCGCGGACACACCAACGGTCATGCTGACGGAATGCCTATCAGATGACGTGACTTGACCATGACTTGTGTCAGGTGGCGTTGAGAACCAAGTTCCGGCTTAGTTTGAAATCGAGATGGAAAATCCGAGTAAACCTGTTGATAGGCCTGACTTATTTTTAAGACCCGAATCATATTTTTTGTTGTGAAGTTTCAGGAACCCTTCAAGATTCTGCAAGCCGAAGATCAAGCTAGACGATGATAAATCCGACTTTGGATCTTGGAGGCCTCTGGGGGCTGCTGTTGGGGATATACTTTCCGGGTATCCTCATAGTTCCTCACTGACTAGGGTGGCCCACTTCGGGTTAGAGCATTGCTTCACGGGCGGCCTAGTCAGGGAGAAAGACGGAGTCCAATCCGGCTCTGAGGAAGGCCGAAGACTTACCGACTTAGGCCCATAATGTTATTTGTAGTTCAAGATGTACTCTGTAACCGACTCTCAGTCGTAGCCGGATAGATCTCTCCTGTAAACCCTAGGCTGGATATCTATAAGCCGTCCTAGGGAGAGCCTTTAGGGCACACCTCAATAGTCTACAATCTCAACTCGCACAGGCGAAACCCTTGTAACCCACATTCCGGCTTTGCCATATTACTGGATTGCTAGCAGGAGTAGGATCCGTCCAAAGCCGGCGGATTCGAACCTGTGTAAACTTGTGTGCTCACCGTCCCGGAACACCGTACGTCTCACACCCCTCTCTTCCGCATGCCTCGAGGACCCCCTCATGGCGTACTTGTCATCAATCCGACGACATTATTCATTGATATATTTCATATTAAGAGATGATACTTATGTTATTTCATCTGTTTTTGCATGGTTGATGACTTTCGGAGCATGGATCGCTCTGATCGGGATTACGATGGAAAAGGTGCTGTTTGAGGCGAAATTTACGAAGATCAGAAAATCGGGAAAATACATGGAAAATTCTATTTTTCAGAAGGCGAGATTGCAGAAGGGGAGTGGAGATGGGCCACGAGGCCCACCACCTGGCGCGGCGACCTAGGCCGCGCCAGCAGGTGGTGTGGCTTCCCTGGCCCACTCCAGGCTCTCCCCTTTGGCGTATATTATCCCCACGGAACCCTAATACCGGAGGAGTTACCATAGAAAGATTCCGCCGGCTCTGCGGGCCGGAAAACACCGAGAGAGAAATATCTCTCTGGCAGACAGAATTCTGCCGGAGGAATTCCTTCCCGGAGAGGGGAGATCATCGCCATCAACACCACCATCAAAATGGACTTCATCGGGATCATCATCATCACCACCACCACCATCATCTCCACCAGCACCATCATCACCACTTCATACCGCTGTAACAATGGGGTTGAATCTTGCATAGTTCTTAGGGGAAACTTTCCCGATGTTGATTACTCCTTGTAGTTGATGCTATTGAGTGAACCATTGAATTATAGTTTATGTTCAGATTGTTACATATCATTATATCACTTCTGATCTTGATCCATATGATGTCTTGTGAGTAGTTCGTTTAGTTCTTGAGGACATGGGAGAGGTCATGTTGTTAGTAGTGGAATTATGTTGAGAAAGATTCAATGGTTTGATATTTAAGTTGTGGTGTATTTCTTCTAGTGGTGTCATGTGAACGTTGACTACATGACACTTCACCTATATGGGCCTACGGGAATGCATTGTGTATTTGGCTACTAATCGTAGGGGTTGCCGGAGTGACAGAAACCTGAACCCCCGTTAGGAAACCTTTGCACAAGGGATGTCAGGGTCTTAGAGTTTAAAGTTGTGGTTAGGTTTCTACCTTAATTACTTTCTTGTACTTGCGGATGCTTGCAAGGGGTATAATCACAAGTATGTATTAGTCCTTGGAAGGTTGGTACATTAGCACATGTTCACCCACACAACACTTAGCAAAACTAAAGAAGATTAATCAACTATATGAAGCGAAAGCACTTGACGATGTTCCCATGTGTCATCGAGAATGTTTGGTCATCTTAAGTAGTACAACCGGCTTGTCCTTTGCTAAATAAAGGATTGGGCCACTTGCTGCATTTATTCTTATTGTCTTTTATTTACTCGTACTTTATTTATCTGCATTATCAAAAACCCCTAAAAATCTGCTTGCTAAGTATTTATAGAGAATTCCTGCTCCAAGCCACTCGTCAACACCTTCTGCTCCTCGTTGGGTTCGACACTCTTACTTATCGAAAATACTGCGATACACCCCCTATACTTGTGGGTTATCAGGATCCACCATAGTCATTGCATGTGTGTTCTTTTCCTAAATCACATGGATCGACCATAGTCATTTCATGTGTGTTCTTTTCCTAAACCACCACCAGAGTCATTGCATGTATGTTCTTTTCCTAAACCACCACTAGAGTCATTGCATGTGTGTTCCTTTCCTAAACCACATGGATCCACCAGTGTCATTGCATGTGTGTTCTTTTCCTAAACCACCACTAGAGTCATTGCATGTGTGTTCTTTTCCTAAACCACATGGATCCACGAAAGTCATTTCATGTGTGTTCTTTTCGTAAACCACCACTAGATTCATTGCATGTGTCTTCTTTTCCTAAACCATCACTAGAGTCATCGCATGGAAGAAGAAGCTAAATGGGATCTTCTAGACCGTATTCAAGACAATGCTGAAGCATGGGAGAATGACAAAGGAAGAAAGTCAGGTATAAATTATGATTATGAATGCATTGAATCTTTTATGGGAACTTATGACTTTCATAATATTAGTAATGCTTATGGTCTTGATTCTCAAGTTATTGCAAATTGTTTTATGGCTTTTGCCTCTTATATTGAAATTCCGAAAAAGGAATGGAACAAGTATCATGCACCATATAAAGATATTGTTGATTATGTTCCTGTTAGAAGTACTGAATTTTGCACTATTGATCACATCTTACCTAAACCTTATATCGAGAAAATACCCTTCTCGGATAAGGTAAAGGAGCATCCTATGATAACTAGTGTAATCAATAAATGTACAAAGAGAACTGTAAAACCTGATGAACAAATAAACATTGAACCTGCTGTAGCAATTGTGAAAGACCTTGTCACTAAAAGTGTAGAAGATGGACACATTGTCTTCTGTGAGGATGCTTCTAATATTGTCTCGCATCCTAATAGAACTAAAAAGGCTAGTGTCCATGTGTTTTCTGTTAGAATTGGTGATCATTGTTATTATGGTTTATGTGATATTGGTGCAAGTTCAAGTGCTATTCCTTACGAGCTTTACAAAGAAATTATGCATGAGATCAGTCCTTGCGAACTAGAAGAGATTGATGTGGTTATTCACCTTTCTAATAGAGAGACCATCTCCCCAATTGGTATTGTAAGAGATGTGGAAGTTCTTTGTGGTAAGACTAAATATCCTACTGATTTTCTAGTACTTGGTTCAGCTGCTAGTAAAACCTATCCTATCATTTTTGGTAGACCTTTCTTGAGTACATGTGGAGCCATTATAGACTGCAAAAGGGAGAAAATTTTAAATAAATTTGATGGGGAATCTTATGAGTTTAATTTTTCGAAATTTACTAAAGAACCTTGTGAAAATGAAACCCATAATGAGGATTTTAGAGTTGAATAACTTGCTTCTATTTATCTTACTCCTAACAATGCTTTGCAGCAATTTATGGAAGACCACGAAAGTGAAATCTTCATGGAAGAAAGAAATGAGATTGACGAGATTCTCCGTCGTCAACCTAAGATGCTTAAGCATAACTTGTCTGTGGAAGATTTGGGTACCACATTGCCACCTAAAACGGATCCGGTATTCGATCTAAAACCTTTACCCGACGATCTTAAATATGCTTACATTGATGATAATAAAATATATCATGTTATTATTAGTTCTAAACTTTCAAGGAAGGAAGAGGAAAGATGATTGGAGGTATTGAAGAAACACCGAGGAGCTATGGGCTATACTCTGGATGATTTAAAGGGTATTTCTCCTACTATACGTCAACACACTATAAATATAGAACCAGATGCAAATCCAGTGGTAGAGCATCAACGTCATTTAAATCCTAAGATGAAGGAAGTGGTAAGAAACGCGGTATTAAAACTCCTTGATGCTGGTATTATTTACCCTATTGCTGATAGTGAATGGGTTAGTCATGTTCATTGTGTCCCTAAAAAAGGGGGAATTACCATTGTGCCTAATGATAATGATGAGCTTATTCCCCAAAGAATAGTAGTAGGTTATAGGATGTGCATTGATTTCAGAAAAGTTAACAAAGTTACTAAGAAAGATCATTACCCACTTCCTTTTATTGATCAAATGTTAGAAAGGTTGTCTAAAAAGACCCATTTTTGTTTTCTTGATGGATACTCTGGGTTCTCTCAAATTGCTGTTAAACAACAAGATCAAGAAAAAACTACTTTTACATGCCCTTATGGAACCTATGCTTATAGACATATGCCTTTTGGTTTGTGTAATGCTCCTGCTACTTTTCAAAGATGCATGTCTGCTATATTTCATGGTTTTTGTGAGGAAATTGTGGAAGTATTCATGGATGATTTTTCCGTCTATGGAACTTCTTTTGATAATTGTCTGCACAACCTTGATAAAGTTTTGCAGCGATGTGAAGAAACTAATATTGTTCTTAATTGGGAGAAATGCCACTTCATGGTCAATGAAGGGATTATCCTCGGACATAAGATTTCCGAAAGAGGCATAGAAGTTGATAGAGCTAAAGTTGAAGCAATAGAGAAAATGCCCTGTCCAAGAGACGTCAAAGGTATTCGTAGTATCCTTGGTCATGCTGGTTTCTATAGAAGGTTTATTAAAGATTTCTCTAAGATATCAAAACCCCTCACTAATCTTCTTCAAAAGGATGTACCCTTTGTTTTTGATGATGATTGTAGGGAAGCTTTTGAAACTCTAAAGAAGGTTTTAACTACTGCTCCTATTGTTCAACCACCTGATTGGAGCTTACCCTTTGAAATCATGTGCAACGCTAGTGATTTTGATGTAGGTACTGTCCTTGGGCAACGAATAGATAAAAAGTTAAATGTTATCCATTATGCTAGTAAGACTCTTGACACTGCTCAAAAGAATTATGCTACTACTGAAAAAGAATTCTTAGCTATTGTCTTTGCTTGTGATAAGTTTAGACCTTGTATTGTTGACTCAAAAGTTACCATTCATACTGATCATGCTGCTATTAAGTAAATTATGATGAAGAAAGATGCTAAGCCTAGGCTCATTAGATGGGTTCTACTCTTACAAGATTTTGACCTACATATTGTAGATAGGAAAGGTGCTGAAAATCATGTTGCTGATAATTTATCTCGATTGAAAAATATCTCTTTTGATCCTATGCCTGTTAATGATAGTTTACCAAATGAACAGTTGGCTGCGATGAGGGTAAGCTTCATGAGGAGCCCTTGGTATGCTGATTATGCTAACTTTATTGTCTCCAAGTATTTGCCTCCAACTTTTACAGCTCAGCAAAGAAGGAAGATCTTTTACGATTTGAGGCATTATTTTTTGGATGACCCACATTTATATAAAGAAGGAGTGGATGGTATTATGCGAAGATGTGTTCGAGAATATGAACAAAAGGAGATATTGCGGAAATGTCATGGTAGTGCCTATGGAGGAAATCATGCAGGAAATAGAACCGCACAGAAGGTGCTACAATCAGGGTTTTACTGGCCTACCCTTTTTAAAGATGCAAGAAAATTTGTCTTATCATGTGATGAGTGCCAACGAGTTGGTAACATTTCTAGACGCAATGAGATGCCTATGAATTACTCTCTCGTTATTTGACCATTTGATTGTTGGGGATTCAACTTTATGGGTCCTTTTCCCCCTTCAAAAGGTTATACCCATATTATTGTTGCTGTTGACTATGTTACTAAGTGGGTAGAAGCCATACCTACAAAAAGTGCTTATGGGGAGACCTCTTTAAAAATGCTTAAGGATATTATCTTTCCAAGGTTTGGAGTGCCTAGGTATCTTATGATGGATGGAGGGTCTCATTTCATTCATGCTGGTTTTAGAAAGACCCTTGCTAATATGATGTTAATCATAGAATTGCTTCAGCTTATCATCCCCAAACTAGTGGGCAAGTAGAGCTATCAAATAGAGAAATTAAATACATCTTGCAAAAGACTGTTAATAGATCTAGAAAAAATTGGGCTAAAAAGTTGAACGATGCTTTATGGGCTTATAGGACTGCCTATAAAAATCCTATGGGAATGTCTCCTTACAAAATGGTTTATGGGAAAGCTTGCCACCTGCCTTTAGAATTAGAACACAAAGCTTATTGGGCAGTGAAAGAACTTAATAGAGACTGTAAACTTGCTGGTGAGAAAAGATTATTTGACTTAAGTTCGTTGGATGAATGGAGGAGTGAAGCATATGAGAATTCTAGACTCTTTAAGGAAAAAATTAAAAGATGGCATGACAGGAGAATTCTTAAGAGGGAGTTCCATGTTGGTGAGGAAGTTCTATTGTATAGGTCTCATCTCAGATTTTTTGCAGGGAAACTACTTTCAAAATGGGAAGGACCTTTTGTTATCGAAGAAGTATATCGTTCAGGTGCAATAAAAATTTCTTCTTTAAAAGATAACACTACACAAGTGGTGAATGGTCAGCAACTCAAGCACTATATTGCTGGAGATTCTTACAATGAAGATATTGATGCTATTCAAGTGGTAACTCCGAAAAAATTTATTATACCAAATTCAGAGACCTGCAGAGTTTGTTTTCGAATATGTAACAGTTCTGGTAAGAAAAGTTCCGCGAAAATTCTGTCAAGTTATATTTTTGGAGTTTTTATCCAACAAGGAAAGCAACGAAGCGAAAGAGGGACGGAAACAGAGCCAGGGTGGCTCACACCACCCCCTGGCGCGGCCCCCTGGCCGCGCCAGCAGGTGGTGTGGCCACCTCGGCCTCCGTCTCCGCCCCGTTTTCTCCCAATACCTTCCTTTTGTTGTAAAAATTCGTAATATATAATCTCTTGGATCCCCCGAGGTTCGTGTATCGTGTTCTCGTCGTGCTTTCATTTCAATCTGTTTCTGACAGGTAGAGTCCCAGTTTTGGAGCCACCATGTTTTCCTCGGGATCAACCAAGGAAGATTCTTCTGCGGATATCATCAACCCGTACATGCGTGAGTTGAAGATTCATCCCAAGGAGTTGTTGCTCGAAGATGGGGAGGTATAGATAAAAGAGGTTCAGGGCCCTAAAGGTGAAGGAAGTCTGGAGGACATGATGGAAGCACTGGAGCAAGAAGTCTTTAGGTACAAGAAGATGGCGGAACACGAAGTGGACATCATCCATAAGATTTGTTCCGAACTCATCGCCAAGCACCAGAAGGAGACTGCTAAGCTTAAGGATAAAATTCTCTCGCTCCACCAAACAACCAACCAACTATAAGCGCAGATCTACGACGTGAATAATCAAAACAGTGAGTACAAGGTTAGGTTTAAATGCATAAGTGCTGCTGCAAGTTTCAGGTTGTTGGAGACCATGATGTCGTTTGTTGATGGGGAGCCCTTACCTTGGAAGTCGCATGATGACGATAGAATACCACCACCACCGAAGGAGTAATTCGTCATTAGGTTTTGGCATCCCCTTGGTTTGTTCCAAGCTTGGGGGAGTGCCACGGTATCACATCACTATCTTATATCTTTTTACCTTTTTAGTAGAGTCATATCATGAATAGAGAAGTTATCATGTAGGATGGTTTGCATTATGGAAGTGTCCCCCCTCTCGTTAGATATCTATGTATACCTTGGTGTGAGTTGCCGTTATGGAATATTAATGAGAAGTTCTATCATTTACTCTTTTTCATATCTTATATTAGTTTTCAATTTATGATTATATGATTGATCTTGTCATTAGTATTGGTATCACTTTGGGATCATTGAGTAAATTTAGTTGGTTTTGGCAAACTTGGCTCGGTCAGTAGCAACACTATTTTGAGAATTGAATGAAAAAGATAAAAGTACTCTTAAACAAATATAATTTCATCATCTTTCTTTCTTGATTTGCTCATAAGTTTAGTATTCTCTAGTTAAGTTCTTTTGTGCTTCCAAGGAAGATTGCATGTTTGTTTTTATCACTTGTATGTTTGTTTGTTTCCTTCAACTCTTATGCTTGCTACCAGCCTTGCTAGCCAAAAACCTGTACTGAGAGGGAATGCTTCTCGTGCATCCAATCCTTATACCAAAACCTATGCCATTTGTGTCCACCATACCTACCTATTAGCACTATTGCTATTCCAAGTAAATTCATGTTTTTATCTACCTTCTGAATTAAACTTGTTATGTGAAAATTAGTGATTAAAGCTCTCACGAACTTGATGGCACACTTTACTTTCTTGCACTTAATAAACTTGAACAATTGTGTCCATCTTTGTTGCGTATATGCTTGCGCTTTATAAGTTGAAGTTAGCAGGACCATGTATCATGGGGAACTCTTTCAACATTGCACTTATATTCCGTTGATATCATGATTCTTTTGCTTACGGATCCCGGCGATCTGAAATAAAAGGGGAACTTGTAAGATCATGGAGTTTGTATGTGTGTTAGAGAAACGCCTAGGCCGCTAGCCTAAGCCATGCCTAATCATGGTAGAAACTTGCAGCATAACCATAATGAGCACTCTATGAAGCATCCTCAATAAAAACCTATGCAAATAGCAAATAAAAAGATCGCTGAGAGGCTCATTGTCTACTTGCCTTGTCATTTTGATTATGGGATAACTCCTGTATCATGTGCAAGGGGTACCCCGTTGGCGGTTCTCTATGATACATATGTATTTACAATGACAAGAGCTTACTTGTGACTGAAGTTGAGTAGCATGAGGTTCGGTACTCGTAAGTAAGGGGAATGCGATTTCAATTTATAACTTGTCAAGCATATCCTCTTAGTTGTGTCACTTTAACCTTAATCACCTAAAGATGCCTATGATAGGGGCAATGAGAGCTAACAGCTAATAAGTACCATAATTTTTGGAAGCTCTTTATAAAACTTGAGATCCCTGCTTCCATCTGTGAAGGGCCCTTCTTTTACCTTTTTAGTTGAGTCAGTAAACCTATTCCCTTCTACCTCAGCAAGTATTTTGAGTTGTTGTGTTTCATTCATTCATATGATGATTTATTCAATCATGTTTCTTATGTTCCTTGCTTTGCACTTTGCTCTTATCTTAGTGAATACTACTTTGAAAGCTATCATTGAAAACCCCTTTATGTGTGAACTCCTGCAAATTGTCAACTATTCTTCAACCAACAACTAAGTTTGCCATTACCAATTGTTATTTACTTTATGTATCATTATGGTGTTTCCTTTACTTATTACAAGATAAGTTATATAATAGTGAATTGTCTTCTATTATGATTTATGTATTGATGAATGTGATGCTTCTTCTCCGTATTCTTTTATCGACTCTTCACTCCATAAACCTAAGGTCATGTTTATTGAGCTCAGTTTTTGCTTGGGGACAAGCGAAGTCTAAGCTTGGGGGAGTTGATACGTCCATTTTGCATCACTATTCTATATCATAATTTACTGTTATTCATTGATATATTTCATATTAAGAGATGATACTTATGTTATTTCATCTGTTTTTGCATGGTTGATGACTTTCGGAGCATGGACCGCTGCAGTCAGGATTCTGATGGAAAAGGTGCTGTTTGGAGGCGAAATTCGTGAAGATCAGAAAATCCGGGAAAATACATGGAAAATTCTATTTTTCCAGAAGACGAAGATTGCCAGAAGGGGGAGTGGAGATGGGCCATAGGGGGCCACACCACCCCTGGCGTGGGCAGCCCTAGGCCGCGCCAGCAGGTGGTGTGGCCACCCTGGCCCACTCCAGGCTCTCCCCTTTGGCGTATATTATCCCCACAGAACCCTAATACCAGGGGAGCGACCATAGAAAGATTTCGCCGCCTCCGCGGGGCGGAAAACAAGGAGAGAGAAAGATCTCTCTGGCAGACAGAATTCTGCCAGAGGAATTCCTTCCCGGAGAGGGGAGATCGTCGCCATCGACACCACCATCAAGATGGACATCATCGGGATCATCATCATCATCACCACCATCATCTCCACCAGCACCATCATCACCACTTCATACCGCTGTAACAATTGGGTTGAATCTTGCATAGTTCTTAGGGGAAACTTTCACGGTGTTGATTACTCCTTGTAGTTGATGCTATTGAGTGAACCATTGAATTATCGTTTATGCTCAGATTGTTACATATCATTATATCATCTCTGATCTTGAGCCATATGATGACTTGTGAGTAGTTCGTTTAGTTCTTGAGGATATGGGAGAAGTCATGTTGTTAGTAGTGGAATTGTGTTGAGATAGATTCAATGGTTTGATATTTAAGTTGTGGTGTATTTCTTCTAGTAGTGTCATGTGAACGTCGACTACATGACACTTCACCTATATGGGCCTAGGGTAATGCATTGTGTATTTGGCTACTAATCGTAGGGGTTGCCAGAGTGACAGAAACCTGAACCCCCGTTAGGAAACCTTTGCACAAGGGATGTCAGGGTCTTAGAGTTTAAAGCTATGGTTAGGTTTCTACCTTAATTACTTTCTTGTACTTGCGGATGCTTGCAAGGGGTATAATCACAAGTATGTATTAGTCCTAGGAAGGTCGGTACATTAGCACAGGTTCACCCACACAACACTTAGCAAAACTAAAGAAGAATAATCAACTATATGAAGCGAAAGCACTTGACGATGTTCCCATGTGTCCTCGAGAACATTTGGTCATCTTAAGTAGTACAACTGGCTTGTCCTTTGCTAAAGAAAGGATTGGGCCACTTGCTGCATTTATTCTTATTGTCTTTTATTTACTCGTACTTTATTTGTCTGCATTATCAAAACCCCCTAAAAATCTGTTTGCTAAGTATTTACACAGAATTCCTTCTCCAAGCCACTCGTCAACACCTTCTGCTCCTCGTTGGGTTCGACACTCTTACTTATCGAAAATACTGCGATACACCCCCTATACTTGTGGGTCATCAGGATCCACCATAGTCATTGCATGTGTTTTTTTTCCTAAATCCCATGGATCGACCATAGTCATTTCATGTGCGTTCTTTTCCTAAACCACCACCAGAGTCATTGCATGTGTGTTCTTTTCCTAAACCACCACTAGAGTCATTGCATGTGTGTTCCTTTCCTAAACCACATGGATCCACCAGTGTCATTGCATGTGTGTTCTTTTCCTAAACCACCACTAGAGTCATTGCATGTGTGTTCTTTTCCTAAACCACATGGATCCACGAAAGTCATTTCATGTGTGTTCTTTTCCTAAACCACCACCAGAGTCATTGCATGTGTCTTCTTTTCCTAAACCACCACTAGAGTCATCGCATGTGTGTTCCTATCCTAAACCACATGGATCCACCAAAGTCATTGCATGTGTGTTCCATTCTTAAACCACATGGATCCACCAGAGTCATTGCATGTGTGTTCCTTTCCTAAACCACACGGATCCACCTGAGTCATTGCATGTGTGTTCCTTTCCTAAAACCACATGGATCCACCAGAGTCATTGCGTGTGTGTTCCTTTCCTAAACCACATGGATCCACCAATGTCATTGCATGTGTGTTCTTTTCATAAACCACATGGATCCACCAGAGTCATTGCATGTGTGTTATTTTCCTAAACCACCATTAGAGTCATTGCATGTGTCTTCTTTTCCTAAACCACCACTAAAGTCATTGCGTGTGTGTTCATTTCCTAAACCACATGGATCCACTAGTGTCATTGCATGTGTGTTCCTTTCTTAAACCACATGGATCCACCAGAGTCATTGCATGTGTGTTCCTTTCCTAAACCACATGGATCCACCAGAGTCATTGCATGTGTGTTCTTCTCCTAAACCACCATCGGAGTCATTGCATGTGTTTTCTTTTCCTAACCCACCATGATATTCGTTGCATGTGGCAGAAGCAAGATTTTCGTTTCCTCGCGCGATGTTGACTCGCCGAAGTCTTTTGAGGCGTGTAGGTCCCGGACGTCAGTGTCTCTAGCGGACCATACTTTTCGGTCGCACCTCCCTGATTTGAACTCGATAACGTTGCTCGATGCGTCTGCCGTTTAGTCAGGCTGCTAGGTCCCACATGTCAGCCTCTCATTAGAAGGATCGTGTGTAGGATGGAATTTTTTCCTTCGCTTGCGCTACCCTGTTCCGAAGTTGATAGCGCTGCTCGATGCATCTACCATTTAATCAACCTCCTGGGACCCACATGTCATCCTCTCATTAGAAGAAACGTGTGTATGATGGAACTTTTTCCTTCGCTGGTGCTACCCTGTTCCGAAGTTGATAGCGCTGCTCGACGCATCTACCGTTTAACCAACCTCATGAGCCCCACATGTCATCCTTTCATTAGAAGAAACGTGTGTATGATGGATTTTTTTCCTTCGCTCACGCTACCCTGTTCCGAACTTGATAGCGTTGTTCGATGCATCTACCATTTAATCACGCTACCGGGCCCCACATGTCATCCTCTCATGAGAAGAAACGTGTGTATGATGGATTTTTTACCCTCTGTCGCGCCTTCGTGTTCCGAACTTGACAGTGTTGCTCGCTGCATCAGCCGTTTATTCAGGCTGGTGGGTCCCTTATGTTAGCCTCACATTAGAAGAATCGTGGGTATGATGGAATTTTTTTCTTCTCTAGCGCTACCTTGTTCTGAACTAGATAGCGTTGCTCGATGAATCTACCGTTTGCTCACGCTACTGGGTCCCCCATTTCATCCTCTCATTACAAGAAACGTGTGCATGCTAAACTTTTTGCTCGTTCGCGCCTCCTTGTTTTGAACTGGCAACGTTGCTCGATGCAGCATCTGTATAAGGTCGCGCTGCTAGGTCCCACATATTAGCCTCTCTGTAAATGAAACATTGATTGCTCGATGCAATATCTATATAAGGTCTCTACTGGGTCCAACATGCCAGCGTCTCTGCAAATGCAACGTGTGTATGATAGACTCCGTTGTTTGACCTTGGCAATGTTGCTGGGTCCCAAATGTCAGCCTTCTCTATGTAAGAAACATGTGTATGCTGGAAAAAATGTAAAAGAACGACAAAGATTATACTATATATATTATATATTTATATTGAAAAAACTAGGAATCTAACTCAAGACTTCAACAAATGGGAACCGCGTGTGCTTCCACTACGCCAGAACCATCTATGCCACTACTAGAAAAGATTACATTTAGAAATGTTGAAATCACTTAAAATGAAAAGGCAGCGACCCTGACGACTTGCCATAAAAAAATGCTAAATGCTCTGTACAAATACATCATGGGTAGGAGAAGCTTGTCCTATAATTTATCAGAATGGCACGGAAATACTAAATTAAGACAATTTTGGGCGATATAAAAAATAACTTGGGTCCAATCTTGTGAACCAATGGGCTTCTTATTTTGGGCTCCTTACCGAAACTTCTTCAGTGTGGTTCATGCTTAAAAAACCAAGTAACAATGTGTTGAGGGTTGGCGGCCCACGACCAACCTGAACCCGGAAGGACAAATTAGCGAGGTTTTAGGCCACCATTGGGTAGAATGTAGTACTATTTTCTAATAACCTCCTCACCGAAAATTCAATGTACTCAATATGTCGGGGGTTAGTAGTCCACCTGACCCGGCAGGCTAAATTTGCAAGGTTTTGGGCCAATGTTGGGTCAAATGTGCAATCTTTTTGCTAGGTCCTTAGTGAAAATTCAATGTAGTTCGTATCCCATCCTCAAAAAATGCAGTTGGTACCCTAAAATATATATACTCTGCTCACAATGAAAGGCTAGTTAAGGGATTTTTTTGAAACAAGAATATGAGAATTTTTTTGTCCGAAGTGGGGTTGAAATATTCGTTTTCATAGGCTGAGTAGTAAAAATATATTGTACTAAAGGTCGATGGTCCACTTGGCCTGGCTGTACCTACGCCGTATCCAAAAGAATGAAGTTGGAAATGGAGAAAAGTGACCGATATTGCGCCTTATTATACATAGCGAACATAGCGAGGAACTTGGGTAGCGCAGGATCCGAACATGGAAAGTACTGGAGGGAGTTTGACTGATTGACATAAAATCGTGTCATATCAAGTCTTACGGCGCGCAATCATCTTTTCAGCAAAGGATATATTTCGAGATGGTTTGGGTGGCTTTGAATCGGCCTAAGTGACCAATCGATTTGATGTGACTTGCCCAGCTTCAGACAGCTCGGGTAAGCACCAACTTATACTGATCACTCAAAGTTGTATGCTTCCGTACAATCAAATTAGTATATGCCGCAATTAGCACCAATATGTGGCATTGTCATCATGCAAAAAGGCTCAGAATTCACACATTTAGTTCACAGTTTCAAACACAATAATACAACCAGTTTGTACACTAGCACATACAGTACAATGTCAGCACATCAGAGCTTGACTTGTTCATGTCACCTCAGAGCTTGACTTGTTCATTTCACATACAGAAGAATGAGAAAGGATACATACTGTATTGAACAAGTAATTTCACGGTAGTGCCAAAAGTATGCCATGTATCAGAGACAATATGGGGTCTGCGTAAACAATTTTTCTTTTTTGGAAGGGTGTGCATTAACTTTTTCTTTTAGAATATCGGCATAAACATTTGCGGCTATCATCCTAGGGCGTCTCGGCCTGCTTTGGCGTACCGAGCCAAGATCAATTATGACCTAGTTAAGGCTTGTTTCGTGGCCCTATAAGAAGCAGTGACCTACCTTTCCCTGTTCGCTAAGAGGAAAGAAGGAATATTTCTCTCAAAACACAAAGCTGCACGAGGTGCGATGGTTCAAAAAAAGGCTACACGAGTCGCGTATATACAAGCCAGTAACAATACTGAAAACTGTAGTACAGAAATCACGCTACAAAATAAGCACCGCTACATGGATTATACCGTGGAAGGCAATACTAATTACAAAAGCATGACAGGGCTCATATAAACTGATTCAAGCTAGTCACTAAAACCAGTGTACTAACAGTCAACTGTTGAACCACGATGCAAAAAAAGATGACACAATGATACACCAGAAAGATCCACAGCTCAGTCTAGGGACAGCACAACGAGCCTACCACACCTAAACTAGGCCTAAACCAAATTACCGCCTGTCGCACACAGTTCCAACCATCTTTGGGAAGGCTGATAACTGCCACAAGCTCACCTTCAGTTGGCTACACATTGCAGCATTTAATATAAGGGAACTGTATTCCGCGAAAGCTCCTGTATGTTGTGTACACACAGTTATTCCTCATGAATGTGAACAATGTGCCATTAGGAGCCTTGCATCCGCGTTTCTTCATCATCTTGTCACTGATTGGATAATTGAGACCGAGAAACAAAGAGTTGTCCCCTAGGTTGTTAACCTGCCTCCAAACGATGACCCTTGGAGGTCCAGCAGAGCTAGGATCCTCTTCAAAAATGTAGACACGAGAGGCAGGATATAGGCGCAGGTTAGTCCTATTTTGAGCACGTGGAATGATTTCACCCTCTTCGTCATGGGCAACCCCCATGCTGTATGTTGTAATTATGATCATCAAGCGTTCACCATCAGCCGATCCAGCAAGGATAGGTGCTGGGATTACAAACGAAAGCTCCTTGTTTCCTGCAACATCCAAATTCGAGACAAAAAGTGCATTACTGGCATACATATTCTAACACCAGCATTCTTCATTGTTCATGCTAACCGAGTGAATAGGCAAATCCTGACAATAATATTACTCAATAAATTAACAACATTAGGAATTGCATTTCTTACTCTGCTTTTCTGAATATTTGGATTTCTTGCTTATCTTAGTTTCCTAGTTGTTGTAAGTTTCAAAAGAGGAAGCGCCACTTTTATCGATATAGAGGCATGTCCACTTGAATTTGGATCAAGTGGTGTTTGATTGCACAGGAAAACCAAAGGAATTGTACAAAGAGGTTGGAGTGGATGGAAATTTTCCTCCAAAATAGAGTGCAAAGGAATCCTTTGAAGGAATTCGTAAGGATTATACTCTTTCGAATGAAACAACATTTTATAGAAAAAACCTAAGGATCCAAATCCTACAAAAATCCTACACAGTTCCTCTGAATCCCAAGGCAAAATCCAAAAAAGGAAAGATTGGTGACAAGGGTTTAACTCGTCAATGCCCATTGTTATGGACTTGGGTTTTGGAGAAGGAGGGAGCGCTGGAGACATCTATCGGCTAGCAAACAAGCACACAGGGGACAAAGGATTTACCCAGGTTCAGGCCTCGTAGAGGTCCCTACTCCTGCTTGTCTGCTCGTGGAATTATCGAAGGAGTCGAAAGTTACAATGGTGCGCAGATGCAATCTAGCAAGGGTTGTGGAAACTAGGGTTGCGTGTGTCCTCCTCGCTGCCCCCTCCTAGCCTTTATATAGATAGGCTAGGTCTTGGGTAGCAGGTCGAGTCGGTTACAAGTTAGGGTTTTCCCCTTCAAACTTTCTATCTTTAGCTTCTTCTTGTCCTTCAAGCAATCGAGAGTCCGTAGGTTACTCGAGTCCCTCCATCCGGGCCTTGGCGACACCGTGGAGTATATGGACCAAGCTCAGTACATTGCCTCGAAAGTGTCCAATGGAATCGCAGATTCGATTAGGGACTTTTTGAAGCCTTCGAGTGCCTAAATGAGTACATTTCGATTGCTTTTATTTGTGTCATAGGGATTGTTGATATACGTGCCTGATATAACCGAAGTATCGGTATCAGTTAACCACCTTAGGGTGAAACAACGCAATCTACTCAAATTCGAGTCCCCAGACTCGAATCCGGAAAAGTGCTGGTGTAATTCGACTCAGGCCGTGGAGGTGTTACAGGAGTCGAATTCCAGTTATATGGTTGTGAGCACTTGACGCGTCCGTCAAGGCATGTTCATCGTGCCTGTAGGTACGGATATGTTTTTGGTAGTGCACAGTTAAATGCGTTGCCAGACCTTATTCAAGTCTTACCTTCACGCCGTAGGCGTGGCATCCGAATTTTATTATTGCGGAGACGATTCGGGTAACCCAGGAGACGCAGTCTCTTTGTAGGGGAAAAATTATGAGACGGTGTCGCCATGAGTTTCGAGTGTGGATGTTATCAACACACAGTTTGTTGTACAAATAATCATAGGGTGCGTGACCAGCGCTCCCTATGGGAGTAGCCCCCGAGTGCCTGGTTGAGTCAAAGACTCAGGCAGGGACTAAAGAACTTTTGCGACTGCCGTCGACTTTCGCTTGCTTGTTTCAGTCGATGACTCGGGCAGGTACTAAAATACTTTTGCGACTGCCGCGTCTTTTGCTCGCTTGTTTGATCGATGACTCGGCGGTGCTAAAATACTTTTGCGACTGCTGTCGTCTTTTGCCTGCTTGTTTCCGGCGCTCCCTATGGGAGTAACACATGTCCATAATTGAACTGTGTTTCGAGTGATTGGGTTTGCTTTTGTGATTGTCCATGTTCTTGCAACAAGAAAAAGAAAAGTCATAGGGTGCGTGGCCAGCGCTCCCTATGGGAGTAGCCCCCGAGTGCTTGGTGGAGTCGAAGACTCCAGCAAGGACTAAAATAGTCAAGTTTTCCTTCAGATAGCCTTGGTGACGCTGGTCTTGACGCTTGTATGACCTTAGTTGCCCTCGTGAGCGATTTTGACGGGACGTGACGAGCGGTGGGTCCCACTTTCCGACTTTGATTTGACTGGGCGTGCGTAATCTTATTTTTAACTGTGCCTCCTCGATTTCTACGTGTAATGGTAGAAGTGGGGGGACGGTTCGCGCTTCCTCTTCTCCACGTGTCCTACGCGATGCGTGCCACGCGTCCAATAGGGTTTTTGTCAGCCGTTGGATTGCATCTCCCAGGGGTTAAGTAGCAATGCTGCGGCGGTAATTTCCCATCTATGCTCTTTCTTCCTTGCTGCCATCGCCATTGCTGTTTGCTTTTCTGCTTTCCCCTGCGCCCATCTTCTCCACGACGCTGGACCAACTCCGTTCGTTCCCAAGCTACTTCCTTCGCTCTCATCGCCGCTGCGCAATGGGGAAGAAGAAAGGTGGCTCCGCTGCTGCGGGCACCAGTGCCGCCGCCGTCGGGAAGAAGAAGGTCGCGGGCACCCGCGTGACTAATGGCGCATGGCGCCCCTCTATCATCAAGGCGTCGGATCTCCGTCTTCTTCGCCAAGACAGAGTTATTTCTGCAGCAGTCGCTGATTCGCGCGTCCCCAGCGGTGAGACCATTCCTGTGCCTCCTGCTGGTTATCGAGTGATGTTTCTTGCATTCATCATTCATGGTCTTTCCTTGCCTCTTCACCCCTTCCTTCGGGGTCTTCTTTGTTTCTATGGGCTCTAGCTCCATCAGCTGTCCCCAAATTCTCTTCTCCACATCACTTGTTTCATCACTCTCTGCGAGTGCTGGCTCGGAATCGAGCCACACTTTGGTCTTTTCAAGCACATCTTTAAATTGAAGCGTCAGTCCGCATTTGGCTCTTTAGTTTATGACGTAGGTGGTTGCGGAATCCATGTTGACCCATCCGCCACCTACTTCGATATCAAGCTTACCAAGTCCGTCCAGGGATGGAGGGACAAATGGTTCTATGTGCGCGACCAGAAGGCCAAGGATGAGCACTTTGGACTCGCGCCTTTCGATCCCGCGACTCCCTGCAAGAAGATGCGTTCTTGGAAGAACGTGATCATGCCTTCTGAACTCGCGGAGACAAACGTGTTATATCAGCGCGTCTGCGACCTCGAGAGTCGCATAGGCGCAGAAGAGGGAGGCTGCGCCCTTGTCAGGACTTGGCTGCGTCTTCGTGTCCAGCCTCTCCAGGCCAGGGTCCATCCCATGTTCCAATGGGGTGGCGCTGATGATCCCACTCGCATGTCTGCTGATGGCATGTCCGCGAGTAAGGTGGATAAGAGGGTGCGACTGGTCACGAAGTACACCCTCAAGGATGTGCTTCCAAACGAGCCAGTCGTTCCTCCCTTCGATGCTTCGAATCCTCCTCCCGAGGTACAGTTGCGCTACGTAGTAGCTTATTTTCTCGATTGCGTTTCCTATTGTGTTTGCTGATCTTTACTTTTTGTATGTAGGAGTGGGCAGTGTCGCCTTGCATGCCTCCCCTCCCTGAGGGGATTATTCCTCGTGAAGCTTTGGAAGAGGACGAGTCTGAGTCGACTGTCCCTTCCGATGTGGAAGAGGAAACCCCCGAGTCCGAGAGTCCGGATACTCGCAAGCGTTCACGTAGCGGGGATCCCGATGCGTCGACTCCTTCATCTCCAGGAGGCACGGCTGTTGACACAGAGTTGCCAATTCCAGCTGTTCCTGTGAGGGCTGTGACACCGTCTTCTCGCAAGAAGATGCGATTACCCAAGGAGTCTTCGTCGGAGTCGGCGGAGGCCACATTTGATCTTGACAGATTTGACTGGTAAGTTTGCTAGTGCATTCATTCTTCTCTTGTTTTCTTCTTGTTGGCTTTGTCCTGGAGTTTGCCCTTTCTGAGTGCGGATTTTGTCTTGCAGTCAAGAGGCGTCGTCATCTTCTGGCGACGTCGAATTTTTGAAGGAATCAGGAGTCGCGACCTCAAAGGCCAAGATAGAGGTCGAGCACGCTCCTTCTCTTCCGGCGGCGGCCCACTCCAGGCACAATTCTTCGAGCTCTCCTCATGTAGGGGAGCATCGAGTAGTTGCTCGGATGATGGTTCAGCAATCTTCTTCGGAGTCGTTGGAGGACCATGTAAGTATATATTTCTTTCTTTTATAATTTGGCAGTCAACGCCCTTTGTTGCCCTCTGCTGACTCCTTGTTTTGTGCAACAACTCCTTGTAAAGGAAGCCGCGCAGGTGGCGGCGCAGGTGATGGCGATGGGTCACCAGCATGCGATGCTAGAGACGCGCCACCGCGTGGTTGAGAGTGAGTGTTCTATACTTATTCTTTTCGTCTTCTCTGTATTTTGGTATAATCGATTGACAGCCAAATTTTTGACTGCCATGTAGCTGAGCATAATGCTTTACTGCGTGATGTCGCCACGTTGGAGAAGACGCTAGCGGTGAAGAAGGCGCGACAAGGCAATCGCGGCTCGTGATGAAGCCTGCGCGAAGAGGATCTGCATGCCTCCTTTGCGCGGGAGAAGTTGTCCAAGAGCAATCGTTCTCGCCGCCAAGGCCCTCTCAGTACCTTTTACTTGGTAGATATTTTATTGATGTTCTTCTTCTCTCTGTAGTGCCGGTGGCATTAGAAGTTTGATCCATGTGTATTTTGGTGTAGATGTCGGGCGGCTTGAGTTTTGATCCACAAGCCCTTGGTCGCGATGACGCCCGGGCGCGTATTCGCGGGTCGAAGATTGTAGTGTCGCTGTCCAAAATACGCTGTCCAAAGCCAAGGCCACCCTGAGTCGCCTCCGGGAGGAGCTGATGCCGAAGGCGGAGCTGGTCGACAATGTGGAAGAGCTGGTGGAGTCGCTTCGGGGTGTGCTCGCCACGCATAAGAACTCCCTCCGCACTGGCACGACCATGTCGCGCCATGGTGCAAGCCCACGGAGTCGGTGGATCCTCACGGTGTCAAGACGATGCACATTGGCAGATGGTCAGCAGGTAGTATTCGCTCCCTTTGCTACTGCCTGTGCTAAATATGGCCATTCCTTGATAAACACTATTGCCAAGTATTCGGAGGAGCTCAATCGCGCAAAGAAGGCGGCGAAAACTTCAGCCTCAGGGGCCGGCGGAAAGTCAGTGGCATCTGATACTGCCACGGACTTGATGAAGCCCCTAAGGTCATCGAAGTCGAAGAAGCCAGCTGCTCCGTAGTTAGTTTCTTGTAATAGCTGATGAACTTGCTCTTTTGATTGGAAAACATGCCTGTTGGCGAATGTGTTTGTAGATACTTTTATTAATCCTGAATGCATCTATTACTTTTGACTTTTGAGTTGATCGCCTTATTTTGCCTCTGGCTTGATTTTTGGTAGGGTACATCAAGTGGTCCTGTGGGGGGAACCCCGTACTTGCCATCTCTTGAGGATGCAATGGCACCACCATGCTCCAGGGTAGAGGAGCTGTCCTTGCTTTCACGACTTCGTGATCGCGTGAAGCAACTGGAGCATGAATTGCCCGTGATCCGCGGTAGCGCGGACGTGTGGAAGTCAAAGGCTGAAAAAGCCGCCACCCGTGAGCAATATCTGCTTGGCGAGGTGACGCAACTGGGCGACCAGTTTAAATGTTAGTTTGCTCATCCTCGTCTTTTCCTTTGTAGTTAATCGCAATGGTACATTGTACTCATGTTGTTGATGCTGCTTCGTGTAGTTGTTAGCGCACGCTGTCCGCAGGAGGAGAGGGATAGGATTGCCATCCGCCTTCATGATCTCACCCAGGAGCAACTTCAGGAGAGTGGATACTTCTGGGTAGATCATGATCGTGCGATCGTTAGCGACCTGCAGGATCGCGCCGCATGAAAGTGCTGCTCTTTCTGAAGAAGTCGCAGTCGTGTTTGAAGAACATCTACCGGGCGATGTTCCCGCTGGATGATGCTCCATCAAGCCTGCTGGCTCTTTTGACCAAATTTCAAGATATGTCCGCGGTTCGCGAGTGCGTGAGGCAGCAGTTGGTGGCTGGTGCCAAGGCTGCCCTCTCCGTGGTGCGTTTGCACAGGCCTGACGTGGATGTCGCCGCCATTGCCTCTGGGCCACCGGTGCCACCAGCAGGATCTTCCTAGAACATGGTGCCGCACTATCAGGCAGTGGATCGTCCAGCCGAGGAGATCGTCGACTTCTTCGAGGAACAGACTAATGTTCTTCTGTTGCAAGGGTAGCCAAATATGTATCCTGCACATAAGTGTACTGGTGTTGTAAAGCTCATATATATTTGTAGATAATTTATTGTTGAATGTATACACATAGCTTTATAAGCATGGGGTGCGTTGCACTTATGCGAGTCCTTTTTGTTAACCTGGCCATCTTTGTATCGTTCCCTTGTCAACTTTGCCAAAGTGCTGCAGCTGTGTTGAGTTTGTGTTAAGGGGTTCGATTGATGCCACCTACTCAGATGTCGCTTTTTGTTCGAAGAACATGTGTGTATAGGGTGGCGTAGCCCCCGAGTATGGAAGTTGATAAAAGAAAGGAGAACACGGAGTTTTGGGGCACTTAGCTTTTATTTATTCGAAGAACAGTACGTAGTACAATGTGCGGCTAAGTAGCCTTGGCTGAATAGCCTTATTTGCGATGCAAAAGTAAAGAAGAAACGACTAAGGGTAGAAGCGTCACAGTTGCGCGACGTTCCAAGGGTTGGAGTATGCGACTCCTGTCTCTAAATCTTGACGGCGATAGGCGCCACCTGGGATTACTTCTGTAATCATGTACGGTCCTTCCCAGGGGGACTCGAGCTTGAGATGTCCCTGCTGCTTCAGTCGCAGGACTAGATCACCTTCGACGAAGGATCTGGGGCGAAGCCTTCTGTTATGATAGTTGCGCAGGTTCTGCTGGTAGATCATGGATCTTTCTGCGGCGATTTCTCTTGCTTCGTCAAGGAGGTCGACGGAGTCTTCGAAAAGTAGGATGACTCACGCCTTTGTAGGCGACTACGCGTGGCGCTTTGTACCGTACTTCGGCGGGTAGTACTGCCTCTGCTCCATGTACCATAAAGAATGGCGTGTAGCCGGTGGCGCTGTTTGGAGTTGTACGTAGGCTCCAGAGTACAGATTGCAGTTCATCTGGCCAGCAGCCCGCGGCTTGTTCGAGTGGTCGGAGGAGTCGCTTCTTGATGACGCTGCAGACGAGCCCGTTTGCCTTTTCCACCTGACCGTTGGTCTGTGGGTGTGCTACTGAGGCGTAGCTGATGTTGATCCCCAGGTTCTCGCAGAATTCTTGGAACTCCTTGGATGTAAAGTTCGTTCCGTTGTCGGTGATGATGCTGTGCGGCACGCCGAAGCGGTAGACGATGGACTCAAAGAATTTTACTGTGCTGCGCCCTGATTGCTTGGTCACTGGCATGGCCTCAATCCACTTGGTGAATTTGTCGACTGCGACCAGGAGGTAGACATAGCCTCCTTGCGAGGACCTTAGAAGTTTGCCAACCATGTCGAGTCCCCACTGGGCGAAGGGCCAGGCCAATGGGATAGGCCGAAGTTCTGCGCCTAGTGCGTGTGGCTTATCCGCGAATCGCTGGCAAGCATTGCACTTTTGGACTATGTCCTTGGCGTCACGCATGGTCGTGGGCCAGTAAAATCCAGCTCGTAGAGCTTTGGCAATGAGGGCGCGACTGCCGGCTTGGTGCCCGCAGGTCCCTTCATGGATGTCGAGGAGGACTGCTCTTCCATCAGCTAGGGAGACGCATCGCTATAACACGCCTGTGATGCTGCGTTTATACAGTTCGCCGTTGATAACGGCAAATGCCTTGGAGCGTCGCGCGATGTGTCGTGCGTCTGTCAGGTCATCCAGTAGGCGCTTACTGAGGAGGTACGTAATGTACGGCTGCGTCCAGGATTGTTCGATCATCATGACGCTCATTGGTCCCTCGAGTCCTGTGTCGAGCTCCAAGTCATCGATTGTCATTGGCTCATTGGGTGGCGTAGCGCCCGAGTCCGTTGCTGCGCTTGTTTTCTTCTTTGTGGCCTTTGGCTTGATGGAGCGTTCGCATATGTGCTCGAGAAATACCCCAGGTGGTATGGGTGCGCAGGTGGAGCCTATGTTGGCGAAAAGGCCCGCCTCATTGTTTTCGCGACCTATGTGTCGCAACTCGCAACCATCAAAGTCTCCTTCAAGTGTGTCGTAGAGGTCGCGGTATGTGATCATGTTGTCGTTTAGTGCGTCGCACTCGTGCATTGTTTGGTTGACGACCAGCTTGGAGTCGCCATATATGATTAGCCTCTTTGCGCCGCAGGCTTTTGCCATTCTCATCCCGTGTAACAGGGCCTCGTATTCAGCCTCGTTGTTTGAGGCTGTGAACTGCATTCGCAGGATGTATTTCAGCTTGTCCCCTTGAGGCAATGTCAGTATGACACCTGCTCCTGCTCCATCTTTCCTCTTGGACCCATCAAAGTGCATTGTCCAGAGGTAGGACATGTCTGGCTTGTCCGGGAGTTGGTTTTCCATCCAATGTACGAGGAAGTTAGGGAGAACTTGTGACTTGATTGCGCCGCGCTTTTCGTAATGGATGTCTCGTGGAGACAGTTCGATTTCCCAAAGCGCGACTCGTCTTGTGGCGTCTAGGTTGTTGAGGATATGTCCCAATGGGGTGTCGTTGACTACCACGATTGGGTGTTCCTGGAAGTAATGGCACAGTCGCTGGGCGGTCATAAAGACGCCGACGCCTTTTCCGTAGTGGTACCGCTGTTTTGTTGGCATGAGGACCTCGCTGAGGTAGTATACCGGGCGTTATGCGTCGTGGACCTTGTTTTCCTCGCCCGCTCGACGACGAGCCGTATAACCACTTGGTTGGTGGCGGAGATGTACAGCAGCAGTGGTTCCCTTTCTCGTGGAGTTACCAATACTGGCGAGGTGGATAGCAGGCGCTTGAGCTCTTCGAATGCTTCTTGCGCTTCGTTGGTCCATTCGAATTTGTCAGCTTTGCGAAGGAGCTGATAGAAGGGCAGTGCCTTTTCTCCCATTCGACTGATAAATCGACTGAGGGCCACGATTCGCCCGGTTAGTTGTTGAACGCCTCTTATGTTCTTTGGCTTCTCCATGGCCAGTATGGCCTTTATCTTTTTCGGGTTTGCCTCAATCCCTCTCGCGGAGATAAGATACCCGAGCAGTTGCCCAGAGGGTACACCGAAGGCGCATTTGTCCGGATTGAGCTTTATTCGGTAGTGATCGAGATTGGCAAAGGTTTCGTGCAAGTCGTCGATTAGAGAGGCTTCTTCCTTGGTGGATGGTGGCGAGTGCATGGCCAAGTTGACTTGGCGAATGATGGCCTTCTGCACCCTATTGGAGGGGCGTCCCTTTTGGATCATCATGGTACCCATGGCCCGTGGGTATGGTTCGCCTCCGTGGTGCTGGTCCGGTGCAGCTCCGTTAGGGGGTGGCCCGGGTGGTGGTGGTGGCGCGCCATGTGCCACTGCGCCTGGAGCGGTTCCGTAGCCTCTTTCGACTGCATTGCGGTTCATTCGAACCAACCCCTCATGTAGCTTGAGGAACTCGCGGCAGTCCTTGAGGAGGTGACTGGACTTTCTCTTGCCATCATGCTTGTCGATGTAGAAGTGTACCGTGCATGGTCCGGACAGTTTGTCTTCGATGGAGGTCGCGGGTGCTTCATCGCGAGTGCGGCGTTGCCATACTTGCGTGGTTTTCCCGGAGTCGCGGTATCCGCCGCTGCGGTATCCGCTGTTGCGGTTATCGTCATGTGTATCGGCGTAGCCGGCTGCGACCATGTTGACGTCATCGCGATCGTCGTAGACGCGCATACGACGTTTACTCCGGCGGTCGCATCTTCGTTCGAGTTCTGCCTCCTCGTCAGAGTGAACGCGGTTCTTCAACGAATCTTCTCCATTAGCCCACCGATTCACGATCTCCATCAGGTGGTCGATGGTCTTGGGCTTTGAGCGGCCTAGCTCCTCCCTGAGTTCCATGCGGCGGACACCGCCGTTGAATGCATCAATCGCGCGGTCTTCCAAGATGTTCTCCACGGAGTTCTTGATGATGGACCACCTTTGGATGTAAGATCGCAGAGATTCGCCAGCTTTTTGCTGGCAGCATCTCAGTTCTTCGATTGAAGCGGGGTGTTTGTACGTGCCCTTAAAGTTGTGTACGAAGCTGTAGACCAGCTCATCCCAGCTGCGAATGGATCCGCGTGGGAGGTTATTGAGCCATGCCCGGGCGGCGCCCTGCAGCTGTAGCTGCAAGCATTGCATGGCAGTACTTTGACTGCCTCCGTGCAGTCTGACGGAGGAGATGTGATCCTCCAGCCAGATCTTGGGGTTCTGCAGACCGTCAAATTTCGGGTTCTCCGATGGGAGTTTGAACCCTTTAGGCATTCGTTTTTGCCTGATGGATCTGCTGAAGCATCTGGCGCCGCAGAGCTCCCCATCTTCTTCTTCTGAATCAGTCGACCGAGCACGTCGTGCCCTTGACTTGTCGATCTTGCGCTGCGTGAGTTCATCGCGTGCATCATAGTCGCGATCGTGTCGCTGTGAACGGCAGCGCCGAGACAGGTCATGACTGTCATCGCTTGACGAGGGCGAGGAGTAGCGTTTTGCTAACGTTTTGCCCTTTTTTGGGTCTAGTACTGGTTCTCTGTCGAGGGCGGCCTCGATTAGCCCCAGGCCCACGATCGTAGATCGGTGCATGGACGTTCGGGGATCTCCAGCCGGTGGCTGGTTATTGAGAAGGTACATGGTGGCCGCCGCCATCGCGACTCGTGGCGCCTGGGAACCACGTTGCCTCTCGTGTCGACTGTCATAGAGCCGAAGTCGAGGACTTTCGCGGTGCCTATTTGTTCTTGTTCGGTGAGGTGAGCCATCCGCGATTGCCTCTTCCTGGCGAGATGCTCGTTGCCTCTTGAGGAGGATCCTCCGTAGGAGGAGAGCCCAGCGCGACAAAGGCTTGACTCGTCCGCCGCCTTTTTACGCGCCTCAAGTTGCGCGATTGCTTATTTCTGGCGCTTGAATTCCTCTTTTAGGAGCCAGTGGTAACCCATCAGTAGTTCCTGAGGGGACCCAAAGGGTAGAGGTGCACCTCGTAGGGCTTCACGGCAGCGTTCCCACTCTTGCTCGTTGAGCCTGATCACGACGCGTTCGCCGGTTTGCTCGTTGATTATGCTGGGGGGTTCGACTGCTCCTCCATTGCCGCCGTTGGCGGCGTTGGGCGGGTCGGTGCCGTTGCCGGTGTTACCACCGTTGCCGCGGTTGGCGGAGGTGTCGCCCGCGTTGATGACGGCGCACATGAAGTGATTTGGGAAGCTGTTGCTTCCACAACTTTCAGATTCGGAACCATAGGTTCCATCTTCAGTGGCCAAATCGCTTAGGTCGGAGTCGCGACTGCTGTCGATGACCATGTTCCCAATTGCCGCCGGAGCGTTGAGCTTGCTGAGGGTGCCGATCGATGGAGGGAACCACGATGCTGGGGCAATCATCAGTGCTGTCGGCTGATCGGGCATGCGAAGCGTGCCCATCTGACCAACTTGGAAGCGGAAGCTCCCAATCGCCAGGCTGATTCCGTCGCCTACGGACTCGAAGGCCGGGCGAGTAGCCGGCATGTGGACGGTGAAGTCGAAGGCGCCGAAAAGCTGGCGAATCTCCACTGTTGCAGAGCTGTAGATCGCGTTTGATGGGGCCGAAGAAGCCACAACATCAGCACTCCCAATTCCCACAGACGGTGCCAATTGACGAGGGTTTAACTCGTCAATGCCCATTGTTATGGACTTGGGTTTTGGAGAAGGAGGGAGCGCTGGAGACATCTATCGGCTAGCAAACAAGCACACACGGGACAAAGGATTTACCCAGGTTCAGTCCTCGTAGAGGTCCCTACTCCTGCTTATGTGCTCGTGGAATTATCGAAGGAGTCGAAAGTTACAATGGTGCGCAGATGCAATCTGGCAAGGGTTGTGGAAACTAGGGTTGCGTGTGTCCTCCTCGCCGCCCCCTCCTAGCCTTTATATAGATAGGCTAGGTATCAGGTAGCAGGTCGAGTCGGTTACAAGTTAGGGTTTTCCCCTTCAAACTTTCTATCTTTAGCTTTTCTTGTCCTTCAAGCAATCGAGAGTCCGTAGGTTACTCGAGTCCCTCCATCCGGGCCTTGGCGACACCATGGGCCTGTATGTATTTGGACCGAATATACCAAGCTCGAGTACCTGTAGGGTATACCCATGTCAATTGGTGTCCTACAAAAATCCTACATGATTCCTACAATCCGAGGAGGGCCTAAAAGTACAAACAGGTAGAGAAACCTGGCTTCATTGTGTTGCGCTCACAATTGAGATGTTGGTTAATAATACCTTTCATATTCTGTCAATGAACAAACTTACTAGTGCAGGGACACCATCATACACTATATTTTTGGAAGGCATATTACTGGTACTAATTCATTACTGGCAATGGCTCATTCATTTTTTAGGACATAAAGTGTGTGCTCATTCAGTAATATGAAAGGTAAAACATAAAAAACGTAGTTAAAGAACAACTTCACTGAATCACTCACAATGTATCATCATGGAACTAGAATTACCTTCCGATGTGGGATCCCAGCAGTAGGTGCAGCCTTGACTTGCAACCGCAAAAATGAGGCCATCATGTTTAATGACATCATAGTACTGTCGTCTTCCATGACCTGAATGCTCCAGACATCTCCAAACTTGGCTACCGCCTTCCAGGTAGGCAATTTCACCATCGAACAACGCGAGGAGCTTATAGTCTATGTAACCCCCAGCTTCTGTGGGCACTCTGCAGATTACGATCTTCAACAACTCAAGAGATCCATCCCATGACTTATTGAACTTTTCTCCATACCTGCGGATTCGCAAAAAAAACTTTTGAAATATGAATGAGTTTAGAAATGAGTACATGTAACTAGGGCAACGCTAGCTGTTGGGGATATACTTTCCGGGTATCCTCATAGTTCCTCACTGACCAGGGTGGCCCACTTCGGGTTAGAGCTTTGCTTCACGGGCGACCCAGTCAGGGAGAAAGACGGAGTCCAATCCGGCTACGGGAAGGCCCAGAAGACTTACCGACTTAGGCCCATAATGTTACTTGTAGTTCAAGATGTACTCTATAACCGACTCTTAGTCGTAGCCGGATAGATCTCTCCTGTAAACCCTAGGCCGGATTTCTATATAAGCCGTCCTAGGGAGAGCCTTTAGGACACACCTCAATAGTCTACAATCTCAACTCGCACAGGCGAAACCCTTGTAACCCATATTCCGGCTCAGACATCGATTGCTAGCAGGAGTAGGATCCATCCAAAGCCGGCGGATTCGAACCTGGGTAAACTTGTGTGCTCACCGTCCCGAAACACCGTACGTCTCACACCCCTCTCTTCCGAACGCCTCGAGGACCCCCTCATGGCGTACTTGTCATCAATCCTTCAACAGTTGGCGCCCACCATGGGGCAAGTGAGCTTCGGATCTACGTTCCGAGCGGAATCTGCAAGAATCGGAATCGGCGAGACTCTCGCCGTCGGTCGCATCCTCTACGCCAGCGACGTCCCTCTCATCGTTCTCGACGAGACTTGGATTCTGGCTAGGGAGGCTGTGACTACCTACACAATCATGGCTTTTGGCGAGATCGATGTTTACATCGGTTTCACTGAACCTGCCCCACCCACCCTAGCGGTGATGATAGAGGCAGAAGAATCTTCTGGGTCACCTTTGTCCACGGAGGCGGCAGAGTTCTGGATCTCAGAAAACCCCAAACCCAGCTAGCCCACACCAGTTGCGGAGATAGTGGAGGAATCCGAGCCTGAAGAAGACCTAGCGGCCCAAGTCGAATCTGGAGTGGATCTCCCTGAAGGAGCCGGATCCCAGATCGACCCACCCGCGGAAGTCGAAATCCAGGAGGAGCATATCAATGACACTGATTCCGGCTCTGATGATGCCGGACGCATGACCTTTCCTAAGGTACACATTACGACGTATGATAATGCAAGATGCAAGCGCAGATGCAATTCTCGAGACCATCAAAAGTTTCGACATGGCTGATCGCGAAAGCTGCAGGTACCCCAGGAAGCACGCGTCGCACTTCGTCGGGTACGTGGGATCCGGATCCGGCTCTACCGATGCTGGAGAAAACACCGATTCGTTGCTGGAGGCAATTGGAACAAACGCCGACGTACCCGCATCCTCAGATGAATCGATGACGTCAGCAGATTTCTGAAAGTTCTCCAGGAAATATGAAGAGGAGTACAACTCAAAGGCTGCAGAAGAAGGAGAAGCCATGGATGAAGGATCCGGGGAACACTCTCCTAAAGCGCAGGATGACATGGACGTCGGAGATAATCCCGACATCCAGATGTCCGAAAGTCTCGACGAGCGACCGGGAAACGGACCCAAAGCCGTCTTTGCTACCGGTGCTGCCAAGAAGGCAAAGAAGAAGAACAAGAAGAATAAAACCCTGGCAAAAGACCCTCTGGCTGAGGAGGTGATTGCCGAGGAATACGAAGAAGACTCGGATGGAGCACTTATCCCAGAAGAGCCAAAAAAGAAGAATCGGTGGATGGACACGTGATCACCGAAGGTGCACGTAAACTCATCGATGCTGCATTAACCACACCTATCCCTACAGCTGCAGAACTTACTGCTGAAGAGCTGGACGAAAGGGCTCAAGCCCTAGAAGCGCGTCGTCAACAACTCCTCGATGAAGCCAAAAACATCGAGGTGGAGAAGAAACGCATGGCAACTAAGGACTACATGTCTCGGTTGCATCAGAAGACACAGAAGCGTCACATCAATGACGACCAATTCCCACATATCCGTGCCGTACTTTTTGGAGATGAGATGGGGAAGCCACGAAAAGATAACAAAGGAGATTGGATATATCCAACCCCAGTACAGAATACCGTGGCGGCCCGAGAAATTCTACCGGCTAATCCAGGACCTGAGGAGATCTGTTTGGGTATCAAGCTACTCAACAAGGGACTAGAGCAGCAAAAGGTCACCCTGTCCAGAAGTCAAAAACTAGTCTCGGATTCCGACCAATGTTGAACAGATCCGGCATGGGCTGACATGAGACCCCACCACGTTCCGGAGCAGCATTATTGCCCCGAACGATGGGAGGACAATTATTCGAGAACCGGATCGTCAGGACAACATCGCAGGACTGCACGCAACTGGAGCAATGTCGCACCAGCGGCCAAGAAAGAGGCCATCACTACTCTGAATCCGAGGAATCCTCCCCGATGAGAATCTAACGATCAAAGGGGAGAAGATAAAGAGAAACGTCGGGAGGAGGATCGTCAAAAAATGCCACCTCCTAGACATACAAGCCGTCTGGCTGAGCCCCACCATGGTGGGAACGACGGACGAAGAAACGACGGAAACCACGTCGGAATAAGCAGGCAGGGGGCTCGTCGTAGTCAAGACCCTCCCCAGAATCGGAATAATGATGTTCTGGATGGAGGCCGGCGATCAGCTGAAAACTATCCAGCTGCCCTACCCTCTCCACCACACAGTCATAACAATGGCCCCCATGGAGGGCAAGGAGGACGACACGGCGGAGGAGGTGGTGGTCAAGTCCGGCTCAAGGCACCGCATACCGACATTCGGGACGATCTTTATCCCCGAACGACGCAAGGCACATGATCAACTCCAACATAGAGGCTCGGCGCTACGAAAATGATGATATCTACATGGGCCCAAAGTGCTTCGGACCATGCATCAGAGCTACAAAATTCCCGGAAGGATTTGCTATCTCAAGACATATCCAAGCCTACGATGGCATTGCTCGGCCAGATACCTGGCTACAGGATTTCTTCCAAGCTTGCTGCATTGCCAAAGGCGGAAACAGCCTGGTCGCAACTCGATATCTCCCACTTATGTTGCGGAAGACGGCACGATCATGGCTCAATGAACTTCCAGAAAACACCATCCATAACTGGTATGACATGCAAAGTGCGTTCTTTCGGAATTTCGAAGGCACATATCGGAGGCCCTGTACGGTCGGAGACCTACAGCGTTGCACCCAGAAAGGCGGACAAACTTGTCGGGACTACCTCAGACGATGGATCAACACAAAGAACTCTTGTGAGGGAGTAAATGATCAAACTGCGATTGAAGCTTTCATTGCAGGTCTCCCAATTGGTCTAGTGCGTCATCGCTTGAAGTGTGACAAGCTCATTGATTTGGGAGAGATGATAGAAACAGCGAGCAAGTATGTAGATGCTGACGATGATGCAGAGGGATTGCTCAATGCCCTAGTTGTGCCTCAGTCGGCAAGACAACCAAAGCAACAAGCTCAGAAGCGCAAAAACACCTTGGAAGAAAAACCCAACATAGAAACATTAGTGGTTACTACTGTTTCCGGGTCTGGAGGACAAGGAGGACGTGGCGGAGGCCGCGGGCGTGGCCGTGGGACTTCAAGGGTCCAAGGTAGAGGAGAACAGCAACCAGGCAAAACCTACTCTTGGGCCGACATTGCCAATAACCCATGTGTGCATCACCTAGACGCCAATGGGGGCTCGTCCCACACCAACGCTGAATGTCGTTTCAATGACGACATCAAAAGAGATGACACCAAGGGCTACAAAGCTAAGCGGAAGATGAAGGAAATATGCCCTGAGAGGCAATAATAAAGTTGTTATTATGTATTCCTTATATACGATAGATGTTTATTTTACATGCTATAATTGTATTGATAGGAAACATCAATACATGTGTGTTTAATAAACAAAAAGGGTTCCTAGTCATGCCTCTCTTATAGACTAGCTTGTTGATTAACAAGATGATCAAGGTTTCCTGATCATGGACATTGGATGTTGTTAATAACAAGGTCACACCATTGGTGGAATGATATGATGAACATTCACCCGAAGTATAGCATTACGATCAAGTCATTGTGTTTATATTGCTATAACATCATACAGAGTAATATTTATCCTTAGACCATGAGATCATGTTAATTGCTAACACCGGAAGAGTATCTTGATAACATCAAACGTCACACCGTAACAGGGTGACTATAAAGATGGGTTCAGTGCTACGAAGGTGTTATGTTGAGGCTCATGGATCAAGAGTGGAATTTGTCAATCTAGATGATGGATAGATATACTCTGGGCCCTCTCGGTGATATCACATTAGGATAGCTTGCAAGCAAGTGATGTGATCACTAGAATGTTATATCACGGGAACGAGAAAAGAGTACATGTCGGTAACGAGATCAAACTAGGTATGGAGATACCTATGATCGAATCTCGGACATGTAATATATCGAGAGACAAAGGGATTTAACCTGGCGTTACAGCAAGAAGGTTCTCACGATCATGGAGTCATCGTTGAATGTGTAGGAGTAAGCACGGATCTCCGTGTCCGTGCTGATTATTGATCGGAGAAGGGTCTCGATCATGTCTGCATTATTCGCGAACCGTAGGGTGGCACACTTAAGAGTTACCGGACACCATTTTGGAGCACATATGTTTCAGACGAAAGAATTGCAAAGCGCAGGAATTTTTTCAATAGAAACCGGAAATTGTTTCGGTTGAAATTGCAGAAGGTGTTTCTGCATGTGATATTGAAATATTGCAAGGGGCTATATGTGAATGTTTGTTAATTAAAGTAATTAACAAAATTCTGAATAATATTAATAAAAGAGTTTTATTAAATGAGAGAGCATTAAATTTGGAGAAACTTAATGCATTTAAAGTGGAGACTTTAAAAGGGAATGTGAAGAGGCATTTTAATGTGGAGGAGTTACCACCACATGAATGGGGGAGGTGAGGGGTCACCCCCCCATGCGCCGGCCATGGAGAGAGGGGGCACCCCCCTCCTCCTATAAAAGGCCACCCATTCCCTCCTTCATCCACACACCTCCTTATGAAGGATCTCTCTCCTCCTCTAGAATTATTCCCCCATGGTCTCGGATTAGCGAGATACATGTTCCCGGTGGCATTTCGTCTGGAAGGAGTTGCTGCTTCCGCTGGATCGCTGGAGCGAGGAGGTGGAGGTTGTCTAGTGGCTTAAACATGTGTGCGAGTGTGGATGCACTGCTGAGTTGCGGCACTCGGACTTCCTCACGATCTTGAGATCGGCAAGTGTACGACTACATCAACCACGAGTTCCTACTCGTTAACAAAGCTCGTTGTCTTCGAGGGTAAGTTCTCTATGGATGTATGTCCACCCATTTGCTTTGTACCTAGTAGATAGATCTTGGCGTGTAGTTCACACCGTAGGAATTTTTTTGTTTTCTATGCTGCGGACCCAACGGTGGTATCAAAGCCTGATCTATGCATAGGTGCTTTGCACGGGTAGTACACATATGTTTATATGTGGGCGATGATGATCATGTTATTGCATCTTCTATGTACTTTGGATATTGGTGGCATAGTGGGATGAAGTGGCCCGGACCAACCTTACATGTCATCGTACATGAGACCGGTTCCACGAATCGACATGCAACTTGTTTTGCATAAGTGGTCAAGGGTGTCTGTCTCTCCTACTATAGTCAATATCTGATTTACAACGAGTTGCTAATAACTTGATTATCCTCGTTGTGGTTCATGTTCGTAGGTTAGACAGGTTCTATCTTCGAAAGCCCTAAGCCACGTAAAAACTTGCAATTGATAAATTAGAGGCGTCTAGTTTAGATCGTTGCTGGGCTAGTGTTTTGATATGGTATTGTTGTAAGTAGATGTATAATAGATACTCTTACAACTCACTTAACGTGTAAGTTCCATAGACCTTGGCCTTACACACAAAGGAATGATAGAGATCATACCATGATGCAAATGATAGAGATCAAATGCATGGACCATATTACCTCACTTCACACATTAGATGTTAGCATCTTATATTGCTAGTTTGGCGCGTTTGGTAGCATTATAAGATGATCCCTCATTTAGATATCAAGATAAAATGTGTTCTTCCTTAAGTATGCACCGTTTTGTGGATCGTGTTTTGAGGCATCACGTGATGATCGGGTGTTTTCAACTCTACGCTTTCATACAATGGGTGTAAGACAGTTTTACACACGCAAATACTAAGGTTCTTACTTGACGAGCCTAGCATGTACAGACATGGCCTCGGAACACGGACCAAAAGGTTATGCATGAGTCATATAGTTGATATGATGCCCATATAGATGCTCGCCTTTGAAGCTACACCGACTCACGTGATGATCGGACTTGGTGTAGTGGATTTGGTTCATGTAATCACCAAAAAGGCACGAGGGATGTCATTTTTGAGTGGGAGTTCATTAGTAATTTGGATTAGTTGAACTCAATCTATCATAAACTTAGTCCAAATATACTTTACAAATTCTGTTGTAGATGGCACCACCTGCTTTTAATTTCAATGTGTTCATGGAGAAAGAGAAACTTGCTGCGAATGGTAGCAACTTCACCAACTGGGCTATGAATTTGAGGATTCTCCTCACTGCTGCACAAAAGCAATATGTGCTAGATGCGCCGCTAGGCCCCCCACCAGCTCCTGATGCCCCTGACGAGGAAAAGAACGTCTATATAACTCGTCAGGAGGACCACAACTTAGTTCATTGCGGCATACTATATGGGTTAGAGCCAGAACTTCGAAAGCGTTTCGAAAATGGCAATGCCTTTGATACCATGGGAGAATTGAAAATGATTTTCAATACCCATGCTTCCGTAGAGAGTTATAATGCTACAGAAAAGTTCTTTAGCTGCATGATGGAGGAAAACAACTCCGTTAGTGAGCATGTACTCAAAATGTCTGGGTACGCCGATAAGCTTGTGTCCTTGGGAATAACGATTCCCATTGACTTAGGCATACATCGTGTTCTCCAATCTCTGCCACCTAGCTACAAGAGCTTCGTGATGAACTATAATATGCAGGCATGAAGAAGTCTCTTCCGAGCTTCACAATGCTTAAGACTGCAGAAGTGGAGATTAGGAAAGAACATCAAGTGTTGATGATCAATAGGACCACCGGTTTCAAGAAGGACAAGAAAGGCAAGCACAAGGGAAAGAAGGATGGCAAGTCTGTTGCCACGCCTGAAAAGAAACCCCGAGCTGGCCCTAAGTCTGACACCGAGTGCTACTATTGCAAGGATGCAGCCATTGAAGCATAATCGCCCTAAGTATTTGGTGGACAAGAAGTCCGCAAGGCAAACAAAGGTATATGTGATATACATGTTATTGATGTGTACTTGACTAGTACTCGCATGCACACTTTGGGTATTTGATACGGGATCGGTTGCTAATATATGTAACTCGGTTCAGGGGCTGCAGAACAAGCGACAACTAGCAAGGGATGAGGTCTCAATGCGGGTCGGCAATGAATCAAGAGTTGATGTGATCGCCGTCAGAACGCTGCCTCTCCATATGCCATCGGGATTAGTTATAAACCTAAATAATTGTTATTTGGTGCTGATCGAGCATGAACATTGTATCCGGATCGTGTTTGATGCAAAGTGGTTATTCATTTAAGTCTGAAAACAATGGTTGTTCGATTTATATGAATAATATCTTTTATGGTCATGCACCTATGTTGAATGGTTTATTTCTGTTGGATCTCGATAGTAGTATTACGCATATTCATAATGTTGATGCAAAAAGGATTAAACTTGATAATGATATATCTACATATATGTGCACTCGCTGTCTAGGTCATATTGGCGTTAAACGCATGAAGAAACTCCATTCGATGGACTTTGGAATCACTTGATTTTGAATCATTTGATACATGTGAGCCATGCCTTATGGGCAAGATGACTAGAACGCTTTTCGGTTCAATGGAACAGCGATGATCTATTGGAAATCATACATACGATGTGTGTGGACCAATGAGTGTGTAAGCGAGGTGGATATCGTTATTTTGTTACTTTCACGGATGATTTGAGTAGATATGGGTATATCTATTTGATGAAACACAAGTCTGAAACTTTTGAAAAGTTCAAAGAATTTCAGAATGAAGTGGAAAATCATCATAACAGAAAGATCAAATTTCTGCGGTTCGACCGTGGAGGAGAGTATCTTAGTTACGAGTTTAGCACACATATGAAAGATTGTGGAATAGTTTCACAACTGACGCCTGCCGGAACACCACAACGTAATGGTGTGTTAGAACATCGTAATCGTACTTTATTGGATATGGTTCGATCTATGATGTGTCTGATTGACTTGCCACTGTCATTTTGGGGTTATGCACTGGAAACCGCTACATTCACTTTAAATAGCGCACCATCTAAATCCGTTGAAAAGACACCGTATGAATTATGGTTTGGAAACAAACCTAAGCTGTCATTTCTTAAAGTTTGGGGATGCGATGTTTATGTGAAGAAACTTCAACCGGATAAACTCGAACCCAAAGCGGAAAAATGCGTCTTCATAGGATACCCTAAGGAAACGATTGGGTATACCTTCTATCACAGATCCGAGGGCAAGGTCTTTGTTGCCAAGAATGGATCCTTTCTTGAGAAGGAGTTTCTCGCGAAAGGTGTGAGTAGTCGGAAGGTAGAACTCGAAGAGGTTATTGAACCTTCTCTTCATGGAATGGCGAGTGGCGCAACACCGGAAGTTGTTTCGGAGTTGACTTCACCTGATGAAGAGAGAGCTAATGATATTGATCATGAAACTCCGAAAGAGGACACTACCGAACCTTGTAGGTCAAGCATGACACGTGTAGCTCCTGAACTATACGGCAAACCTGTTATGAATTTCATGATTGATGAAATGGATGACCCTGCGACATATGAAGAAGCGATGATGAGCCCGGATTCCAACAAATGGCTAGAAGCCATGAAATCCGAGATGGAATCAATGTACGAGAACCAAGTTTGGAACTTGGTGGACTTACCTCACGACCGAAAGGCCGTTGAGAATAAATGGATTTTCAAAAGAAAAACTGATGCTGATGGTAATGTGACCATCTATAAGGCTCGACTTGTCGCAAAGGGGTTTCGACAAATTCAAGGAGTTGACTACGATGAGACATTCTCTCCCGTAGCGATGCTTAAGTCGGTTAGGATTATGTTAGCAATTGCTGCATATTTCGATTATGAAATATGGCAGATGGATGTCAAAACTGCATTCCTCAATGGTAATATTGAAGAAGAGTTGTATATGATACAACCTAAGGGTTTTATCGATCCTAAGGATGCTAATAAGGTGTGCAAACTTCAGTGATCCATCTATGGACTGAAGCAAGCATCACGGAGTTGGAATCTCCGCTTTGATGAGGTGATCAAAGAGTTTGGATTTGTCCAAACTTATGGAGAGGCTTGTATTTACAATAAAGTGAGTGGGAGCAATGTGGCATTTCTGATATTATATGTGGATGACATATTATTGATTGGAAATGATTTAGATCTTTTAAACAGTGTTAAAAGTTATCTAAATAGCAAATTTTCGATGAAGGACCTTGGTGAAGCTTCATATATATTAGGCATTAAAATCTATAGAGATAGATCAAGACGCCTAATTGGGCTATCGCAGAGTACATACCTTGATAAGATATTAAAGAAGTTTAATATGGACGGAAGTAAGAAGGGGTTCTTACCTATGTTGCAAGGCAAGACATTGAGTAAGACTCAAAGTCCGGCTACGGCGGAAGAAAGAGAGATAATGGATAAGATTCCCTATGCCTCAGCCATAGGCTCTATAATGCATGCCATGCTATGTACAAGACCAGATGTGTCACATGATATTAGTTTGACTAGTAGGTACCAATCTGATCCAGGTTCGGAACACTGGATAGCGGTCAAGAATATCCTTAAGTACTTGAGAAGAACTAAGGATATGTTTCTTGTATACGGAGGTGAAGAAGAGCTAGTCGCTAAGTGTTATGTCGATGCTAGCTTTGACACTGATCCGGATGACTCTAAGTCTCAATCCGGATACGTATTTCTCTTGAACAGAGCAGCAGTTAGATGGAGGAGCTCCAAACAACATGTGGTGGATGGATCAACAACGGAGCGGAATATGTTGCTGCTTCAGAAGCGGCGCAGGAAGCAGTTTGGATGAAAGAGTTCATTACGGAACTGGGTGTGGTTCCCAGTGCGTTGGACCCGATGGTGATCTATTGTGACAACAATGGAGCCATAGCCAACACCAAGGAACTAAGGTCTCACAAGAATTCCAAGCATATTAAGCGCCGGTTTCACTCCATCCGCGAACATGTCAAGGATGGAGATATAAAGATTTGTAAAGTGCACACGGACCTGAATGTAGCAGATCCGTTGACTAAAGTACTCCCTAGGTCAAAACATGATAAACACCAGAACTCCATGGGTGTTAGATTTATCACTATATGAACTAGATTATTGTCTCTAGTGCAAGTGGGAGACTGAAGGAAATATGCCCTGAGAGGCAATAATAAAGTTGTTATTATGTATTCCTTATATACGATAGATGTTTATTTTACATGCTATAATTGTATTGATAGGAAACATCAATACATGTGTGTTTAATAAACAAAAAGGGTTCCTAGTCATGCCTCTCTTATAGACTAGCTTGTTGATTAACAAGATGATCAAGGTTTCCTGATCATGGACATTGGATGTTGTTAATAACAAGGTCACACCATTGGTGGAATGATGTGATGAACATTCATCCGAAGTATAGCATTACGATCAATTCATTGTGTTTATATTGCTATAACATCATACGAAGTAATCTTTATCCTTAGACCATGAGATCATGTTAATTGCTAACACCGGAAGAGTATCTTGATAACATCAAACGTCACACCGTAACAGGGTGACTATAAAGATGGGTCCATTGCTGAAGGTGTTATGTTGAGGCTCATGGATCAAGAGGAATTTTTCAATCCGATGATGGATAGATATACTACAGGCCCTCTCGGTGATATCACATTAGGATAGCTTGCAAGTGATGTGATCACTAGAATGTTATATCACGGGAACGAGAAAAGAGTGCATGTCGGTAACAAGATCAAACTAGGTATGGAGATACCGATGATCGAATCTCGGACATGTAATATATCGAGAGACAAAGGGATTTAGTTACAAGCGTTAAAGGTTCTCACGATCACAGGAGTCATCGTTGAATGTGTAGGAGTAAGTACGGATCTCCAGGTCCCGCTGCTGATTATTGATCGGAGAAGGGTCTCGATCATGTCTGCATTATTCTCGAACCGTAGGGTGGCACACTTAAGAGTTACCGGACACCATTTTGGAGCACATATGTTTCATTTAAAGAATTGCAAAGCGCAGGAATTGTTTCAATAGAAACCGGAAATTTTTCGGGTGAAATTGCAGAAGGTGTTTCTGCATGTGATATTGAAATATTGCAAGGGGCTATATGTGAATGTTTGTTAATTAAAGTAATTAACAAAATTCTGAATAAATTTAATAAAAGAGTTTTATTAAATGATAGAGCATTAAATTTGGAGAAACTTAATGCATTTAAAGTGGAGACTTTAAAAGGGAATGTGAAGAGGCATTTTAATGTGGAGGAGTTACCACCACATGAATGGGGAGGTGAGGGTCACCCCCATGCGCCGGCCATGGAGAGAGGGGGCACCCCCCTCCTCCTATAAAAGGCCACCCATTCCCTCCTTCATCCACACACCTCCTTGTGAAGGATCTCTCTCCCCCTCTAGAATTATTCCCCCATGGTCTCGGATTAGCGAGATACATGTTCCCGGTGGCATTTCGTCTGGAAGGAGTTCTTGCTCACTGGATCGCTGGAGCAAGGAGGTGGAGGTTGTCCGGTGGCTTGAACGTGTGTGCGAAAAGTGCTGAGTTGCGGCGCTCGGTCTTCCTCACGATCTTGAGATTGGCAAGTGTACGACTACATCAACCACGAGTTCCTACTCGTTAACAAAGCTCGTTGTCTTCGAGGGTAAGTTCTCTATGGATGTATGTCCACCCGTTTGCTTTGTACCTAGTAGATAGATCTTGGCGTGTAGTTCGCACCGTAGGAATTTTTTTGTTTTCTATGCTGCGGACCCAATAGAAGAAGGGAAAGAAAAATCCCGAAAAGGACAAGGAGACCAAGGAAGATTCCGACATGGAGGAAGCTGATGCTTCAAATCCCAAGCCGGAAGGGAAGAAAACTTTTCCCACCAAGAAGGACACTTATGTCACTTTCCTCGGATCTCAACCAGCAAAGGTCAAGAAAGCAGTTCTACACGAGCTCAATGCAACAGTTCCGGCTGACCCCAGTACCTGGACTAGTCGGAAGTGGCAATCACATTTGACCGCGATGATCATCCGCCTAAGTTACATAGGCGAGGAAAATACGCCTTAATTATCAACCCACTTATTGACGGTTATGGTTTCTCCAAGACCCTCATGGACGGTGGTAGCAGCATCAATATTCTCTATGTCGAAACTCTACGCCGGATGAAGATCTCAGAGACCCAGCTGAACCATAGCTCTGTGATTTTTCATGGAGTTGTCCCCGGAAGACAAGCTAATTCCCTAGGAGAGATTACTTTGGATGTTACCTTTGGAACTCCAAAGAATTATCGGACGGAGGCACTTTCCTTTGAAGTAGTCCCGCTCAAGAGCGCATACCACGCTATATTCAGACGGTCCGGCTTACTGGGCTTTTATGGCTCGTCCGTGTTACATTTACAATATGATGAAAATTCCAGGTCCCAACGGCGTGATCACCATCAGGGGAGACCCGAAGAAAGCGCGAGAGTGCAAGGATAGAAATGCCGCCTTTGTCGAAGCCGTGCTGCACGCCCAGGAGTACCAGGAGATCAAGAAGAGCATAGATCCGTCCGAGATGCCCGCAACGAAGAAGGAGGTGACAAAGCCAAACCCGGAGTTCAAGGCATCAGAAGAGACAAAGAAAGCGCCATTGAAGGATGATGACCCCTCCAAGGTGACCCAGATAGGCGTAGGCCTAGATAGCGCATAGGAAAGCGTGCTCGTCAAGTTCCTCCAAGCAAATCAAGATATCTTCGCATGGCAACCATCTGACATGACCGGAGTACCTAGGGAACTTGCCGAGCACTCTCTAAATGTAAACCCAAACGCTAAACCCGTCAAACAGTCCTTACGACGGTTTGGCGACGAAAAGCGTAAGGCAATAGCTAAGGAACTAGCACATCTCGAGTTAGCCGGATTCATAGAAGAGGTCATCCACACTGAGTGGTCGGCCAATCCTGTAATGGTCCCTAAAAAGGACACCACTGATTTAAGGATGTGTGTTGATTATACTGCCTTGAACAAGGCTTGTCCAAAAGATCCGTTCGCTCTGCCTAGAATTGATCAAGTCATCGATTCTACGGCAGGCTCAGAACTCCTCTATTTTCTCGACGCATATTCCGGCTATCACCAAATCCGGATGAAGGAATCTGACAAAGTCAAAACTTCATTCATAACCCCTTTTGGAACCTTATGTTTTGTTATGATGCCCTTTGGGCTAAAGAACACAGGAGCTACGTACCAGCGCACGATGCAGCGTTGCCTCCATGACCAACTCGGACGCAATGTACATGCATACGTGGATGATATCGCGGTAATGTCCAAAAAGAAGGAAACGCTGATTTCTGACTTGGAGGAAACATTTGCCAGTCTACGAAAATACAACATCATGCTTAACCCGAAGAAATGCTTCTTTGGAATACCAGCCGGAAAATTGTTAGGTTTTATCGTGTCTCAAAGAGGAATAGAGGTGAACTGAGACAAAATTAAGGCTATACTCAATATTTCCAGGCCAACTCGCCTGAAGGACGTACAAAGACTAACTGGTTGCATCGCTGCGGTCAGTCGATTTGTAAGCCGACTTGGAGAAAGAGCCGCACCATTATACAAACTCCTGAATATGAAGCTGAAGCTACACTACAAGACCTGAAGAAAGTACTCTCATCTGCTCCTATCCTTGCAGCGCCGGAACCTAAGGAACTGATGTTGGTCTATCTTGCTGCGACAAATAAGGTCGTTAGTATCGTCATGGTGGTGGAGAGACCAGAGGAAAATCAGGAACACCTGGTGCAGTGTCCGACTTATTTTGTCAGCGAGGTCCTGACAGAATGAAAACAGCAGTATCCGCACTATCAAAAGTTGGCTTACGATGTTTTTCTAGCATCTCGTAAGTTACAACACTACTTTCAGGAGCATCCAATTACCATGGTGAGTAGAGCTCCCATGAGAGATATAATCAACAACAGTGACGCCACAGGACGCGTCGCCAAATGGGGCATAGATCTTTCAGCTTTCGATATTGAGTACATACCTCGGACAGCAATCAAATCCCAGATCCTTGCTGACTTTGTCGCTAATTGGACAGAGACGAAGGAGAACATGATCCTCCCTGAGTCAGAATATTGGACCCTCTTTTTCGATGGGTCTAAGGCTCGAGGGGGCTCGGGGGCTGGCGGGGTGCTCAAATCACCCCAAGGAGATAAACTTTTATACGTGTTGCAGATCCACTTCACAGCGACAAACAATATTGCCGAGTATGAAGCACTGCTGCATGGAATCCGGATTGCTAAGGATATTGGCATCCGACGTTTGATGTGTTACGGAGATTCGGATCTTGTTGCTCAGCAAGTGTCGGATATTTGTAATGCAAATAAACACATTGCAGCATATAAAGCTGTCGTGGATGATCTATCTAAATTGTTCGAAGGGTTTGAAGTTCAACACATCCCTCGAGCAGAAAATGAGGAAGCAGATGCACTATCTCGGATAGGTTCTGCGTGGAAAGAGGTCCCAGATGGCGCTTTTTTAGAGCACCTCAAAGTTCCCTCAATAAAGGGAGTGGATGAGGAATATCCGACCAAATCCGACTCACCTTTGATAGCAGTTTTGGCTGTAATTCCCAGCTGGACTCAACCCTACCTCGATTATTTGGTAGATGGCAAATTACCCAAAGACGAGGTGCTGAGCCGGCAGATTATCCGACGAGCAAAAGCCTATACTATTGTTAAAGGTGAGCTTCATAAACGGAGTGTTTCTGGGGGTTTTCAGCGCTGTGTATCTCCGGAAGAAGGAGTGGAAATCTTAAGAGAAATCCACGAAGGCGAGTGTGGTCACCACGCTGCAGCCAAATCTTTAGTGGCAAAAGCTTTTAGACACGGATTTTTCTGGCTTACAGCTCAGGCAGATGCCGAACGATTAGTCAAGACGTGCAAAGGCTGCCAAAAGTACGCCAAGCAAGCTCATGTTCCAGCTGATCAGCTGCGAACAATACCTATAACATGGCCTTCTGCGGTTTGGGGGCTTGATATGGTAGGACCTTTTAACCGAGCTCCAAGTGGATTTACTCACCTGTTAGTGATGGTAGATAAATTCACCAAATGGATTGAGGCTAAACCTGTGACTAGTTGTGATGGAGCAACAGCCAAAAGATTTGTCAAGGATGTTATAATCTGGTATGGTTATCCGCATAGCATTATCACAGACAACGGGAGTAACTTTTCTATGGGAGAATTGGCTGAATTCTGCAACGAGCAAAATATCCGGCTTGATATCGCGTCACCGACATCCACAAAGCTAACGGACAAGTCAAAAGATAAAATGGTTTAATTCTACAAGGCCTAAAACCGAGACTCAAGCACCACTACGACGTCTCAAGGGGCTTGGGCAGAGGAATTACCCTCTGTAATTTGGAGTTTACGAACAACTCCAAACAGGTCAACAGGATACACACCTTTCTTCTTGGTCTATGGCCCAGAAGCAGTTCTTCCTAGTGATTTGATTCATACTTTTCCTAGAGTGGCCGCGTATATCGAAGAGGATTCCGAGATTTCTCGACAAAATAATCTCGACTTAGTCGAAGAAGTTCGCTCGTTGCTGAAATGAGATCTACAGCCTATCAGCAGAAGTTACGCAAGTATCATAACCAGAGAGTCCAAAATAGATCTTTCAATAAAGGTGATTTGGTTCTCCGGCTTGTGCAACAAAGAAAGCAAAAAATTTCCCCAGTATGGGAAGGGCCCTTTTTAGTTAGTCGAGTATTGCACAATGGATCGTACTACTTAACTGACATGAGGCCAGTCAAAGAAAGACCTGCTACTAAGAAGAGAAAGAGAGCTGGAGGCAGTACAAAGCCGGATGAGTTAGACAGACCGTGGAATATTGCTCAGCTACGTCCCTTTTATTCTTAGTTTATCCTTCTCTGTAAACATATATATGTACATGTTCTGTGAGAAATAAAAGTTTTGGTTGCCTCAATTTTTTCTGAGAAGATTTTACCATCTTATTTCCGAATTATCATGTCATAGTCGAAAATCCCAGAATGCTTGAAAGTACTTTATGCTCATGTTCGTTCTGGTTTAGATTTCCGATTCTAAAAATCTACCCTCAGGTATAACTCTAAAGTTTCTAGTCTTTACTTTGTTTATTTGTCTGATTGCTGGATGCGGGCATTTTTCGAGTAGTGAATTGTTGGTACTGGAAGCCAGTTTTGTTTCCGAGTTTAAACTGGTTTAGCAATTGAGCTCCGTTGCTCGGCAAAGTTTCAGGTAGAAGGTTTAGCCGGCTCACGAAAGGGACGAGGCGGAAAGCCAGATAAACGATAAGTAGAGTCGAAAAAATATAAGTGCTTATGTAAACATTTCAGGCACACAAAAAAAACTCAAAGCAAAAAGTGCTGAATAGATCAAAAGCTTAGCACTAACAAAATTAAAGTACTGCATATTTACAGATGCATCATGTTTTTCCGGAATAATACAAAAATTTCTGATCTATGATGCAGGAAGAGATGAAGGAGCTGCCGGCTCGCAGGAGATTCCGCCTTGATAGCGTTCCGAGATGTCCGCATCCGAGGTGGTGCGTTCATTGTCAGAAACTTCTGTTGGTTCTTCCGGAGGAGGAGGCGGAGTATCTACGTGGGTGAAGAAGGGGATCTCGTAGCTGGTCAGGTCAGCCACGTGGCACCCATATCCGGCGCAGGAGTGCATGATGGCTTGAAGGTCCTGCTCCTGGCCGTCTTCATCTACCTTGCAGTACCCTCTGGTCACTTGCCATATTTCCATGTTTCCATGGTGGCTCATGACCATGGTAAGAGCGTTTTGCGCAGCAGTCCGCGTTTAGGACATGTTCCAGTCCCGAACAAGTTGCGGCATCTCCTTTGCCTTGTCGCGCACCTAAAAATCTGACATGCTTGGCATGTCCTAAATCTTGAGAGCTTCGCCAATGTCCTCAAGGGATTGGCAGAAGTCATGAAGCAGGTCACCGACTTGGGTAAGCCGGTGGGTGCGTGGCTCGGAGGAGGAAGAGTCCGTCAAGTTCAGAGGACCTATACACAAAGCATGTTAAGAAAAATACGACGTTGATAGAAGTCGAAGAAAAAGACAAGTTAGATAGATGGAACATACCAAAAATGACATCGTTAATTTTGGTCTTCTCCTCTCGGAGACTCTGGAGTTCAGCCCGGAGTGCTTGGGACATTTCCTTCTCTCTGCTAAGCTCATTCTTGAGGTCCGAGATTATTTTATCCTGAGCAGCAATCTTGCGATCACGCTCTTCAGTAGCCATGGAGGAGGATTCAAGGACTTGAGCGATGCTCTTTTCATGATTTGCCTTGAGCTGGTCCAGCTCTTGGCGAAGCTCCTTGTTCTCCACGACCAGGGTCTTGAGGTTCTCGGCCTCTTCAATCATGGCGACGAATTGTGTTACCAGCGCTGTAAGTCAAAAAATAATAACAGTTTAGAAAAATTCGACATTGAAAATAACAAAGACAAGGTTTGAGTCTCGGAATGCTTACCTTCGGCCTCATTCTTGGCAACTTTAAGCTCAGCATTCTTAAGCCGGAGAGCCTTGATCTCTCTCTGCTTATCACAGACATTCTTCAATAAATCCTGATTATAGGAACACACTTTCTGTAAGTCAGAATACCCAAAGTCAGAAAGCTACTTAAGACTCGAGCTAATATTTTTGCTAATATTAGCACGAGCCTTGGGGGCTACACTAGTTCGTTTTTTGGCATCCTAATAAATCATAAACCTGGATTGTTTATCCTACTTCATGCTTGGGGCCTAGAGGATATGATATAAAATACAAATAAAGGAAAAACAAGAGTTGGAATTCCGACTTACATATTATTCGCGAGTGAGTTTATCCAAACTCGCGTTCACATCAACAGCGACCTTCTCGGCGAGGGTCAGAGGAATCACTGGGGCTATTGGAGGCTCACCAGTCCTAATCCTCTCGTCACGGAGGCGTACCTGGGCAAGAAGGTCGGAGAACTTGACGTCCTCTTCTTCTTGCGCTTCTTCCTCGGCGGATAAGGTTCTCTTCTCCAAGCATTGCTTGGCGAGCCGCTGGATTTCTTCAGCAGATTTCCGGGACAAGCCAAACTTGGTAAGACCTGGATTGCTCATGAGGTTTTCGGTGAAGGTCTCTGCCGAGGGATCATTACCCAAAGAGGGTTCACCCTTATCTAGATCGGCCTTGGCATGGTGACGCACTCGACAAGTTTCGCAGGCTCCATTGAAGGAGCCGGATCTTCTGCGGCATCTGGAGAGATCACCGGTGTTGCAGAAGGTTGATGGGCAGGAGTCGGAGGAGCCACGGCAGGAGAAGCTATGGTAAGCTTCGTCTGCCGCAGCGGTTTCGAAGGAATCCCTTTCCCTTTTCCCTTGAGGAGCGGTTTTGCTCTGAGAATGTAGTAAAGTCGGAAACATTACATCTCGGAAAGAAATTCGAGTAAAGTACAAAGGCGGAAAATTGTGATTGAAAGTTACCTCTTCACGACAGGCACCTCCTTTGTGCCGATAGCCACTGTCGGAGCTTTGTGCTTCTTGAGCGCAAGATTCGGCAATGGGACCACTTCTACCTCCTGAGAGAACTCCGGAGGATATCCTTCTAGCGGAGCAAATTCCGACTCGGGGAGGTCAGCAAGCTGAAGAGAAGAAAACATATCAGCATTGTGCTGTAATTCAAATGTTGAAACACATAAAAAGGTGTATTGATGAAAGCTTACCGGCACTACGGGGTTGTCTGCCGTGTGCATGTCCAGAGAAACCTCCGGGATTCTCCTCTCGATCCGCTTCCTAATCAGCCACTTGATCTGGCTTATGTAGCCCTGTGTGGTGTAGGCTTTGGAGCTGATGCGGAGGGAGTCTTTTGGGGACGACGTGATGGAATGCATCAGTCGGGTTCCATGATACTGGAGGGGCTGGATCCGACGTGAGACCCAGCACTGAACCAAGTCGGATCCCTTCAGATCCTTGTGTTTGATCAAATATTCGATCCGCCTCTTAGCGAGGATCAGATCGTCGGTGAGAGCTAGAGCGGCCTCGTCCCAGGATGGTTGGGCCGTGGCGGCTCCGTCGATGAAAGCCGACAAAGCAGTGGCTTTGCCGGGAGCCAGAACATCCCTATGATAGAAAAACGTGGCTGGCCATTGTTTGACCGAGTCACTAGCTAGAATTTTGGGATACGCGCGCTCGCGTCTAAGCGAAAAGCTAATAGTGCCGGTGATGTAAAGAACACCGGCAGTAATGGAGTTTCTCCGGACATGGAAATAGTACCGGAAAAGAGTCAAACTTGGCCTAATGCTGAGAAAGCCCTCACACAGCGAAGCATACGCACTCATCTCTAAGAGAGAGTTGGGAGGAAGATGATGGAGTTGAACTCCGTAATGATCAATCACCTCAGAGAAGAACTCCGAGGGAGGAAACGACAAACCTCTATCGAGGTGGGTGCTGAAGTGGACCCGCTCGCCGTCGCGCGGGTTGGGGACGGTTTCCTTGAAGCCGCTCCGCCAGTCGCCGGCAGCGAGAAGCCCCTCCTTCTCCACGTTCTTGAGGCCCTCCTCGTTGAGCGCAGGGGATCCAGAGCCCACGAAAGCTCTCTTTCTCCGCCACCGCTTTCATCGCTGCCGCCGCCGCCGCTGCCGCTAAGCCGGAAGAAGAAGATGAAGTCATTTCTCTGGTGAGTGGTTGACCTAAAAGGGGCGGTGCTGGGAGTTTTTGGGGGAGGAACGGGGAGCTCTGTGCGTGCAGGAAGATTGGGAGGAGAAGAAAAGGAAAAGGACTGGTGAAAGGAGAGGGAGAAAATCCTAACCCCTTATATCCACCTAACTGCGCCAAGATTCGTGCAAATGCTACAGTGTAACCGCCACGCGTCGTGGAAGGAACTGGGAAGGACCCACGCGATGATTACGTCGCCTCGATCTCCATGCATGCATTGAAATGACGCCTCGGTTCCGCGAACCGTGGACCCACCAACGGTCGTGCTGACGGAATCCCTGTCAGATGACGTGACTTGACCATGACTTGTGTCAGGTGGCGTTGGGAACCAAGTTCCGGCTTAGTTTGAAATCAAGCTAGAAAATCCGAGTAACTTACTGGTAGGTCCGACTTATTTTTAAGACCCAGATCGTATTTTTTGTTATGAAGTTTCAGGAACCCTTCAAGATTCTGCAAGCCGAAGATCAAGTTAGATGATGATAAATCCGACTTTGGATCTTGGAGGCCTCCGGGGGCTGCTGTTGGGGATATACTTTCCGGGTATCCTCACAGTTCCTCACTGACCAGGGTGGCCCACTTCGGGTTAGAGCTTTGCTTCACGGGCGGCCCAGTCAGGGAGAAAGACGGAGTCCAATCCGGCTACGGGAAGGCCCAGAAGACTTACCGACTTAGGCCCATAATGTTACTTGTAGTTCAAGATGTACTCTGTCACCGACTCTTAGTCGTAGCCGGATAGGTCTCTCCTGTAAACCCTAGGCCGGATATCTATATAAGCCGTCCTAGGGAGAGCCTTTAGGACACTCCTCAATAGTGTACAATCTCAACTCGCACAGGCGAAACCCTTGTAACCCATATTCCGGATCTGCTGTATTACTGGATTGCTAGCAGGAGTAGGATCCATCCAAAGCCGACGCTGGTCGATTACTCGATAGGTGTAGATGTTTGCTAGGCACCAGGCGCCACGCTGGTCCACGGTGGCGAGCCAGTCACCGTTCATGCCAGCCCAAAAAAAATTGTGCATGAAGGGTAGGATGGCAGTGCACCGAGGATGGTTGAGGGGCACCATGTCATACACCATGTCGTGCAAACGATGTACCCTCGTACCGTCATAGTGCTCGTCGAACCAATAAGCAGGCTGATGCATCAGTAGACAGGGTGCATTCCAATGGTGAAAAGTCCATTTCGTACCTTCGTTGTTGGCGATATGATCGTACAACAGCTTGCAGCATGCGGCTAGCATGACGGTGCTGGAAATGTCCAGACGCTGAACGATGAGGTCGACATCGTCCGTGCTGAGTTGATCCCACTTGCATCGCCCGCTGTGCTTCGAATCGTCCATCACAGCCGGATGGATTTAGGTGGATGCCAAGTGCGGCTGGGGTTTTCTGCAGGAGGAGGGGAGCGTTAGGAATGGGTGAGAAGATAGAGCGTGGGGGAGATCGTGGGCGGAGTGGGGACTAGGGAAGAAGATGGAGAGGCAAACAAAAAAATGAGGGAGGAGATTTTACTTGCTTGCTCTGTCTAGTCAACAACAGCATCGAGGACACCGCCACCTAGACTTCACTATATGTTAGACTAGCACGCCACACAGTTAGTAATTTGACAATACTCCTACTTACTACTATGTATCAGAGGTGCAGTATTGTCTAGTCACATTAGTTTAAACAGAGGGTTTTCTTTTTACAGCTTTCATTTCAACATAGTGTAGTATTTTCAACGGAACATAGGAGGACGAACTACTACTACTAGTAGTAGCCGCAACATGGACACATGTACTTTCATCTTATTTTCCTACATGCAGAACTCGTAGCACAGAACCGAAAATATATACACCAGATATAATGCACAGTACGGGTGTGTCCGTGGTATTTTTGGCATGTTGCATGTGTTCATATATGTTCTAGTACAAGGTAGATGGAATTACACGTGTACATCATGCAACCGCGCAGCAAAATGAGAGACGTGCATGGACACCAGATTTTGCTCAAGTCAGGCAACGTGCATGACTCTGTGTGGCTCTGACTCACTGACATGTGCGCCTTGTTTAGGTCAGCCCCACCTGCTAGTGAGAATCTGCATGCACCATGCGCTTGGAGCAACTAGGTGCATCCACGGCAGAAATTACAATTTGCAATTAGTTGCACCGACAACAAGCTATTGCATGTGGCACCTCCAAGTTTTCAGAAAATGTGAAATAAATCATGAACATAGATCATATTTATATAGTTCATCTATAAATTTCTATCCCAAAAATATTACTAGTACATGGTCTGGCCACCACAAAATGAACAAATGAACACAAGATAATGTTCGATTAGGTTTTTCCTTTTTCATTCACACAGGTCACATAAGATCTTATTGTGGGACCGAATATTGTAGATGCACAAGATACGACATAGCCAATGTTCCGGATTTATTTCACATTTTTTGAGAACTCGAAAGTGCAACAAATAATAAAGGGGTGCGGGCGCAACGAGTTGCAGAATATTCGAATCGCACTGACTAAAACTATGGCTTGCATACAGAAGGAGTTTGATCAAATTACAGGCATTGCACTACATTGCAGCGAAATGAGTGTTAGAGTACAACAAGTTAACGGCTGAGGCCATACGATACAAATTAGGCGAAGGAAATAATTCAAGATACGCAAATCCCTATTCCATATGATCTCCCTTGAACTGTTAATTATGCTGGTTTCAATCCTTCGCGTTGGCCAAGCTTGGGACGAACCACAACGGAGTCTGCCGCCATTTCCAGCCAATGTTTTCTTTAGAGAAATTCTAGCTAATGTTGGTTGAGAAACCAACAGCGGCGTCTTGAGGATTCATACTGAAGCAGCATATTTCAAGCCGAAGATTAAATCCACTAAGACTAACTGCATGCGGCAAGTTGTATACACAGTTGCTCCTCATTCGATCTCCAGGGCCAAGTCCTGCCGCGCCAACTAGAATGGTAATCGGATAGTTCAATCCAAGGAAGATAAAAAAATGCTCCAAGGTCTAAAACCCTCCGCCATTGCCTTGGTGGAAGTAACCTACTAGTGTCAATCGAGAACACATGGCAGCAAAACCCAGTAGAATAGGTGTGAATATTGCGGCCGTGATGATAACCAACATTTTTAGCCGCAGGATAACCACCATAAGTAGTGTCATACCACCTAGCACTAACGCCCACATTATTGATTAGAATAAGGCTACCACCATCAGGAGATCTTGTTAACCACCACAGATCAGGACTGTACTCACGATTACCGTCTAATTCAGGTGGCCCTAGAAGATGCACAGGACCTTGCAAGGAAAGCACATTCAGAGGTCAGCTGAGCAAAATTTGAATGATGAAGCTTAAAAATTTAAGGATGGAAATTTTACACCATGCCTGAGGATCCCATGCATAAACATTGCCAATCTGAGTTACAGCATAGACAACTCCCTTGTGGATAATTGCATCGCGGTAGCTGAACATGCTGAACTGGTTCTCAAGAACCATCCACATACCATGAGAACCATCAAGGAAGGCAATTATCATGTCGAAGATGGCCAGGACAGAGAAATCCTTATAGATCCCAGCAGTTGTGGGAACTCGACAAATGGCTATCTTCAGTAGATTAGTAGGCTGACCAGCCGCGATAAACTTAAGTACCTCGGGTGTGGCCTCAAAATCGAAGATCGCTGATAGAGGAATCCGGCAACGAGTGAACACATTCACAAGCTCCCAGTTCCAGGCGAGGCCAATAGTGCTCGTCGTTCGATGCAGAGCTCGTTGGGAACCCCAAGAGGAAGGTATGATGAGCACAGCAGTAAGTTTTCCCTCAGTTATGAAACCAAGGTTTAATCGAACCAGTAGGAGCAAGGAAACACCCCAAAGGTGTTACTAGCTGAGCTTTGGCAGGGCGCAGGTGCTAGTAGCAACGTGGAGACCTGCACAACACAACCACAGAACTTTGTCCCCAACTTGCGATGAGGTTGTCAATCTCACCGTGTTTTGCGGAAAACAAAGGATTAAACGTATCGAATGGAAAGAAGTAAAAGTTTGCAGAAAGTAATCACAAAGTAGTAAAATATTGTAGATTGTATGTAAAGAGAAAGAACCGGGATCCATAGTTCACTAGAGGTGGCTCTCCTTAGATAAATAACATGCTGGGTGAACAAATTACAGCGGGGCAATTGACAAACACCGAGAAAGCAATACATGCATATACTAATCATCTTAACTCCTTTGAGACTTGATTGGGCATTACAACATAATACATAGACCGCCATCCAACTGCATCTATGACTAATAATCCACCTTCAGGTTATCATCCGAACCCCCTCCAGTATTAAGTTGCAAGCAACAGATTATTGCTTTACGAATCATGGTAAAGTAAACAATACGATTGTTCTATGAACAAAGGATTGTTGTTTTCTCCCTAGTAGCAATAGCACATCTAGTACCTTAGAGATTTCTGTCACTTCCCCAGATTACTAGAGGCATGAACCCACTATCGAGCATAAATACTAACTCTTGGAGTTGCTAGCATCTACTTGGCCAAAATAGCTACTAACAACTGAAAGCATGCAAGATCACAAATAACAGAGACATGATAGAATCAATAATCAATCTGAAATAGCATCTCAATATCCATCGGATCCCCGCAAACACCACATGTAAGAATTACAAATAGATGATCTTGATCATGAACGGAGCTCACAAGATCTAAACATGAAAGCACAAAGGAGGAGAACCAGCCATCTAGCTACTACATGGATCTGTAGTCCAAGGATGAACTACTCACGCATCACACCGGAGGCTTGCATGGTGATGAAGAAGGCCTCTAGGGTGAATTCCCTCTCTGGTGCCGGAAGAGCTTCAGATCCTCCCGATCTAGGGATGGAGATGACGACTCTGAGACTCTTCGTGGATTTTGATCAGGTACTTAGGGTTTTCGTCCGAGGGCAATATATAGGCGAAGGAGAGGCCGAGGTGCGGAGCGCCACACCACCTGGCGTAGGCCTGGCCACGCGCCAGTGGTGTGGTGGCTCTGGCCCTTCTCGTCTCGTATTCTAGCACTTGATCCCTTCCAAAAATAGGCACTTTGGCTTTTGTCCCGTCCAATTCGAGAATATTCATTTTCGACTTTCCGGAACCAAAAACAATGAGAAAACAGGCACTGTGGCTCTTGTTAATAGGTTAGTCCAAGAAATCATATGAAAAGTACTCCAAAGATGGAACAAAACACAAGAAAGTGGATAAAACCAAGCATGGAACATCAAAAATTATAGATACATTTGCAATGTATCATGATCCAATCTCCATGGGCGCCTGCCCACTTCTTACCCTCACAATCTGGCATCACAGCATCGCATGAGGACCTGTCTAGCCGTGTCAGCTCACACAAGGTCCACCCGAACTTATTTTGGCTTCTGCTTTCCCCTGCCGCAATAGTAGCTACCCCTGTAGAACTGCTTCATGCGATTGTCGCGGTAGAAGACATTGTACTCACACGGTACCTCAGTTGGGTGAGTGTGAAGAACACAGGGGAGACCAAACAGATGAGATTTTGACAGGGATGCACTATGTGTTGCCTAGTAAAGATAACATTTGTAGCAGGCGACGAGGCTCGTGGCGGTGATGACGTCGCATCTAGCTGATATTTCTTCAAGGGGGCCATCGGAAAACACCCTAGAAGTGTCACTGTCATCGATCAATTGGGCCATCACGAGGGATGGTGATGTTGGTGCGGTGGGGTGATGGCATTTGGTTTTGATTGGGGGTTTTGGAGTAGAGAGCAAGAGGCAGCTAGCAGAGTGAGACGGAAAATAGTCTATCAAACTGGGCACCAAAGCTAATCCTAAAGCGGTATGGCGATGTTGGCGCGTGCCTGTAATGGTGTGCGAGTGGTAATGACCATTGCTGGGATGCTGGCAGTGAAGTGAGGATGGAGATTGAGGCAAAGAGAAATACAGAATGAAATAAAACCAAGCATGCCTTCTTTCTCTCTGCTAAATCTACTGTGCCTATCGAGCTGGGCTACGGAGATGCTCTGAAAGCGGCATGGCAGCGTTGGCATGTGCTAAAGGTGGGCGAGTGGGAGTGGGCAAGTCAGGATCAACGAGAAGATGGAGAGGAAGAGGATGGAGAGAAAAGTAAAATAGAATAAATCGATTGAAATCGTACCGCCTACCGAGCGTGGTTTTTCACTCTTCTCTGTGTTTCCTGGTGCCTACGAGTAAATAGGTCAGGCCTTTCTAGGAGTAGTACATCATAGCTAGACTAGCACAGGATGGAGTTGTACTATCCTCTCAAATAAATGGTCATGGCAGAGAGACGGTTTGGAGTATACTCGGAGCTCCTCTTGCCGAACATAATAATCCTTAGATCTTCTACATAGATCACCTTGTGCAGGCACATTTGGAACAAGTACTACTGTACTACTACTGTAACTAATAAACACATAAAGGTTCCACCAGTAATTAAGGAACCAAAACTGGAATACTTGTAACACCCCAGCATTTAGGAACCAACGAAGGATAGAAATAGGAATCTGCGCATATGCATGCATTCATGTGTAAAATCCGGGTAAATTTTTCGCCAAACAAAAGCCTAAAGATATAAGAGGTTCTTTCACTAACAAGAGGTAGGAATAGCTCTTTCTGGTGATTGCTATAAACTTTATACATGACCTTTAGGAATTAATGAGTTTTGGGGGGAAACAATTTGAATTCAAATTTGAAATTTAAATCATTTGGAAAATATTTTGGAAAATAGAAGTGAGTAATATTACATTGTTTTCTAAAATAATTTAGTAAGATTGCTTGATTATATTAAAGGTATATTGAACCATAATAGGAATTTAAGACAAGGAAACTCAAGTAAGAAATGAATTCTTATTTCTTTTCTTTATTCCATAATAATATTACAAATTGAGATAAATACACCAAAACAGAATATTACAGGGAATAGAGTCTAATGAAAAAAACTTTATTAACTTATAAGAATATCTTTACAAGATTCTTTACAAAAGGATAAGAATAAGATTACAATGAATACCTATCTACTCCTATACTAAGTCTTGATAATCCAGATCTTTGTTCCTGCAAAATAAAAGAAACAAAAGGGGAAACAATATATTAAATTGTTAGTTTACTCTCAATAGAGAATAGTGTGGTGCACTGTTCTTATTACATCATTGAGTATATAGAAAGGGTCAAGTTTCACCAGAACTAGTGAAAAGATAAGAAGTGAAAGTCGATTCACTTGATCTGATCCACAAACAGCCAAGCAACAAGGCAGCTTAGTCATCTAATTGCATGTAGTGTGCTGTCCAAACAGCAGCAACAACACAAGTAGTCAAAAAGGAGTTCACAGCCGTAGCACAGCTACTAGGGAGCTCATTTCGTTTTCTCAAGCACACTGCAAGAACAAAGTGAGTATGTCCACTTCCCAAACAAATACACCAGATAGCTTACCGAATCAACCATCAAATTTTCACAGAATGGTGACATAAGGTGAAGGAGATATGCCCTAGAGGCAAATAATAAATAGGTTTTTATTGTCATATCTCAATTAGTTTATAATAGTTTCATATTGTGCTAGAACGGTGCCAAGTGGAAATATTGGTACAAGTGTGGTATGAAACAACCAAGTCCCTAGTAGCCTCTATTCATACTAGTTCGTTGGTCACGAAGATGATCTGGATTTCAAGATCATGGGCATTTATGCCGACTGACAACGAGATCATATCATTGGAGAATGATGTGATTGGACATTCCTTGAAGGATTGCAACACGATCAAGTCATATAGTTCATTGTTGCAACAACTATACCTAGACACCTTCTCCTTAGACCGTGAGCTCATATTACTCACTGTTTCCCGAGGCTACTTAGACTGCATCAACCGTCATATGGTAATACGGTGGCCATAAAGGTGTATGTTGGGTATTCCGAAGGAATAGTAGATGACATGTGACTGCAAGACTGGGATTTGTTCACCCACATGACGGCTAAAGATACATACGACCGGCTTGGTGAGATTACATCTATAAATGTTGCAACATGTGACTAGGTCATGGGGATGTAATATCACGGTAACAAGAAAACAAAACTTGTTGTGAAGGAGATTGAACAAGGTATGGGATACCAATGATCGGATAGAGGGACAAGTTGTATCGAGAAACAAAAGGAAGAGGATGCTACATTTAGACGGTTCAAACGACATTGTCATCAAGAATGCATAGGGGTCACATGGACATCCCTGGTCCCTCTGTTGATCATTGATACAGATCATGTCTAGAGCATTCCCGAGCCATGAGAGGATACACTTAAGGGTACGATGAGAGCGATCATTTGTAAGATGGAATCACAGTAGAGAAAGAGAATAAGCCGGAATCGTTCCACGGAGAAATCCGAAGTTGTTCGGAGAAAGAATAAAGGAAAAGACCGGAAAAGTGTTTTCGGATAAATGGGAATTTAAATATATATTTATTATATGTTAATTGTGAATTAATATATTCTAAATAATATTTAAGTTAAGATTTATAAAAGAAACTTTTATATTAGGCCGAATCCTAGAGGGAAAAGACCTAGAATAAAAGCTGCAGAAAAAATAAATGGAAAAAGGCAAAAACAGCCAGCCCTGTGGGCGGCGGATAACCGCCACCGCACAGGGCGGCAGGTAACTGGGCGACGCTGGCGAGCGGGCAGGCCAGGCTGCCGCGGGCGGCTGCTGACCACCGGCCCACAAGGGTGGTGCGGGGCGCGGGCGCAGTGGCCAGCGTGAGGCTGGCCGGGCAGAGGCTACCACCCTGCCTCGCCGGGCAGCCGGGTGGGAGTGGAGCAGCCAGCTGGGCCACGCCAAGGCTGCCCCGTTTTCTTTTATTTAGCCATTTTCTGTTTTGGCTATTGGGCCGACTTTTGGCCCATCCAGCCAGGACAAAAATTCCTATTATTTTCCTTTCACTAATAGTCCCACATGGCTAACCTAATGGGGAGGGCACACCCCCTCCGCCTATATAAAGGGGTGCCCATGGGTGGGATTAAAGACACCAATATTTGGAGAAGTCCTTTGGTTGACTTCCTCCTTCTCTCTCTCTATACCTCATGACCATGGCCCCAAGTTTGGGCTGTGCGATCGAGGCACACCTGCAGCACGCTGTTGCGCTGCCGGGATTCCTAGCCGGATATCAACTTCCGCACTCCCGGCGGGATCGGGGAGCCGGAGGTCTCATTGTGCACCGGATGTGTACGAAGACACGAGGCACAACACTTGGGGCGCTTAAATGTCGTGAGCCGGAGCTGTTGCACGATGAAGATGACGAAGGAGCAAGGGGTGACCTATGAGGAGCTTCACGGCCTTAAGGTCGGCTACGAGTACGACTACTTCAACCACGTTCCCCGTGGAACATTAATCGCATACGGTCTACAAGGGTATGTATTCTATACGTATCGGCCGTTACCGCATTACTACATAGATAGATCCTAGGCAGTTTTGGGGTTACATCATAGAATTTTTTTTGTTTTCCGCACTGATCCCCTACATAAGGAGGGGGTGGCGTAGGAGGATAGCAAGGACAAGTACAAGGTCACAGGAGCAAGGAGGAGCAGAACCAGAACCTGGGGTGTGCAAAATAGGCTCCAGGGAGTGATCAAGTCACCAAGATCAAGTCAGCAAAATCAAGCAACACCACAACATCACCAACAAGCTAGTTTGTGTGGTGAGTCTATACAAAACCATCATATGTTTAATCTTATCTAAGCATGTGTTGTTTCATATGAGATCTTCTCTGAAATACACCCAAGTGGGGTGTATCCATCATAGAAAGAATAAAACAAATCCAAACAATCAATCTTAGCAAGCCACACCAAGATCTCAGCCTGCGCATCATTGATCTTGGATAATAACACAGGTTTCTGTAGCTAATTAGACAACAACCTTAAGTGGAGATTTCTAGGCACATCCCATGGATGGTAGCACCTTAGAAGTACTTATAGCTTCTAGATCCAGCTTAAACAGGAAGGATCTATCATATTAACCTTACCAAGGCCCATCAAATTAATTTCCCAAAGCACTGTAGGAATGATATCTTGAGGTTATCCATACAAGATCATTTAAGAAGGAAAGCAGCAGGTGAAAACAACTATTTTCCATAGCTTTGCCTCAGATCAGCATCACGGGCTTGATAAAATTAATGAGTACCACGGGCTAATTTATCCAATAGAGTTTTTCAACTCTCAGACACTCTAGAATACAAATAGAAAATATCCCAGTATCAGGATAAAGCTTGTGTACCATTCAAATGAAGGTGTCACAAGGATTCATCCTAACCAAGCAGATTCTACGAAGGGATTTCATAATCCAATTCTTTCAACAAGGTACTCAATCATCTTCCTAATACAGTACTTAGGAATCATTCTGCTTTACATAAGAAGCTATCAACAAGAGTACATCAGTAGTACTTGAACATGAAGCCAACTACATGTTCCAGTATAGGAACAAATCCACTCTCAACCTAGATTAGAGTCACAACATTCAAAGTTTACAAGTGAAAGTAATCCAATATTATAGAAGAATACATTTAATAGAGCCATTGTCATCAATTTCAAAGTCCAGCAATATACAGTAATTCTGCACAGACTAATCATCACCAATTACTCCCAAATCGTTCATTGCCTTAGTAATCACAACACTAGGTGGGCAAATCCCAACACAGGGGATCAACCCTAATTAGGGATTCCTCACCGTAGTCACCCACAAAGTTGCAAGGGAGGACCAGAGGGGGAGAGAGAGGTAGACTTAGCCGTGGTCCTCGCTGAAGTTAGAAGAGGAAGCAGAATCACCGGCGAGCGCACGCGGCGGAACAAGGAGCACTCGAGGGCGCTGCAACCCACGCCGAGCCATGAGGCAGCGGCCACAACCACACGAGCAGCAGCGGTGGCACCACAGGGCCACCAAAGTCGCGGCACAACATCGTAGGGGTGGTGGAACACCACATCACCAGCAACCACCAAACCCTAAGGTTCAGGGTGGAGACGGCCTGGCCAGATGAAGTGCCCGGCAACAAATCGAACTGGACCAATCGATGGAGCGACATCATCTACCCCATCATGCAACAGGGCGGCGGCCGGAGAGGCGTGGGAAGGCTGGAGTCGCGTGACGGTGGCGTTGGCAGCACATCGTCTCCGCGGGGGTGCGAGAGAGAAGAGTGAACATGTGAGAGAGAGGGGAGCGAGTGGTACTGGGCCACTCAATCCGAGAGGATTTGACCAGCCCAGGTGGGCCAAGTCAGGGCTGGGCCAACCCAATGGGCTAGGTCCAGATGTTTAAAAGAAAAGTCTAAGTAATTTATCAAAAGGCCAAAATACCCCTAGGACTTAAAAGGTTCTAAGAAATAAAATAAAAATACTAAAAATATAAATAAAATACCAATGAACTCACAAAGGTGTCCTCTATACAAGAAAAAAATTAATAAATAGAATTTTAGGTAATTAAATTTAGAACTGTTATTATTGTCGTAAATACTCCTTTTGTAATTTTATAAAAATATACCAAACACTTAAATTTGAATAAAATTCATTTTTAAGATCCTAAAAGGAGGTAATATTATAGAAAAATACTAGTTTCTATTTTTGAAATGTAAATCAAGTGTGATAAAAATAAAGTCTTATTTCCTTAAAGGAATTTTAGTTAAACATTTATAAGAGATAAAAATTAAATAAACTCATTTTTAAACTCTTAGAATAATACTCCCTCCGTACCAAATTGTAAGGCGCCTAAGCTTTAGCCAAAAGTCAACATCTTTTAAGTTTGACCAAGTTTATACGAAAAATATGAATATCTACTATATCAAATGGACATTTTGAGAAAATATATTTTCTGGTGAATCTATTGATATTTATTTGGTATTGTAAATGTTTATATTTTTATGTATAAATTTGGTCAAACTTAAAATATGTTGACTATTGACTAAAGCTTAGGCGCCTTACATTTTGGGACGGAGGGAGTACTAGTTATCATAATAATACTAAATATAAAAATTATTAGAATTTAATGGTTCTTGAGTAATACTTTTCTTTAATTAATTAAAAGAAACATAAAACCTTTATAAGGTGGGTAAAACACGCGAAGAAGGAAGATAATGAATCATTGCATGACATTACTAAGCATTGCATATTGCTTCTTTACATATTGTCCTTACCGGGCAATAATGGTCTTATGTAGAAACCAGAGCTCAAGGTCAAGTGGAAGTATCCTACTTCACTACCTTGCAGTCACAAAGCAAGTTCATCAGTTTCTCATGAAAGTATTTGAAAAATTGTGTGTTATCACCTATGTTCTAAAGGAGATAGAAAATAAGTATTCTCCCAAACAAATGAAATGCTATTATCATCCTAAGTGATGATAAATACTAAGAATTGCAGAGGAATCTAAGATTCCAGTTGCAGAACAAATAAGACTTAATAACCCATGACATCAGTGATTCTAGCATCGTATATTACGCATTAGCCATGATATTTGGAATGGGACGGAGAAGTCAGTTGTATCCATTTCCTTTCGTATGTAGGCAAGGCAACCTTAACGTGACATTGTGATTCCTTGTGTGGATCCAGCATATGGGTGGGCACCCTTACGCCCCACGATTTTGGTGTCTTGGTTATCTATGAGTGGCTACCGGAGGTATAGCCGGACCTATATGGAACTTGCCAGGGGCATCACCAGCTCATAGAATCTTCAGGAACTCATCAGGGTTATAGCCTGCCTGAAAGGGGGCTTAATAGAGGTGTAGTCAACCCCGAAGGATCATGCAGACATACGGGATCATAGAGAGGGTAGTGATTGGCTTGGATCATCTACTAGGCCCCACATCACAGAATTGTGGACGGGAAAGTACGCCCGATTGTGCAACAAGGATTTGGTATCTTATGGGTAAAGCAACGCAACTCTGCAGAGTGTAAGAACTGTAACTTGTTACTCCCTATTCCGGGAAGGAGCTATGAACGCAGCAGGAAAGGAACTCCATGAAGTTCTGGTCAATCTGTGAAGGATGATGGGCATAGTTTTTGATAATAAAATCAACCTTTAAAGAAATGTTTATGAAAACTGCATAGTGCCAAGGACTGATAGTCCGAGGTGGTAGATATAGCATCAAACTTCCCACCTTGCATATAATGAACTTGCTGGGTAACGCTGTTACTTACTCTTTACTTTGATCCCTTGCTTAGACTCTGAGGAGCCAGAAGACACTCTGATGTACGTAGCTAAAGGACAAGAGGATGTCTACTATGAGAACCAGACATGTCCGGAGGAGTGGAAGGGGTGGACTATGAAATACGTTATGGAGTGGAGGGCAACGAGTCCGAGTAGTTGCCTTAGTTATGAGTAAACCAATTGAGCCAAGCAGCATGAACTTTATATAATAACTTGTTGAGCTCAATTTGGAGTATGAGTTTGAACTTTGAATCTTCCGCTCAAACTACTTAAGTTTGATTTTGTAATTTTGAATCACTTGAAGTCTCGAACTTCTGGTATTGTAATAATAATGAAGTATGTATGTTTGTAATATGGACCCACAATGTTTCTATTGTACCACTCTGAGGGATGTGATATTTCCAGAACGAGGTTCTGTTGATGTCATGTCAATGACTATAGTGTACTACACATGCAGTGATATGTTGGGTCACCGCAGCTGGTATTAGAGCGATTGCTTTGACCTTAGGTTGGAAACCTAGTAAAGGGTATTATATGTAGGAGTCTAGGAGCAACGGTAAAGAGTTCTCTAGATTATATGATGAATATTCAATTGGGAATATTTCATTATATCTTTTAGTGCGATAATTCTTTATTATGATGCATCATTATAATTAATGGTTACTAATTATGAATATTTTGTGTATAGTGAAAATGGCACCAAAGTTTCCAAAACGGACTTTGGCAAGGAAAGAAGAGACTCTCGATGATTATCACGGGACTTTAACTGAACAACTTCAAGAACTTCTGAGGGTGGTTGCACAACTACTATTCCAGTTAGTACCTTGACATACCATGATGGGTGAATGTTAGCCAAATATCGTGTTAGCATCCAACTACCAAAAAAGCTTGGTTTATATCACGATTTACCTATTGGTGAAGGTAGAAGTCACCTAGCAGCATACCATGTTGCTATTCCGGAGGCGATATCCAATATTCGGGAGCACAAAGCACAAGAGTTAGTTGGAAGCACATTTTTTGTGATTCCTCATGACTCTATAGACATGGAGCCAGTTCCAGATCATCTTACTTTAGTAAAGAAGCATCCAAAATTAGCTTCCAAGTTTATGGATCAGTATCGACTGATAGTTGGGTCTTTGTTTAAGACACATAAGGTTATTATGGAGGATCAGAATGATATGCTAGAGGATTTAACTAATCCTGAACGAAGGGAGAAGTTAGCATCTCAACTATAGAACGAAGCAGTGGGTAGGGTTAGCCCAACTTTTAAGGATATACCTATAGATCCAACATCTTTCACACCATATCCTTATTCACCTATGCCAGAACCCACTAGATATCTTGATGAAGGTACTAGTCATCCAGTACCACAGAATTCTTGGGGAACCGAGGACTCGGAACTACCTATTGGAAACTCTGAAGGATGGAGGTACGGATCGATGGATGGATCTGCCGGGAATCTTATTCCTGTGGAAGATTCTGTTGGTGATACGGGGCAAACTAGTCAGATGGGAGTGAGGTCTTATTCCATTGATGGAAGGGATGTCCACGTGGAGGATGTAGAGTCCGATGAGGAAGATCCTGTAGAAAGGGTGTTTGAGTCACCGGAACATTATCCTACCCCAGATAACATGCACTATCCAATTATAGCTGAGGACTATCGTACCCAGCAGAGTACTTGGGGAGCACCGGAAGCGGAATATTCGGTTGATTACTCTGGAGTTGGGATGCAGGAGGCGCTTGAAGAAGACAGTGATGAGGATGTTTCTGAAGATACCTCAAATGAGTTGGAAGGTATGGACGCACTTCAGCTGGATGATGTGTCGAGTCTAGATGCTTCCGATACTCAGTATCATCCATCGAAGAGGCAAGTCGTTCCACAGACGGTGCGTCATACTTCACGTCAGCACGGTTGTACTCCGGGTATGTACGATGAACGTCGTAGCTTCTGGGGGGCATGACCTTGAGGAGGAGTATCCCAGTGGTGATACGGAAGATAGAGTCTGAGAACTTGATGTAACTAAATAAGTGGGGTAACATCCACTTGAGTTTGTAATACCTAAATGGTACGGGCTTGTAATGACATTGTATTAACTATGTTGTTTGCAATGTATAATATGTGAAATGCATATTTGGTTCTTAGTTGGATTTTGTTTTCCATTGTGTGACTAGTTCTGTGCATGAAGTTGAGCTCAGAACACATATGCATGATGTAATTATGAGTATTCGCTTTATGTTACAAGACTAGGGGGGTATGGAAACGGGTGTAGAGGACGAGACCGAACAGCAGCGCATGGAGCTGAAGCTAAGGGAAAGGCGGATGAAGACGTCAGAATGCAGGCAAATTTACCACCACCACCAATGAGGCCATTGATGGAGCAAAACTTTATGCAATACACGTAGATGATGCAAGAATCCCAAAACAAGATTATGGAGGGGTTAGTGGATCGAGTGGGACATCAGAGGGAACCTGAAGGATGTGGTGTGAGTCTTTCTGACTTTCAGAATGCAAGGCCTTTAACTTTTGCATCAGCCCCTAAACCAATGGATGCAGAGGATTGGTTAGTAGATACAGAGAGAAAGTTTAAAACTTTAGGATGCAATGATGAGGAAAAGTTGAGGTATGCAACACATCTCTTAACCGGACCTGCAACATCATTGTGGGAGAATCAGCTAGCAATGCAAGCTCCATGAAGGGAGTATACTGGGAGGAGTTCAAGCAGAGATTCTGTGAGTATCATGTTCCAAAAAGTGTGATGGAGTTGAAGCGTAGAGAGTTTGAAGAGCTTCAGCAGGGATATACCAGTGTCATGAAGTACATCCGGGAGTTCAGTCAACTATCTCGTTATGCTAAGGATGAAGTGGAGACTGAGGAAAAGAGGAAGAAACATTTCCTACGTGGTTTAAATCCATTTGTGAAGATTCAACTGAGGCTGGCTAATAAGGCAACTTTTCAATAGTTACTTGATACAGCCATAACATTTGAGGATGATTATAAGAATGTCCAAGAGGATCGAAGGAAGAGAGCAAAGAAAGAAACCAAGAGAATCCAATCAAGTAAGCCTAAACCCAATTTGGAGTTCAAACCAAGGAATCGACCCTTCAATAACAACAACAACCTAAATCAAGGTACAAATCCAACTGGAAGGAATGTTATATGTCACAATTGCAAACTTCCAGGGCATATGAGCAAGGATTGCTGGAAGCCAGTGATTATTTGTCATGGTTGTGGTCAAAGGGGTCATATCAGGCCAAATTTCCCAACTAAACCACTGGGTGGTTGGCCAACAAGAAGTGAAGGACAAGCCAGGGGAGGCAGTGGACAACCTAGTAAGGGAGGAAATTTTGTCAAGAACAATAATGGCAAAAGCAGCAAGCCTACTAGGAAGCTGAACTATGCAACTCTAGAGGAGGTGGATAATTCTGAGCACGAAGTGATAGGTACGCTCAACATCCTTACCAATCTTGGAATTTTTTTATTTGATACAGGTGCAACTAGTTCTTTCATATCTGAAGAATTTTGTGATAAATTTGGGATTAGAAGGGTCACGATAGCAAACCTATGACCATAGTAACGGCTGGGGGGGGAATGTAGTGGTACGCCACATTAAGCAAGATCAAGTTATCTCGACCTGTGGTTGTACATATTTTGTGGACCTATATGTGATTCCATTGAAGGGAATTGCGGTAGTGCTGGGTATGGACTAGATGACTGAACATGGGGCTCAAATAAATTGTGAGGATAAAACTATTTCAATCAAGTCCCCAAGTGGAGGAAGGATAGTCTATCAGGCAGATAAACATAATCATATCATGGTAGATCTTAAATTGAACTCAATGAAGGAGGTAAAGTTGGAAGATATTCCTGTAGTAAACGAATTTCTAGATGTTTTTCCAGCAGAATTACCAGGAATGCCACCTGATCGGGAAATAGAATTCACTATTGACCTGATACCTGGTACAACACCAATAGCCCAAGCCCCATATAAAATGGGCCCGGAATAATTAAAAGAGCTTAAGGAGCAAATTGATGAGTTAGCCCAGAAAGGATTTATTTAGGAAAGTGTATCTTCGTGGGGAACTTCGGTAATTTTTGTGGATAAAAGAGATGGAGGACGAAGAATGTGTGGTGATTACAGAAATCTCAACAATGTCACCATCAAGAACAAATACCCATTGCCAAGAATTCAAGATCTATTTGATCAAGTCAAAGGAGCTGGAGTATTTTCCAAGATTGATCTAAGATCAAGATACCATCAGATAAAAATCAAACCTGAAGATGTTGCAAAAATAGCATTTGTCTCAAGATATGGTCATCATGAGTATCTCGTTGTACCTTTTGGATTGACCAATGCGCCAGCAATATTCATGAATTTGATGAACAAAATCTTCATGCCGTATATGGATAAGTTTGTCATAGTGTTTATTGATGATATTTTGATATACTCTAAGGATAAAGAAGAGCATGCAGATCATTTGAGGATAGCATTGCAAATCTTGAGAGAACATAAGCTATATGCTAAATTCAGCAAGTGTGAATTCTGGTTGGACAAGGTAGAATTTCTTGGTCATGTGATCAGTAGGGATGGGATTGCAGCAAATCCATCCAAAGTACAATCAGTGTTAGAATGGAATGCACCAACTAATGAAGCAAATCCGAGGTTTCTTAGGCATGGCCGGTTATTATCAGAGATTCATTGAAGGTTTTTCCAAGATAGCTGGACCAATGACAAAATTGCTAAGAAAGAATACACCATTCATATGGGATGAGAAGTGCGAAGCAAGTTTTCAGGAATTGAAAACCAGATTAACCACCGCACCAATCTTAGCAGTTCCTGAAATAGAAAAAGATTACACATTATATTGTGATGCATCCAAGGAAGGATTGGGATGTGTGCTAATGCAAGATCGCAAGGTAATTGCTTATGGGAATAGACAACTCAAACCTCATTAAGTCAACTACCCAACACATGATTTGGAGTTAGCAGCAGTGGTCTTTGCTTTAAAAGGATGGAGGCATTTTATCTATGGAGCAAGGTGTGAACTATACACTGATCATAAAAGTCTCAAATATTTCTTCACACAGAAGGAGCTGAATATGAGGCAGGAAAGATGGTTGGAGTTGATCAAGGATTATGACCTTACAATTAACTATACTCCAGGAAGGCCAATGTAGTAGCAGATGCTTTAAGCCGGAAGAGTACGGATACTCAACCCATCAATCGAGAACTACCAAAAGAGTTGCAAATGGATTTGGAAAGATTAGAAATACAATTTTTAAAGACAGAAGTTCGTGTAGGCTTAGCTACCATGAGGGTTGTGGAAGAGCAAAGCAGTGATCTTCGTCATGAGATCTATCGACATCAACTTGATGATCCATTCATTGCTGAAGAAATTATAAGAATTTCTGAAGGTCAAAAATCATTTTTTCACCTAGGAGATTATGGATCTTTATGGTTCCAAAACCGTCTTTGTGTACCAGATGTACCGGAGATCAGAGAGGTCATACTCCGAGAAGCACATGAGACACCATATTCAATTCATCCAGTGAGTATGAAGATGTACATGGATCTTAAGGAATTATTCCAGTGGAATAACATGAAGAGGGATATTGCAAAATATGTATCTAAATGCCATACTTGCCAAAGGGTAAAGGCAGAACATCAAAGTCCAGCAGGACCATTACAACCTTTGGAAATTCCAGAATGGAAATGGGAAGAAATTGGTATGGATTTTATCACAGGATTACCCATGACACCGAAAAGGAAGGATATGATATGGGTGATTGTGGATAGATTCACGAAAAGTGCACATTTTATTCTGGTAAATCAAAAAGATAATGCTGAGAAGTTAGTAGAAATCTATGTGAAAGAGATAGTAAGTAAGCACAGAGTACCCAAGAAAATTGTATCAGATAGAGGATCTATGTTTACTTGGCTCAAAGTTGGATTTCAGCATAACCTATCATCCCGAAACTGGAGGCCAGACAGAAATAACCAATCAAATCTTGGAGGACATGCTTAGAGACTGTGCATTAGATTTTGGAGGTTCGTGGGAAGATCATCTACCATTGGCAAAATTTTCCTACAACAATAGCTATCAGAGTAGTCTGAAAGCAGCACCATACCAAGTACTTTATGGGAGAACATGTAAATCACCAATATATTGGTATGAGCCTGGTAGTAGTAAGGAATTTGCACAAGACTATATCAAGGAGAAGCAAGATATCATCAATATTATTAGAGATTGATTGAAGATAGCTCAAAGTCGACAGAAGAGTTATGCTGATCAAAGTCGAAGATCATGGCATCCAGAAGTGGGGGATATGGTATATCTCAAAGTAAGTACAATGAAGGGAGTTAAGAGATTCGGAGTCAAAGGAAAACTAAGTCCAAGATATATCGGACCATTCAAGATACCGAGTCAGAATAGAACAATAGCTTATGCTCCAAAAAGGCTGGCTCAAGTTCACAATGTTTTCCATGTGTCACAACTACGTAAATGTCTTAAAGTTCCCGATGATGCAATTACACATCAAGAAATTGAGTTACAAGAAGATTTGACTTATGTTGAGAAACCTTGTAAAATTCTGGAAGAGAACTGGAAAAGGTTGAGAAACAGGGCAATCAAATACTACAAGGTACAATGGGAACATCACCCGGAGCGAGAAGCCACAAGGGAGAAAGAGGATGACTTAAAAGAAGCATATTCGGAACTATTCAGGTAAACATCAGCAAACTTCGGGGCGGTCTGTAACACCCCAGCATTAAGGAACCAACGAAGGGTAGAAATAGGAATTTGCACATATGCATGCATTCATCTGTAAAATCTGGGTAAATTTTTCGCTAAACAAAAGCCTAAAGAGATCAGAGTTTCTTTCACTAACAAGAGGTACGAATAGCTCTTTCTGGTGATTGCTATAAACTTTTGACATGACCTTGAGGAATTAATGAGTTTTGGGGGAAAATTATTTGAATTCAAATTTGAAATTTAAATCATTTGGAAAATATTTGGAAAATAGAAGTGAGTAATATTACATTGTTTTCTAAAATGATTTAGTAAGATTGCTTGACTATATTAAAGGTATATTGAACCATAATAGGAATTTAAGACAAGGAAACTCAAATAAGAAATGAATTCTTATTTCTTTTCTTTATTCCATAATAATATTACAAATTGAGGTAAATACACCAAAATAGAATATTACAGGGAATAGAATCTAATGAAATAAAACTTTATTAACTTATAAGAATATCTTTATAAGATTCTTTACAAAAGGATAAGAAGAAGATTACAATGAAAACCTATCTACTCCTATACTAAGTCTTGATAATCCAGATCTTTGTTCCTGCAAAATAAAAGAAACAAAAAGGGGAAACAATATATTAAATTGTTAATTTTACTCTCAGTAGAGAACAGTGTGGTGCACTGTTCTTATTACATCATCGAGTATAGAGAAAGGGGCAAATTTCACCAGGACAGTAACCAATGAAAAGATAAGAAGTGAAAGTCGATTCACTTGATATGATCCATAAACAGCCAAGCAGCAAGGTAGCTTAGTCATCTAATTGCATGTAGTGTGCTGTCCAAATAGCAGCAACAGCATAAGCAGTCAAAAAGGAGTTCACGGCCGTAGCATACCTTCTAGGGAGCTCTTTTCGTTTTCTCAAGCACACTGCAAGAACACAGTGAGTCTGTCCACTTCCCAAACAAATTCACAAGATAGCTTACCAAATCAACCATCAAATTACCACAGAATAGCAAGGGCAAGTACAAGGTCACAGGAGCAAGGAGGAGAAGAACTAGAACCTGGGGTGTGCAAAATATGCTCCAGGGAATGATCAAGTCACCAAGATCAAGTCAGCAAAATCAAGCAACACCACAACATCACCAACAAGCAAGTTGTGTGGTGAGTCTATACAAAACCATCACATGTTTAATCATATCTAAGAAAGTGTTGTTTCATATGATGTCTTCTCAGAAAGACACCCAAGTGGGGTGTATCCATCATAGAAGGAATAAAACAAAGCCAAACACTCAATCTTTGCAAGCCACGCCAAGATCTCAGCCTGCACATCATTGATCTTGGATAATAACACATGTTTCTACAGCTAATTAGACAATAGCCTTAAGTGGAGATTTCTAGGCACATCCCATGGATGGTAGCACCTCAAAAGTACTTATAGCTTCTAGATCCATCTTAAATAGGAAGGATCAATCATATTAACCTTACCAAGGCCTATCAAATTAATTTCCCAAAGCACTGTAGGAATGATATCTTGAGGTTATCCATACAAGATCATTTAAGAAGGAAAGCAGCAGGTGAAAACAATTATTTTCTATAGCTTTGCCTCAGACCAGCATCATAGGCTTGATAAAATTAATGAGTACCACATGCTAATTTATCCAATAGAGTTTTTCAACTCTCAGACACTCTAGAGTACAAATAGAAAATAGCCTAGTATCAGGATAAAGCTTGTGTACAATTCAAATGAAGGTGTCACAAGAATTTATCCTAACCAAGCAGATTCTACCCAGGGATTTCATAATCCAATTCTTTCAGAAACATACTCAATCATCTTCCTAATACAGTACTTAGGAATCATTCTGCTTTACATAAGCAGCTATCAACAAGAGTGAATCAGTAGTATTTGAACAGGAAGCTAACTACATGTTCTAGTATGGGAACAAATCCACTCTCAACCTAGATCATAGACACAACATTCAAATTTTACAAGTGACAGTAATCCAATATTATAGAAGAATACATTTAACAGAGCCATTGTCATCAATTTCAAAGTCCACCAATATACAGTAATTCTGCACAGACTAATCACCACCAATTACTCCTAAATTGTTCCTTGCCTTAGTAATCACAACACTAGGGGGGCAAATCCCAACACAGGGGATGAACCCTAATTAGGGATTCCTCACCATAGTCACCCACAGAGTTGCAAGGGAGGACCAGACGGGGAGAGAGAGGTAGATTTACCTGTGGTCCTCGCTGAAGTTAGAAGAGGAAGCAGAATCACCGGCGAGCGCACACGGCGTCACAGGGAGCACCCGAGGGCGCTGCAACCCGCGTCGAGCCATGAGGCGGCATCCACAACCACACGAGCAGCAGCAGTGGGACGATAGGGCCACCGAAGTCGTGACACAGCATCGTAGGGGCGGCGGAACACCACATCGCCGGCAACCACCAAACCCTAGGGTTCGGGGTGGAGACGGCCTGGCCAGAAAGAAGTGCCCGACAACAAATCAAACTGGACCAATCGATGGAGCGACATCGTCTACCCCATCGTGCACCAGGGCGGTGGCTAGAGAGGCCCGGGGACGCCAGAGTCACGCGATGGCGGCATCGGCAGCACAAGTCTCCGCGGGGGTGCGAGAGAGAAGAGTGAATGCGTGAGAGAGAGGGTAGCGAGTGGTACTAGGCCACTCGATCCGAGAGGGTTTGACCAGCCTAGGTGGGCCGAGTCAGGGCTAGGCCAGCCCAATGGGCTAGGTCCAGATGTTTAAAAGAAAAGTCTAAGTAATTTATCAAAAGAACAAAATACCCCTAGGACTTAAAAGGTTCTAAGAAATATAATAAAAATCCTAAAAATATAAATCAAATACCAATGAACTCACAAAGGTGTCCTCTATTCAAGAAAAAATTAATAAATAGAATTTTAGTTAATTAAATTTAGAATTGTTATTATTGTTGTATATACTACTTTTGGAATTTTATAAAAATATACAAAACACCTAAAATTGAATAAAATTGTTTTTAAGATCCCAAAAGGAAGTACTATTATATAAACAATACTAGTTTGTATTTTTGAAAAGTAAATCAAGTGTGATAAAAATAAAGTCTTGTTTCCTTAAAGGAATTTTAGTTAAACATTTAAAGGAGTTAAAAATTAAATAAATTCATTTTTAAACTCTTAGAATAATACTAGTTATCATAATAATACTAAGTATAAAAATTATATGAATTTAATGGTTCTTAAGTAATTAAGAGAAACATAAAACCTTTATAAGGTGGGTAAAACACGCGAAGAAGGAAGATAATAAATCATTGCATGACATTACTAAGCATTGCATATTGCTTCTTTAAATATTGTCCTTACCGAGCAATAATGGTCTTCTGTAGAAACCAGATCACAAGGTCAAGTGGAAGTATCCGACTTCACTACCTTGTAGTCACAAAGCAAGTTCATCAGTTGCTCATGTCCTTTGAAGAGTCTTTATGAAAGTATTTGAAAAATTGTGTGTTATCACCTATGTTCTAAAGGAGACATAAAATAAGTATTTTCCCAAACAAATGAAATGTTATTATCATCCTAAGTGCTGATAAATACTAAGAATTGCAGACGAATCTAAGATTCCAGTTGCAGAACAAATAGGACATAATAGTGATTCTAGCACCGTATATTACGCGTTAACCATGAGATTTGGAATGGGACAGAGAAGTCAGTTGTATCATTTTCCTTTCGTATGTAGGCAAGTTGACCTTAACGTGATGTTGTGATTCCTTATGTGGATCTAGCATATGGGTGCGCACCCTTACACCCCACGATTTTGGTGTCTTGATTATCTATGAGTGGCTGCCAGAGGTATAGCCGGACCTATATGGAACTTGCTAGGGGAATCAACAGCTCATAGAGTCTTCAGGAACTCATTAGGGTTATAGCTTGCCCGAAAGGGGGCTTAACGGAGGTGCGGTCAGCCCCGAAGGATCATGCAGACATACGGGATCACGGATAGGGTAGTGATTGGCTTGGATCATCTACTGGCCCCACATCACAGAATTGTGGACAGGAAAGTACACCCGGTTGTGCAACAAGGATTTGGTCTCTTATGGTTAAAGCAACACACCTCTGCAGAGTGTAAGAACTGTAGCTTGTTACTCCCTGTTCAGGGAAGGAGCTACGAACATGGCAGGAAAGGAACTACATGAAGTTCTGGTTAACCTGTGAAGGCTGATGGGCATAGTTTTTGATAATAAAATCAATCTTTAAAGAAATCTTTATGAAAACTGCATAGTGCCAAGGACTGATAGTCTGAGGTGGTAGATAGAGCACCAAACTTCCCACCTTGCATATAATGAACTTGCTAGGTAACGTTGTTACTCACTCTTTCCTTTGATCCCGGTTTAGACTCTAAGGAGCCAGAAGACACTCCGATGTACGCTGCTGAAGGACAAGAGGATGTCTACTATGAGAACCAGACCTGTCCGGAGGAGTGGAAGGGGTGGACTATGAAATACGCTATGGAGTGGAGGGCAATGAGTCTGAGTAGTTGCCTTAGTTATGAGTAAACCAATTGAGCCGAGCAGCATGAACTTTATATAATAAGTTGTTAAGCTCAATTCCGAGTATGAGTTTGAACTTTGAATCTTCCGCTCAAACTACTTAAGTTTGATTTTGTAATTTTGAATCACTTGAAGTCTCGAACTTCTGGTACTGTAATAATAATGAAGTATGTATGTTTGTAATATGGACCCGCAATGTTTCTGTTGTACCATTCTGAGGGATGTGATATTTCCAGAATAGAGTTTTGTTGATGTCATGTTACTACACATGCAGTGGTATGCTAGGTCACCGCAATACTACTGCTCTCAAACTCCTGTGTAGTACAACAGCAAAATGCTCACAAAATGGGCTACCAGTACCATCTGTACACCCACACGCTGCCACCTCAAATAATCTTACCTGCCACACCGCCAATTTTCTCTCCCCTGTCGGCCTCTACGCCCTTGTTACCAGACCCCAAATCGAATATCTCTTAGTTCAATAAAGAAAAAAAGTCGACAATCTCAGTTAGTCGTCTAAGCTACTGGTTGTAGCTCCGTGAAAGCATGCGCCTGGAAGCGGCAGAAGAATGTATTCTCAGTCAGTGACAAAAGAAGATCAATGATATACAGTACCAAATCAACAAGTCAGTGGCTTTACCCGTCTAACCAGTGAGAGCCGACACGAGTGGTGAACAACTTGAAGTGCAGCGGAACAGGTGCCTTTAAGGCATACAGTACGTACACCTCTGTTCTGATTTAGGATGGTCACATAGTGCTAAATAACTTAGACTAGTAACTTGCACATGTACCTTCATAGTGGGTAACAACATGCGTGTAGTGTCACGCAAAGGCCTAATTAATTAAGTTGTAGAATTATATACTACTAGTCTTGGTATGTGTGATGTTATGGTAACTAGCTAAGTTATTACGTCACTTTCTTTTTTCATTAATTAACTCTGAAAATACATTTAATTTGAGACAAGTATGTACGCTTACTTGTAGTTCAAGTTTGTCAAGATGCAAAATCTTAGGAAGAAGTTGAACCTCTTGTAAAAACTCTCTTTGGTTTCTGATACAGAGTATATTAATTGACTGTCCGATGGGTGCCTCCAAAAGCTTTTTCTTAAAACTTTCAAAGCAACCTACAATTTACTTGTAGTTCAAGTTTGACCTAATTTTGATGAATCTACATAGGGTCATTCAAGTGGCGGAGGTAACTAGGAAGTTTGAAAACTTATAAAACATAGGAATCGTTAGTCCAACATGTTGGTCCACTATATATACTAGTAAGTTGCACGTGTCTTGCACGTGAGACTCAGATAGTAGACATATGACATATCATCACTATATATAATTATAATTGGTAAAGCACAAAAAATTATAAAATTGATCAACATCTATAAAGTATGGGTGTATATTTGGTCCTTGTACTTTGTATCATCATGTAGAAGTCAAAGATTGTTTGCTACCTAACACATGAAATTTTTGATAACATGGTCTAGAGAAACAAGGGAGAAGATTCTAGTATGATGGATAAGTGTGTTTTGAGGTTTGTGCATAGCATTCATTATGTCGAAGACTATCAATAGAATATTCTAGATGCTAGGATGGAAAAGAACATCTAACGGCTAAAAAAGCTGGGATTCACGAATCTTGATCCAATGGTCAACATTCAAAGTTATTCTAACACTATATAGTGGTTTGTAATGAAGACTATCAATAGAATCTTCAAGATACTAGAATGGAAAATAAGATCCAATGACTGGAAATGTTGGGATTCGCGAGTCTTGATCCAACGGTCAATATTCAAAGTTGTTTGTACACTATATAGTGGTAAGATCATGTAGAAGTCAACGATTATTAGCTACTAGTAAGTTGCACGTGAGACTCAGATAGTAGATGTATGGTATATCATCACTATATACAATTATAATTGGTAAGGCACAAAAAATTATAAATTTGATCAACATCTATAAAGTATGGGTGTATATTTGGTCCTTGTACTTTGTATCATCATGTAGAAGTCAAAGATTATTAGCTACCTAACACATAATTTTTTTGATAACATGGTCTAGAGAAACAAGGGAGAAGCTTCTACAATGATGGAGAAGTGTGTTTTGAGGTTTGTGCATAGCATTCATTATGCCGAAGACTATCAATAGAATCTTCTAGATGCTAGAATGGAAAATAAGATCCAACAGCTAGAAATGCTGGGATTCGCGAGTCTTGATCCAACGGTCAATATTCAAAGTTATTCGTACACTATATAGTAGTAAGATACTAGTAAGTTGCATATGCCCTACACGTGAAGCTCAGATAATAGACGTCTGACATATCATCACTATATAAAATTATAATAGGTAAAGTGGAAAAATATAAATTTGATCAACATCTATAAAGTATGGGTGTATATTTGGTTCTTCTACTTTGTCTCATCATGTCTAGAAGTCAAAGGTTATTAGCTACCTAACACTTGAAATTTTTGGTAACATGATCTAGAGAAACAAGGGAGAAGATTCTAGTATGATGGAGAAGTGTGTTTTGAAAGGTTTATGTATAGTGCATTCATTGTGTTCAAGACTATCAATAGAATCTTCTAGATGCTAGAATGGAAAACAAGATCCAATGGCTGGAAATGTTCATATTCACGACTCTCGATCCAACGGTCAATATTCAAAGTTACACGTACACTATATAGTGGTAAGATGTCTAAAAACATGGGTTGTGGCATTCGGATCCATACTCTTCAGACTGTCTTTACAGAAAAGAACAATCTCATCATCACTCGGAAAATTAAGAATGATATTTCCTGATATTTGGAAACTGACATCGACGACATTATTTACTACAAGAAGATGCACCCGTCTACCTTCGAAAAGACAATTAATTCAAGAGCAATCTATTGCATTTACTTGTGGCTCAAGTGTGACCTAATTTCGTTAAATTTTCAAGATGCAAAATCTTAGCAAGAAGTTGAACTTGTTGTAAAATTATCGAGGGTGGTTTGTGATATATTAAATCAGCCCCCAATGGTTATCTCCAAAAAACGTAAAACTTTCAATGCAACCTACAATTTACTTGTAGTTCAAAATTGACCTAATTTCAATAAATCGACATAAAATCACTTTCAAGTGGGCAAAGTTAGCTATAGGAATATGTTTGAAAACTCATAAAACACGAGAATCATAAGTACAACATGACGGTCCACTATATATGTCTAAAAGCTTGGCTTGTGGCATTCAGATCCATATCCTTCAGACTTTGTTTACGAAAACAAACAATAATCTCATCATCACTCGGAAAATTAAGAATGTTCTTTCCTGATAGTTGGAAACTCACACCGATGATACTGATTACTATAAGAAGATGCATCCATCTACCTCCAAAGAGACATTTAATTAAAGAAAATTCCATCGCTCTTACTTGTAGCTCAAGTTTGAGCTAATTTTTTGTTAAATTGTCAAGATACAAAATCTTAATTAGAAAGGAGTTAAAAACCTATTGTCAAAACTCTCGGTTGGTTTCTGATATATTAACTGAGCCCCCAATGGGTAAACCTTCAAAAGTTTTTTGTAATTCTTTAGAAGCAACCTACAATTTAGTTGTTGTAGTTCAAGTTTTACCAAATTTCGATAAATATAGGCATGAAGTCATTCAAGTGGGGCAAAGTTAATTAGCTATAGGGAGTTTGAAAACTCATAAAACATGGGAATCGTAAGTAAAAAATGTTGGTCCACTTAATATGTCTAAAAGCTTGGCTTATGGCATTGAGATCCATATTCTTCAAACTTTCTTTACAGAAAATAACCATCTCATCATCACTCGGAAAACTGAGGATTTTCTTTCCTCATAGTTACAACCTCACACCGACGACATTGTTTACTACAAGAAGATGCACCCATCTACCTACGAAAATACATTTAATTCAAGAGCAATATATCACGCTTACTTGTAGCTCAAGTTTGACCTAAGTTCGTTAAATCGAAAAGAAGTCACTAAAGTGTGCAAAGTTTGCTAGGAAGATTGAAAAATCCCAATACTAAAAACTTGGGTATTACGTATAAGAAACCATTGGTCCAGTTTGTGTGATAATTGGGGCGGTTGCATTTTCTTTTAGCTATGGTAGGTCAAGTAGGAGAGAGGTGCTTGAGAGTTAACACGATCGATGGAAGTACAACTTACATCAAGGACCTCATAAAAAAATGAAAATTGCATCCAAGTCCATCCATTTAACACAATGACCGTAAAACTGAATAATGAAGTGTGTATGTTTTGAGGGTTGCGCATACTAGCATTCATCATGCTAAAGACTATCAATAGAATCTTTCTCGATGCTAAGGGAAAATAGAAGATCTAACGGTTAGCAATGTTTGGATTTGCCAGTCTTGATCCGACAATCAATGTTTAAAGTTAATTCGTACACTATACAATGGTGGTATGGTACTGTAAGAGATAAGACAAGATAAAGATAAGATAAGAAGTACCACAAATGGCCGATCTAATGGTCGGTCTGGTAGGAGCGAGGTGCTTGAGAGTTAAGAAGGTCGATGGAAGTACAAGTTACATCAAGGACCTCATAAAAAATGAAAATTGCATCCAAGTCCATACATGCATTTAGCACAAGGACCCTGAAACTGAGCAATGAAGTGTGTGTTTTGAGGTTTGCGCATACTAGCATCCATTGTGCTAAAGACTATCGGTAAAATATTTTTAGATGCTAAGAATGGAAAAGAAGATCCAACGGTTAGCAAAGTTTGGATTTGCTAGTCTTGATCCAACGGTCAATGTTCAAAGTTTGGATTTGCTAGTCTTGATCCAACGGTTAATGTTCAAAACAGGTTCAAAATTGCCTTCCTTCCCGATGTTTGGCCGATCTTTTGAATAACCTTCCCTCCTGATGTTTGGGAAGCAAGCGAAAATTTCTAAAACCGGAAAAGTTCGAATTTTTGTGCCGCCAAGGACAAAAGTGGAAATAGATTGTACCAGACTCGTCCCGTCAACAAAAAAAGGATTATACCAGACTTGTCGGTTCTTGATTTTTCTCGGCCCAGATAATTCAGGAGGCGCCCCGCTTTATCCAAAAATGAAGAGAATCCTGCAGATCCTGCTGAATTACTCGATGTCTCTTACTTCCTCCGTTAATAATTAAGTGTCTGTAGTAGTACATGCTTATCTAGCTACAGTACTACTAGTATACGTATACTCTTAACAAAATTGAATCACCGAACTTGATTGATGGTGATATGGTGTGGGCCTCATCTTTTTCTGCACCGCTGCATCTTAGACTAGAAATATAATCATTGCATGAAAGCTTACACGGGAAGGAAGGAGAAATAGAGAGGATAATGGATGGATGGTGAGAGGGGGCGAAGGAGAGAGAAAATCTACTAGTAGTATGTGTACTAGTACCGCGTGTCATGACCCATCATAATATGTAACTTTTATGCTGAAGTTAGATAGGAACCATGATCAACTACAGTATGTGTGAAACCATTGGCTTGTGGCATTCTGAACCATATTATTTGGACTTTCTTCACAAAAAACATCACCGTACTCACTAGAAAAATTAAATTTCTTTTTTTCTTCTCATTGTTGGAAACTCCCACATGCAACAATGCTTACTACGCCAAGATGCACCCATCTACCAAACTATCGTGGGAACTCTATCAAATTGTAAACTATGATGTCAATATGGCCTTGATGACCTTGGTCGTTTGGGTTGAAATAAACCCAATAATGTCCATACACATGGACAATATTGTGAAGCTATTTTTTCCAAAACTTATCTAATCCCATGATTACAGTTTTCATGGCACGTGGTGCAGAAGACATGATATGACATCATGAGTAAAACTTTTATTTTTTGTTTTTGTTTATTCACCGTGATCATGTTCAAAACGGGTTCAAAATTGCCTTTCCTCCCGATGTTTGGCTGATCTTTTGAATAACCTTCCCTCGTGATGTTTGCGAAGCAAGTGAAAATTTCGAAAACTGGAAAACTTTGAATTTTTGTGCCGCCAAGGACCAAAGTGGTTTCCTTCCTATGTACTACTACTCCTTGTCCCTACTCCACACCAACGCGTGGCTGGAGAACACGCCAGAGACACAGAGTTGCCGTACCAAGGCACACGTCCGCAGCGCCATGCTATGGACGAGGGGAGAGAGATCAGCTGGACCGGTGTGCGAGGGGAAATGGGAGGAGAGATGGAGCATAGTGAAGGAGAGAGAAAACACACAATTTGTTTTGCGTGCATAGGTCCTGAAATTTACTACTAGTAGAGTCTACACTGTAAGGCCACAGGAGTACCTCGTGTCAGAAACCCATCATAACTTTGCTCTGACATGGAACCGCCTTCAACTTCTCTTCACTTCTGCCCTCTTCCCCTGCCAACGTTTTATCCTCTCAGTATGTGCAGCGCGTGGACAGAGGTGACCATATGTCTAAGCAAAGAAATATACTACTCCCGCATTGTGTAAAATAGTAAGTTGCACGTGCCTTGCACATGAGACTTAGATAGTAGACGTATAGCATATCATCACTATATAAAATTATAATTGGTAAAGCACAAATAATTATAAATTTTCTCAACATCTATAAAGTATGGGTGTATATTTGGTCCTTGTACTTTGTATCATCATGTACAAGTCAAAGATTATTAGCTACCTTACCCGCAAAAAAGATTATTAGCTACCTAACACATGAAATTTTTGATAACATGGTCTAGAGAAACAAGGGAGAAGATTCTAGTATGATAGAGAAGTGTGCTTTGAGGTTTATGCATGGCATTTATTATGCCGAAGCCTATCAATAGAATCTTCTAGATGCTAGAATGAAAAAGAAGAGCCAACGGCTAGAAATGCTGGGATTCGTGAATCTTGATCCAACGGTCAATATTCAAAGTTATTCGTACACTATATAGTGGTAAGATAAGATAAGATAAGATCATGTAGAATTCAACAATTATTAGCTATGAGGGAGAAGATTCTAGTATGACGGAGAAGTGTGTTTTGAGGTTTGTGCATAGCATTCATTATGCTGAAGACTATCAATAGAATTTTCTAGATGCTAGAATGGAAAAGAATATCCAACAGCTAGAAATGTTGGAATTCACGAGTCTTGATCCAACGGTCAATATTTAAAGTTATTCGTACACTATATAGTGGTAAGATATCTCTACTACTATAGTGGAGCAGTTTTGAATTTAGATCCATAGCACCAATCCTGACCGTTGGGATGTTAGATCCAATAGTTCAGAGAAGCTAGATTCGTGTTGAATAGTACCTAGAGCAAACTCCACCATGCATGTTCTAGAACCATCATGTCACCACCCCGAAAATTGAGGGGAATATGCCCGAGAGGCAATAATAAAGTGGTTATTATCTTATTCCATGTTTATGATAAATGTTTATTTTACATGCTAGAATTGTATTGATCGGAAACATCAATACATGTGTGTTTAATAAACAAAAAGGGTTCCTAGTTAGGCCTCTCTTATAGACTAGCTTGTTGATTAACAAGATGATCAAGGTTTCCTGATCATGGACATTGGATGTTGTTAATAACAAGGTCACACCATTGGTGGAATGATGTGATGAACATTCATCCGAAGTATAGCATTACGATCAAGTCATTATGTTTATATTGCTATAACATCATACGAAGTAATCTTTATCCTTAGACCATGAGATCATGTTAATTGCTAACACCGGAAGAGTATCTTGATAACATCAAACGTCACACCGTAACAGGGTGACTATAAAGATGGGTTCAGTGCTACGAAGGTGTTATGTTGAGGCTCATGGATCAATAGTGGGATTTGTCCATCCCGATGATGGATAGATATACTCTGGGCCCTCTCGGTGATATCACATTGAAATAGCTTGCAAGCAAGTGATGTGATCACTAGAATGTTATATCACGGGAACGAGAAAAGAGTGCATGTCGGTAACGAGATCAAACTAGGTATGGAGATACCGATGATCGAATCTCGGACATGTAATATATCGCGGGACAAAGGGATTTAGTTACTAGCGTTAAAGGTTCTCACGATCACAGAAGTCATTGTTGAATGTGTAGGAGTCAGTATGGATCTCCAGGTCCCGCTTCTGATTATTGATCTGAGAGGGGTCTCGATCATGTCTGCATTATTCGCGAACCATAGGGTGACACAGTTAAGGGATACCGACACCATTTGGAGCAAATATATTTCAGATAAAGATTTAAGAAAGCGCTGGAATTATTTCAATGAACACCGAAACTGTTTCGGGTGAAATTGCTGAAATTGGTTCTGCATGTAATATTGAAATGTTGCAGGGGGTTTTATGTGAATGTTTGTTAATTAAAGTAATTAACAAATTTCTGAATAAAACTAATAAAAGAGTTTTATTAAATGAGAGAGCATTAAATTTGGAGAAATTTAATGCATTTAAAGTGGAGACTTTAATGGAGAATGTGAAGAGGCAAATTTATGTGGAGGGGGTTACCACCACATGAATGGGGGAGGTGAAGGGTCACCTCCATGGGGCGCCGGCCATGGGAGGGGTACCCTCCCCTCCTCCTATAAAAGTCCCCCCTCTCCTCACTTCTCACTCACACCTCCTTGTGAAGGATCTCTCTCCCCCTCTAGTATTTTTCCCCATGGTCTCGGATTAGCGAGATACATGTTCCCGGTGGCTTTATCTGGAAAGGAGTTCTTGCTCGCTGCTTTTGGAGCGAGGATGGAGGTTGTCGGCACCGGACGTGTGTGCGATCACGGATGCACAGCTGCTTTGTGGTGCTGGACTTGGTGGTGCTGGAGCTGGATCTGATGGACGTGCTGGAGCCGGACCTGCTGGACTTCATCACGATCTTGAGATCGGCAAGTGTACGACTACATCAACCACGAGTTCCTACTCGTTAACAAAGCTCGTTGTCTACAAGGGTAAGTTCTCGTTGGATGTATGTCCACCCGTTGCTTTGTACCTAGTAGATAGATCTTGGCGTGTAGTTCACACCGTAGGAATTTTTTGTTTTCTATGCTGCGGACCTAACAAAAAATTCATAGCATATTAGGTTGTATTCTCTCTACTACTATAGTGGAGCAGTTTTGAATTGGATCCATAGCACCAATCATGATCGTTGGGCTGTTAGATCCAATGGTTTAGAGCAACTGGATTCGTTTTGAATAGTACTCCCTCCGTCCCAAAATATAAGGCGCCTAAGGATTAGTAAAAAATCAACATTTTTTAAGTTTGACCATGATTATACACAAAAATATAAAAAATTATAATACTAAATTAATATCAATAGATTCACCATAAATTATATTTTCTTAATATGTCCATTCAATATTTTAGCTGTAGTTATTTTTTTCTAAATATTTGGTCAAAGTTAGTAAGGTTTGACTTTTTCCCAATCCTTAGGCGCCTTATATTTTGGGACGGAGGGAGTACAGACCTAGAGAAAACTCCACCATATTCTAGAACTATCATGTAACCACCCCCAAAATGCATAAATTTAGTCTATTAATAATAACTATCTACACATATTGAGAATACAACCTATTGTGCTTCGAAATTTTGGGGTGGTGACATGAAGGTTCTAGAACATGGTGGAGTTTGCTCTAGGTACTATTCAACATGAATCCAGCTACTCTGAACCATTAGATCTAACAGCCCAACGGTCAGGATTGGTTCGATGGATCCAATTCAAAACTGCTCCATTATAGTAGTAGAGAAAAAGCACACCTTAATAAGGCCTACTATGTGGCATCCTCTAAGGTTTACCTTATAAATAGTGGAAACTATAAAGTTATCTTTAAGCCTAAGGTGCACCTTAAGGTTGTGTGTTTACCATAGAGAATAGAAAAATCATTTCCCCTCTCTCCTTATTTCATGTGATCGTTTTCAAAAGGGGTTCAAAATTTTCAAGATGCATAATCTTAGTAGCTAGAAGTCAAACCAGTCGTAAACTGATATATTAATTGACCGCTCGATGGGTACCCCCAAAACCTTTTTACATACAACTTTAAAACCAACCTACAATTTATTGCTTGTAGTTCACATTTGACCTTTTATTTCGATACATCGACATAAAGTCATTCAACAAGTGGACGGGATCAGCTAGGAACCTTGAAAACTCATAAAACATGGGAATCGTAAGTAAAACACATTGGTCCACCTAGCTAATATGTCTATAAGCTTGGCTTATGGCATCGAGATCCATATTCTTCGGACTTTCTTTATGGAAAAGAATCATCTCGTCATCACTCGGAAAACTGAGAATTTTCTTTCCTGATAGTTGGAAACTCACACCAATGACATTGTTTACTATAAGAAGATGCACACATCTACCTCCGAAAAGGCATTTAATTCAAGAGCAATCTATCACACTTACTTGTAGCTAAAGTTTGACTTAATTTCATTAAATTGACAAGAAGTCACCAAAGTGCACGAAGTTAGCTAGGAATCCTAGTACTAAAAACTTGGGTATTACGTATAAGAAATCGTGGTCCAGTTTGTGTGATAATTAGGGTGGTTGCATTTTCTTTTAACCTTGGTAGGTCTCGTAGGAGCGAGGTGCTTGAGAGTTAACACGGTCTATGGAAGTACAAGTTTCATCAAGGACCTCATAAAGAATGAAAATTGCATCCAAGTCCATGCATTTAGCACAAGGACCCTGAAACTGAGCAATGAAGTATTGTGTTTTGAGGTTTGCGCATACTAGCGTTCATCGTGCTAAAGACTATCAGTAGAATCTTTCTAGATGCTAAGAATGGAAAACAAGATCCAACGGTTAGCAATATTTGGATTTGCCAGTCTTGATCCAATGGTTAATGTTCAAAGTTAATCCCTACACTATATGTAGTTGTATGGAATTATAAGAGATAAGAGACAAGATAAAGATAAGATAAGAAGTACTGTGAATGGCCGATCTAATAGTAGGTCTCATAAGAGCGGGGTGCTTGAGAGTTAACATGGTCGGTGGAAGTACAAGTTACATTAAGGACCTCATAAAAAAGAAAATTGCATCCAAGTCCATGCATTTAGCACAAGGACCCTGAAACCGAGTAATGAAGTACTATGTGTTTTGAGGTTTGTGCATACTAGTGTTCATCATGCTAAAGACTATCAGTAGAATCTTTCTAGATGCTAAGAATGGAAAAGAAGATCCAACGGTTAGTAATGTTTGGATTTGCCATTCTTGATCCAACGGTCAATGTTCAAATAAGTTAATCCCTACACTATGTAGTCGTGGTATGCATGGTATTGTAAGAGATAAGGGACAAGATAAAGGTAAGATAAAAAGTACTGCGAATGGCCAATCTAATGGTAGGTCTTATAGGAGCAAGTTGATTGATAATTAACACGGTCGATGGAAGCACAAGTTACATCAAGAACCTCATAAAACATGAAAATTGCATCCAAGTCCATGCATTTTAGCACAAGGACCCTAACACTAAGCAATGAAGTACTGTGTGTTTTTAGGTGTGCGCATACTAGCGTTCATCGTGCTAAAATCTATCAATAGAATCTTTCTAGATGATAAGAATGGAAAAAAGATACAACGGTTAGCAATGTTTGGATTTGCCAGTCTTGATCCAACGGTTAATATGTTCAAAGTTAATCCCTACACTATGTAGAGGTATGGTATTGTAAGAGACAAGATAAAAGATAAGATAAGAAGTACTGTGAATGGGCAATCTAATGGTAGGTCTCGTAAGAGAGAGGTGCTTGAGAGTTAACATGGTAAGTAGAATTACAATTTACATCAAGGACCTCATAAAAATGAAAATTGCATCCAAGTCCATGCATTTAGCACAAGGACCCTAAAACCGAGTAATGAAGTACTGTGTGTTTTGAGGTTTGCGCATACTAGTGTTCATCATGCTAAAGACTATCAATAGAATCTTTATAGATGCTAAGAATGGAAAAGAAGATCCAATGGTTAGCAATGTTTGGATTTGCCAGTCTTGATCCAACGGTCAATGTTCAAAATAAGTTAATCCCTACACTATGTAGTGGTGGTATATATGGTATTGTAAGAGATAAGAGACAAGATAAAGATAAGATAAGAAGTATTGTGAATGGCCGATCTAATGGTAGGTCTCGTAAGAGCAAGGTGCTCGAGCGGTCGGTGGAAGTACAAGTTACATCAAGGACCTCATAAAAAATGAAAATTGCATCCAAGTCCGTGCATTTAGCACAAGGACCCTCAAACCGAGTAATGAAGTACTGTGAGTTTTGAGGTTTGTGCATACTAGTGTTCATTGTGCTCAAGACTATCAGTAGAATCTTTCTAGATGCTAAGAATGGAAAAGAAGATCCAACGGTTAGCAAAGTTTGGATTTGCCAGTCTTGATCCAATGGTCAATGTTTCAAAGTTAATCCATACACTATATGAAGGGTATGGTATTATATGCAAGAGATAAGACAAGATAAAGATAAGATAAGATAAGAAGTACTGCGAATAATGCCCGATCTAATGGTAGGTCTCGTAGGAGCGAGGTGCTTGAGAGTTAACACAGTGGGTAGAATTGCAATTTACATCAAGGACCTCATAAAAATGAAAATTGCATCAAAGTCCATGCATTCAGCACAAGGAAGATCCTAAAACTAAGAAATGAAGTGTGTGTTTTGAGCTAGAGGTTTACGCATACTAGCGGTCTTCGTGCTAAAGACTATTAGTATATTCTTTCTAGATGCAAAGAATGGAAAATAAGATCCAATGGTTAGCAATGTTTGGATTTGCCAGTCTTGATCCAACGGTCAATGTTCAAAGTTAATTCGTACACTATATGTAGTGCATGGTATGGTATTGTAAGAGATAAGACAAGATAAAGATAAGATAAGAAGTACTACGAATGGCCGATCTAATGGTTGGTCTCGTAGGAGCGAGGTGCTTGAGAGTGAAAACAGTTGGTGGAAGTACAAGTTACATATCAAGGACCTCATAAAAATGAAAATTGCATCCAAGTCCATGCATTTAGCACAAGGACCCTAAAACTGAGCAATGAAGTGTGTGTTTTGAAGTTTGTGCATACTAGCGTTCATCGTTCGCATCCAGACTATTAGTAGAATCTTTCTAAATGCTAAGAATGGAAAAGAAGATCCAACAATTAGCAAAATGTTTGGATTTGCGAGTCTTGATCCAACTTGTCGTCAAAACTCTCGTTGGATGGTTTCTCATATATTAATTGTGACCCCCTGATAGGTACCACCAAAAGATTTTTCGTAGAACTTCCACAGTAACCTAAAATTTACGTATACTAGTTCAAATTTAACCTATTTTCGATAAATCGACATAAAATCATTCAAGTGGGCGGAGTTAGGTAGGCAGTTTTGAATTGGATCCATAGCACCAATCGTGACCTCTGGGCTGTTAGATCCAATGGTTCAGAGCAGTTGGATTCAGGTTGAACAGTACCTAGAGTAAACTCCACCATGTTCTAGAACCATCATGTCCCCCTTACCCCCCCCCCTTGGCCAAAAAAAATTGATAGCACAGTAGGTTGTATTCTCAATATGTGTAGATAGTTATTATTAATATACTTAATGCATGCCTTTTTCTCTAACAAGACTATTGGTTAATAACAACTTAATGTTCGTTAAATCACATTTCATACAGTATATAAGAGTGTGGCACATGCATGTGTGTGTGCGTGTGAAAACTTTGGTTTGTGGCATTTATTTAGATCAATATTCTTCGGACTTCCTTTACGGGAGAGGATGATCATGACATTGATACGTCCATTTTGCATCACTATTCTATATCATAATTTACTGTTATTCGTTGATATATTTCATATTAAGAGATGATACTTATGTTATTTCATTTGTTTTTTGCATGGTTGATGACTTTTGGAGCATGGACCGCTATAGTCAGGATTCTGACGGAAAAGGTGTTGTTTGGAGGCAAAATTCGCAAAGATCAGAAAATTCGGGAAAATACATGGAAAATTCTATCTTTCTAGAAGATGAAGATTGCCAGAAGGGGGAGTGGAGACGGGCCATAGGGGGCCCACACCACCCCTGGCGTGGGCAGCCCTAGGCCACGCCAGCAGGTGGTGTGGCCACCCTGGCCCACTCCAGGCTCTCCCCTCTGGCGTATATTATCCCCTCGAAACCCTAATACCTGGGGAGCAACCACAGAAAGATTTCGCCGCATCTACGGGACGGAAAACACCAAGAGTGAAAGATCTCTCCGGCAGACAGAATTCTGCCGGGGGAATTCCTTCCCAAAGAGGGGAGATCGTCGCCATCAACACCACCATCAAGCTGGACTTCATCGAGATCATCATCTCCACCAGCACCATCATCATCTCCACCAGCACCATCATCACCACTTCATACCGCTGTAACAATTGGGTTGAATCTTGCATAGTTCTTAGGGGAAACTTTCCTGGTGTTGATTACTCCTTGTAGTGAACCATTGAATTATCGTTTATGTTCAGATTGTTACATATCATTATATCATCTCTAATCTTGATCCATATGATGTCTTGTGAGTAGTTCGTTTTGTTCTTGAGGACATGGGAGAAGTCAAGTTGTTAGTAGTGAAGTTGTGTTGAGAAAGATTCAATGGTTTGATATTTAAGTTGTGGTGTATTTCTTCTAGTGGTGTCATGTGAACGTCGACTACATGACACTTCACCTTTATGGGCCTAGGGGAATGCATTGTGTATTTGGCTACTAATCATAGGGGTTGCCGGAGTGACAGAAACCTAAACCCCCGTTAGGAAACCTTTGCACAAGGGATGTCAGGGTCTTAGAGTTTAAAGATGTGGTTAGGTTTCTACCTTAATTACTTTCTTGTACTTGTGGATGCTTGCAAGGGGTATAATCACAAGTATGTATTATTCCTAGGAGGGTCGGTACATTAGCATAGGTTCACCCACACAACACTTAGCAAACTAAAGAAGATTAATCAACTATATGAAGCGAAAGCACTTGACGATATTCCCGTGTGTCCTCGATAACGTTTGGTCATCTTAAGTAATACAACTGGCTTGTCCTTTGCTAAAGAAAGGATTGGGCCACTTGCTGCATTTATTATTATTGTCTTTTATTTACTCGTACTTTATTTACCTGCATTATCAAAAACCCATAAAATCCGTTTGCTAAGTATTTACAGAGAATTCCTGCTCCAAGCCATTTGTCAGCACCTTCTGCTCCTCGTTGGGTTCGACACTCTTACTTATCGAAAATACTACGATACACCCCCTATACTTGTGGGTCATCAGACATCACTCGGAAAATTGAGAATGTTCTTTCCTGGTAGTTGGAAACTCACACCGACCACATTGTTTACTACAAGAAGATGCACCCATCTACCTCTGAAAAGACATTTAATTCAAGAGCAGTCTATCACGCTTACTTGTAGCTCAACTCTAACTTAATTTCATTAAATTGATGCAAAATCTTAGCAAGAAGTTGAACCGTACCTATATATCATCAAAACTCTCGGTGGTTTCCCATATATTAATTGACCCCCTCCCCGCAATATATGGGTACCTCCAAGAGAGATCTTTCGTCAAACTTTCAAAGCAACTACAATTTACTTGTGGTAGTTCAATTTTTTCCTAATAATTTTGATAAATCGGCATAAAATCAATGAAGTGGGCAAAGTTAGATAGGAAGTTTGAGAACTCATAAAACATGGGAAATCGTAAGTATAACATGTTGGTCCACAATATATGTCTGAAAACTTGCCTCGTGTGTCATTCAGATCCATATTGTTCGGACTTACTTTACGGGAAAGAACAATCTCGTCATCACACTCGGAAAATTGAGAATGTTCTTTTCTGAGGTAGTAGGAAACTCATACTGATGGAATTGTTTACTACAACAAGATGCACCTATAGACCTCTAAAAAGACATTTAATTCAAGAGCAATCTACATCGCGCTTACTTGTAGCTCAAGTTTGACCTAATTTCGTTAAATTGTTAAGATGCAAAATCTATCTAGCAAGAAGTTAAACCTATTATCAAAACTCTTGGTGTTTTGTGATATATTAATTGAACCCCCGATGGGTACCTCCAAAAGCTTTTTCGAAAATCTTTCAAAGCAACCTACATTTTTCTTAGACACGAGGCTAGGAAATTTCTAATCTACGTATAGTAAGGGAGTGTGCAGTGTCTAGAAGTAGCTATGAAAACTACTTTTGCTCCAGCGTTTAGAACTGAAGTGGGTCCACACAACCATGCTAAAAAGAAAAACATACTGTTATCCACTGACTAGTGGGCCCTCCCAATTGAATCTCTTAGACATAAGTCTAGCACTAGAATCACCTTGAAGAATCTTTTTGTTAGCACTACCCACTCCAACGTTAAGACATATGTTTAAGACTTGACACCATGCTTGCTTTGATGTATGGGCCTATGGGATCACTACTGTGGGGCCCCGTTCTTATTAGTGGTCTAGTTATATCCTATAGCAACCAACGAATGTTAGCTCTGACTCCTCTAGTTCTTCCTTCTCGATGAAGCCTCAATGCTCGGCTTTGAAGGATGGTTATGAGGCCAGTAGGAGGCGATGTTCCCGTCGATAGCGAGGTGCCTATGGTGACTTCGTCAAGCTCAAGCCCCCCACCGGACAGTCTGAAGACACAATCTTTAGGAGGTGCTCATATGGGTAGGATGTGCGTTCATGCATTCATAGGGGTGAGTGTGTGTATGCATTTGTGAGCGTGTGCGTTTTGTAGTGGATTTTCGCAAAAAAGAGAGATGGGCCTTCCGTTTATATTAAGTTTTGCTTGGTTTTCCCAAAGTAATTGTAATGGTCCCTGGTTTCTAGGGTCTATGGGCTCACTATTGGGGGCACATTATTAGTGGTTCAATTACATCCCATAGCAGCCATCGAATGTGAGCTCCGACCCCCTAGCACTTCCTTCACCATGAAGCCTTGGCACTTGACTTTGAAGGATGGTTATGAGGGTAGTGAGAGGCGACGTTCCCATCAATATATAGCGAGGTGCCTATGGTGACTTCGTCAAGCTCAAGCCTTGTGGGATCAGTCTCAAGATCCAGTGTTTCTGAAGTGCTCATAGGTGTAGGGTGTGCGTACCTGCATTCATAGGGGTGAGTGTGTGTACGCATTTGTGAGTGTCTCCATTTTGTAAAGGGTTTTCACAAAAAGAGAGGGGGGCCTTTGGTTTATTTATTTATTTATTGAGTTTTGATCTATTTTCCAAAAGTACTCCATGTAATGCAGGTCAAACTAGGTGAGTGATGTTTGGGGGGCCACAGGCTCTCTAGCGTGGGCCCCAGTTATTATTGGTTGAGTTAAATCCAATACGGAGTAGTAGCCAAGGAATGTGAGGACTAGCTCCCCTACCTCTTCCTTTTCCATGAAGCCTCTACGCTAGGCTTTGAAGGTGTGCTCTTTTTTCGAGCAATGTCGGCGGATTCAGTCATGCCGATCCGGTGAACGACGGGGGATCTTGATGCGCAAGGCGGCCGAGTTAGGGTAAGTACGCCAGAGTTCATGGTCTCAGTTTATTTTCTCGAATTCAGCTTATGGGTTCTCTCATTTGGGGTTTTTCTCTATTCTGCCCGTCTTGATCGACGATGTTTCCTGGGTTCAGATGCCGGCACGGATGGTAGACGTGGAGTGGTACGGCATCATTACCGATGTGGATCTCCGGCTCTGGTGTGACTGCGCCGTGGTGCCCCATCACCGTATCGCATTTGAGGGAACAAACTTCGGCCGCAGGTTCTTGGGTTGCAACTATGAACATGAGCACTGCACGTTCGTCCACTGGGTAGAACTACCGCACTCACTTTCGCTGCAGCGCATCATGATGTTGTTGTGGTTACAACTTGAGATCTGCGATGACCTCGAAGAGGAGGAGCAGGAGCACCATCAGATGCATGTCAAGGAGATGGCTGTAGAGTTAACGGATGTCTCCAACTCACTGCACTCAGTCGTAAATAGGATAGATGCTCTTAGATCTGGGTAACTAGAGCTGGACATTAGGTTCTTAACCAAGTATGATATGCAATCTAGATATTTATCATGCTCATGATGCTTTTGGTGGCTGGCTGTAGATTCCACTAATAATTAAGTAATCCCCTTTTGTTTACTAGTACTCACCATCTCATAGTACTGCCACGTTCAATTACACTAGGTTAATTAATATGGGAGTAGTTGACAGTCTGCTTACAGCCTGTCTGGAGTTTGTGGTTACTACTAATTGATCTAGTTTATGTGTTACTGCTATCTCTATCTATATACGAGTATCGCTACATTTTTTGCACATTTGTGCACCTCCCCCGCCATGCACCTTTTTTACCATACAGTGTCCACCTTTCCATCACACCAGTGTAATCTCCGGTGAGTCCGCAACCATTCGGATAGTTGTTTAGGTGATTGCTATTTGAAATAGTATATCTATATGCCACATTAGGAAGCTAGGATTACCATGGATGTAGCCATGTAATTAGTTAGAAGGTCCGCTGAAAATAGGTAAGTATATGTTGCCAAGAAGAGTCTTATGGGGATGGGCAGCTTGCCCCTGGCTTTATTTCACAAAACGGTCCTCTACTGAATAATGAAGATGCAATTTGCTACATATCATTCATAAACAGATTGTTGTTTGCTGGTGTCCTACATTGCTGAGTTCTTTAAATTATATTTTTCGTTAAAGGGGAACACGCCCAATCCTTGGCATCAGATTAATGCACGTATCCTTCTTTGCATTGCGAAGTTGATGTGTTCTTTTCTAAAATTTACTGGTTTTGCTGCATTTCATTTAGCATCATGCGCATGTCCCACCCGTGGAGGAGGCATTATCGAGTGACAAGTGTTTTTGTGTATCCAGCTGCTTTGCTAGAATTTCAGTAACCTATGCTTTGTCCTGGAAAACATTTTTTTTGATAAAGAGCGCTTTATTACTGAAAATGTCCCCTAAAATATACTGATCATTTTTGTTGCATCACGATTTGCAGAAACGAAGTCATTCTGATATGTTTCCACTTACTAAGGCCAGGACTGCTCATGTGCTAGCTAAGAAGGAAAACCCTGAAGTACGGCCCTTTTCATGTCATTTCTGTTTCCCATGTTTGGGAAATATGCCTCTGTGGTTCTTTGTCATTTGTGGTACCACTATGGAGCTTGCACGATGTGTGCAGCTAAATTTGGATTTTTTTGAAACAAGAATTTGGTTTAATTTTTTTAAATGAGAATCTGGTTTAATTTTGGATTTGTTATCTGTAGTTTCCACCTTACTCATATTGCTCATAGCGTAATGGTGCTAGTCACTACAAGGATTTGACAATTGCCCGTCTCCGAGAGAAATAGAAAGCTCATAGACACATGATTTCGTTCCTTCAAGAGAAAGTGAAACACTAGGACGAACAAATTAGGTGCCTGAAGGAAGAAGTGTCCACATCCACTAAGCGGATAGCTTATTTGACTACAGGATGAAATACATCAATTTCAGTTGCTCATGATGCTGCTGTTGATTTTCAAAAATTTGTGGCTCACAACTTAGTTCCCGAGTCGCCTAATCTGGATGGCGACGAGCTGTTTGGCCAGGTGTACGACCGGATCTTGGAACAGGTGGGAATGCGAGCTGACAATCTTTTCAATTCGGCTCTAAAAGCAGATGAGACCCTGACAAAAATTCGAGATTCTCCATGCCCATCCTGCAAAAGATGAGGAAATCTATAAACAATATTGATCGCTCTACTTTCATTTTTGAAGGGTTTGGGTCTCTTATGAGGATGATTGTTTATTAAGTCAGGTACTATAACTGTTTTTTGCTCTGCTGGTGTATGGTGTCCACGAATCTATATATTTGATGTACTATTATGACATATATATTGGACATGGCTTTATGTGATTATATTTGGCAACAGTCATCTTATTCGAACTTGCGGTGGTTTTTTATCTTTCAATTTTTCCCTTATGAGATCTGTTAATGATGATGTTAATGCTAGTTGTGAGTGATTTATTAGCATGTTTCTGGTAGTAAACCAAAACTTGTAGTTGTAGATTGTGGAATTTCAGGTCGATGTTTGAACTCTAGATCTTGATGTCACAAAAAGGGCAGGCTTCTACCACCTGGAATATTTTACCTAGCAATTCATTGTATCACACGTATAAGTGCACAAACTTGATGTTTGTAGGCGGGAAACTGAGCAACACAAGTGCACAAACGTGTATCAGTCGTGTGGTTGCTACTATTAATAAAGCTAGGGTTTCCCCTAAAAAAGCGGGGTTCACAAAAAAAAATAGTGGGGCGAAAGTTAGTTTCCAGTTCGAGGAATCTCAGTCGTGTGCCCCTCGACCCCATCATCATTTTCTCCGGTACCCTGACAAGCTCAGTCCGTGATCGCACACACGTCTGGTACCCTGACAACCTCCGTCCCTCGCTCCAGCAAAGCAGCGGAAGCAGCAACTCCTTTCCAGATAAAGCTTCTGGGAACATGTATCTCGCTAATCCGAGACCATGGGGGAATAATACTAGAGGGGGAGAGAGATCCTTCACAAGGAGGTGTGTATGAGAAGTGAGGAGGGGGTGGCCTTTTATAGGAGGAGGGTGTGCCCTCCTTCATGGCCGGCGCATGGAGGAGGTGACCCTTCACCTCCTCCATTCATGTGGTGGTAACTCCCTCCACATAAATTTGCCCCTTCACATTCTCTTTTAAAGTCTCCACTTTAAATGCATTAAATTTCTCCAAATTTAATGCTCTCTCATTTAATAAAACTCTTTTATTATTTTTATTCAGAATTTTGTTAATTACTTTAATTAACGAACATTCACATAAAACCCCCTACAACATTTCAATATTACATGCAGAACCAATTTCAGCAATTTCACCCGAAACAGTTTCGGTGTCTATTGAAATAATTCCAGCGCTTTCTTAAATCTTTATCTGAAACATATTTGCTCCAAATGGTGTTGGTATCCCTTAAGTGTGTCACCCTACAGTTCGCGAATAATGCAGACATGATCGAGACCCCTCTCCGATCAATAATCAGCAGCGGGACCTGGAGATCCATACTGACTCCTACACATTCAACGATGACTTCTATGATCGTGAGAACCTTTAACGCTAGTAACTAAATCCCTTTGTCCCGCGATATATTACATGTCCGAGATTCGATCATCGGTATCTCCATACCTAGTTTGATCTCGTTACCGACATGTACTCTTTTCTCGTTCCCGTGATATAACATTCTAGTGATCACATCACTTGCTTGCAAGCTATTTCAATGTGATATCACCGAGAGGGCCCAGAGTATATTTATCCATCATCGGGATTGAAAAATTCCACTCTTGATCCATGAGCCTCAACATAACACCTTCGTAGCACTGAACCCATCTTTATAGTCACCCTGTTACGGTGTGACGTTTGATGTTATCAAGATACTCTTCCGGTGTTAGCAATTAACATGATCTCATGGTCTAAGGATAAAGATTACTTCATATGATGTTATAGCAATATAAACATAATGACTTGATCGTAATGCTATACTTCGGATGAATGTTCATCACATCATTCCACCAATGGTGTGACCTTGTTATTAACAACATCCAATGTCCATGATCAGGAAACCTTGATCATCTTGTTAATCAACAAGCTAGTCTATAAGAGAGGCATGACTAGGAACCCTTTTTGTTTATTTAACACACATGTATTGATGTTTACGAATCAATACAATTCTAGCATGTAAAATAAACATTTATCATAAATATGGAATAAGATAATAACCACTTTATTATTGCCTCTCGGGCATATTCCCTTCAGTCTCCCACTTGCACTAGAGTCAATAATCTAGTTTGAAAAACTTTGCGCATTGAACACCTATGGCTTTCTGGTGTTGCATATACGCTATTGCTAGTGGTTAACATAATCTCCGGATGTGACAGTTTCAGATCCGTGTGTATTTGCATGTCTTTGCATCTCTACGCATCACTCATTCTCAAATGAGATGGCATTGTATAAATTTGGTCCTCTGGTGAGACCTTTAGTTCGTTCGGCTCAAAATATGTTGATATTATTGTCACACAATATATCTTCATAGTATTAGCCCACTTTGAACCACACCTAGTTTGATAACAAACTACTTAACACAAATGCCCTCCTTTGCTGCTACTATAGCAGTTATATACTTAGCCTTTTGTTGTAGTATCCGTCACAATATCTCAACTTTGGAACTCATCCAAATCCATCATGGAACATCCTTTCCATTATATTGTGCCACCCATAGTCTAAATTGAGATAAATTTAATTTGTATCTTGTGACAAAACTAGTATCAATGTAACACTTTACAATGAACTACCTTTAACTATTTGTCACTTATACATGATATATTCTTAGTTCTTCCAAAGCTCATAAGAATATCTTTACTATTGTCCAATGATCATCTTATGAATCATTCTGGTATATGCTCATAACATTTAGAGCATAGGACATTCTGGATATATACATATCATGGTATAATCGATCAGAATCTTCATGTGATTTTACTCACCAAGTGTTGAAACACTTGAATCTGAATACAATTCTTTCCATGCAGCAAGAACCTTTCTTGTTGTTTCCATATTGAACCCTTTCAATATTTCATATTGAACCCTTTCAATATCTTATATATGTATGTCTGGCACAACCATATTAGCGCCTTAATCTATCCATATAGATATTGATGCCTAATATTCTGGGTTTGCCCAAGTCTTTCATCAAAATCTTATTTTAATGAAATCCTTAACTTGTGTCAATTCAAGATACATCATTTCCAATCAACAATATGTCCTCTACATAATGTATTAGAAATATTTCTCAGCGCTCCCACTTAATTTCTTGCAAATGCAAGCATCTTCATCATCTGCGATGAATTTAAACTCTTTTAACAGTTTCATCATGGTGAAGATTCCAACTCCGTTATGCTTACTTCAACTACTGAAGTTTACATGCCCTTTTAGCACCCTTTGAATTAACAAAACCCTTCGGACCATGCCATGTACATGTCCTTAGGTTACCGTTCTATTAGAAGAACCTTGTTTTGTTTATTCAACTACCATATACCAAATTATATGTAGTGGTTGCTACATTAATCCGTCAAGACTATATATCGCTATGAAAGATCATATCTTGTCATAGTCAACTCCTTGAACATTGTCGTAAACTTCTTTCCGACATGTCGACTATTTCATAGATGTCAAACATCCATGTATATTTCTTTATAGATCCAAACACGACCGATAGGCTTCATGCCTTTCCGGAGGGTCTTCCAAGTTCAGAAACTTGATTTCTCGTGTATGGATACTATCACGGATTCTATGACTTCTGGTCATTTTATGGAGTCAGGGCCCATCATCGCTTCTTTGCATGTAGTCGGTTCATCATTGTCAAAACAATAACTACTTGCTTATCAAATCTTACTATTTGATTCTTACCGACCCACATGGTTCTATAGGAACTTTAATCTCCGAGATCACACCTTTTGTAATCACGAGAGCCATGAGCATTGTGGCCGCCACCGGGACACTTTCCGACGCTGCGCTACTTAACACATATATCTAAGGTTCAACAACCTTATCAAAGTTCTATTGTCCTCCCACTTAACTTTTCATGAAAAATTCCTTCTCAAGAAATTTGACGTTCCAAGTAACAAACTCTTTTGTCCTTGGTGTTATGGAGAAATTCCCAACAAATTCTTTGGGATAACCTACAAAGACGTGCTTATCCGACTTTGGTTGTAAACATTTTACTTATGCATAGCATACCAAAATTTAAGAAAAGACAATTCAGGTTTTATCCCAAACCATAACTCATATGGTGTCATTTCAACGGATCACGATGGTGCTCTTTTCAGTGTAAAAGCGGTAGTATCTAAAGCTTCAATCCTTAAAACATAGTGGCAGTTTTATAAATGACACCCTTGATCTTACCATGTCAAACATGGTTTGAATTCATCTCTCGAATATGCCATACTCCTATGGTTTATCGAGGAACACAAATCATGGAACAATTCCTCAAGTCTTAGGTGTTTTTGCTAAACATGTAACTCAAATATCTTCCTTTATGATCGAATCATAAACTCTTTATTTTCTTGTTACAATGATTTTTCACTTCATCTTGAAAGTCTTTGAACAACTTTCAAATGTTTCATACTTCTTCCTTATTAAGTAAATATACAGATATATTCACTCAAATTCTTGAAGAAAGCACATGAAACAAAAAGATCCATTGCATATGGCTACACATAATGGACTTATGCACATCAGCATGCACAATTTCCAATAAGCTAGTCATCCGTTCCTCTTTGGCCTATGAACGGAGTTTCAATTATCTCGAGGAAAGTCTCACATGCGTCAATTGATCAAAATCAAGGACTCCAAAATTCCATCAACATGGAGTTTCTTCATGTTTTCTTTCAAATATAATTCAAACAGCGATGTCACTTCATAAGTGATCTTTCAATCATTTGTCTTGCGACATTTTAGCAATAGTGTTTATGGATGTGATTTCTCCAACTAGACTTGTAAAAGTTCATCCATCCTTTATGGAATACGGTAATTATTTGAACAGCCATTGTTCTCATGATACCGGAACAAAATAACCAATTATTTAAACAAATCTTGAAGGCTTGCTTTGATGACAACGAAAAACACAATAACACTTTATTTGTTTTTGATGAACATCATCACTCATTCTTTTGCTGGTTACTTAGGCCATTGTAGTTCATGAATTGCGTTGTCCTGTATGACACTTCATACCAACCAATTCGGTATCCAATACCGGTATCCAATACCTAAGAACCACATTGTTTAACAAGCAAGGAATATAGCCATAACATGTATATCTTCTATATACCTAAGTTGGACATCTCCAATCTTTTATTTTCTGCCAAATATTTTATAGATTCTCTTTCAGCAATTCCTTTTTCTTTTAAAAGAATCTATCAACATCAATAGTGGTGTCATTCACATGACACATGGTACAAAGCGTATATAGTCAAATACTAATACCTTTGGACTTGCACTTTGAAGTGGATCACCATCATCAAATGTTTGGCATTCTTTCAAAAATCCATTCTTTAGTAATCTATTAGTGTAGTAAACATTTTACTTACATATTCTATTCATCCTTATCATGACAACTTCCATGATCAAGCTACTATAGCCTATAAGGAAGAATCGCGAGTATAATATCGCCCAAAACCTTTTGGTAGATTCGATGCCTAGCATCTCCATCCTTCACAAATTCTCATACAATATGAGAACATGTATTTTGCTAAATTATACTCTATCATAATGCAACCAAAAAACATTGTTTCAGATATCACAATATCTTTCACACATGATGGTTTCTGAAACAATTTTCAGCTCCAATCTAATCTTGATATTAAAACAACTTTTTGAATATCAATAATCATGGAGGCAAACATGATACTTTAGATACTAACATTGGAATTCTTACTCTTGATTTAATACTACTTATTAAACTTCATGGAGTAAATAGAGTTTGCTGAAAGTTTGCAATAGGACTTATAAACTTTAAATTGACATTCAAAACAATACGATACCAGTTCGTAAAGTAAATATCCAGAATTCTACAGTTCTATTATCTCAAATAAAAACTAAGCATAAGGTAGAAAATGAATGCCAATGACTACAACAAACTATGCAAATTCACTTTGATTTAATTTATGACAAATTTGGTTCGACTAATCCAAATTAGAAATGAACTCCCACTCAAAAACGACATCCCTCGTGCCTTTTTGGTGATTACATGAACCAAATCCACTACACCAAGTCCGATCATCACGTGAGTTGATGTAGCTTCAAAGGCGAGCATCTATATGGGCATCATATCAACTATATGACTCATGATTAACCTTTCGGTCCGTGTTCCGAGGCCATGTCTGTACATGCTAGGCTCGCCAAGTAAGAACCTTAGTACTCGCGTGTGTAAAACTGTCTTACACCCGTTTGTATGAAAGCGTAGAGTCGAGTACAACCGATCATCACGTGATGTCTCAAAACACGATCCACAAAACGGTGCATACTTAAGGAAGAACACATTTTTATCTTGACATCTAAATGAGGGATCATCTTACAATGCTACAGAAAGCGCCAAACTAGCAGTATAAGATGCTAACATCTAATGTGTAAAGTGAGATGATATGGTCCATGCATTTGATCTCTATCATTTGCATCGTGGTATGATCTCTATCATTCCTTTGTGTGTAAGGCCAAGGTCTATGGAACTTACACGTTGAGTGTGTTGTAAGAGTATCTATCATATATCTACTTACAACAATACCATATCAATACACTAGCCCAGCAACGATCTAAACTAGACGCCTCTAATTTATCAATTGCAAGTTTTACGTGGCTTAGGGCTTTCGGAGATAGAACCGTTCTTACCTATGAACATGAACCACAACGAGGATAACTAAGTTATTAGCAACTTGTTGTAAATCAGATATTGACTATAGTAGGAGAGATGACACCGCCACCACTTATGCAAAACAAGTTGCATGTCGATTCGTGGAACCGGTCTCATGTACGATGACATGTAAGGTTGGTCCGGGCCGCTTCATCCCACTATGCCACCAATATCCAAAATACATAGAAGATGCAATAACATGATCATCATTGCCCACATATCAACATGTGTGTACTACCCGTGCTAAGCACCTACGCATAGATCAGGCTCTGATACCACTGTTGGGTCCGCAACATAGGAAAAAAAATTCCTACGGTGTGAACTACACGCCAAGATCTATCTACTAGGTATAAAGCAACGGGTGGACATACATCCAACGAGAACTTACCCTCGTAGACAATGAGCTTTGTTAACGAGTAGGAACTCGTGGTTGATGTAGTCGTACACTTGCCGATCTCAAGATCATGATGAAGTCTAGCAGGTCCGCCCAAAGACGCCCATCAGATCCAGCTCCAAAGACCACCAAGTCCAGCACCACAAAGCAGCGTGCGTCCGTGATCGCACACGTCCGGTACCCGACAACCTCCGTCCCCTCTCTCCAGCAAAGCAGCGAAGCAGAACTCCTTTCCATATAAAGCCATCGGAACATGTATCTCGCTAATCCGAGACCATGGGGAATAATACTAGAGGGGAGAGAGATCCTTCACAAGGAGGTGTGTATGAGAAGTGAGGAGGTGGTTTTATAGGAGGAGGTGTGCCCTCCTTCATGGCGGCGCATGGAGGAGGTGACCCTTCACCTCCATTCATGTGGTGGTAACTCCTCCACATAAATTTGCCCTTCACATTCTCTTTAAAGTCTCCATTTTAAATGCATTAAATTTCTCCAAATTTAATGCTCTCATTTAATAAAACTCTTTTATTATTTTTATTAAGAATTTTTTTAATTACTTTAATTAACGAACATTCACATAAAACCCCCTGCAACAGTTCAATATTACATGTAACCAATTTCAGCAATTTCACCAAACAGTTTGGTGTCTATTGAAATAATTCAGCGCTTTCTTAAATATTTATCAAACATGATCGAGACCCCTCTCCATCAATAATTAGCGGGACCAGGAGATCCATACCGACTCCTACACATTCAACGATGACTTCGTGATCGTGAGAACCTTTAACGCTAGTAACTAAATCCTTTGTCCGCGATATATTACATGTCCGAGATTCGATCATCGGTATTCCATACCTAGTTTGATCTCGCATCGACATGTACTCTTTTCTCGCTCCCGTGATATAACATTCTAGTGATCACATCACTTGCTTGCAAGCTATTTCAATGTGATATCACCGAGAGGGCCCAGAGTATATCTATCCCATCGGATTGACAAATTCCACTCTTGATCCATGAGCCTCAACATAACACCTTCGTAGCACTAAACCCATCTTTATAGTCACCCTGTTACGGTGTGACGTTTGATGTTATCAAGATACTCTTCCGGTGTTAGCAATTAACATGATCTCATGGTCTAAGGATAAAGATTACTTCATATGATGTTATAGCAATATAAACATAATGACTTGATCGTAATGCTATACTTCGGATGAATGTTCATCACATCATTCCACCAATGGTGTGACCTTGTTATTAACAACATCCAATGTCCATGATCAGGAAACCTTGATCATCTTGTTAATCAACAAGCTAGTCTATAAGAGAGGCATGACTAGGAACCCTTTTTGTTTATTAAACACACATGTATTGATGTTTCCGAATCAATACAATTATAGCATGTAAAATAAACATTTATCATAAACATGGAATAAGATAATAACCACTTTATTATTGCCTCTCGGGCATATTCCCTTCAGATACATGTGAAGCGGAAGCGGAGGCCGATACTTGTACTGCATCGGAGTCTTGGGAAGTGTTGAGTGATGCTTGGAAAGCGGTGGAGGCGCAGTCGAAAACCTCGTTGGCTGCTACTGGAACAAATTTGGCTATGTTGGCTGCCTCTACCAAAGCGACGACTACGTGGGAAGCTAGGAATGGGTCAGCTCGTGGTCGTGATTCTTCTGCGTCAATGGTTGTGGCTCGTCATTCGTCGGTGGTGCCTGCTCCATCTGCTCAGAACTCGTCGACCCCATTGTAAATTCTGTGTTGGATTTTCTCTCCGTGACTTCCTCCCTCTTGTGTATTCTGCTCCGGGGTTTTTCTGGATGCAGTGGATATTAGTTTAAACTAGTAGTACTGGGAACATAAAAATCTATTTAATCACAAACTAGTGATCCAAATGGGATGAAACTTTCACAGGATTCAAACCTAGGAACCGATGATTTACTGATTTTTTGTCAATTTTTTCGAATAGTTTTACTTTTTAGTTCAAAATCTGAGCTACTGTCATACGTTTGATCTAAGATGGAAGGTGGATCCTTAGGCAAGTCACCGTGAGATTTGGGTTCGCCAAGTCACTAAAGCTGCGTCCGTTTTTTCTCCCCTTCTTTATGATAAAACCAGAAAATTCAGGTGGGGGCCTTTCTGTCCTCCCTAGTGACGTAAAAAAAGTTCTTCATTCCCTTTGTCCAGTTACGACATGCTGAAGCATTTTGCGGTGCTTTCGTACTACTCTGGTTGATTCCTTGTGTTGTTTAGGTTATTTTGTTGATAGACTCTGTTGGGGATATACTTTCCGGGTATCCTCATAGTTCCTCACTGACCAGGGTGGCCCACTTCGGGTTAGAGCTTTGCTTCATGAGCAGCCCAGTCAGGGAAAAGAGACGGACTCTAGTCCGGCTACGGGAAGGCCCAGAAGACTTACCGACATAGGCCCATGGTGTTACTTGTAGTTCAAGATGTACTCTGTAACCGACTCTTAGTCGTAGCCGGATAGATCTCTCCTGTAAACCCTAGGCCAGATATCTATATAAGCCGTCCTAGGGAGAGCCTTTAGGGCACACCCTTACTATCACAATCTCAACTCGCACAGGCGAACCCCTTGTAACCCATATTCTGGCTCTGCCGTATTACTGGATTGCTAGCAGGAGTAGGATCCATCCAAAGCCGATGGATTCGAACCTGGGTAAACTTGTGTGCTCACCATCCCGGAACACCGTACATCTCACACCCCTATCTTCCACACGCCTCGAGGACCCCCTCATGGCATACTTGTCATCAATCCGATGACAGTTGGCGCCCACCGTGGGGCAGGTGAGTTTCGGATCTGCGTTCCGAGCGGAATCTGCAAGAATCGGAATCAGCGAGACTATCACCGTCGATCGCATCCTCTACGCCAGCGACGTCCCTCTCATCGTCCTCGACAAGACTTGGATTCTGGCTAGGGAAGCCGTGACCACCTACACCATCATGTCTTTTTGCGAGATCGATGTTTACATTGGTTTCACTGAACCTGCCCAACCCACCCTAGAGGTGATGATAGAGGCAGAAGAAATTTCTGGGTTCCCTCTGTCCGCGGAGGCGCCAGAGTTCCGGATCTCAAAAAACCCTAATCCGACCCAGCCCGCACCAGTTGCGGAGATAGTGGAGAAAGCTGAACGTGAGGTAGATCTCTTGGTGCATGTCAAATCTGGAGTGGATCCCCCTAGCGAGCCCGAATCTCAGGTCGATCCACCTACGGAGGTCAAAATCCAGGAAGAGCAAGAAGATAACTCTGGTTCCGGCTCTGATGACACTGGGATAGACATGCCCTTCCTGAGATACACACTAAGGCGCATGATGATGCAAAACTCAGGCGTAGATGCAATCCTCGAGACCATCAGGCGTTTCGACGAAGCCTACTACGAAGACCATAGTTATCTCAAGAGGCACACATCACACTTTGTCGGATATGTGGGATTCAGATCCGGCTCCGCCGATGCTGGAGACAACACCGACTCTGTGCTGGAGGCTATCGGAACAAGTGTCAAATTACCGGCATCTTCGGATGACTCCATGACGTCGGCAGATTTCCGGAAGTTCTTCGTGGAATATGAAGAGGAGATTAACTCCACAGCTGCTGCGAAAGGAGAAGACATGGACGAAGGATCCGGAGAAAACTCTCCCAAAGCACAGGACAACATGGATCTCGGAGATGATCTCGAGAACCAAATGGCCAAAAGTACCGATCAAAGTTTGACTCCGGGAAATAGACCCAAAGCCATCTTTGCTACCGGCGCTGCCAAGAAGGCAAAGAAGAAGAATAAGAAGAACAAGACCCCGGCAAAAGATCCTCCGGCAGAGGAGGTGATTGCCGAGGAAAATGAGGAAGACTCAGATGGAGCACTTATCCCAGACGAGCCCAAAGAAGAGTCGGTGGATGGACACGTAATCACCGAAGGTGCGCGTAAACTCATCGATGTTGCATTAACCACACCTATTCCTACAGCTGCGGAACTTACTGCTGAAGAGTTGGACGAGAGGGCCTAGGCCCTAGAAGCGCGTCGCCAAGTACTCCTCGATGAAGCCAAAAACCTTGAGGAAGAAAAGAAACGCATGGCAACTGTGGAGAAGTACAATTCTAGGCAACATCAGAAGACTAGGAAACGTCATACTCATGACGACCAATTCCTGCAGATTCACAAAGTCCTCTTTGGAGGAGGGATGCCTCGGCACGATAGCAACGGGGATTGGGTGTATCCAACACTAGTACAGAATACCATTGCGGCTTGAGAAATCCTATCTGCTAATCCAGGCCCAGAGCAGATCCAGTTGGGCATTAAGCTACTCAACAAGGGTCTAGAACAGCAAAATGTCGCCCTATCCGGAAGTCAAAAACTGGTCTCCCCATTCTGACCAATGTCGCACGGATCCGGCCTGGGCTGACATAAGACCCCAACGTGTTCCGGAACAGCATCATCGTTCTGACCATCGGGAAGACAACTACTCAAGAACCGGATCTTCAGGACAGCACCACAAAGCTGCACGTGACTGGCGCAACATTACCCCAGTTGCGGAGCAAGAGGCAATTGCTGCACTGAATCCGAAGAATCCTCCCTAGCAAGAGTCGAAAGATCGGAGGGAAGAAGATAAAGAGAAACGTCGGGAGGAGGACCAACAAAGAATGTCACCTCCTAGACATGCAAGCCGTCCGGCCGACGGGCGAGGGAACAACGGACACCGTGCCGAGACAAATTGGCAGGAGGCTCGTCGTAATGAAGATCCTCCCCAGAACCGGAATAATGACGCTCCGGACGGAGGCCGGCGATCAGCCGGAAACAACCCAGCTGCTCCACCCTCTCCACCAAGTAGCCATCACAACGGTTCCCAAGGAAGCCAAGGAGGGCGTCGTGGTGGAGGAGGTGGTGGTAGATGCCGAAGTCCGGCTCCAAGGCACCACAGCCGCAACCGTCATTCGGGATGATCTTTATCCCCAAGTGACGCAAGACACAGGATCAATTCCAACATAGAGGCACGGCGCTACAAAAACGATGATATATACGTGGGCCCAAAGTGCTTCGGACCACGCATAAGAGCCACAAAATTCCCAGAAGGATTTGCTATCTCAAGACACATTCAAGCCTACGACAGCATAGCTCGGCCAGACACTTGGCTCCTGTATTTCTTCGAAGCTTGCTGTATCGCCAAAGGTGGAAATAGCCTGGTCGCAACCCGATATCTCCCACTCATGTTGCGGAAGACGGCATGATCATGGCTCAATGAACTTCCGGAGAACACCATCCACAACTGGTATGACATGCAAAGTGCGTTCTTTCGGAATTTCGAAGGCACATACCGGAGGCCCTGTATGGTAGGAGACCTACAGCGTTGCACCCAGAAAGCTAGAGAAACTTGTCGGGATTATCTCGGACGATGGATCGACACCAAGAACTCTTGTGTAGGAGTAAATGACCAAACTGTGATTGAAGATTTCATTGCAGGTCTCCCAATTGGTTTACTACGTCATCGCTTGAAGTGTGACAAAGTCACTGATTTGGGAGAGATGATAGAAACAGCGAGCAAGTATGCAGATGCTGACGATAATGGAGAGGGACTACTTAACGCCCTAGCTATGCCACATTCGGCAAAACAACCAAAGCAACAAGCTGAGAAGCGCAAGAATACCTCGGAAGAAAAGCCCAACACGGAAACGGCGGTAGTCACTGCTACTTTTGGGTCCGGAGGACGAGGATGACATGGCGGTGGCCGCGGACGCGGTCGTGGGACGTCAAGAGTTCAAGGTAGAGGAGACCAGCAACCTGGAAAAACCTACTCTTGGGCCGACATTGCAAATAACCCATGTGTGCATCACCAAGACGCCATCGTTGCACTGAATCCGAAGAACCCTCCCCGGCGAGAATCTAACGATCAAAGGGGAGAAGATAAAGAGAAACGACGGGAGGAGGATCGTCAAAAGATGCCACCTCCTAAACATACAAGTCGTCCTGCTGAGCCTCACCATGGTGGGAACGACGGACGAAGAAACGACGGAAACCATGCTGGGACAAGCCGGCAGGGGGCTCGTCATAGTCAAGACCCTCCCTGGAATCGGAATAATGACGTTCCGGACGTAGGCCGGCAATCAGCCGGAAACTATCCAGCTGCTCCACCCTCCCCACCACACAGTCATCACAACGGCTCCCATGGAGGGCAAGGAGGACGACATGGCGGGGGAGGTGGTGGCAGAAGCCGAAGTCTAGCTCCACGGCACCGCAGCCACAACCAGCATTCGGGATGATCTCTATCCCTGAATGACGCAAGGCACATGATCAATTCCAACATAGAAGCTCGGCGCTATGACAACGATGATTTCTACGTGGGCCCAAAGTGCTTCGGACCACGCATCAGAGCTACAAAATTCCCGGAAGGATTTGCTATCTCAAGACATATCCAAGCCTACGATGGCATTGCTCGGCCAGATACCTGGCTACAGGACTTCTTCCAAGCTTGTTGCATCGCCAAAGGCGGAAACAGCTTGGTCGCAACCTGATATCTCCCACTTATGTTGCGGAAGATGGCACGATCATGGCTCAATGAACTTCCGGAGAACACCATCCATAACTGGTATGACATGCAAAGTGCGTTCTTTCGTAATTTCGAAGGCACATATCGGAGGCCCTGCTCGGTCGGAGACGTACAACGTTGCACCCAGAAAGCCGGAGGAACTTGCCGGGACTATCTCGGACGATGGATCGATACCAAGAACTCCTGTGAAGGAGTAAATGATCAAACTGCGATTGAAGCTTTCATTGCAGGTCTCCCAATTGGTCTACTGCGTCATCGCTTGAAGTGTGACAAGGTCATTGATTTGAGAGAGATGATAGAAACAACGAGCAAGTATGCAGATGCTGACGACAATGTAGAGGGACTACTTAACGCCGTAGCTATGCCACATTCGGCAAAACAACCAAAGCAACAAGCTGAGAAGCGTAAGAATACCTCGGAAGAAAAGCCCAACATGGAAACGGCAGTAGTCACTGCTACTTTTGGGTCTGGAGGACGAGGATGACATGGCGATGGCCGCAGACGCGGTCGTCGGACGTCAAGAGTTCAAGGTAGAGGAGACCAGCAACCTGGAAAAACCTACTCTTGGGCCGACATTGCCAATAACCCATGTGTGCATCACCAAGACGCCAATGGGGGCTCGTCCCACACAAACGCCGAGTGTCGTTTCAATGACGACATCAAGAAAGACGATACCGCTGGCTATAGGGCTAAGCGGAAGAAGGGAAACAAGAATCCCAAAAAGGATAAAGAGACCAAGGAAGATTCTGACATGGAGGAAGCTGATGCTTCAAATCCCAAGCCGGAAGGGAAGAAAAAATTTCCGACCAAGAAAGACACTTACATCACCTTCCTCGGATCTCAATCAGCTAATGTCAAGAAAGCAGTTCTACATGAGCTCAATGCAACAGTTCCGGCTGTCCCTCAATTTTTGGAATGGTCGGAAGTGGCAATCACCTTTGACCGTGCTGATCATCCGCCTAAGTTACACAGGCGAGGAAAATACGCCTTAGTCGTCAATCCACTTATTAACGGCTATGGTTTCTCCAAGACTCTCATGGACGGCGGCAGCAACACTAATATTATGTATGTCGAAACGCTACGCTGGATGAAAATCTCGGAGACCCAGCTGAACTACAGCTCTGTGATCTTTCACGGAGTTCCCAAGAAGACAAGCAAATTCCCTGGGGGAAATCACTTTGGATGTTACCTTTGGAACTCCAAAGAAATACCGGACGGAAGCACTTTCCTTCGAAGTGGTCCCACTCAAGAGCACGTACCACGCTATATTCGGACGTCTGGCTTACTGGGCTTTTATGGCTCGTCCGTGTTACATTTACAATATGATGAAAATTCTAGGTCCCAACGGTGTGATCACAATCAGGGGAGACCTGAAGAAAGCGCGAGAGTGCGAGGATGGAAATGTCGCCTTTGCTGAAGCCGTGATGCACGCCCAGGTCTACCGGGAGATCAAGAAGAGCATAGATCCGTCCGAGATGCCCGCAATGAAGAAGGAGGTGACAAAACCGAAATCGGAGTTCAAGGCATCAAAAGAGATGAAGAAGATGCCGTTGAAGGATGATGACCCCTCCAAGGTGACCCAGATAGGCATAGGCCTAGATAGCACATAGGAAAGCGCGCTCGTCAAGTTCCTCCAAGCAAATCAAGATATCTTCGCATGGCAGCCATCTGACATGACCGGAGTACCTAGGGAACTTGCCGAGCACTCTTTAAATGTAAACCCGAACGCTAAACCCGTCAAACAGTCCTTACGATGTTTTGGCGATGAAAAGCATAAGGCAATAGCTAAGGAACTAGCACGACACGAGTTAGCCAGATTCATAGAAGAGGTCATCCACACTGAGTGGTAGGCCAATCCTGTAATGGTCCCTAAAAAGGACACCACTAATTTAAGGATGTGTGTTGATTATACTGCCTTGAACAAGGCTTGTCCCAAAGATCCGTTCACTCTGCCTAGGATTGATCAAGTTATCGATTCTACGGCAGGCTCGGAACTCCTATGTTTTCTTGACGCATATTCCGGTTATCACAAAATTCGGATGAAGGAATCTGACAAAGCAAAACTTCATTCATAACCCCCTTCGGAACCTTCTGTTTTGTTACGATGCCCTTTGGGCTAAAGAACACAGGAGCTACGTACCAACGCACAATGCAGCGCTGCCTCCACGATCAAATCGGACGCAATGTACATGCATATGTGGATGATATTGTGGTGATGTCCAAAAAGAAGTAAACCTTGATTTCCGACTTGGAGGAAACATTTGCCAATCTACGAAAATACAATATAATGCTTAATCCAAAGAAATGCTTCTTTGGAATCCCTGCCAGAAAATTGTTAGGTTTTATTGTGTCTCAAAGAGGCATAGAGGTGAACCGAGACAAAATCAAGGCTATACTCAACATTTCCAGGCCAACTCGCTTTGAAGGACATTTATAGACCGATCCGCATTGCAAGCCGGCTCGGTGAAAGAGCCGCACCACTATACAAACTCCTGAAAAAGACCAAGGATTTTGTATGGACCGACGAAGCTGAAGCTGCACTGCAAGACCTGAAAGTAGTACTCTCATCTGCTCCCATCCTTGCGGCACCGGAACCACAGGAACCGATGTTGCTCTATCTTGCTGCGACAAACAAAGTCGTCAGTATCGTCATGGTGGTAGAAAACCGGACGAAAATCAGGAACACTTGGTGCAGCGTCCGACTTACTATCTCAGCGAGGTCTTAACAGAATCAAAGCAGCGGTATCCGCACTATCAAAAACTGGCTTACGGTGTGTTCTTAGCATCTTGTAAGTTACGACATTATTTTCAGGAACATCCAATTACTGTGGTGAGCACAGCTCCCATGAGAGATATAATCAACAATAGTGACGCCACAGGACACGTCGCCAAACGGGGCATAGAGCTTTCAGGTTTTGATATTGAGTACAAACCTCGTACAACAATCAAATCCCAAATCCTTGCTGACTTTGTTGCTGATTGGACAGAGACAAAGGATAATTTGACCCTCCCTGAGTCGGAATATTGGACCCTATATTTTGATGGGTCTAAGGCTCGCGGGGGCTCGGGGGCTGGCGTGGTGCTCAAATCTCCCCAAGGTGATAAACTTTTATACGTGTTGCAGATTCACTTCACAGCGACAAATAACATTGCCGAGTATGAAGCACTGCTGCATGGAATCCGGATTGCTAAGGATATCGGCATCCGTCGTTTGATGTGTTACGGAGATTCGGATCTTGTTGCTTAGCAAGTGTTGGATATTTGTAATGCAAATAAGCACATGGTAGCATATAAAGCTGTCGTGGATGATCTATCTAAATTGTTCGAAGGGTTTGAGGCTCAACACATCCCTCGAGCAGAAAATGAGGAAGCAGATGCATTATCTCGAATAGGCTCTACACGGAAAGAGGTCCCGAATGGCGCTTTTTTAGAGCACCTCAAAGTTCCCTTAATAAAGGGAGTAAACGAGGAATATCCGACCAAATCTAACTCACCTTTAATAGCAGTTTTGCCTATAATTCCCAGCTGGACTCAACCCTACCTTGATTATTTGGTAGATGGAAAATTACCTGAAGACGAAGTTCTAAGCCGACAGATCATCTGACGAGCAAAATCCTATACTATAGTTAGTGGTGAGCTCTATAAGCGGAGTGTGTCTGGGGTCTTTCAGCGTTGTGTATCTCCGGAAGAAGGAGTGGAAATCTTAAGAGAAATCCACGAAGGCGAGTGTGGTCGCCATGCTGCAGCCAAATCTTTAGTGGAAAAAGCTTTCCGACACGGTTTTTTCTGGCTTACAGCCAATGCAGATGCCGAACGGCTGGTCAAGACATGCAAGGGCTGCCAAAAGTACACCAAACAAGCTCACGTTCCGGTTGATTAGATGCGAACAATACCTATAACATGGCCTTTCGCGGTCTGGGGCTTGACATGGTAGGACCGTTTAAACGGGCTCCAAGTGGATTTACTCACCTCTTAGTGATGGTGGATAAATTCACCAAATGGATTGAGGCTAAACCCGTTACTAGTTGTGATGGAGCAACAGCCAAAAGATTTGTCGAGGATGTTATAATCTGGTATGGTTATCCGCATAGTATTATCATGGACAACGGGAGTAATTTCTCTATGGGAGAACTTGCCGAATTCTACAATGAACAAAATATCCGGCTTGACATTGCGTCAGTCGCACATCCGCAGGCTAATAGACAAGTTGAAAGAGCAAATGGTTTAATCCTACAAGGCCTAAAACCGAGACTCGAAGCACCACTACGATGTGCTGCGGGGGCTTGGGCAGAGGAATTACCTTCTGTAATATGGAGTTTGAGAACAACTCCGAACAGGTTAACTAGATACACACCTTTCTTCTTGGTCTATGGCGCAGAAGCAGTTCTTCCTAGTGACTTGATTCATACTTCTCCTAGAGTGGCCGCGTATATCGAAGAGGATGCCGAGATTTCTCGAGAAAATGATCTTGACTTAGTCGAAGAAGTTCGCATTGTTGCTGAGATGAGATCAACAGCCTATCAGCAGAAGTTACGCAAGTATCATAGCCAGAGAGTCAGAAACCAATCTTTCAATAAGGGCGATTTGGTTCTCTGGCTTGTGCAACAAAGAAAGCACAAACTTTCCCCGGTATGGGAAGGGCCATTTTTGGTTAGTCGAGTATTATACAATGGTTCATACTACCTAACTGATATGAGGTCAGTCAAAGAAAGACCTGCTACTAAGAAGAGAAAGAGAGCTGAAGGAAGTATAAATCTGGATGAGTTAGATAGACCATGGAATATTGCTCAGCTACGTCCCTTTTATTCTTAGTTTATCCTTCTTTGTAATCATATATGTGTACATGTTCTGTGAGAAATAAAAGTTTTTGTTGCCTCAAGTTTTTTCTAAGAAGTTTTTACCATCTTATTTCAGAATGATCATGTCACAGTCGAAAATCCCAGAATACTTGAAAGTACTTTATGCTCATGTTTGTTCTGGTTTAGATTTCCGATTCTAAAAATTGCTACCTTCGGGTATAAATCTAAATTTCTAGTCTATACTTTGGTTATTTGTCTGATTGCTGGATGCGGGTATTTTTAGAGTAGTGAATTGTTGGTACTGGAAGCCGGCTTTGTTTCTGAGCTTAAACTGGTTTAGCAATTGAGCTCCGTTGCTCGGCAAAGTTTCCGTGCTGAAAGTTGGCCGGCTCATGAAAGGGACGAGGCGGAAAGCCAGATAAACGATAAGTGCAGACAAAAAATACAAGTGCTTATGCAAACATTTCAGGCACAAAATATTTAAGTTAACAAATGCTGAATAGATAAAAGCTTAGCACTAGCGAAAGTGTTGCACTACTTATTTACAGATCCATAATGTTTTTAGAATAACACATCTGTTCTTTCTGATGATCTATGATGCAGGAGGAGAGGTAGGAGCTGCCGGCTCGCTGGATACATCAGCCGCACCTTCATAACAATCTAAGATGTTCAAATTCGATATGGTTTGATCATCGTCGGAAACTTCAGCTGTTTCTTCAGGAGGAGGAGGCGGCGTGTCCACGTGGGTGAAGAAGGGAGTGTCGTAGTGGTCAAATCAGCTACGTGGAACCCTTATCTAGCGCAGGAGTCCATGATGGCTTTGATATCTTGTTCCTAGCCGTCTTCGTCCACAGTAGAATACCCTCTGGTCACTTGCCAGATTTCCATGCTTCCATGGTGGCTCATAACCATGATGAGAGCGTTCTGTGCTGCGGATCGCTCGTAGGACATGTTCCAGTCCTGAACAAGCTGCGGCATATCCTTGGCCTTGTCTCGCACTTCAAAACTGGACATGTTGTGCATATCCGGAACCTTGAGAACCTCGCCAATGTCTTCGAGAGATTGGCGGAAGTCATGAAGCAAATCACCGACTTGGGTAAGCCGGTGGGTGCGAGGCTCAGTAGAGGCAGAATCCGTCAAGTTCAGAGGACCTGCGCATATAATGCAAAGGGTAAGTCAAATAAACCTGAATTCTATAGAGTCGGAAGATGTAGAAAAGTCAGAGAAAGGGAAACATACCAAGGATGACATCGTCGACTCTGGTCTTCTCTTCATGAAGACTATGGAGCTCAGCCCGGAGCATCGCGAAAATGTCCTTCTCTCTGAATAACTCGTCTTTGAGATCCGAGATTTTCTGATCTTGAAGCGCAATCTTGCAATCACGCTCATCGGTGGCCATGGAGCTGGATTCGAGAATCTGAGCAATGCTCTTCTCATGATCTGCCTTGAGCTTATCCAGCTCTTGGCGAAGTCCTTTGTTCTCCACCACCAAGATTTTCAGATTCTCGGCCTCTTCGATCATGCTGCAGGACTGTTTTACCAGTTCTGTAAGTCAAAAAAGAACAACAGTTCAACAAAAATTCGACTGTGAAACAAAAAAGACAAGGTTTGAGTCTCGAAATGTTTTACCTTTGGCCTCATCCTTGGAAACCTTCAGCTGTGCATTTTCAAGTCGGAGAGCTCTAATCTCTTTCCGCTTGTTGCAGATATTTTTTAATAATTCCTGGTTATATGAATTAACTTTCTGTAAGTCGGAATACCTAGAGTCAGAAGTCTACTAAAGACTCGGGCTAATATTGTAACTAACATCAACACGAGCCTTGGGGGCTACACTAGTTCATTCTTTGGCATCCTAAGTAAGCATAAACCCGGATTTGACTATCCAACTTGTGCTTGGGGGCTAGAGGATAGGATATAAAATAACATAAAGGAAAAAGTGAGTTGGAATTCCGACTTACATGTTGTTCATGTGTGAGCTTGCTCAAGCACATGTTCACTTCAGTTGTAACCTTCTCGACAAGGGTGAGCAGGATCACTGGTGGAGGTGGTAATACACCAGCTCCCAGTCCCTCGTCGCAAAGGCGGACTTGTTCGAGAAGTTCGGAGTACTTGATGTCCTCCGCTTCTTGTGCTTCTTCTCCGATAGAAAGACTCCAGCTTTCTAGGCACTGCCAGGCCAGATGCTGGATTTCCTTCGCAGATTTCCGAGACAGGCCAAGTTTGGCAAGTCCCGGATTACTTAGGAGGTTGTCGGCGAAGATTTCTGCCGAGGGATCATTACCCGAAGAGGGTTCACCCTTATCAAAACCTGAGTCACTCATGGTGACATCAGTCTGCGACTCAAGGATCGCTGGCTCTGCTGAGGGAGCCAGATCTTCTACAACAGTCGGAGACTTAGTAATCTCCGGTGTTGTAGAAGGCTGAGGAGCGGGAGTCAGAGGAGCCACGGCAGGAGAAGCCAGTTTGAGTTTCGACTGGCCTAGGGGCTGTGCGGCAGCATCCTTCCCCTTGCCCTTGATGAGCTGTTTAGCTCTAAGAAGACTATAGAACAAATAATATTACATCTTAGAAGGAACTACAAGCAAAATACAAAGACCTCGTGAAGAAAGATTACCTCTTCACAACTGGCACTTCCTTTGTGCCGATAGCCACTATTGGAGCTTTGCGCTTTCTAGGCACAACATCCGGCAGTGGGACCAATTCCTCCTACTGAGAAAACTCGGGAGGATATCCCTCGATAGGAGCGAACTCTGACTCGGGGAATTCAGCAAGCTGAAAAGGAAAAAAGCATCTCAGTATTGCAAAAAAGATAACACATAGATGAGCACACAAAAAAGAGTTATTGCTGGAGTTTACCGGAGTAACAGGATCTTCCGCTGTATGCATGTCCAGGGACAGCTCTGGAATCTTCCTTTCGATATGCTCCCTCATCAGCCATTTGATTTGGCATATATAGTCCTACGGCTTTAAGGACTTGGGGCTGATGCGGAGGGAATCTTTCTTCGACGACGTGATGGAATGCATCAGTCGATCTCCATGATGTTGAAGAGGTTGGATCCGGTGAGAAACCCAGCACTGGACAAAGTCGCACCCTCTCAGGCCCTTGTGCTTCATCAGATATTCAGTCCGCCTCTTGGCGAATCGTCACTGAGAGCCGGAGCGACCTCATCCCAAGATGCTTGAGGTGTGGCGGCTCCATCGACGAAAACCGGCAATGCAGTAGCTTTGCTGGGAGCAGGAATATCCTTATGATAGAAAAAGGTAGTCGGGCATTGTTTGACCGACTCACTAGCTAAAATCCGAGGACAAACACGCTCACGCCTAACCGAAAAACTAATAGTATCGGTAATATAAGGATTTTTGGCAGTAATGGAATTTCTCCGGACATGGAAGTAGTACTAGAAGAGAGTCAGGCTCGGCCTAATGCCGAGATACCCCTCGCACAAAGAGGCGTACACGCTCATCTCTAAGATGGAGTTCGGGGGAAGATGGTGGAGATGAACACCATAGTGATCTATAACCTCAGAAAAGAATTCTGAGGGAGGAAAGGACATACCTCTGTCGAGGTGACTGCCGAAATGCACTCGCTCGTCGGTGTGAGGGTTAGGGACGGTTTCGCCGAAGCTGCTCCGCCAGTCGCCGGCACGGAGGAGCCCTTCGTTTTCTACGCCGAGGAGCTTGGTGTCGTTGAGGACGCATGGGATCCAAACCCCACGAATGCTTTCTTTCTCTACCGCCGCCGCCGTCACCACCGCCGCTGCTGCCGCCGCCAAGCCGGAGGATGAAAAAGAAGCCATTCTCTCCGGTGAGCCGACGACCTTGGATGGGCGGCGCTGAGGTTTTCTCTAGAGGCAGAGGAACACTAAGTGCTAGGGAGGAGTAGAGGGGAAGGAAGCGGCACTAGGAATAGGTGAAGAAGATGAGGAAAAGAAATCCTCACCCCTTATAACCGCCAAGCCACGCCAAGATTTGTGCAAATGTTACAGTAAATACGCCACGCGTCGTGGAAAGAACTGGGAAGCCCCCACACGATGATTACGCCGCCTCGATCTCCACACACTCATTGAAACGACGCCTCGGTTCCGTGAAAGGCGGACCCACCAACGGTCGTGCTGACAGGAAATGTCTGTCAGTGACGTGACTTGACCCTGACTGGTGTCAGATGACGTCAGAGACCAAGTTCCGGCTTAGTTTGAATTTCGAGCTGGAAATCCAAATAACGTATTTATAGGTCTGACTTATTTTAAGACCCAGATCGTATCTTTTGTTTTGAAGTTTCAGGAACCCTTCAAGATTCAGCAAGCCGAAGATCAAGTTGGATGATGATAAATCCGACTTTGGATCTGGAGACTTCCGGGGGCTGCTGTTGGGGATATACTTTCCGGGTATCCTCACAGTTCCTCACTGACCAGGGTGGCCCACTTCAGGTTAGATCTTTGCTTCACGGGCGGCACAGTCAGGGAGAAGGGACAGAGTCCAGTCCGGCTACGGGAAGGCCTAGAAGACTTACCAACATAGGCCCATGGTGTTACTTATAGTTCAAGATGTACTCTGTAACCGACTCTTAGTTGTAGCAGGATAAATCTCTCCTGTAAACCCTAGGCCGGATATCTATATAAGCCGTCCTAGGGAGAGCCTTTAGGGCACACCCTTACTATCACAATCTCAACTCGCACAGGCAAATCCCTTGTAACCCATATTCCGGCTCTATCGTATTACTGGATTGCTAGCAGGAGTAGGATCCATCCAAAGCCGGTGGATTCGAACCTAGGTAAACTTGTGTGCTCACCGTCCCGGAACACTGTACGTCTCACACCCCTCTCTTCCACACGCCCCGAGGACCCCCTCATGGCGTACTTGTCATCAATCCGACGACAGACTCTGCTTTTTAGGTAGTTTTTCAGATCCGTGCAGTTTAGGAAATTTCGAGGATAAATTTTCCTATCAAATTGTATGATGCATTGTGGTGTTTACTTAACTCTTTTTAGGGTTGTGCATTGTGCATTGTACTTCTTACTTAATTCTGATGATGCACTTGTGCTATTTGCATCATCCTACCAGCTTCGGTGGAAGAACATATGCAAAAATCAACGACTTGCTAGGCGATGTATTTGGTCAGATTCTTGGCAGGCTTCCTCTGCACCCATCCTGCATACTAAGGGCATTAGTCGCCCAAAAATGTTGAATAGACTTCATGGAAAGCAACGATTTCAAATGGCTAACTCTATTACACAATAGAGGAATACTGTTATTTGGGTTTTTCACCAATAGCTCCGAGGATGCTCGATTCTTAACAGATCATAATCTTGACTAATCCATCTTCTAGAACCTGAACAAGCTATTTGAAGTACATAAAGCCTACAAACCATATGTACTCGGATGTCGCAATGGTAGGGTGCTACTTCATTATCCGCAAGAGTCTAACATGATAAAGGCCTGGGATCCAATCAGTGGAAGTGAAACAGTGATACCAAAACCACCAATTTGGCGGAGACGTGAGTATGATAGCGGCACAATTCTCTGTTCAAGAAATCATGGGCAATTGTCTTCACACTATTGCAGCAATTTCTAGGTTGTTTGGATAGTAACCAATGGTAACCAAGCACTAGTGCAGAGGTACTCATCAGAGTTAGGAAAATGGGAGGACTGGATAGAACCTGCTGAGATGCTGGCTAAGATTGATCGCGGGCCGTCAACTCTCATAGGGGAGATTTTGTAATGGCCAACATTGAACTCAAAATATATAATTGCCTTCGACAACGTGACAACAAAATTGTGTTATATTGAGTGCCCCCGTGAGACACATTGTAGCACCCTAGGTAAAACCACTACTAGAAAATCGCTTGGTGTTTGTATTTTGTGCATCATCACGATCGCATGATCATGTCATCATGTCGCGTTGCATTTGCGCATCATCATGAAGTCATGCATATGTTTGCCTAAAAACTATTTCTCTAAAAGCCTATCTTTGTTTTCTAAACATCTCCTCTCTATTTCAAATGTAAAACCCTTGGTCTCTTCCGAATATTTTTATTTTATCTAAAATTATTTACAAAAGGTTTTTAAAATAAAACAGAACAGTAAATAAAGAAAAACTATTTTATATAGGAGAGGCCGCCACCGGCCAGGCCAAAGGCCCAGCTAGCAGCAGCCTACTACCGAGAGAAAACTCTAAAAACTACCTAACTACCCACACACTCATCTATCTATTATATCCACTACAAACCTACCCGTATACACACCACACCCCATTTTCTTTAAAATAGCTAGTCTATTCTATCTAGCTACCCAGCTAACCTTGTGGAATCGTATCCTACACCACTCTGGTCAACCAAACCAACACCAGTCTTGCACTGTTTCTCTTCCCATGCCTAGCACGTGATCAAGCCAGCCAAGTACCACCCGAGGCCACTCGTGCCGATTCCATGCCTCCTCTCCACCTTACCTTTTTCCCCTGCCTTAACCAACAGCAGCAGTAGCGGAGAGCCAACGACCCCTCTCATATCCTCTGTATCAAGATCTGGATTGCCCTCCTCTTCTTCTTCTCCGAGCCACAAACCCTAGGCTACCATGATGACCTCGTCGTCTACCCTGCCGCGTTGTTGATCTGCCACTGGATTGGGTCCGTCGTTGAAGCCAGGAGCTCCACGTCGAGTTGTGCACCGGTATGGTACAAGGAGCGAGGAGGAGAAGCCCTTGAACGCCGTTGCTGCCCCGTGCATCGGCAGCACGCTATCGTTGTCTTTTTCCTCTCGCCGCCATCTCTGACAACGCCCAGCTCGGCCACCTTGCTCGCAAGCATCAGGGTGAGCTCACCTTCCTCCCCCTCTCCTTCCCGGTCGTTTACCGTAGCCCTTGCATCACGTGCATTCTATCGACCAGCTTGTGCATGTCGCCGCCCCCTCGCCGTTCTCAGTGTTCCGCCCGCCACCAGACAACGCCAATGTGCCGTCATGCTACCCATGTCGCGGTGTACCTCAAAAATGCCTCCGTAATTTTTACATCAACGGATCATCCTCTTTGTGTGCCACCCGAGCGCCACTAGTTGGTGCCGTTCGCTGATAGCAGCACGCACCATTTGTTTTCTTCAGACACACAGCCGCAGTTCGTGCGTGTGTATTGTTGAAAATATAAGCAATAATCCATATGATTTAATCCGAATAATAAACTAATAAAGCGTGATTATACAGACAATACTAAAACTAACCATGCAGATCAACAAAGTAGATGAACAGATTACATCTAAATAAGATAAACCTATCACATCTATACCGAACGCTAGAATAAGGAATTCTAACAGAATCTGAAATAAGAAGTTCAGTATTACGTACGGTAGAGCAGCGGAAACAGCAGCCGTGGCGGTAGCAGCAGCAGTAGCCGCAGCATCGTCAGCCATGTCGTCGATGTAGAGGCTGCCGATGTCCGGGAAAAAGTCCTCATCGGGGAAGCAGTCGTCGGAAGACGTTGTGGAAGCCAGTAGTCGCGCTTGAGCGCTCCCCAAAAACTTGATTGCCTCTCACCTGTACAGGTTCACAAGAAGGCGGGGTTCCGAAGGCCTACTATCCCGATCTGCGGTGCACGCCGCAAGCCGGGATGGGGAAGACGAAAGCGACGGCGCAATAGACTGGAAGGAGACACGTGTGGTAAGCGATGCCAATTAGGTTTAGCACGGAGGTTTATATAGCGCAGGTCAGGGAGATCGTGGGACTTAGCCCATGTCCGAGTCGGTAACAGCCCACGTCCCATAAAGACTGGAAACGTCTAACTAATTAACGCGTCCGTTAATGACTCGTAATTAATCAAAGATTAATTTTCCTGACTAGCAAAAATAAAGCTCGGCTCGGCGAGATTCCCGCAACCCGCAGCGCGCGCGTCGTGATGAGGCGAGGCGGGCGGTGTCGGAGGAGGAGTGCATGAGAGCTGCTCTTCTTCTCACACCTTAGTGAGTGGTGGAATAGCCTAGTATATAAGGAGGTGTAACTCTCACTCAGCTAGCAATGTGGGACTAAACTTTGGCACCACTAGCACAACCATATGATGCCATGCATAAATGGGCCGAAGAGAATTTCAGAATTTGTCTAATGGGCCAACAACCCAAACCTCACCAAATTCCAACAATCCCCCATAAAGTCTCATTGGCAAATCCCCTCATTTCCATTCTAGAATATTGTTTTATATACCGGTGTGTAGTGGAGACTGTTAAGTTGAACTTCCACATTAAACTTCATGCTACACTAGCGAGCAACTTGAATAGTGGACTATGTCTTGAACTACAAGTTTTCTGCACACTAGTTTCATAAAAAATTTAGACCAGTATAGGGCTGCCGCAGGGCTTCCCCGCGGTTTGGAGCTTATGCGTCATACTCCAGGGCCTTTCAGGAGTTTATTAGAGAGCACCCAACTCTCACGGACTACGACATTTAACAGTCATACTCATATAGGTGTGTTCCTCAATAGATGTTCTGCAGGATAACATCTCTACTTAGAAAAGCCACTTGGCACACATTAAGATAAATATCAACCTGCCATGCAGAATGAGAGAGTATTGCATCTTTATGGAGATGTAAATATAATATGGGCATACTCTCCTCTCAGCTGATCAATAGCTTGTCTCCCAGCTCTAATTCACGGGATCTCCGATCACATAGAGTGGGTTGCCACTGCGAACAACTCATTGTGTGGGTCTCAAACCCATCTCCCTCGATGCATTATCTATCACTGTCGTTGTATTGGGAACGGCAGTACCTAAGCAGGTTAGATAGAGGTGTGGGGACTAGCAGGGAAGATATCAACGACGTCCGCAGGCGGGATTGGATACAAGCGAGCGTAGCTGGACGCAGGAAGTACCCAGGTTTGGAGCCCTCGTGGTGAGGTAAAGCTCCAACTCCTGCCGATCTGACTATGAGCGATATACGGGCTACAAGTGCTCCTCGAGCTGTATTCTCAAGCTACTGTCTTAATGCATACAGACCAACCCTTTCTACTGAGGCATTGCCTCTCCTTATATAGGCAGAGAGGCAACGGTCTTACTGGCCAGTCCGGCTGACGGGCCCCACAGGTAGGTCCCAGCCGGCTGGTCACCTACAGTATCCGGTACAACTATGTCCCATCAGAGTACGAGCAGTATGGCTGTCGTGGGCACAGTGAATGCCTTGCGAGCCTGTCGTCAGCACCGGGCCACTGTTCCCGTGTCACCCTGCAAAAGTCTTCGGTATGGCCGAGTAGTTGCCAGTCTTGTCGTCGTACCAGGGTGTATCGTGCACTGTGCCACACGCCGCCATGTCCTCCTGATTGGTTCCGGCTACGCTGTTGTAGCCGGCTGCTTCTCGCCGCTCCGGCTACCTCATGGTAACGGGCTTGACTTTCCTTGTCCGGCTGCGCTTAGCCAGCCAGACACGATCCGACTGCCGTATTTCTTATTTGGTTGGGGTATCCGGAGGTCATCCCCCCGACACTAGCCCTAGAGCGTGTGTAGATTTCGCCCTTAGGTGAAATGTGCGTGCGCTCCCTCTTCGTTTTGAATTTCTGGCCAGCTACGCCTGGCGGTTGCGCTACCCGTGACGTCAGTGCTGACGCCGGCCACGCGCGCACGCGCCATCATTACTCTGCGGTGGGCAGCGAAACGTCCCGTCGCACGTCGCCTCGGGAAACTGCTGCCTGGCTCTTCGGTTCTCGCTCGGGGATCTTCTGCGCACCCCGCATCTGCACACGGGATTTGGGGCGGTGGTTGGGGTGGTGCGCGCTTCGGTGGGCGCCACGTGGCACCGCGAACGGTTGCCCTTGCGGGCCTTTAAAGGGCCGCCCGGGGAGGGTGATTCCTCCCTTCGCTTCCTCCTACTCCCAGTTGCCTTCCTCTTCTCTCTTGCGCTCCTGCCTTCCGTGCTTCGCCACCGTTGCTGTTGTAGCTCGCCGCGCCGCCTAATTGACGTTGCCGGCGGTACGGGCCACCGCCACTCATCCATCGCAGCGCCTCCTAGCAAACCGGCAATGGTGGCCAAACGCGAAGCGTGGTGCGGCTCCTCTGTTATGGAGGATCACATCCAGAAGTACCGCGCCACCCGCGTCCTGCCGTCGGAGGAGGAAGTGGAGGTGCGGCTCGCGCCAGCGGAGGAGGTGTCGCCGCAGCTGGCGGAGGGGGAGCGGGTGATCTTCCTCTCGCACCTGGCCCACGGGTTCGCGCTGCCGGTGCACCTGTTCTTCCTCACCTTCCTCGCCTTCTTCGACCTCCGTCTCCACCATTTGGGCGCCAACGCCATCGGGATGCTGACGCACTTCACAGCCTTCTGCGAAAGCTACCTCGGGATCCAGCCAGATCTCGGGCTCTTCTGTCGGCTCTTCTGAGTCCGGCCGCAGGTCCAGTTCACGAAGGGGCCATTGGTCGTCTGTGGTGGTGCCTCCATCTACTCCTGCACGCAGACTGGCTACCCCAAGTTCTGGTTGTACGACACGGTACGGCTGTAGCAGCAGTCGTACTTCTACGTTCGCAACCTCACCGCCGTGGACCGGATCAATCTTCCGGTGTTCCAGGACATGGAGTCTAGCCGGAAGCAGTGGGACTTGAAGGTCTACGGCAAGAAGGCGGAGTCGGACGTGATGCTGCAACGCATGCGCTTCCTCGTCACCGCCCGTCTAACCGGCTTGGACATCACCCTTAGCTGGATGTCCAGGCTGATGATGTTGCTACAGCAGCGAGAGCACAAGATGTGCTTCTGCTCCGACCGGCTGGACCTGACCCGGCTGTCTCGCCGCAACCCCCGCTATCATAATCTGAAGGAGTGGGTGTGGACCATCACCAAGGAGCGGCTGCCAGAAGGCTGGACCTTCGGGCTGGCCCCTTACAGCCGTGACAACCGCGTGCCCTGGGTAGGTCTTTCTAGCCGGAATTCTCTTTGTATTTCTTGCCCTCTTTTATCCGACTAAGCTTTTGTCCTTGGCATATCTTCCCCTGCATCCTTCATGAGGAGGGCGAGGCCCCTCTTCAGACATTCACGCCTGACTTGCCCGAGCCGCGTGCTCGCCGGTCTGGCGAGGAGTCTGACGGGGACGAGAACGTCTTCCCTAGCTGGAACGACGAGCTGGCCGCCGATCCCCATGCGGAGGTTTACAAGGAGGAAGAGGCCGCGCCGGCCCCGGAGCCGTCACGGCGCCATGCGACGGACGGTGACTCCAGCCGGTCTGGCGCTGGCGGGAGTGGCTCCAGCCGTTCAGCGCCCCAAGAGGAGCCGGACCAGCACCCTTCCCTCGAGCTGCCATGGTCGGAAGAAAGGGCCACCTCCGATGGTACAGGGGTAAGTCCTTCTCCGGGCGCCTTTACTATCTTTCGCTTCTTTTGCTTTTTCTTATTTGCCTTTAGCTCATTTGCCTCCTTCTCTTTTCCTTTCCTTCTGTCGCTTCAGCACGTTGGTCTCCTTTGGGGCCGCGAGCCCGGCGCGGGCGCCGACTGGATCGCCGCCCCGCGTGCCGCCCGCATATGCCTTCGCCCCTCCTTCTTCTGAGGCGCCGCCACCGCCTCGGGGTGAATCGGCTGCCCCAGCAGGAGGAGGGGATCCTTCGCCGGCTACGGTGGTCCACCCGGAAACGGTTGAGACCACCTCGCAGAGCGAGGACGGCTCTTTCGCGGGGACGCGGAGGGCGGCCATCGGCAAAGAACTCGTAGTTGTCGATGACGACAACTCCGAGGACGAGTCGGGGGAGGAATGGAAGACGATGGTGGTTACGGTGAAGGAGTCGCTGGCCACCAATGCCGTGGATGATGATGCCTCCTCCGCCGCCTTGCTGACGGATCTCGCCGCCACCCTCGAGCTGGCGGTGAAGGAGATCCGGCTGTTGGAGGCCGCAGTCGGCGACAACCGGTCCTTGGAGCAGAAGCTTGCTGCTACCAACGGTACCTCTCACAGTAAGTTTGCGTCATCCGGATTCGTCCTTTTTTTTGCTGATTGCCGGTTTTGTCGCAGCTATCCTTGTGTGCGCTCAGCGGGAGATCGATCGCCTGAAGAAGGCGAACGACCGGCTGAGCAAGTCCAACTCCACGCTGCGGCTGCAGAACAAGGATTGGCACGCCAAGGTGGATGCTCTGGAGGCCACCGTCAAGGAGCGCGATGCCTCGCTCGCCGGCCGGATCGACGCCTTCAACCTTCTCGAGGCCCAGAACAAGGACCAAGAGAAGGAAATCAAGCGGCTGACGACGAAGAAAAGGCCCTGGTGGAAGAGCTGATGCAAGTCGGGCACACGGCCAAGGGTAAGTTCCTTTTTCTGACTCCTCTCGTCTTTCCAGATCCGGTAGCTGGATCTGACTTTCTTTTTTCTGACAGCTTTTTATCCCGGCATAGACATGCTGGCCAACAACCGGCTGCAGGAGAACTGGCCGGGAGCGCAGCCGACAGCCCAGGAGCTCGTCGTCCTTCTCGACGAGGAAGTTGTGAAGCTTCGCCAGGCGGCGCATGCCATCTTCTCCTTCCTGTGGCCGGACGCTCCGATCCCGAAGACGATGGCGTAGCTAGCTGCCAAGGTGGGGGAGGTGCCGGCTGCCATTGACCAGCTACGAGACTTGTGTAACTACCTCGGTGAATTACGCTCCTAGTTGCAAGCCTGGATGAGCGGAAATGGTTAGAATAGTACGGTGGGGCCCAAATGCCACTCACAGGTAGACCTTTTGGCCGTCCTAACCATTTCCAAACATCGGGACAAGAACGGGCGGCGTAATCGGCAGGCGAAGGGATCAACTACATACACAAATGAGTATGTATGCAAGCCACCATACAACAGTCCTCAGAGCCATTCCATCTAAAAGAAATAGAAATATTGCAACGCCATACGGCAAGATCCAAATATCCTAGATAGATATAATAGTTTAGGATATCTCCTCATACATCAAACATCGAGTATCGGTGAAGCGGAAAACAAGATCCGAGTACGGATAAGAAGCAAATCGGCATAAGATGCCCCATAAATAAACACATCCCGCCCACAGATCTCACGGATCCCCGTTCCCGGAATCTCTACACCGAGTGATTGTTGCCCACATCGTCCGTCTCCTCCACCCAGTATCTGTCTTGAGAGTTTACCTGTTCATCTGAATCAAACAATTTATCGTGTGAGACCCTAGGGGTACTCAGCAAGCCTTTATGCCTCTAAAGGGGACACAACCTGGGGTGACGCAATTGCAGCAAAAGATAAACCCTAACAATTCTATAGATACTCGCTAACCATCCGCCTAACCATAGATAGACGGATGTCCGTGAAATAATAACAACAGTTATAACAGTAATATTAACAGATCCATCCTCCTCCTAAACACGAGGAAGCGGACGAACAACCCCCATCCGTTGGCAGTTTTATTATCCATTCCATGAGTGTTGCACTATTTACTAGTCAGGTACTTAGTCATATTAAAAGCGGTACTTTAGTTGTACTTGTCTATGATCGAGAAACTGTGCTCCAAGTCGTCCATAACCGCGGACACGGATTTCAGAAAGTTTTACCCTGCAGGGGTGCACAAATAGCAACACACACTCGATCAACCTCGGAAAAACCAACTCAAAACCCAACGAGGCATTCACGACAAAGCGATCACAGGATTCAGAAATATTTCAGGGGGCCACCCCATTAAGCTACCCGCGACGAAGCTGGCCGGCTCCGAGACAGACTCAAGGTTTGTGTGGACGGCTGTAAACGACTGGGAACCCGAAAGTGTGACTGGGCTTGTCGATACAGCGAAAACGTGTCACGGTCCTAAACAGTACAGGTGCTCCACGCACAATCTTAAATAAAGTAGTAAAGCATGGCATAAGTACAGGATAGTAATAAAACCCCAAACTAGTTTGTGGCCTCAAGAAATAAGAATGAATCAAGCTCTGGCTCAGGGGGGTCCATAAGCCTCCCGGATGTGGATAGCGCGAATATTCAAGGAACAGGAATCAAGTACTCGGGGTCCTACGGGACACAAGTGAGCATGAAAAACCAAATAGCAGATATTGCTCACCGGTGCCACTTTCATTAGTTATCCCACTACTACTCAGGTTAAGTTGTTTAGGTACCTCGTTATCCATCAGACACGCACATACCCTACACATGCTGTTCTACGACCCGCATGGCTCAAACAACTCCTGTAGTAATGGCTCATGGGATGGAGGAACAAGCTTCGGTGGGGTTTAAAAGTAAAGGCTATGCAGTACTTGGGATTCATTTTAATGCAATCGTGACTCAATGATGCAAGAATAAGATAGAGGCAATAGGTACTATATGTATGCAAGCATGTGGTAGTGCTTGCCTGGCAGCTCAGTTGAAGCGAGAGAAGGATCTGGGTAGTGCTCCTGGGTTTCTTGATATATCCCCGCTTTCGTCTATTCGAAGAAGAACCAAACAAACAAGGGCCAACATAAATAAAGTGCACAAGCATATGAATTAAATGCGACAAGCAAACAATCATGCCATGATGAATGATGCACAATTTGCATGGCAATAATGTAGCATGGCATGGGTGAGGTGTGGAATACAAGAATAAAGCCCTTTTATTGAGTTTTAGTCACATTTTAACCTCATAAAAGTTGCTGTATACTTTATATTTATATGATGCATGCTGCAATTCAGAACATGGAATGCATAAACAGAAAGGTCTCGTCGAGCTGATCATTTTAGACATATCATTTGTCAAATTTGGAGTTATAAAACAAAAGTTATTAAATAATTGAGAAAAAGGGCATTTTATTGTAATTTTAATCAACTCGAAATTTAAAGTGTACACAATATATTTTGAATGGCATATTTGAATTCCTCACATTTTTCTGATTCAAAAACATATATTACATGTTTAATTTGGATTTATAATTTAAAAGTTATTTAAATACAGATTTGAATTTGAAATTTAAAACAAAAATTTGAAAAGTTTAAATTAAAACAGGAAACAGAAAGTCTTTTGTTACTCGCGCAGATCTAGCCACAGACAGTGACAGGTGGGGCCAGGCTGACTTGGCGAAAACAGCTGTGAAAAACCTTCTCTGTCACCATGGCTAATCTAGCCGCAAAGAATCGACCAATGGCTGACAGCCGGACCACGCCAGTGGTTGGACGCATCGGTGACACGCGGCGAACCCAGGGACTACGGTTGAGAAACGCAAAGTAGAGGTGCCTTTTTATAAAACCGCACAGAGGCAGACAGGTGGGGTCGGCAGGAGCGCGGGTTGAGGAACACAAAACGGAAGGGGGTTTGTGCAAAAGGAGAGGTGCTACTGTTTTTCTTCCTCCGTTTCTGACGAACCAGCGGTGCTGCGTGAGAGGAAAAACAGGCGCCAGGGCTCGATCGGCATCCTCGCATGGGCGGCGGCGGCTACCGCTGCGGTGGCTTGGGGGGTTGTTGGGAGGTTCGACTACGCGGCGAGATATGGGTTCTGCGATGTCTGAGAAGCTGACGAGCGAACCCGCCAGGCGAGGGCGTTTCGCCGGATCCGCTGTCTAGGAAGAGAAAACATAGGGAGGGTGCCAGAGAGATACAGCAGCTCACCGTGAGTGCGACAGAGGCTGTGGATCGGGCCGGGGTGCAGGGGATCATTGACGGAGCTTGCGGCCGGCGGGGTTAGGGTTTTGGCTCGGCTCGTCGGCGTAGATGGTCCGTCTCCTCCTCGACGTCGTGTACGGAGCTGATGCAGAGGACCTCCCCGACCTTGCCGACAACCTCCTGCTCGCCTACGCCTCCTGGATCGACGGGGGATGGTGGAGACCGACGGTGGCCGACGATAGAGGGTGGCCGTTGGTGGAGAGGAAGGAGAGAGAGGCCACAGGGCAGGAAGACGTGGGGAAAGAGGGTAAGTAGGAGAGGAGGGGGAGGCACCGTGGGGATCAGGTTGGAGATAAAGGTGGCTTCGGCCACCTTTTTCCTTCTTCTCCTCACGTGCTCGAGCTGGAGCTCGACTAGGGCAGGTAGGGCAGCTGGCAGGTGGGCCAGGGGAGGCAAGGCAGGCTGCCTCGGGCTGGTGGGGTCGCATGGCAGGGAGATAGGGAGAGGGAGGCTCAGGCAAGGGCTGGTGCTAGGGTTGGGGTAGCTCGTCTAGGTTAGGAGGAGGGTATATGAGGTGTGGGACCATGGAGAGGGGGTAGCCAGGTGGGGCCACCAAGGGGAGGCTCGGCATGGTGAGAGGGGAACCGAGAGGGGAGGGTAGATGGCATGGGGTTCGGCCTAGGTAGAGAGAAAGAGAAGAGGGTTTAGGGTAGGGTAAGGTGGTAGGTTAGGGTTTCCTCATGGTCAAGGAAAAGGGGTGGTGATGGTGTTTAGGGTTTGAGTATGGCCAAGGCAAGACCAACCAAGGGGTTTAGGGTTTTGGTGATGAGCCAACAAGATCATGCAAGAGATGGAGGAGATGGTGGTGAGGGGTGTTGGTATGCATGAACAAGTGAGAGAAAAGGATGGACAAGGTGATGATCTTACAAGCTCATGCATGGCACTACTCAAGTGAGGTTGATGAGGTTTGAGGTGAAGAGAGAAAAAGAGGGAGGTTCCACTCAAAACAAAGAAAAACAAAGACAAGAAAAGGTGTTGAAGATGGTTGCATGGCCCATGCATAAACATTAATGCTAGGTTTTATCTTGTGAAAACAAAATAAATATCCATGGCATTTATACATATGCATTCCAAAAATATGGAATAAGCCAAGCTAAAAGAATTAAAAGGATGCCCCATGTGGAGTAGATGGAGATGACCATATTTGAATAAAAATGGGACATGCTAGTGTGTATGTGCCACTAGGTATTTAGTAAGCCCAAAGATATCCCAACATGATAATAACCCCAAAACAACCCATATGGAAGCTAGAAAAGGGTTCCACTCACAAGGCATGCAAAGGTGGCCATGTGGCTCTCATAAACCAATAATGTGGAAACAATATGGTGCATATATGAGAGCATGTGGAGATAGAATTGGATCCATCCCAACCCACATGAGCTAGAGGTAAAACCAAATAAGTTGCAATGCTCATATATGGTGGAATGGTGGAATGATGGGGTTATGACAAGAAAGGTGGTGGAGTTAAAAAAGATATGCCCCCAACTCAACTTGGGCATTAAACAATATATCAATAACCAAATACAATATCAAGAGGCAAATACAATTAATAATGCATAAGAGAGAAGAACCAAAGAAAGAGGGTTTTATATGATGCTCAAAATGCAAGGTGGCATGATGACATGAGCATGATATAATTATGATGCAACAATTATATATAGGAAGTAGCATTTATATAGACTAGGCTAGTAGCATTGCAATTGTTAGACAATTGGGATGCTACAACTCTCCCCCACTAAACAAGAATCTCGCCCCAAGATTCCTAGGAAAAAGAAAACAACACAAGGAGAGGCGGGTGTTCGAACGAAGGTGACCCTCACGTTGCCAAGTTGATGAACAACAGAATGGTGCGACCGCTACACCTTGTAAAACTTGCTAGACTTGTTGCGAGTCTTGCGTTTTGCTTTAAGAACAACGGGTTAGAAGAATTGAAGGATTGTCGTGAGACAAGAAGGATAGGATGGACATAGCTCCGGTTTTTCGAGAAACAAGATAAAAGACTAGAACCACTTGTGAAAGAAAGGACAAGATGATGTATCATGAATAAGGAAAAACACACCGTTAAGATTAAAGATTTACTGATACTAGAGAGGATGAAAACTTTGTCTCGCTGGAAGAAAAGAGCTAGATTGGAGAGGTTTTGAACCACTATGACGATAGCGTCGTATCTTCTCTCGGATTTGAGAAATGAAATACGGAAACAATATTGCCTTCAAACAATAGAGTCCCTTGATATCAACAGAAAAATTTAGTTAGACATTGTCGGATTAGATTCTTCTTGTGCCGGTAAGACTCCAAAGGATCACGCAATTGAGGTGCGCGGATATAACTTCTAGAGACGGATGTGAAGCCAGATCATGGTGGAATCCCGAGAAGCAAAGAATATGGAGGATCTGGAGTGTATTGTAGAGATACTTATTGCTTTCTTTAACCTTGAGGCTAATGCAATATATTTGTGGCTGATGGCATCAACCATAATTGGCTTTACCACAGAAAAAGAATTGATGAAACAAAGAGAGATAGTTTCCTTTCATCTTGTTTGGGAATGTCAAGCACCGGTAGAAAGACGAGGATGGAAAAGAGTTTGCGTTTGTTTCCACCAGATAATTGCAGATTTTGCTCCATCTAGAATAGACAGACCACCAACAAGATATTATTGATTACTTTCTTCAAGAGAGCACTCCGGAAAAACAAGGACGGAAGTAAAAGTATCAAGGGATAAAGGCCACTTCTAACTTCCGTGGAATGAGTGAAATCACATTAATTCACCAATTCAATGTACGAGAGCGAATGATAAGAGTAGTGGTATGGTAGCTACTCCATCCCGCACTCAAAGCATTACTCCGCACATGAATAAGAAAACCATGCAACCCAACTACCGAAACAGACTGAAAGTATTGACAATAACTCATGGAACTTCGTTAGAAAACAAGGATAGATGCAAACGATTCGCCGGATTCATAGATAGATAAAGATGATGATGTTGTCGTCATGTCGGAAGTACCAAGCCACCAAAAAGATATGAAGGAGGATTACGGAGAAAACTGCAAGATTCAACAGCTACAGAAAAGATAGCACCAACTTGAACGGAAGGAATACAAGATCTGGAAGGTCTTCATGGCCTCCGGTGGATTGAGCATAGATGATAGGACGAGAGGGTTTCAAAATATCACTTGACGAGACTGAGGTGAAAGAACTCCATGTTCTTCTTGAAAAGATTGCGAGAGATTTAGCAGTTTTGAGGAAATCTACGGCGGAACGACGATGATAACTTGCCAACAAGGAAAACTCCGGGTTTGATTGAAGATGGAAGATGGAATTAACAATGGACTTGCTGATTCCAGAATTGAAGCGATCTATTTAGCAGAAGGACGTGGCCGAGATAGGTGACTTCAAAAAGTCAGAATTCTCACTTTGAGACTTTGCACACAGGCAGTGCTCACGAAGCTTGAGAGAAAGAGACACAGATGATCTTCCATGTCCTTCCATTGATATGGAATAGGCAAGCATATTATCAACATATACCACCATGGATTAACAAGATATTCCCAGAATATCAAGTTCAAAAGGCGAGAGAAACGAACAAATGCTCGAACACTTCCTGAGCTCAACGCTCTTAGAAAGATCAATATTAAGAGCACGGGTTCGTGTTGAAGAAGATGCACTGGAAGAATAGATTATCTGGTCCTTCGGAAGAAAAAGAGATGTCACCGGGTTTACATTGTCGATTGGATCACCGGTTACAAAGATAAAGAGATCTAGGATAAGAACCGATGATAGATCATACCTTAAGCAAAGCTATCAGCGACGAAAAGATGCAATTCCCTCGTATCAAAGAGAATTTTGCAGATATGGAGTTCAAAAAGATGTGCCGCATGATGAACAGATGATAGACCACCGTATGGCCTTGAGAAACTCCGGATTGCCAAAGATGCTTGAATATGCATAGATATGATCACGGTGTAACTCAAAATCACAGGAGATAACCGTCACCATTTGGAGGATAGTGTGATTGCATTTTCCATATTCCACTCATGATAAGTGTCATATAGCTATGCCGAGAACCAAATTACAATCACCAGCATCGGATCGACACATGTTATGTAATTAGCCCAAGAGAATTGGAGATGAGATAAAACTCCAGGATTAAGCGCCGGTGACAAAAGAATGAGTTAGCATGGACATGCTGATAAAAGGGAGATAGATAATGTTTCACACACGACTGGAAAGGAGTGTGGAAACACAGATGTATCAAAGAAAAAATTTCCGCATTTTTCGGCATTAAAATACCAATAGATGCGCAAAAACACTTATCAGGTAGAGATTAGCAATTGATGATTTCACAGAATGTGGAGTTGCTAGAAGGAAGGACACCCTTAAAAAAGATGGCACCGGTTAACAAGGAATCAGATAGATCGCGCCGGTTTGCAAAAGCCTGTCGGTATGGAATGTACCAATAGTTGATAACCAAAGGCAGATTGTGATAACAAATTGGATGCAACAGATAGACAAGGAATTACACACACACACACACTTTCTATGGTACTACGGAAACCCAGAACACGTGAATCCTAGTTTGAATTTTAAGAAGAGGATTGAAAACGTTACACTTCCTTACCAGAAAAGGGTGGTGGGCGGGTAAGAAGAAAAGTGGAAGCAGTCCTACTCTCACGTTTTGTTTTTCCTTAGTATACATAGCTACCAAAATATTTGCTAGGACAACGACCATTTGGCTGAGACCACGAAGGCGGGATGGCTCTGATACCAATTGTAACTACCTCGGTGAATTACGCTCCTAGTTGCAAGCCTGGATGAGCGGAAATGGTTAGAATAGTACGGTGGGGCCCAAATGCCACTCACAGGTAGACCTTTCGGCCATCCTAACCATTTCCAAACATCAGGACAAGAACGAAGGCGTGTCGGCGAAGGGATCAACTACATACACAAATGAGTATGTATGCAAGCCACCATACAACAGTCCTCAGAGCCATTCCATCTAAAAGAAATAGAAATATTGCAACGCCATACGGCAAGATCCAAATATCCTAGATAGATATAATAGTTTAGGATATCTCCTCATACATCAAACATCAGAGTATTAGGCGGAAGCGGAAAACAAGATCCGAGTACGGATAAGAAGCAAATCGCATAAGATGCCCCATAAATAAACACATCCCGCCCACAGATCTCACGGATCCCCGTTCCCGGAATCTCTACACCGAGTGATCGTTGCCCACATCGTCCGTCTCCTCCACCCGATCCGTCTTGAGAGTTTACTGTTCATCGAATCAAACAATTTATCGTGTGAGACCCTAGGGTTTTCGGCAAGTCTTTATGCCTCTAAAGGGACACAACCTGGGTGACGCAATTGCAGCAAAAGATAAACCCTAACAATTCTATAGATACTGCTAACCATCCCTAACCATAGATAGAGCGGATGTCCGTGAAATAATAACAACAGTTATAACGATATTAACAGATCCATCCTCCTCGCTTACCAACGAGGAAGCGGACGAACAACCCCCATCCGTTGGCAGTTTTATTATCCATTCCATGAGTGTTGCACTATTTACTAGTCAGGTACTTAGTCATATTAAAAGCGGTACTTTAGTTGTACTTGTCTATGATCGAGAAACTGTGCTCCAAGTCGTCCATAACCGCGGACACGGCTTTCAGAAAGTTTTACCCTGCAGGGGTGCACAAATAGCAACACACACTCGATCAACCTCGGAAAAACCAACTCAAAACCCAACGAGGCATTCACGACAAAGCGATCACAGGATTCAGAAATATTTCAGGGGCCACCCCATTAAGCTACCAGCACGAAGCTGGCGGCTCGAGACAGACTCAAGGTTTGTGTGGGCTGTAACGATTTGGGAACCCGAAAGTGTGACTGGGCTTGTCGTCACGATAACAGTGCTCCACGACAATCTTAAATAAAGCGATAAAGCATGGCATAAATGCAGATAGTAATAAAACCCCAAACTAGTTTGTGGCCCCAAGAAATAAGAATGAATCAAGCTCGCTCGGGGGTCCATAAGCCTCCGGATGTGGATATAGCGAATATTCAAGGAACAGGAATCAAGTACTCGGGGTCCTACGGGACACAAGTGAGCATGAAAAACCAAATAGCAGATATTGCTCACCGGTGCCACTTTCATTAGTTATCCCACTACTACTCAGGTTAAGTTGTTTAGGTACCTCGTTATCCATCAGACACGCACATACCCTACACATGCTGTTCTCGACCGCATGGCTCAAACAACTCTGTAGTAATGGCTCATGGGATGGAGGAACAAGCTTCGGTGGGGTTTAAAAGTAAAGGCTATGCAGTACTTGGGATTCATTTTAATGCAATCGCGACTCAATGATGCAAGAATAAGATAGAGGCAATAGGTACTATATGTATGCAAGCATGTGGTAGTGCTTGCCTGGCAGCTCGATTGAGCGAGAGAAGGATGCAGGTAGTGCTCACGGGTTTCTTGATATATCCCCTCGGCGTCTATTCGAAGAAGAACCAAACAAACAAGGGCCAACATAAATAAAGTGCACAAGCATATGAATTAAATGCGACAAGCAAACAATCATGCCATGATGAATGATGCACAATTTGCATGGCAATAATGTAGCATGGCATGGGTGAGGTGTGGAATACAAGAATAAAGCCCTTTTATTGAGTTTTAGTCACATTTTAACCTCATATAAGTTGCTGTATACTTTATATATATATGATGCATGCTGCAATTCAGAACATGGAATGCATAAACAGAAAGGTCTCGTCGAGCTGATCATTTTAGACATATCATTTGTCAAATTTGGAGTTATAAAACAAAAGTTATTAAATAATTGAGAAAAAGGGCATTTTATTGTAATTTTAATCAACTCGAAATTTAAAGTGTCCACAATATATTTTGAATGGCATATTTGAATTCCTCACATTTTCTGATTCAAAAACATATATTACATGTTTAATTTGGATTTATAATTTAAAAGTTATTTAAATACAGATTTGAATTTGAAATTTAAAACAAAAATTTGAAAAGTTTAAATTAAAACAGGAAACAGAAAGTCTTTTGTTACTCATGAGATCTAGCCACGACAAGGATGTGGGGCCAGGCTGACTTGGCTAAACAAGATAAGAACCTTTCCGTCATGCTGGCTAATCTAGCCGACAAGAATCGGGCCCGACGCCATGAGCACCACGCGCCAGTGGTTGGACGCATCGGTGACACGCGGCGAACCCAGGGACTACGGTTGAGAAACGCAAAGTAGAGGTGCCTTTTTATAAAACCGCACAGAGGCAGACAGGTGGGGTCGGCAGGAGCGCGGGTTGAGGAACACAAAACGGAAGGGGGTTTGTGCAAAAGGAGAGGTGCTACTGTTTTTCTTCCTCCATTTCTGACGAAACTGACGGTGCCGCGCGACAGAGGAAAACAGGGGCGCCCAGGGCTCGATCTGGCGTCCTCGCGCGCGCGCGCGGCGGCGGCTACCGCTGCGGTGGCTTGGGGGGTTGTTGGGAGGTTCGACTACGCGGCGAGATATGGGTTACGCGATGTACAGAAAGCAGACGACGACGAACCCGCCGTGCACAGAGGGCGTTCGTCGCCGGGATCCGCTCGTCTAGGAAGAGAAAAACAGCGGGAGGGTGCCAGAGAGATGCAGCAGCTCACCGGGAGTGCGACAGAGGCGGTGGATCGGGCCGGGGTGCAGGGGATCATTGACGGAGCTGGCGGCCGGCGGGGTTAGGGTTTTGGCTCGGCTCGTCGGCGTGCAGCGTAGATGGTCCGTCTCCTCCTCGACGTCGTGTACGGAGCTGATGCAGAGGACCTCCCCGACCTTGCCGACAACCTCCTGCTCGCCTACGCCTCCTGGATCGACGGGGGATGGTGGAGACCGACGGTGGCCGGCGATAGAGGGTGGCCGTTGGTGGAGAGGAAGGAGAGGAGAGGGCAAGGCCCTGGGGTAGATCTGGGAGAGGCAGGAAGACGTGGGGAAAGAGGGTAAGTAGGAGAGGAGGGGGAGGCGCCGTGGGGATCAGGTTGGAGATAAAGGTGGCTTCGGCCACCTTTTTCCTTCTTCTCCTCATGTGCTCGAGCTGGAGCTCGACTAGGGCAGGTAGGGCAGCTGGCAGGTGGGCCAGGGGAGGCAAGGCAGGCTGCCTCGGGCTGGTGGGGTCGCACGGAAGGGAGAGAGGGAGAGGGAGGCTCGGGCAAGGGCTGGTGCTAGGGTTGGGGTAGCTCGGCTAGGTTAGGAGGAGGTTAGATGAGGTGTGGGACCATGGAGAGGGGGTAGCCAGGTGGGGCCACCAAGGGGAGGCTCGGCATGGTGAGAGGGGAACCGAGAGGGGAGGGTAGATGGCATGGGGTTCGGCCTAGGTAGAGAGAAAGAGAAGAGGGTTTAGGGTAGGGTAAGGTGGTAGGTTAGGGTTTCCTCATGGTCAAGGCAAAGGGGTGGTGATGGTGTTTAGGGTTTGAGTATGGCCAAGGCAAGACCAACCAAGGGGTTTAGGGTTTTGGTGATGAGCCAACAAGATCATGCAAGAGATGGAGGAGATGGTGGTGAGGGGTGTTGGTATGCATGAACAAGTGAGAGAAAAGGATGGACAAGGTGATGATCTTACAAGCTCATGCATGGCACTACTCAAGTGAGGTTGATGAGGTTTGAGGTGAAGAGAGAAAAAGAGGGAGGTTCCACTCAAAACAAAGAAAAACAAAGACAAGAAAAGGTGTTGAAGATGGTTGCATGGCCCATGCATAAACATTAATGCTAGGTTTTATCTTGTGAAAACAAAATAAATATCCATGGCATTTATACATATGCATTCCAAAAATATGGAATAAGCCAAGCTAAAAGAATTAAAAGGATGCCCCATGTGGAGTAGATGGAGATGACCATATTTGAATAAAAATGGGACATGCTAGTGTGTATGTGCCACTAGGTATTTAGTAAGCCCAAAGATATCCCAACATGATAATAACCCCAAAACAACCCATATGGAAGCTAGAAAAGGGTTCCACTCACAAGGCATGCAAAGGTGGCCATGTGGCTCTCATAAACCAATAATGTGGAAACAATATGGTGCATATATGAGAGCATGTGGAGATAGAATTGGATCCATCCCAACCCACATGAGCTAGAGGTAAAACCAAATAAGTTGCAATGCTCATATATGGTGGAATGGTGGAATGATGGGGTTATGACAAGAAAGGTGGTGGAGTTAAAAAAGATATGCCCCCAACTCAACTTGGGCATTAAACAATATATCAATAACCAAATACAATATCAAGAGGCAAATACAATTAATAATGCATAAGAGAGAAGAACCAAAGAAAGAGGGTTTTATATGATGCTCAAAATGCAAGGTGGCATGATGACATGAGCATGATATAATTATGATGCAACAATTATATATAGGAAGTAGCATTTATATAGACTAGGCTAGTAGCATTGCAATGTTAGACAATTGGGATGCTACAACTTGGCGGTGCGAGCCGGAGCCGGATCGAACGCCGCACCTCCTCCGCCTCCCGAGACTGCTGCCAGCCAGGGCGCTCCGCACGGCAAGGGCCCCGCTGCTTAGCCATAACCTCGGGATGTCAGGTGTATTTGTTTATCTTGCCTGGTTTGAAACTTGTTTGTCTGTACCAGCTGCCTCTAGCGCCGGGTAAACTTATGGGAGCTTCGTCTCCCCTTTCTGTTTAATGTCAGTCAGAACTAATTTGGCTTACCATTAACTTGTGTTTTTTTGCATGACCTTTCAATATTTCGCTGATTGACTTTATCCGGCTGACTTCGCTCGGTTGAACGCCTTTAGCCGGGGAACTGCAATTCCAGTGGGGGCGCGCCAGCACACCCACTGGTTGTAGCCCCCGAGATTCGGAGTAGCTGGCACAGCCAGGTACTTCCAATCTTCCTTCTTTCCTTAAGTCTTCTAGCTTCGTCCGACTAGACGCCTCTTAGTCGGTTACTTCATTTGGTCGAACGCAATGGGAACTAGCATCCGAAGGCCAACAGACCCACTAGGTGTAGCCCCCGAGATTCGGAGTAGCTGGCATAGCTAGGTACTTCGAATCTTCTTCTTTCTTTTGGTCCTGCCCTTGCCCTCACCTGGGATTCAAATATCCGGCTAAACACCCTTAGCCGGCTGGGAAACTACAAGATTCCACTGGGGGTGCGCGAGTTCACCTAGTGGGTGTAGCCCCCGAGATTCGGAGCACTTGATGAAGGCAAGGACTTCGAATCTTCTTCTTCTTTTCTTCCTGGATTCCGACTCGAGATAGTCGTACAAAGCATACACGCATACACACATTCTCACCCGTTAATAGGTTAGTCTGCTAAACTGTAGCTGGAAGGCGGATTTGTTTTTTGAAAACTAGCTTTTGCCTTTCTAGACACTTAGTCATTTTCTCGTGTGCTCTGCTGTTTTTGCTGCAACCTTGTCGGGCAGCCGGGTTGCGTTCTGCAGCCGGAATCGAAGGGAGCTGACAGTACATTGTGCACGGTACTAACAGCTTAGCAGCCGGATTGTCTTAAGCTAGTTGCAAGGCCGGGACGCCCGATCTGTCGCATCTCCTCCCTGTTTTTCATGTGGGATGCCTCGGGCTTTTTCTCTTGCTAGCCGGACAGCCGGGTTGCGGTCTGTACCTGAGACGAAGAGTGGGCCTCTGACATCATCGCACATTACTGAGTCGGTTTTGTCGATTTTAGCAGGTCGGGCCAGCCGGCAAGCCCCCGGGTAAGGGTTGCTAGAGCCGGAAAATCTGAACCAGAAAATAGATACATACACATTTCTAGCAAGGAGCCCCCAAGCATCTCGTGGGGGTCCGTATTTTCATTCATAGGGTTTGCGGGATACATACATTGTCTGGTGATTAGGTGTAAAACGGGCGCAGTAAGGCCGCGTTCCAGGGACGCTCGGTCTCCTCATCTGACTTGTCCATCTTGTTCTTGCACGGCTGCTGCGCGTCGATGAGGTAGTAGGAGTCGTTGGGCAGCGCCCGGCTGATGATGAAGGGACCCTCCCAGGGTGGCGATAGCTTGTGCATGCCCTTCGTGTCCTGCACCAGACGGAGGACCAGGTCGCCCTCGCAGAAGGCGATGGGCGGATCCAACCTGAATGGTAGTGGTGTAGGCTGTAGCACCCCGGTAAAACCACTACTAGAAAATCGCTGTGTTTTTTTTGGTGCATCATCATGACCGCATGCCCATGTCATCATGCCACATTGTATTTGAGCATCGTCATCATCATGCATATGTTTGTCTAAAACTATTTTCTAAAAGCCTATATTTATTTTCTAAATATCCCCTGTCTTTATTTCAAATTAAAACCCCGGTCTCTTCTGGATATTTTATTTGTCTAAAAACAGATTACAAAAGCCTTTTAAATAAATAAATAAAATTTATATTATTTTTGGGAGGCAGCCAGCCAGGCCCAAAAGCCCAGCCGGCCACCTCCAACAAAACCCTAGCTACCCAACCGAAACCAAACCCTAACCCTAGACCAACCAAACCAGTCCCCCTAACCCCTGACCCAACCCGACCCACACCTTGCCGCGGCCACACCCCGTAGTGCACAACACTGACACGCCCCGTGCGGCACACGACCCACCTACCCCGCGTCGTGGTACACGGCAACGCCGCGCGCAGCATGTTCCACCCTGTGGCGACAACCACCCCACCTCGGGATCTTTGCCCTCAACCTGGCCCCACCCCTGCGAGACCATCCTCGATCCCCACCTACCTCCTCTCTTCCCAACCCCGCATCGCTGCCTCTCTCTCACCTGAGCGCCGCCGCCGGCGCCTCGTCGCCCTCGCCTCTTCCGGCTACCCCGCCTCGACCTCGCCGGAGACCAGTGGCCGCCATGCCGAGTAGCTCTGCCAGGCACCGCCACAGCGCACCCTCCCGCCACTGTCGACCTCGCCACACCAAGCCTGCATCGCCGCCCGCCTCTCTGCCGAGGCCGTCCCAACCGCATCGGGCCCCACGTGGGCGCCACCATCCTCTGCGTCGCCACCTCGTCCGCCTCGCCCGCCGCCTGAGCATGCCCCTGCAGCGCCTGGTTCCGGCTGCTAGGTCCTCCTCCTTGAGCCAGCGCCGCTCGGACGCGCCTAGCTCTGCCCCTCCTCAGCGAGCCCGGCCCCGCCACCAGATGCCTTGCGCGTCGTCACGGCCACCCGAGCTGGGCTCCTCATCGTCGGCCTATCCACCCCCTTTGCGACCGGTCGCGCGCCTTGCCGGACCCGTGTCTCCTCTCTCGTGCGCGCCCGCGTCCGCCTCTGGCCTCCTCGCCCCGGGCCGCTCCGCATTTCCGTTGTGAGCGCCTGCAACACATCCACCTCGCGCACAGACGCTGCCTCGAGGACACCCTCTCCGGCCGGCGCCATCGCCCTCGGCCCCACCTCGCCTTGTAGCGACCCTCCTCGTCACCGCTTCCTCGGCCCACGCGAATACGGCCCCGCGCGACCTACCACATATACGCGCCTCAGCAAGCCAACCGAGCTCGCCCTGCCGCCAGAGAGACCCTCCTCCGCGACCTCCTCCTCGCGCCATGGTTGTTCCCCTACTGCTGCCTCCTCTGCAGGTTTTCCTATCACGAGAGGAACCCAGTGTTGTTTGTTGTAACCATGGCCGTGACCGCCCGTTGCCTTCCCTGTGGTTGCTCTAGGTGCTACTGTTGTTGGACGCGTGGTGATGGTGTATGTGTTGAGAACGTGCATCATGTTGGTATTGTTGCGGCTCGTGTATGACTACATCGACAAGATCGACAAGATGACTGAGGAACCATCGACACGGATATGTTGATACGGATACGATGACCGAGACCGATCCGGAATCCGAGCTCTGCTTCACGAACCGAAGACGCCAAGGTCCCCATCACGGACATCGAGACCCCGGACCCGATGATCCGAAGCCCCTGATCCCGGAGTCCGACGACCCGAACCCCGAGACCCTCGGAGCCCAACATCGCCAAGTCCCTCTAATGTATGACCCCTATCGGATACCCCCTATTTTTATAATATACGACATCTATCTTGCTGCTTAATTAATTGTTCATGCATGCATACATATTTCGTGGGTCCAGGTTATTTTGATGATTCAGCTAAATTAAATATGGAGCGCATATGTGGGCTATTCCTTATATTGCCTCTATTTAAATTCGTGTAGCGAACCGATGCCATGTTTTGTCGTGTTAAAACAACATTTAAAATGCGGGGTATCTAAACAACTTGAACCTTCTAATTAACTGTCGAACCCCGGTTCCGCTTAATATTGCCTAATTGCACCGCATCTTTGCCATGTCATGCATCATACATGCAACATGCCGATTCTTCTGTCGTAGTATTAAATAGTGCATCTGGTGTTTCTTTTAGTGATTTGCTTCTTCGCGGATTAGGCCGTTGAGTGGATGCGAGTATCGACAAGTTCTTTGGATAATGTACCTTCGGCAGTGTTTCCCAGGCAAGCATTCTCCCCATTTCTACCTATTTTGCATTTATAGTCTTTATTTCCTCCTGTTGATCTATTGCTATCCGTATCGCGATGCTTTAGTGTTCCGTACCAGATATATTCCGTGCAGCCTTTATATTGCCTTAGACACCTCCTATTACCTGTTGTTTGGTAGATAGATGGCCTTGCGAGTCATAGTCGCTTGCTCAGGTGCGATCCCGTGTCGTGAAGTATCACACAGTTGTTGGAATGTTGTCATATGCTTTACGGTGGAGAGGATCATGACTTTAAATACAACTATTATACTGTTGGGATAACTAATGAAAGAGGCACCGGTGGGCAATATATGCTATTTGGTTTTTCATGTCCACTTGTGTCCCGTAGGTCCTGAGTACTTGATACCTGTTCCTTGACTATTCGCACTATCCACATCCGGGAGACCCTATGGATCCCCCTTAGCCAGATCTTGATTCATTTCTTATTTCTTGGGGCCACAAAGTAGTTTGGGGCTTTATTACTATCTTGTACTTATGCCATGCTTTACTACTTTATTTACGATTGTGCGTGGAGCACCTGTACTGTTTTGGAATATGGAATGTTTTCACGGTATCGACAAGCCCAGTCACACTTTCGAGTTCCCAGTCGTTTACAGCCATTGGCACAAACCCTGGGTCTGTCTCCGAGCCGGCCAACTTCGTTGCGGGTAGCTTAGTGGGGTGGCCCCCTGAAATCTTTTATGAATCCTGTGATTGCTTTTTCGTGAAAGCCTCGTTGGATTTTGATTTGGTTTTTCCGAGGTTGATCGTGTGTGTGTTGCTATTTGTGCACCCCCTGCAGGGTAAATCTTTCTGAAAGCCGTGTCCGCGGTTATGGACGACTTGGAGCACAGTATCTTGATCATAGACAAGCATAACTAAAGTAGTGCTATAAATTTGACTTAATATGTGACTAGTAATCAGTTTCACTATAATGGAATGGATAATAAAAGTGCCAACAACTGGTGGAACTAGGGTGTATCGTGTCATATTATACCTGCCTAGTAAGTATCGCAACTCCAATGGAATGAGATAAAAGTGCCAACAACTGCCTGGTTTGGGATGTCACATGCTAATGGTATCTGACTAGTAAGTACTGCAACTACAACTGAATGGTTAACTAAAACTACCCACTACTTATGCTATCAGGATGACTCGTGATATCTATATCTGACTAGTAATTTCTACAACTATAATAGAATGAATAAAACTGCCAACTGTGTGAGTTCCTCGGTTTGACTTCCTCGTTTGGTCTCGAGGGGGAATACCAGGATGGGTATGATTGGTGCTAGTATAAGGTTGGTTCCAAATAGGTCTTTCTTATCTTTCTCTAATAGCCGACAGTTATCGAGTCTCTATAAGTTGTTTAGTGCATGCTGCACTGCCGCTTCAGTCCACCATACCTATGTAGGCGAGAGCCACCGAATTCTAGCCTCGCCATGTACTGGCCTCAGTACCGACGCTCCTCTTTTTCCCTTCGCCCTTTGTCTGCACCCCTTTTGTTTAGCAGGTACGAGTTCGACGTCGTTAGCAGGGTTACCCTTCCGGCTTGGCCTGGGCAGGGTTATGGACGCCATTGGTTATTCTTCAGGGCTCTTAGCTCAATTTGCTTCTTATCCGTACTCAGATGTTGTATCGTTTTCAAGGTGATTTGGATCTTTGTACTGTATATCTGTATTCTTAACTCAGTGAGTCGTTGCTGTATATATATATCTGTTTTGTGGGTTCCATCATGGACTATTGTGTAATGATATTACTTTGTTTTCCACCCACACGAAAGTGCCTGGTGGGCGTCCTTGAATCGTTTCTATGCGGGTTTGGCGGTAAGCGCTAAAACTTGCATAGGGCTAATTCAAGGGTGTTACATAGGCGCTGCTGGTACAAAGCCGATCTGGACAATGCCAGTTCGCGGGCCTCCTCGAGGAGGTCCACACTGTCTTCTCGCGCCTCCTGGCTGGCCTTTTCATTGTAGAGGAGCTTGCACGGAGAGTCGAACTCGATGTCCACGGAGAGGACGGCCTCCGATCCGTATACCAGGAAGAACGAGGTGTAGCCGGTTGATCTGTTCGGCGTGGTGTGAAGGCTCCATAGCACAGCCGGAAGCTCCTCGGTCCAGCATCCAGGTGACCGCTCCAAAGGCTCGATGAGGCATGGCTTGATGCCGGCTAGCACTAAGCCGTTTGCCCTTTCGACTTGCCCGTTGGACTGCGGGTGAGCGACGGAAGCAAGGTCCAGCCGAATGCCCTTGTTGCTGCAGAACCGGGCGAATGCCCCCTTGGAGAAGTTCGTGCCGTTGTCGGTGATGATGCTGTTGGGGTAGCCAAACCGGTTAATGATGTCGGTGAAGAAGGTGATGACTGTCGCCCCGTCCAACTTCTAGATGGGCTTGGCCTTGATCCACTTTGTGAATTTATCCACCGCCACTAGCAGGTGGGTCATGCCCACGCGCGCCCGCTTGAAGGGACCGACCATGTCGAGGCCCCAAACAACGAAAGGCCAGGTGATCAGTATGGTCTTGAGCACCGAAGCCGGCATATGCTTGAGCTGCCTGAAGCGTTGGCACCCATTGCACAAGAAGACTAGCTGTTCGGCGTCCTCGAGGGAGGTGGGCCAATAGAAACTATGGCGAAACGCCTTGGCGACTATCGCCCTTGACAAAGTATGGTGCCTGCACTCGCCCTGGTGGATGTCCTTGAGCAGCCGGTAGCCTGTGTCCACGTCGACACACCTTTGGAAAATGCCGGATATGCTGCGCTTGTACAATTCTTTGTTGATGATGGTGTACGTGTGCGCGCGGTGCCGGATTTGCCTGGCCTCCACCTCATCATCTGGAAGTTCCCCGTTGGCGATGTAGTTCATGAAGGGATGTGCCCAACATGGTATTTCCCGGATGGTGAGGATGCTTCCGCTTTCCGATTGATGGTTGTCGGGGGGTCGTCCAGGTGAGGTACCCGGGACGGCAGCCCCCGAGCCGCTTGGCGAGTCGGCAGCCCCCGGGTCTTGTGAACCAGAGGGTACCGACTTGCCGGAGTTGGTGCGGACCTTCTTCTTTGGAGGCTCTGCCGGCTCTACGTCTGCCGTGCCGTCAACAGGGGTGCTCCCTGCCCATATGATGGAATCCGACTCGGGGGACGGGTTGATGGAGGGCTTGCATAGGTGCTCCAGGGAGACCCCGGGTGGGATCGCCTGCCTGGTGGATCCAATTCGTGCGAGCGAATCGGCTGCCTCGTTGTTGGCGCGAGGGACGTGATGGAATTCACATCCGTCGAAGCAAGAGCTGAGCTTCTGTATGTGGAACCGGTAGAGAGCCATGTTTGCATCACGGGCGTCCCACTCCCCGGATACCTACTGCACCACCAGATTCGAATCGCCGAAGCAAAGGATCCGGTTGACACCAATCTCTCTGGCTAGCCGGAGGCCGTGCGCCAGTGCCTTGTATTCGGCTACATTGTTAGAGGCCTTGAAGTGGATCTGTGGGACGTACTCCAGCCGGTCTCCCTTAGGCGAGGTGAGCATGATGCCTGCTCCCAAGCCCCCGAGCATCTTCGACCCGTCGAAGTGCATCCTCTAATGGTCCGAATCTGGAACCGGTGGGAGGTATTGGGTCTTGGCCCAGTCGACGAGGAAGTCTGCTAGCGCCTGCGACTTGATCGTGAGCCGGGGCTCATACTGGATGGAGTAGGTGGCGAGCTCGATGGCCCATTTGGCAACTCGGCCGGTGGCGTCCTTGTTGCCGATGATTTCCGAAAGGGGTGAAGTGCACACGACCTTAATCAGATGCTCCTGGAAGTAGTGCTTGAGCTTCTTGCATGCCAGGTACAAGCCATAACACATCTTCTGGTAGTGGGGGTAGTTCTGCTTGGAGAGGGAGACGACCTCGCTGAGGTAGTAGACGGGTCATTGAACCGGCTGAGCCTTGCCTTCCTCGGGGCGCTCCACCACCAGGACGACGCTGACGACCCGACTGATGGTTGCTATATAGAGAAACATCGGCTCCTTGCTAGCCGGCATGGCTAGAACCGACGCTGTGGATAGCATGCGCTTGAGGTCATGAAAGGCGGTGTCGGCTTGCGAGGTCCAGGAGAACTTGTCCGTCTTCTTCATCAACTGGTACAACGGGAGTGCCTTCTCCCCCAACCGGCTGACGAAAAGGCTGAGGGAGGCTAGGCATCCAGTGAACTTCTGGACTCCAAGCCGGCTCCTTGGCGGTTGCATCCTCTCGATGGCCGCGATCTTTTCCGGATTCGCCTCGATCCCTTGTTGCGATACGAGGAAACCGAGTAGTTGGCCGGATGGGAGTCCGAAGACATATTTCTCCGGGTTTAGCTTCATCTGGTACTGCCGGAGGTTGCCAAATGTCTCTCCCAAGTCTTCGAGGAGGGTGTGTTTCGCCTTGGTCTTGATGACCACATCGTCCACGCAAGCGTGCATGTTTCGGCTGATCTGCGAGTGCAAGAACTTCGGCATGCAGCATTGATAGGTAGCGTCTGCATTCTTCAGACCGAAAGGCATGGTTACATAGCAGAAAGCCCTGTACGGGGTGATGAACGATGTCTTTATCTGGTCAGTCGGGTTTAGCTAGATCTGATTGTAACCAGAATAAAAATCTAAGAAAGACAACAAATCGCAGCCGGTCGTGGTATCGGTGACTTGATCGATACGGGGCAATGTGAATGGATCTTTCGGGCACGCCTTGTTCAGGATGGTGTAGTCGATACACATGCGCCAGATCTTGTTCTTCTTCAGCACCAGGACTGGGTTCGCTAGCCAGTCCGGGTGGTACACTTCCATGATGAACCCGGCTGCAAGGAGCCGGGTGATCTCGTCACCGATAATCTTCCTCTTCTCCTCGGCGAACCGGCACAGAGGTTTCTTTACCGGCTTGGCATCCGGCCGTACATGAAGTGAGTGCTCGGTGAACTCCCTCGGTACACCTGGCATGTCCTCGGGTGACCATGAAAAGATGTCCCGATTCTCACGGAGGAAGTTGACGAGCGTGCCTTCCTATTTGCTGTCCAAGTTGGCACCAATGGTGACGAACTTGGTCGGGTCAGAGGGGTCGAGCAGGATCCACTTCGTCTCCTTTGCCGGCTGCAAAGCTCCTTCTCCAGCCGGCTTGCTGCTAGCCGGCATGTCTTGCTGGGTCATGGCCACGTTGTGCATGATCGCGCTCTTCTCTTTGGCTATGATGAGGGCCTCTGCTAGTTTGGAACCGGCTGAGGCGCACTCCATCGACCGCCTGAAGCAGCCGGCGACGGTGATCACGCTGTTTGGTCCTGGCATCTTCGTCTTGAGGTACACGTAGTGGGGGACGGCCATGAATTTGGCTAGGACGGGGCGCCCGAGGAGAGCGTGGTAGGAGCTTGTCTGGTTTACCACCTCGAACCAAATCGGCTCGCGGCGGAAATTTTCCTCGGTCCCGAAGATGACGTCCAGCTCGATTTTACCCAGCGGGGCGCAAGACGGTCCTGGCAGTACGCCGTGGAACATTGTGGTAGTCGGACGTAGGTCGCATTCGCGAATGCCCAGCTTCTCCAGCAAAGATCGGTAGAGGAGGTTGAGGCTGCTGCCTTCGTCGATGAGCACGCGCGAGAAACGGCAGGTGCGCTTGTTGGAGACGATGAGGGGGTCGAGCACCATGGCGTAGCCCCCGGGAGTCGGCAGCTGCTTCGGCTAGTCTTCTCGGCTCCAGGTGATGGGGATTTCCGACCAGTTCAGGTACTGGGGGACCGGAGAGACGATGGCGTTGACCTCCTTGGAGTGACGCATACGGCTATGCTTGTCATCCAGCTCCGTCTCGAAGATGTGGTAGGCAGCGTGTGGCAGGGGGTAGCCGTTGTTGTTGTTGCCGCCGTTGCCGCCGTTACCATCATTGCCGGCTCCCCTAGCCGGTGGTGGTCCACCAGGAGGTGGCGGGGGAAGACGTTGTTGGTTTCCCTGGTCTTTTAGCTGGCGGGTCTAGCTGCAGTTCCGGGTGGTGTGTGTAGCCGGTTTGAAGGGACCGCTATGCCACTTGCACGGGCCGTCAAACATCTGGTCGAAGGTGAGCCGTGGCTTCTGCCTTCTTGCATCGTTAGCCGGTGCGTCGGGCGCACCCTCCATAGCATTGACCTGCCGCGCGTGGTAGCGGGGCTTCTGCTGTCCGGCCTGGCGGTCCCCATGGAACCGGTTGTCGTTGCCGTGGCGCTTGGAGGATCCGGCTTCTCTAGCCGGATTGCTCGGACGATCGCAAGCCGGCTCCGTAGGAGTCGGACGCCCGTCAGCACTTACTCAGAGGGGTTTCTTCACGGCGGCATCCGCCGTGGCATACTGGTCCTCTACCGTCATGAGCTCCGCCATGGTTTTCGGCTCGTCACACAGTAGCCGGTGGCGAAGCATGGTGCCTTCTCGGCGTCCCTCGATGAAGAAGCCGATGGCTTGGCTCTCCAGGATGCCCTTGCAAGTGTTGCGTAGCTCCGTCCACTTGGCGAGGTACTCGCGGTCGGTCACGCGGTCGCCCTGGATGCACAAGGCCAGGTCACGTGGGCGTCCTAGACACTTGTACGTGCCATTAAAGTTGCGGACGAACACCTTCTCGAAGTCTGGCCAGGTGTTGATGCTATTGGGTGCGAGGCTGTTGAGCCATGTCCTTGCCGACCCAGTTAGCATGAGGGGGACGTAGCGCACCGTTGTGCGCTTATTCCCATGGGTGATGCCGACTGCCGTAGCATAGTCGGTCAGCCAATCTTTCGGCTTCATACTGCTATCGTACTTGGGGGTGTCCCTGGGCAGGGTGAACATGTCCGGAAACAACTCGTTCTGGATGCAGGGTCCGAAACAAACCGGTACGATGGAGTCTTCTTCCTCCGTGACACGCGCTTGAGCGAGGAGCTCGATCCGGTCACAGGCATCCGGACGATCCAGGTTGGGCGCTCCCACCCGACCCGAGAGACGGGAACCGGCGGGTCTTGGTGCTCCGGTTGGTGGAGGGGGAGGCGGTGGGTTGCTGTTCACCGGTTACTCCTGGCGTGGCTGGCCCTTGTTGCCAGACCTGTGGCACTTTCTACGGGCCTTAGCCGGCTGAGGGGAGGACGCCTGTTGGGTGTCGCGAGGTGCGCCCTTGCTGTTGACGGGTGGCTGGCTCCCCTTGGAGTAGCTGGGGTCCTCCTGCATCTGCCGGTTGGCATCAGCCTGCTCGTCCGTGATTCGGAGGAGCTCCTGCACCCGAGCGTGCTGGCAGGCTCGCTCCTCGCCCTCCAGGTTGGGCAGTTCGTCTGCTGCGGCTCGCGCCGCGTGCAGATTCTTGATGGGCGTGTTGTAGGTGAGCCAGATGAGGACGGGTGCGGGATCCGGCTCCCCATCCTTTTCCATCCTTCCGCCTAGCTCGCGCCGCCCGTCGTGCACACGCCACGGCTCGGCTCCAGTGGCCGGAGTGAACCATCTGCAGATTGTACTCGCGCCGGGTGATCTTGAGTTGCTTGCGGGTTGCCGCCAGCTCCATGGCCTCTTGGAGGAGAAGCTGCCTCTCCATGGCGAAGTTGGCCTCCGCCTCCTCCGGGTTGTCCCCGAGGTTAACCGGCATCAAGACCCGATCAATGGCCTCCTCCACCGGGTTCCGAGGCTACGGTGGTGCGGAGTTCCGCCCTCGTCCGCGCCCTGCTCCCACGGCTGGCAGGGGTGAGAACTAGAGCCGGCCATCATGACCTCGACGCCGCAGGAAGCGACGGAGGCGCTGCTGTGCAAAGTTGGCAGCTCCACGAAGGAGACGATTTCCCTAGGGAAACGCTCCGGAACGGTGGCGACGTAGACAGGGAGGTCGCCGAAAAGTAGGATGGAGCCGTTCGCCGGGAAGGTGGTTCCAGCAAAGCAGGAAGCGTTGTCGATGACGCAGTCGAATTTGCCGAGCGTGAGCACCAGGCCAGAGGCCACGCGCTCACCGGCTAAAGTGCGGGGTCCCGTGCGGAACATGACTCCGGTCGAAGCCATCTGCCCCACAGTGGGTGCCAACTGTCGTTGTATTGGGAACGGCAGTACCTAAGCAGGTTAGATAGAGGTGTGGGGACTAGCAGGGAAGCTATCGACGGCGTCCGTAGGCAGGATTGGATACAAGCGAGCGTAGCTGGACGCAGGAAGTACCCAGGTTCGGAGCCCTCGTGGTGAGGTAAAGCTCCTACTCCTGCCGATCTGACTATGAGCGATATATGGGCTACAAGTGCTCCTCGAATTGTATTCTCTAGCTACTGTCTTAAATGCATACAGACCAACCCTTTCTACTGAGGCCTTGCCTCTCCTTATATAGGCAGAGAGGCAACGGTCTCACTGGCCAGTCCGGCTGGCGGGCCCCACAGGTGGGTCCCAGCCGGCTGGTCACCTATAGTATCCGGTACAACTATGTCCCATCAGAGTACGAGCGGTATGGCTGTCATGGGCATAGTGAGCGTCGTGCGAGCCTGTCGCTAGCACCGGGCCATTGTTCCCGTGTCACCCTGCAAAATTCTTCGGTATGGCCGAGTAGTTGCCAGTCTTGTCATCGTACCAAGGCGTACCGCGCACTGTGCCGCACGTCGCCTTGTCCTCCTGATTGGTTCCGGCTACGCTGCTGTAGCCGGTTGCTTCTCGCCGCTCCGGCTACCTCACGGTAGCTGGTTTGACTTGCCTTGTCCTGCTGCGCTTAGCCAGCCGGACGCGATCCGACTGACGTATTTTTTGTCTGGTTGGGGTATCCGGAGGTCATCCCCCCGACAATCACATTACGTGATAGGCCCTTTGTCAAGGGATTTTCCAAGTTCTCAGATGTTTGGATATAATCCAACGCAATAACTCCGAAGTTTCTCAGTTTCCTGACAAATTTCAATCTCCTCTTCACATGCCTTGATGACTTCATATTATCCTTAGAACTGTTTACTTTGACAATCACAGTTTGATTATCACAGTTCATTGGGATAGCGGGTATTGGTTTTTCAACCATAGGTAAGTCCATCAAGAGCTCACGAAGCCACTCTGCTTCAACAGTGGCTGTGTCTAATGCTGTGAGTTCTGCTTCCACAGTTGACCTCGTTAAGATGGTCTGCTTGCAAGACTTCCAGGAAACAGCACCACCACCAAGTGTAAACAAATAACCACTTGTGGACTTAATCTCATCAGCATCAGATATCCAGTTTGAATCACTATAACCCTCAAGTACTCGAGGATACCCGGTATAGTGAATACCATAACTCGCAGTGCCTTTCAAATAGCACAAAACTCTCTCAAGAGCATGCCAATGATCATCTCCAGGATTTGACACAAATCGACTCAGTTTGCTTACAGCAAAGGAGATGTCAGGTCTCGTAGTGCTGGCTAAATACATGAGCGAGCCAATGATTTGAGAATATCTCAATTGATCTTTAGCATTCCTTCGATTCTTTCGAAGTAGCACAGTCGGATCATAAGGCGTTGGAGAAGACTTGCAGTTGCTATACCCAAAGCGACTCAATATCTTTTCCACATAGTGGGACTGAAGCAGTGTAATCCCACCATTATCATCCTTCAGTAGCTTGATGTTTAAGATTACATCAGCCACTCCCAAGTCCTTCATCTCAAAGCAGCGAGATAGGAACTCTTTGACCTCCTCAATAACAATGAGGTTGGTCCTGAATATCAATATGTCATCGACATAGAGACACATAATAACTCCCTCGCCCCCACCATGGAGATAGTACACACACTTATCAGCTTCGTTTACAATAAAGCCTTTAGCGGTTAAAGTTCTTTCAAACTTCTCGTGCCACTGCTTAGGATCTTGCTTAAGACCATATATAGACTTCACTAACTTACACACATTTCCTTCTTGACCATCTACTACAAATCCATCAGGCTGCTCCATATAAATTTCCTCATCTAGCTCTCCATTTAGAAAAGCTGTCTTAACGTCCATTTGATGAACGAGAAGACCATGTGAGGCAGCCAAGGATAGTAGTACTCGAATAGTGGTCAATCTGGCAATAAGTGAGTGGGTATCGAAGAAGTCCTCACCTTCTTTCTGGGTATAACCCTTGGCCACAAGACGTGCCTTGTACTTTTCAATAGTACCATCAGGTCTTAGCTTTTTCTTGAACACCCACTTACATCCTATAGGTTTGCACCCATAAGGACAATCAGTGACCTCCCAAGTTCCATTAGCTAAGATGGAATCCATCTCACTACAGACAGCTTCTTTCCAGTAGTCAGCATCTTGAGATGCATAGGCTTCTGAAATAAAAGTGGGAATATCATCCACAAGGTACACGATGAAATCATTACCAAATGACTTTGCAGTCCTTTGTCTCTTGCTCCTTTTAGGAGCTTCATTGTCGTCCTCCACAGGATCATCATAGTGTTCTATCGGCATAGTGGGTTCAGGAATTATAACAAATTCCTGACTAGATGAACTAGTCATCTCCTGATTTGATGAGCTAGACATACCTTTCATGGGAAAGATGTCCTCAAAGAAAGTCACATCATTCGACTCCATAATCGTACCAACATGCATGTCGGATACCTCATATTTTACTATCAAAAATCTATAGCCAATGCTATGAAAAGCATATCCCAGAAAAACACAATCCACAGTTTTTGGTCCAAGCTTTCGCTTCTTGGGTATTGGAATATTAACTTTCACCAAACATCCCCAAGTTCGTAAGTAAGAGAGTTTAAGCCTTTTCTTCTTCCATTCCTCAAATGGAGTCATGGTTTTATCCTTTATGGGAACACGGTTTAGGACATGACACGCAGTCATTAGCGCCTCCCCCACCATTCCTTGGAAAGACCTGATGTATCTAACATGGTGTTAACCAAATTAGTTAGAGTGCGGTTCTTTCTTTCGGCCACCCCATTTGACTAAGGTGAGTAGGGAGGCGTCCTCTCATGAATAATACCATGTTCCGTATAGAATATATCAAATTCATTTGAAAAGTACTCTCCACCACGATCCGACCTTAACCGCTTGATTTTAAGATCAAGTTGGTTTTCTGCTTCAGCTTTATACTTTTTGAAGTAACTCAAAGCTTCATCTTTAGACTTCAGAAGTTAAACGTAGCAGTATCTAGTGGAGTCATCAATCAACGTTATAAAGTATCTTTTTCCACCTCGTGTCAACACACCATTCATCTCACAAAGATCTGAATGTATAAGTTCTAGAGGTGTTAAGTTTATCGGTTTCGCAGTTGTATGAGACTTGCGGGGTTGCTTTGCTTGTACACAAACTTGGCACTTAGAACCTTTCACAGTGGTAAATTTCGGAATTAAACTCATATTAGCTAGCCGCGTCATGCAACCAAAGTTAATATGACAAAGTCGTGAATGCCAAATATTGGACTCATTATCATTGCAAACATGATTAATAACTTTAGTACATGAGTCTGATAAAGATAAGTGGAACAGACCTCCGCACTCATAACCCTTTCCAACAAATTGTACATACTTAGAAATTACAACTTTATTGGACTCAAAAACCAACTTAAAACCATCTCGACATAGAAGCGATCCACTGACGAGATTCTTATTGATGGAAGGAACGTGTTGCACATTCTTCAGCTATACGGTCTTTCCCGAAGTAAACTTCAGATTTACCGTACCAACACCATGAACAGAAGCACGTGAGCCGTTTCCCATCAGCACGGAGGAAGTCCTTGCGACCTGATAAGAAGAGAACATGGATATATCAGAACATACATGTGTATTAGCACCCGTGTCAATCCACCAATCAGGAGAATGACATACTGAAAGGATAGTAGGTAAAATACTGTACCTGTCGTCCTTCATCTCAGTATCGCTAATAACAACATTAGCGGTCTTGCCGTTGTTCCCATGTTGCCGCTTGTCAAAGCGATTAGGGCAGCTAGGAGCCCAATGATCAGCATCACCACAGACATGGCAAGAGCCTTTCTTCTTATCATTTTTCCTCTTGAAGTTGGTTGACTGAGTGGCCTTGTTCTTGCCATCAAACTTCCATTTGCCATCAGACTTGTTCTTATTCTTAAACTTGTGGGATTGGAAGTTTTTCTTCTATACCAAATTGGCACTAGAAGCTCCCTCAAAACCTCGAGCACGTGTATCCTTTGCTCTCGCCTTCTCTTCCACATGAAGAGACCCAATGAGATCCGTAACGGGAAACTCTTGTCTCTTATGTTTCAGCGTAGTAGCAAAACTTCTCCACATGGGAGGAAGCTTGGCAATAATGCCTCCGGCCACAAACTTGTCCGGTAAGGTACACTTGAACTACTCGAGTTCTTTGGCAGGTGATTGTATCTCATGAGCTTGCTCAACGACGGAGCGCTCATCAACCATCTTATAGTCATAGAATTGCTCCATGACATACAACTCAGTACCAGCGTCCGAGACCCCAAACTTGGCCTCGAGCGCATCCCACGCGTCTTTGCCATTATCAAATGACATATATGGGTCAACAATGTTGTCCCCAAGAATACTGAACAGAGCCGTCATAAACATGGTATCGGCTTTCTTAAAGGCCGCTTCCTGCTCAACAGAAAGATCTCCTTCAGGTTTTCCAAAAGTGGCGTTATAGCAGTTTAGGTTTTTAAACCATAGAATTGCTCTCGCGCGCTATCTCTTATAGTGCATACCATCAAACGAAGGAGGCCTAGTAGCCGCATTTACACCGGTAGAATTCAGTTGCCTATAATCAGGTTTTTGGATTGTTGAAAATATAAGCAATAATCCATATAATTTAATCCGAATAATAAACTGATAAAGCATGATCATACAGACAGTACTAAAACTAATCATGCAAATCAACAAAGTAGATGAACAGATTACATCTAAATAAGATAAACCTATCACATCTACACCGAACGCTAGAATAAGGAACTCTAGCAGAATCTGAAATAAGAAATTCAGTATTACGTGGAGCAACGGCAGCTGCAGCCGCGGCGGTAGCAGCAGCAGTAGCCGCAGCGGTAGCAGCAGCGTCGTCAGCCATGTCGTCGATGTAGAGGCTGCCGACGTCCGGAAAGAAATCCTCGTCGGGAAAGCAGTCGTCGGAAGACGTTGTGGAAGCTAGTAGTCGCGCTTGAGCGCTCCCTAAAAACCTGATCGCCCCTCACCCGTACAGGTTCACAAGAAGGCGGGGTTCCGAAGGCCTACTGTCCCGATCTGTGGTGCACGCCGCAAGCCGGGATGGGGAAGACGAAAGCAGCGGCGCAATAGACTGGAAGGAGACGCGTGTGGTAAGCGATGCCGACTAGGTTTAGCACGGAGGTTTATATAGCACAGGTCAGGGAGATCGTGGGACTCAGCCCACGTCCGAGTCGGTAACAGCCCACGTCCCATAAACACTGGAAACGACTGACTAATTAACGCGTCCATTAATGACTCGTAATTAATCAAAGATTAATTTTCCTGACTAGCAAAAATAAAGTTCGGCTCGGCGAGATTCCCGCAACCCGCGGCGCGCGCGTCGTGAGAGGCGTGGCGTGGCGAGGCGAGGCGGGCGGTGTCGGAGAAGGAGTGCGCGAGAGCTGCTCTTCTTCTCACACCTTAATGAGTGGTGAAACAGCCTAATATATAAGGAGGTGTAACTCTCACTCAGCTAGCAATGTGGGCCTAAATTTTAACACAACTAGCACAGCCATATGCTGTCATGCACAAATAGGCCAAAGTGAATTTCAAAATTTGTCTAATAGACTAACAGTCCAAAACTCACCGAATTCCAACATGTATCCGGTTGCCGTACTACAGGACTAGTGTATCAAACACGCGTCCGTCCTGTTGAACATCAACTCAATCCAGCCACACCCGCATCCTCCTGTTTGCTCCAACTCACATACCTAAGTTCAATTCATAGTACATGCTTCAGGTTCAGAACGTGTGCCTCCTCTTTATCAAAACTGAAGTAGCAGCACAGTCCACGTCCAGATCGTTTCGGCCATGGTTCAAATCCCGTCCGGCGCAAATTAATCGAAACCTTTTGTCTTTTGTCATCTCTATAATATCCTTTTTGTTTTGCTGGTGCGTGTCATCAATTGAAGTTTAGCTAAGCAGCTTGCTCTTTCTCCTTCATCTAGCACATCATTTGATCAAATACCATCTGTGTACAAAATAACACATATTTTAATTGTTTTCTCCGTACGACATCTTGGGCAGACTAAATCCACACCTTGTTGGTCAGTTTTTCTCGTGTCCAGCCATCGCTCTGTCCGTACCCAGTTCCCTGTCTGTTCCCTACTCCTTTATCTGTGGCAAATTAACATGTAGAGTCTTGTATAAATCATATTGGCTAATCCTTAATTCTATTCTAGAAGTGCTATATATATGAATTTTGATCAAAAAATATAAGTAACAATAATATGCTATCCATATACTTGTTGCATATAAATTGTCATGATCGCATACATATTCATTTGTTTAGGATATCTTGTCGATTCACATAATAATTAAATATGGAATGCATATGCGGGTTATTCTAGTCGTCCATTTAAATTTGTGTAGCAAACCGATGTCATGTTTTGCCTTGTTAAGACAATATTTAAATTGCGGATACCGAAACAACATGAACCCATTAATTAATTGTCGGAACCCGGTTCCGCTTAATATTGTCTAGTTGCACCGCATATGTGCCATGTCATGCATCATATCATAAACATGCCGATTTTTTTGCCGTAGAATTAAATAGTGCACCCGGTGTTTTTTTTAGTGCTTTGCTTCTTCGCAGATTAGACCGATAAGTTGATGCGAGTATCGATAAGTTCTTCGGATATTGAATCTTTGGCTATGTTCCAGGCGAGAAATCTCTCTTTTTCTACCTATTTAGCATTTATAGTCTTTACTTTCGTCTGCTGATCTATTGCTATCCGTGTTGCGATGTTTAGTTTTCGTGCACCATCTATATTCCTTGCAGCCTCTATATTGCCTTGGACACATCCTATTTCCTGTTGTTTGATAGACAGTCGGCCTTGCGAGTCGTAGTTACTTGCTCAGGTGCTGCTTCGCGTCGTTGTCGTTCCACCGTTGATGCAAGATTGGCACATGCTTAATGATGGAGATGCTTAATGGTGGATATGATCATGACTTTAATTACAACTTGATAAATTAAAATGTTGGGATTAGATATAACTAATGCAGAGGCACCGGTGGGCAATAGCTAATATTTGGTTTTTAACCGCTCACTTGTGTCCTATAGGCCCTGAGTACTTGATACATGTTCCTTGACTATCGCACTATCCGCATGTGGGACCATGGATCCCCTTAGCCAGAGCTTGATTCATTTCTTATTTCTTGGAGCCACAAACTAGTTTGGTGCTTTATTACTATCATGTACTTATGCCATGCTTTATTGCTTTATTTATGATTGTGCGTGGAGCACATATACTGTTTAGGACTTGTAACACGTTTCCGCGGTATCGACAAGCCCAGTCACACTTTCGGGTTTCCAGTCGTTTACAACCATCTATACAAACCTTGGGTCCGTCTCGGAGCCGTCCAACTTCATTGCGGGTAGCTTAATGGGGTGGTCCCCTGAAATATTTTATGAATCTTGTGATTGCTTTGTCGTGAAAGGTTTGTTGGGTTTTTATTTAGGTTTTCCGAGGTTGATCGTGCATGTGTTGCTATTTGTGCATCCCTGCAAGGTAAATCTTTCTAAAAGTCGTGTCCGCGGTTATGAACGACTTGGAGTACAGTATCTTGATCATAGACGATCATAACTAAAGTAGTGCTATAAATTTGACTTTGACATGTCTAGTAATCAGTTTCACTATAACGGAATTAGTAAATAAAAGTGCCAACAACTGCTGGATTGGAATAACTCTGGCTAATAATGTTGGAATTATCCCCTAGAGGCAATAATAAAGATGTTATTATTATAATTCTTGTTCATGATAAAGTTTATATTCCATGCTAGAATTGTATTAAGCGGAAACTTTAATACTTGTGTGGTTTGTGAACAACACCGTGTCCTTAGTACGCCTCTATGGACTAGCTCATTGATCAATGATGGTTAAGGTTTCCTAACCATAGACATGAGTTGTCAATTGATAATGAGATCATATCATTGGGAGAATGATATGGTGGGACCAAACTAAGCAAAGCTATTAGATCGTTTCATCGTGTTCGTCTTTGCGAAGCTTTTCTCATGTCAAATATTGTATTCCTTAGACCATGAGATAATACAACTCCCTGGTATCGGAAGAAATCTTTGAGGTCATCAAACGTCATCCTATGAGAGGGTGATCATAAAGGTGTCTCTCAGGTGATCGGAAAGTATCTGTTGGGTTGTATGTATCAAGATGGGATTTGTCCCTCCCAAGTCGGAGAGATATGCTTCGGGCCCACTCGGTAATCGATATCAACACCGCTTGCAAGCATGTGGTTAAGGAGTTAATCACAAAGTGATATCGGATTACGGAACGAGTAAAGTACTTACTGTGAACGAGATTGAACTAGGTATGACGATACCGATGATCGAATCTCGGGCAAGTAAAATATCGCGCGATGAAGGGAATATATATATGGGATTGAATGAATCCTGGCATCGTGGTTCATCCGATATGATCATCGATGAATGTGTGGGAGTCAATATGGGTGCCTGACCCGCTGTTGATTATTGATAGAAGATCATGTACGCATATTCTCGAACCCAGAGGTCACATAACAACGTGTCTCGACGCTAGGATAGATTGGATAATTGGTTTATGAATTTTTGTTGGTCTCGGATGGGATCCGAGATATCACGAGAGGTTCGGAATGGTCCGGAGAATAAGATTCATATAAAGCGGTGCAGTTTTGGAGTTGAATAGTTAGGTTAATCGGTATTGTACCGAAGCTTCTAGAACCTTCCGGAAGGGGACCAACGTGGCCCCACCTTCCGGGAGGGCATGGGCCTATGAGGGAGTGTCCTGGCGCATTGGGCCAGGGCACAAGTCCCATAGGGCCCAGCCGATCCTAGATAAGTTTAAATCGTTTAAACTAGAGATAAGATAGGGTTTCTAGAAGGGAGAGTTTAAATCGTTTAAACTAGAGATAGGCTTGGAGGATGGGCAAGGGCTGGCCGCACCCCCCCCCCCTCTATATATAGAGGGCTGGTGCGCCCCCTTCCCCCCACACACACCTTTCCTCCAAACCCTAGTTGCCCTGCTGCCCTCCTCTCTCCCTCCCGACTGTTTGTGGGCGAAGCCCTGCTGCAGAAATTCTCCACCATATACACCACGCCGTCGTGTTGTAGATCCAATCCATCTCTCCACCCTACTTGCTGGTCCGAGGAAGGAGGAGACGCCGAGGTGCTGCGTGTGCATCTCACGGAGGCACCGCCACTTGTGGTGCCAGATCGGATCGGATCGCGAGGAGGAGAAGCGAGTGCGACTACATCACCCGTTCCGGCGAGCGTTCATCTTGAATCTTCAAGGGTATGAAGATCTAATCCAATCTCTCTCGTTGTTTGCATCTCCTAGATTAGATCTTGGCTTTCCCTCTGTTCGCTTCCGTAGAAATTTTTTGATTTACTATGCTGCGAAACCCTTCAGTGGTATCAGAGCTAGATCTATGCGTAGATGTGATTCACGAGTAGAACACAACATGGTTGTTGCGGGCGTTGATGTTTTCTGTTGCAAGCCTCTTGTTTGTGTTCTTCTTATGACGCGGGATAGTGAGATTGAAGCGGTCCAGGCCAACCTTACGCGACGTCGTCATGAGACCGGCTCCGCTTGGCGTGTGGCTTGTACCACACATGCGGCTGGTGGATGTCAGTTTCTCTCACTATAGTTGTCATGGGATTAACACCGGAGTTTGGCAACCATAATATCACCGTTGTGGCTTTCCGTAGGTAAGAATCGTTCTTAGCATCTACTCCCATAAGCCACGTAAAACATGCAACAACAAAGTAGAGGCGTCTAACTTGTTTTTGCAGGGAGTGTTTTCTGTGATATGGTATGGCCCAAGATGTGATGTGTATATTGTATGCGATGATCATGTTTTGTAATGTTTCACGACTTGCATGTCGATGAGTACACAACCGGCAGGAGCCATATGGTTGTCTTTATAATTGTGTATGACCTGCGAGTCAACTTCTTATACGCCATGTAATAGCTTTACTTTATCGCTAAGTAGTTAGCAATAGTTGTAGTTGCTATTCGTGGTGGAGGCAATCATGGTGGAGTGATGGAGATCATCTTTGGAACGCACAAGATGGAGATCATTCTTGAAGATTGGCTATACCATGTCACATAAAGTTATATGCATGTGATGTTTATCCTTTTATGTATCTTATTATGCTTAGATAACGACGGTAGCATTATAAGATGATTCCTCACTTAAAGATCAAGATAAAACTGTGTTCTCCCCAAGTATGCACCGTTTGCGAAAGTTAAATCGTGTCCAAGCATCACGTGATGGTCGGGTGCTATAGACTCTACGCTCACATACAACGGGTGCAAGCCAGTTTTGCACAGCGGAAATACTTGAGTCTAACTTGACGAGCCTAGCATGTCTGGACATGGCCTCGGAACACAAGAACCGAAAGGTTAAGCATGAGTCATATGAATGATATGATCGACGCTTCGTTGTCCACCATTGAAACCACATCTCTTCTCGTGATGATCGGATTAGGTGTGGTGAATTTGGATCGTGTTCACTAAACAACTTGAGGGATGTTGAATTTAGTGGGAGTTCATCTAGTAATTTGATTAAGTTGAACTATTTATCATGAACATAGTCTAAATTGTACTTGCAAATACTGTAGATTACATGGCCAAGTCCAACTTCAACTTCAACGTTTTTGCTGAAAGAAAAGCTTAGAAACAATGGGTCTAACTTCACCAAGGGTTCCATAATCTAAGAATCATTACGTTCGGCGGACAAAGGACTATGTCCTTGGGAAAGCGTTAGGTGACCCCCTAAGCTAGCTAGCCGGTGATGAGAAAGTTGTCTATCGATCGCAGAAAGATGATTATGGTGTGATTAAGAGCACCATGTTGTTTGCTATGGGCAGGAACTTCAAAATCGTTTTGAAAACTATCCGGGCCCTTTGAGATTCTCGAGGAGCTGAAAACCATGTTTGAGACTCAGGCCCGTTCGAGAGATATGAGATCTCCGAAGTTCTTTAAGCGCAAGATGGAGGAAGGAGTTCCGTTAGTGAGCACGCCATAAAGATGTCGGGCTACACTCAACGCCTTGAGCAACTGACTGCAAGATTCGGAGGAGCTCAAGATTGACAGGTTCTGCAATCACTCCCTCCCAGCTACAAAAGTTTTGCAGTGACTCATAATCAGATTGGTTCCATCGATCGATCACCGAGCTCTTCGCAAAGCTGAAGGCTGCGGAGGTGGACATCAAAAGGATAATCATGTGTTGATGGTCAACAAGCCCTCCTTTAAGAAAGGTAAGGGTGCAAAGAAGCCCTTCAAGAAAGGAGGCGGCAAACGCGTTGCCCTGAGAAGAAGATCAAGTCTGGACCCAAGCCAGGCAGGTGCTTCTATTGCAAGGACAAGGGTCACTAGAAGCGAATCGTCAAGTACTTAGCGGACAAGAAGGTTGGCACCATCAAAGGTATATTTGATATACATGTTATTGATGTTTTCCTTACTAGCCCTCGTTGTAGTGCACAGGTATTTGATCTGGTTCGGTTGCTAATATTTGTAACTCGAAGCAGGAGCTACGGAATAGGCAATGACTTGCGAGGGATGAGGTGACGATCTTGGCGTCGACAGCGGATCAAGAGTTGATGTGATGGCGTCGGCACACTCTCCTTAGTTTTACCTTCGGGATTAGTTTTAAACCTTAATAAATGTTATTATGTGCCTCGTTGAGCATGAACATTATTTCTGGATCGTGTTTATTGCAAGACGGTTATTCATTTAAATCGGAGAATAATGGTTGTTCTATTTATATGAGTAACATCTTTTATGGTCATGCACCTCTTGTGAATGGTTTATTTCTTCTAAATCTCGAAAGGGATGAAACACACATCCATAACATTGAGGCTAAGAGATGCAAAGTAGATAGTGATAATACTACTTATTTGTGGCCTTTGTCGTCTAGGTCATATTGGTGTAAAGCGCGAAGAAACTCCATTCGATGGACTTTTGGAGTCTCTTGATTTTGAATCATTTGACACATGCGACCCATGCCTCATGGGCAAGAGGATCAAAACCCGTTCTTCGGTATGATGGAGCGAGCAACGGACTTGTTGGAAATCATACATACCGATGTATGCGGACCGATGAGTGTTTTGACGCGCGGTGGATATCGCTATTTTCTCACTTTTACCGATGACTTAAGTAGATATGGGTATATCTATTTAATGAAACATAAATCTGAAACGTTTGAAAAGTTCAAAGAATTTCAGAATGAAGTGGAGAACCATCATAACAGAAAGATTAAGTTTCTACGATCCGATCGTGGGGGCGAATATTTAAGTTATGATTTTCTCACGCATCTCAAAGCAAGTGGAATCGTTTCACAACTCACGCCACCCGGAACACCACAGCGCAATGGTGTGTCTGAACGCCGGAATCGAACCCTATTAGATATGGTCCGATCGATGATGTCTCTTACTGATTTGCCGTTATCATTTTGGGGTTATGCATTAGAAACCGCTGCATTCACTTTAAATAGGGCTCCATCTAAATCCGTTGAGACGACACCGTATGAACTGTGGTTTGGTGCTAAACCTAAGTTGTCATTTCTTAAAGTTTGGGGATGCGAAGCTTACGTCAAGAAGTTGATGCCCGACAAGCTCGAACCCAAAGCGGAGAAATGCGTCTTCATAGGATACCCTAAGGAAACTATTGGGTATACCTTCTATCACAGAACCGAAGGCAAAGTGTTTGTCGCAAAGAACGGTTCCTTTCTTGAGAAGGAGTTTCTCTCGAAAGAAGTGAGTGGGAGGAAAGTAGAGCTAGACGAGGTTGTTGAACCTTCTCTTGAATTGGAGAGTAGCGCAGCACCTGAAATTGTTCCAGTGCCGCCTGCGCCAACAATAGAGGAAGCTAATGACAAGGATCATGAAGCTTCGGACGATGTCTCATCGAGCGTCGCGAGTCGACAAGGTCGCGTGCCCCTCTGAGTGGTACGGCAACTGTCTTGACTGTCTTGTTAGTAGAAGACAGAACCTACGAACTATGAGGAAGCGATGATGAGCCCAGACTCGAGAAATGGCTAGAAGCCATGAAATCCAATTGGGATCCATGGCGAAAACCAAGTATGGACTTTGGTGGACCCTCCTAGCGACCGAAAGGCGTTGAGTGCAAATGGATCTTCAAGAAGAAAGCGGACGGATGGTAATGTTACCGTCTATAAAGCACGACTTGTTGCGAAAGGTTTTCGACAAGTTCAAGGTGTTGACTACGATGAGACTTTCTCTCCCGTAGCGATGTTTAAGTCCATTCGGATTTTATTAGCAATTGCTGCATTTCATGATTATGAAATATGGCAAATGGATGTCAAGATTGCTTTCCTCAATGGCAACATTGATGAAGAGTTGTATATGATGCAACCCGAAGGTTTTGTCGATCCTAAGGATCTTTGATAAAGTATGCAAACTTCAGCATTCCATTTATGGACTGAAGCAAGCATCTCGGAGTTGGAACCTTCGTTTTGATCAAGTGATCAAGAGCTTTGGATTTGTTCCAAATTGCTACGAAGCTTGCATCTACAAGAAAGTGAGTGGGAGCTCGGTGGCGTTTACGGTACTATATGTGGATGACATATTGATTATTGGAAATGACATCAACATGCTTAACGATGTGAAGAGTTATTTGAACAAGTGTTTTTCAATGAAAGACCTAGGTGAAGCTGCTTATATATTGGGCATCAAGATCTATAGAGATAGACAAAGGCGCTGATAGCTTTAAGCCAGTACATACCTAGACAAAGTTACGAAAAGGTTCAGAATGGATAAGGCATTGAAAGGTTCATTGCCTATGTTGTCGGGAAGATATTGAGCAAGGCTCGGTGTCCGCTATGGTAAATGATAGGGAAGCTATGAGCAAAGTGCCTTATGCCTCGCCATAGGTTCCATCATGTATGCCATCTTGTGTACTAGACCGGATGTGTCCAATGCTCTTAGTTTGACGAGCGATATCAAAGTGATCTAGAGTGGAACCTGACAGCCGTGAAGAACATCCTAAGGTACCTAAATAGGACTAAAGAAATGTTCTTAGTCTATGGGGGTGATGAACACTCGTCAGAAAAGGTTACGTCGATGCTAGTTTCGACAACAAGGATGATTCTAAATCTCAGACGGGATACGTGTATATTTTGAATGGAGGAGCTGAGCTGGAGAAGCTGCAAGCAAAGCGTGATCGCGGATCTATGATGAAGCGGAATACATGGCTGCTGCGAAGCGTCAAGTGAAGGAGTTTGGATCAGGAACTTCATCATCGAGCTTGGCGTGGTTCCAAGTGCATTGGACCCATCGGAGATATTGTGTGACAACACCGCGCCATAGCACTCGCTAAGGAACCAAGATATCATCCAAAGACCAAGCATATCAACCGCAAGTTTCATATAATCCGAGATTATATAGCGGATGGAGATCGAAGATCAGCAAAGTACATACAGATCTGAATGTCGCAGATCCATTGACTAAACCTCTTCCACGTGTAAAACATGATCAGCACCTCGATTGCCATGGGTGTGAGATTGTTGCCAAATGTAAACTAGATTATTGACTCTAGTACAAGTGGGAGACTGTTGGAATTATGCCCTAGAGGCAATAATAAAGATGTTATTATTATAATTCTTGTTCATGATAAAGTTTATATTCCATGCTAGAATTGTATTAGCGGAAACTTTAATACTTGTGTGGTTTGTGAACAACACCGTGTCCCTAATGCGCCTCTATGGACTAGCTCATTGATCAATGATGGTTAAGGTTTCCTAACCATAGACATGAGTTGTCAATTGATAATGAGATCATATCATTGGGAGAATGATATGGTGGATGACCAAACTAAGCAAAGCTATTAGATCGTTTCATCGTGTTCATCTTTGCGAAGCTTTTCTCATGTCAAATATTGTATTCCTTAGACCATGAGATAATACAACTCCCTGGTATCGGAAGAAAGCTTTGAGGTCATCAAACGTCATCCTATGAGAGGGTGATCATAAAGGTGTCTCTCAGGTGATCGGAAAGTATCTGGGTTGTATGTATCAAGATGGGATTTGTCCCTCCCAAGTCGGAGAGATATGCTTGAGCCCACTCGAATCGATATCAACACCGCTTGCAAGCATGTGGTTAAGGAGTTAATCACAAAGTGATATCGGATTACGAACGAGTAAAGTACTTACGTGAACGAGATTGAACTAGGTATGACGATACCGACGATCGAATCTCGGGCAAGTAAAATATCGCGAGACGAAGGGAATATATATATGGGATTGATTGAATCCTGGCATCGTGGTTCATCCGATATGATCATCGATGAATGTGTGGGAGTCAATATGGGTGCCTGACCCGCTGTTGATTATTGATAGAAGATCATATACGCATATTCTCGAACCCGCAGGGTCACACACTTAACGTGTCTCGACGCTAGGATAGATTGGATAATTGGTTTATGAATTTTTGTTCGGAGTCTCGGATGGGATCCGAGATATCACGAGAGGTTCCGGAATGGTCCGGAGAATAAGATTCATATAAGGCAGTGCAGTTTTTGGAGTTCGGAATAGTTCCGGGTTAATCGGTATTGTACCGGAAGCTTCTAGAACCTTCCGGAAGGGGACCAACGTGGCCCCACCTTCCGGGAGGGGGCATGGGCCTATGAGGGAGTGTCCTGGCCGCATTGGGCCAGGGGCACAAGGCCCCATAGGGCCCAGCCGATCCTAGATAAGTTTAAATCGTTTAAACTAGAGATAAGATAGGGTTTCTAGAAGGGAGAGTTTAAATCGTTTAAACTAGAGATAGGCTTGGAGGATGGGCAAGGGCTGGCCGCACCCCCCCTCTATATATAGAGGGCTGGTGCGCCCCCTTCCCCCCACACACCTTTCCTCCAAACCCTAGTTGCCCTGCTGCCCTCCTCTCTCCCTCCCGACTGTTTGTGGGCGAAGCCCTGCTGCAGAAATTCTCCACCATATACACCACGCCGTCGTGTTGTAGATCCAATCCATCTCTCCACCCTACTTGCTGGTCCGAGGAAGGAGGAGACGTCGAGGTGCTGCACGTGTGCATCTCACGGAGGCACCGCCACTTGTGGTGCCAGATCGGATCGGATCGCGAGGAGGAGAAGCGAGTACGACTACATCACCCACGTTCCGATTTAGCGTTCACTGTCTGAATCTTCAAGGGTATGAAGATCTAATCCAATCTCTCTCGTTGTTTGCATCTCCTAGATTAGATCTTGGCTTTCCCTCTGTTCGCTTCCGTAGAAATTTTTTGATTTACTATGCTGTGAAACCCTTCAAATTATATCTGACTAGTAAGTATTGCAACTACAACGGAATGTTAACTAAAAATGCCCACTACTTATGCTATCAAGATGACTCATGCTAGCTATATCTGACTAGTAAATGTTGTAATTATAATGGAATGAATAAAATTGCCATATGTGTGCGTTTCCTCGGTATGACCTCTTCGTTTGGTCTCGAAGGGGAATATTAGGATGGGTATGTTTGGTGTTAGTATCAGGTTGGTTCCGATTAGGTCTTTTGTAACCCTCTCTAATAACCGTCACTTATACCGAGTCTCTATAGGTTGTTTAGTGCCGCTACGCCGCCGCTTTAGTCCACCATACCTATGTAGGCGAGAGCCACCAAATTCTAGAATTGTCGTGTACTAACCTCAGTACTGACCGATCTCTTTTCCTTTGCCCTTTGTAGGCACCCCTTTTGTTCTAGCAGGTATAAGTTCGACATCGTTAGCAGGGTTACCCTTCCGGCTTGGCCTGGGCAGGGTTATGGACGCCATTGGTTATTCATCAGGGCTCTTAGCCTCATTAGCTTCTTATCCGTACTCGGATGTGTATCGTTTTCAAGGTGATTTGGATCTTTGAATTGTATATCTGTATTCTTGACTCATTAAATCGTTGTTGTATATATATATATATATATATGTTTCTATGGGTTCCATCGTGAACTAATGAGTAATGGTATTACTTTGTTTTCCACCCACACGCAAGTGCCTGGTAGGCATCTTTGAATCATTTCTATGCGGGTTTGGCGGGAACCGCTAAAATCTGCATAGGGCCGATTCGAGGGTGTTACAAAGTGGTATCAGAGCTCAGCAGTTGCGATACCCCGCTGGTCTAGCCTGTAGGATAACCTAGCTAACGGACGTTGTAGAGTGTCAAAACTATTTTGCAAAATCGGTTGGATATATCTGATTAGGTCTTTTTTTACTCCTTACCTTTATGCTATTCTCCTCTTATCTCTGCGTGTTTTGAATCTACTCTTATCTTTTCTTCGAGTCCAGGATTTCTCGTGGTTGGGTTTCCGTCGTACCTTTAGGGTTTCGCTTCCTTTATTTTATAACAGTGGCGCTACAATCAGCAATCTGCATCTCATTTGTTGTACTCTCCCTCTAATCTTTTAGTCCTTGAACTCTTTTTCTGTATCTGCACCTTGACAGATATCTTTATCATTGAAAAACATTACGAGAAGGATGAACATTGGTGAAGTTGGAGTATACTTGAGCATGTGTTGTTCATGCCAATGGAACCATCACGAAACCTAATCATTGTGTCCTTTCATACAATTTTCTTTGTATCTTACGGTGTTTCCCTTCTTGATGGCATCATCTATGCCAGATCCGATGAAGAGTCTGTATCACCCCTTTGTTTTTTGAACATCGCTCGTCAAGATCTTCAGTCTGAATTCCGAGAATGGGTTGCACACTTTTGTACTGCATGTGCGGAGTAATAGTTTGGATGCGTGATGGATTGGCCCCCATACCGACTACTCATTTTATTCGCTCTTGTATATTGAAGTGGATTAGGTTGCCCTTTTTCTCTCCTTCCACGGAAGTTAAAGGTGGCCTTATCTTTGATACCTCTACCTTCGTTTTTGTTTTGTCCGGAGTGTTCTCTCAACGAACATGAGCAACAACCTCTTGTTGGCGGTGTCGTCGATTTCAAGATGGAATAAGAATCTTTGTTAGTGGTGTTGCGAGGATCTACCCGAAGCAAGAAGAATCCGACCATCATCCCTTTCTCCCGTACCATGAGGCGGATCTCGAGGGTGAGATCCCTTGTTAGTGCTGTCGAATTGTAGCACCCCGGGTAAAACCAGTATAGAAAATCGCTTGGTGTTTGTATTTTGTGCATCATCATGATCGCATGCTTATGTCATCATACCACGTTGCATTTGAGCATCATCATGTCCTCATGCATATGTTTGCCTAAAAACTGTTTCTCTAAAAGCCTATCTTTGTTTTCTAAACATCTCCTCTCTATTTCAAATGTAAAACCCCCGGTCTCTTCTAAATATTTTTATTTTATCTAATTTTTTTTACAAAAGGTTTTTAAATAAAACAGAACAATAAATAAAAAAAACTATTTTATATGGGGAGGCCGCCACCGGCCAGGCCAAAGGCCCAGCTAGCAGCAGCCTACTACCTAGAGAAAATTGAACGCCGCCGCCACCCCGTGCACCGGCAGCATGCCGTCGTTGTCTTTTTCCTCTCGCCGCCGTCTCGGACAACTCCCAGCTCGGCCACCTTTCCCGCAAGCATCAGGGTGAGCTCGCCTTCCTCCCCCTCTCCTTCTCGGTCGCTTACTGTAGCCCTTGCATCCGTGCATTCTGTCGACCAGCTTGCGCACGTCGCCGCCGCCTCGCTGTTCTCAGTGTTTCGCCCGCCGCTAGACGACGCCACCGTGCTGTCATGCTCCCCGTTTCGTGGTGTACCTCAAAAATGCCCCCGTCATTTTTACATCACCAGATCACCCTCTTTGTGTGCCACCAGAGCGCCGCTAGTTGGTGCTGTTCGCTGATAGCAGCGCGCACCATTTGTTTTCTTCAGACATGCAGCCGCAGTTCGTGCGTGTGTATCCCGTTGCCGCACTGCATGACTAGTGTATCAAACATGCGTCTGTCCTATTGAACATCAACTCAATCCAGCCACACCGGCATCCTCCTGTTTGCTCCAACTCACATACATGAGTTCAATTCAAAGTACATGCTTCAGGTTCAGAACGTGTGCCTCCTCTTTATCAAAACTGAAGTAGCAGCACAGTCCACGCCAGATCGTTTCGGCCATGGTTCAAATCCCGTCCGGCGCAAATTAATTGAAACCTTTTGTCTTTTGTCATCTCTATAATATCCTTTTTGTTTTGCTGGTGCGTGTCATGAATTGAAGTTTAGCTAAGCGGCTTGCTCTTTCTCCTTCACCTAGCACATCAATTGATCAAATACCATATGTGTACAAAATACCACATCTTTTAATTGTTTTCTCCGTACGACATCCTCGGCAGACTAAATCCACACCTTGTTGCTCTGTTTTTCTCGTGTCCAGCCATAGCTCTGTCCGTACCCAGTTCCCTGTCTGTTCCCTACTCCTTTATCTGTTGGCAAATTAACATGTGGAATCTTGTATAAATTGTATCGGCTAATCCTTAACTCTATTTTAGAAGTGCTATATATATGAATTTCGATCAGAAAAATATAAGTAACAATAATATGCCATCCATATACTTGTTGCATATAAATTATCATGATCGCATACATATTCATTTGTTTGGGGATATTCTGTCGATTCACCTTATAATTAAATATGCAGGATATTCTAGTCTTATATTGCATCTATTTAAATTGGTGCAGCGAACCGATGTCATGTTTTACCTTGTTAAGACAACGTTTAAATTGCGGGTACCGAAACAACATAAACCCATTAATTAATTGTCGGGACCCCGGTTTAGCTTAATATCGTCTAGTTGCACCGCATATGTGGCGTGTCATGCACCATATCATAAACATGCCGATTCTTTTGCCATAGTATTAAATAGTGCATCCGGTGTTTTTAGTGCTTTGTTTCTTCACGGATTAGGCCGATGAGTTGATGCGAGTATCGACAAGTTCTTCGGATATTGAATCTTCGGCTATGCTCCAGGCGAGCAATCTCCCTCTTTCTACCTATTTTGCATTTATAGTCTTTACTTCCTCATGTTGATCTATTGATATCTGTGTTGTGATGTTTTAGTTTCCGTGCACCATCTATATTCCTTCCAGCCTCTATATTGCCTTAGGCACATCCTATTGCCTGTTGTTTGATAGACAGTCAGCCCTGCGAGTTGTAGTTTCACCGGTGATGCAAGGCTGGCACATGCTTAATGATAGAGATGCTTAATGGTGGAGATGATCATGACTTTAATTACAACTTGATAATTAAAATGATGGGATTAGATATAACTAATGCAGAGGCATCGGTGGGCAATAGCTAATATTTGGTTTTTAACCGCTCACTTGTGTCCCGTAGGCCCCGAGTAATTGATACATGTTCCTTGACTATCACACTATCCGTATGCGGGACCATGAATCCTCTTAGCTAGAGTTTGATTCATTTCTTATTTCTTGGGGCCACAACCTAGTTTGGGGCTTTATTACTATCATATACTTATGACATGCTTTACTGCTTTATTTACGATTGTGCGTGGAGCACCTGTACTGTTTAGGACTTGTGACACGTTTCCGCAGTATCGACAAGCCCATACACACTTTCAGGTTCCTAGTCGTTTACAGCCGTCTACACAAACCTTGGGTCCGTCCCGGAGCCGGCCAACTTCGTTGCGGGTAGCTTAATGGGGTGGCCCCCTGAAATATTTTATGAATCTTGTGATTGCTTTGTCTTGAAAGCCTCGTTGGGTTTTTATTTGGTTTTCCCAAGGTTGATCGTGCGTGTGTTGCTATTTGTGCACCCCTGCAGGGTAAATGTTTCTGAAAGCCGTGTCCGCGGTTATGGACGACTTGGAGCACAGTATGTTGATCATAGACAATCATAACTAAAGTAGTGCTATAAATTTGACTTTGACATGTCTAGTAATCAGTTTCACTACAACGAAATGTGTAAATGAAAGTGCCAACAACTGCTGCATTTGGAATATCTCTGGCTAATTGTATCTGACTAGTAAGTATTGCAACTACAACAGAATGTTAACTAAAAATGCCCACTATTTATGCTATCAGGATGACTCATGCTAGCTATATCTGACTAGTAAATGTTGTAACTATAATGGAATGAATAAAAAATCCAGTTGTGTGCGTTTCCTTGGTATAACCTCTTCGTTTGGTCTCGAAGGAGAATACCAGGATGGGTATGTTTGGTGTTAGTATCAGGTTGGTTCCGAATAGGTCTTTCTTAACCCTCTCTAATAGCCGTTAGTTATACCGAGTCTCTATAGGTTGTTTAGTGCCACTGCGCCGCCGCTTCAGTCCACCATACCTATGTAGGCGAGAGCCGCCGAATTCTAGCCTCGTCGTGTACTGGCCTCAGTACTGACCGCTCTCTTTTTCCTTTGCCCTTTGTCGGCACCCCTTTTGTTCTAGCAGGTATAAGTTCGATGTCGTTAGCAGGGTTACCCTTCCGGCTTGTCCTGGGCAGGGTTATGGACGACATTGGTTATTCTTCAGGGCTCTTAGCCCCATTTGCTTCTTATCCATACTCAGAGGTGTATCGTTTTCAAGGTGATTTGGATTTTTGAATTGTATATCTGTATTCTTGACTCATGATTGGACAATGATGTGATGGACATTTCTCGAAGGATTGCAACACGATCAAGTCATATAGTTCATTGTTGCAACAGCTATACCTAGACTCCTTTTCCTTAGACCATGAGCTCATATTACTCACTGTTTTCCAAGGCTGCTTTGACTGCATCAACCGTCATCTGGTAATACGGTGGCCATAAAGGTGTACGTTGGGTATTCCGAAGGAACAGTTGATGACATGTGACTGCAAGACCGGGATTTGTTCACCCACATGATGGGTAAAGATACATACGACCGGCTTGGTGAGATTACATCCATAAATGTTGCAACATGTGACTCGGTCACGGGGATGTAATATCACGGTAACAAGAAAACATAACTTGTTGTGAACGAGATTGAACAAGGTATGTGATACCAATGATCGGATATCGGACAAGTCGTATTAAGAAACAAAAGGAATTGGATGCTACATTTAGCGGTTCAAACGACATTGTCATTAGAAATGCATAGGGTCACATGGATATCTCTGGTCCCTCTGTTGATCATTGATACAGATCATGTCTAGAGCATTCCCGAGCCGTGAGAGGATACACTTAAGGGTACGATGAGAGCGATCATTCGTAAGACGGAATCACAGTAGAGAAAGAGAAAGCCGTAATTGTTCCGCAAAGAGACCCGAAGTTGTTCGGAGAAAGAATAAAGGACCAGAATCATTTCGGGAAAGATCTGAAGTCGTTCGGAGGAAATCAAAAGGGAACCGAAAGGTGTTTCGGGTCAAGAGGGATTTTGTAATATGTATTTACATATTAATTAATGTAATTAATATTAAATATAATATTAAAATCTAATTTGAAGGGGTATTTCACTAATGGGCCAAACTTCCTAGGGAAAAAGAGCCCATGAGGGAAAACCGAAGGAGGGAAGGGCCAAGGGCCAAAGGGCCAAGGCCTAGGTGCCTCAAGGGGGCCCACCCGACCAGCCTAGGGTTGTGCGCGGGGTGGGGCCCACCCCTGTCCGGCCGGCCCATGGTGCCTTAAGGTCCCATGCACCTCCCCCTTTCCCTTGAATAGTCCCACATGGGAAACCCAAAGGGGAGGGCACACCCCCTCCCCCTATATAAAGGGGTGCCCATGGGTGAGATGAAACACACCAATATTTGGAGAAGTCCTTTGGTTGACTTCCTCCTTCCCTCTCTCTCTAGCCCTTGTGGCCATGGCCCCAAGTTTGGGCTGTGCGAACAAGGCACGCCTGCAGTACGCCATTACGCTGCAAGGATTCCTAGCCAGATATCAACTTCCGCACTCCCGGCGGGATCGGGGAGCCTGAGGTCTCATCGTGCACCAGATGTGTACGAAGACATGAGGCGCAACACTTGGGGCGCTTGAATGTCGTGAGACGGAGTTGCTGCACGATGAAGAAGAAGAACGGGGTGACCTGCGAGGAGCTTCGCGACCTAGAGGTCGGCTACGAGTATGACTACATCAACCATGTTCCGAGCCCCTCGGAATGTTAACCGCGTATGGTCTACAAGGGTATGTATTATCTATGCATCGGCCGTTACTGCATTACTACATAGATAGATCCTAGGCAGTTTTTGGTGTTCCAACATAGGAAATTTTTTGTTTTCTGCTGTGGATCCCCTTCAGTGGTATCAGAGCCGATCTATGTGTAGGAGTGTTGTACGGCCAGTACACACATGTATTGTGCAGGCATTGATCCCTTAGTTGTTACCCTCTAACGTGTACTTGTTATTATCGTGGTATTGTTTGATGAAGTGGCCCGGACCAACCTTACGCGTATTCGAACGCGAGACTGGTTCCACGCTCAACATACGGCTTGTACCGTATAAGTGGTTAGCGGATGTCTGTCTCTCATTCGATAGTTTATATAGCATTTACAATGGAGGGTCCCGAAACGGGTGTAGTAGAGACAACTATTGGATCCATGTTGTGGTTGGAAAGTTCGTAGTTTAGAAACGGCTCTAGTGCGAAAGCCCTAACAACCACGTAAAACTTGCAATAGATAAACTAGAGGCGTCTAACTTTATTTTGCAGGGGGCATGTGATTATGATATGGCATTGGTCGTTACAAAGGTAAAGTAGTTTACTTTTCTGTTGCTAAGTAGTATAGTAATAGTCATCGTTCCGATGAATGACCTGGTGGAGGCGTCGTGGACTTGGCGTCAAACCAAGGGCAAGATGGAGATCATGCTGGAGCGCTAGATGGAGATCAAGGCGCAAGAAGGACCATATCATATCACATTATACATATGATGTTGATATCTATTTTACATCTTACTATGTGCTAGTATTAAGATACTCAACAGTAGCAAATAAGATAATCCCTATTTAATTCCAATGTAACGTGTTCCCCTTGTGTGTGCACCACCAAGAAACTTCTTCGTTATGAGGCGCCATGCGGTGAGTAGGGGTCAGACATATCTATGTTCACATACAGTGGGTGTAAGCCATGTTGCACAGTGAATACACACAAGTTAGATTTGGCGAGCCTAGCATGTGCAGACATGGCCTCGGAACACAAGAGATCGAAAGATCGAGCATGAGTCACATGGATGATGTGATTGACATTAGTGAATGTCTACCTTTGATACTGCACTGATGGCCGCGACGATCGGGGGAGGTGTAGAGGATAGGGATCATGTGATCACTAAAATCGTCCAGGGGATGACAATTTTAGTGGAGACCAACTATAAATTGATCTCTTATTATAAACTTAGTCTAGATGTCTATTTGCAAATATCTTAGTAGATCTTGGCCTACCCCATTGAGGTCCTTTGTGACCATGGGAATATATTGCTTAACTTGGAACTTAGCAAAAGGGTCCAACTTCATAGATTAATACCCATGCTTGAGGGATATCCTCGTAAAAGGTGATCTTCTCTTCTTGATACAATAACCATTAGGAGATAATTCGATGACTCCTGAATGTTTGTGTTTTCTCCATAATCATCCAATAAGCCATTCTCCATTCGATGGAGAGTTGGGCTACATTTTGTATTCTACAGAATAAGGCACATAGAGTATGAGTATTGGATGGGTTTTCCTCCATCATGGATGAAAAGAGAATGTTTGGAAAAACACTTAGCGATCTTGCATTAGAGTTGAAAAACTCTTGGAAGGGCTTGATTGCAATGGAGGTCATGGATGAAAAGGTATATGTAAGATATACAAATTATAGATGTGGTTCTTGCAAAACTCGTTGCAGTTTGCAAAGTATTTGATACTTGTCCCGTTTTGTGAAAACAGGAGGATCTGCTTGAGAATTGCTGGTTTTGAGGCAACGTGACTTGATGTCGGCAAGCAAAACAGTTGATGGCCGACATCACCTCTTCCCTCAAAGTTTTTTATTTTGATTGGTGGACTTGAATATAATTTTGTAATCCTAGTTTATGTGTCTTGCTTTTGGCGAGACGATTATTCATATGAACAAGTTAAAAGTCAGTTTGTACTATTCTTATGAACAATACCTTATGGTCACATTACGATTACAAACAAGTTATTCTCATCACTATGTTAATGATAATAGTTTAAACATTTATAAGAGGATTAGAATGCTAAAAGATATCCAAAGTTTAATAATGAAATGACACTATAGTTTAAGTCATTTTGGTTATTGCATGTTCTTTATGAAGATCGGGGTCCTAGATGCTTAATCTAGAGACTTTGCAAAACCATGCCTCTTGGGCAGAATGACTAAAACTCCGCATTCTGGTAAAATGGTGATATGCGAAGGAATGTTGAATCTTATACATAATGATGTATCGCATTTTCAACAAGTAGTGGAAATCATTTGTTAGTTGTGGACTTAAGTGAATAAGCATATTTACTTAATGAAACATGAAGTTTGAAATGATATGAATTGTTCAAATGATTTCACAGCAAAAGGAGGATATTGAAATTAACAATAATACAAAGTCTCTTCGATTTGATCGACATGACTAAAGTATTCAAGTTAAGTTTATCATAAAAGGAACTTGTGAAAGATGTTTGACAAATTATGATAATTGGACGAATTCAATCTATGTTGAAACGTCTAAACATCATAATCATTATGTATTAGATAAATATGGTATAATATTATCTCTTATCGGGGTTATAGTTATTGTTTAGAGTTAGAGATCGAAATAAGTATACACTAATTTGAAATGCAAAGGAACATCTATAGATTCGTGGAAACAACACCATAAATGTTATGGCACATTCGAGTTTCTGGAGATTTCGATAAGTCGAAGTCATGGCGAATAAACAAGTCTTTGTAGAGCGTTCTTAGGAAGCTATGAATGCATCGTCCACAAGGGGCAAAACTGCTATTGTCCTAAGTTGATGTGTCTTGATGAAGATACAGGTGGAAGAAAGTAAAAGATCAAAACAAGGTATTTTATCTTACCTCTGGATTGTTGAGTTGCGCAGCGGAATTTGTTTCGTGAATCCAAACTCTACAAATAGAGGAGAAACCAATGATAATGATCATAAAGTTTCAAGGAATACTTTTACTGAAGAAGGTAGGATTCAACTATATATTCTACAAGTTTGTGGAATTATATTGTTTATTCACTTGTCATGTTTTGAACAAGACATACCTACAAATTACAAAGAAGCGTGATGGATCTGAGTGAGAGAAATGACTAGGAGTCATAAAACCCTATATTAAGTTACATTTAAGATTGCAAAGTAACATGTTACTTGATCTTATTAAAGTAAAGAAATTTACTTGATATTTCTGAATGACTACAAAGTCATAAGAAGGAAATGAAACTTAATGAATGACAAAAAGCTCGATTTGTCACAAGTTTGGACAAATTCAAGGAGTTGACTACAACAGTAGTGATGCTTAAGTATTTTGGATTTACACTAAAAATATATGGATATTGAAGTCTCGTAATTGGAATTCTCAAATTGATGATGATCAAAGAATTTTGGAATGTCCAAGATTATCGAGAGGACCTAGATTTGAGTGGGAGCAAATCAGCTTGGCTATTTCATAATATGTAGCTGACATATTTTGAGAGGGAGCTAAGTGAAATCCCTGGATCTCAAACATGAATGTCATATTTGAGTGGGAGCTAAGTGAAATCCCTGGATCTCAAACATGAATGTCATATTTGAGTGGGAACGTGAAATCATTCTGGGATATGTGGACGACATATGTGAATGATGTGATTGGTGTTAATAATATTTAAGTTAGATAAATAAGGATGAAGTTGAAGTTATTAAACAATAAGATCTATCGAGATAGATTGGTGAGTTTAATAAACACTGAATGTCGAATGCTTCCTAGACTTGATTCTGAAAGATGTTTAGAAGGTCCTAAGCAAGATTCTAAAGAAGCTCAGAATAGAACAGGGTGAGAAAGTAGTTCTTACTATATGAAGCATTGAGTTAGTATTGCAACTATGGTTGAAAGAAAGATATGTGTTGCATCTCCTATGCCTCAGTCATAGGTTCTTCCATATAACCATGTTGTATACTCGACGTAATGTGACCCGAAGTTCTGGTTGGTAGGACAAAGTCTTAACTGTAAGAACATGTCTTTAAGTGATTCCTGAGCTGATCATTGAACCAGAATTAAGTTTGTACATAAATGGCAAGAAGCAATGTAAGTGCCATAGATGCATTTCATGCATTGGGATCTACATAGATATAGAAGTATAAAGGCTCCATCTGATGTGATGTATAATGTTATGGCGGGTCTAGTTGGCTTTTAACGTAGAATGATGTGTCCCAGGGCCCAGTGCCCATGAGAAATCCCTCGAGGTTGATCTGAAGTCACTATAAGCTCCTAGAATCCGGCCTTGTTCTGCTGCCATGACTACGGTATATACACAAAGGATAGCAAAGTGTGTTTCGAAGTTTAGATGACAACAGTGAAAACAACCGTCATTATAAACACTAGAAACAAAGTCTCACTTTGTCGTCAAACAAATGCTTCTACCCATTATAAGATAATGGTGTGAATGTCAGAGTTAGGAAGACATTAACGATTTGCAAAAGACATAATGATCTGGTAAAATAGAACATGGACATGACGTTTCCCATGAGCATGCATGATCTGTAAACGCATATGGTATATGGTTTATATGAGTAAAATGCGAGCTAGATTATTTGTACTCTAGTGCAAGTGGGAGACTGAAGGAGATATGCCATAGAGGCAAATAATAAATAGGTTTTTATTGTCATATCTCAATTAGTTTATAATAGTTTCATATTGTGCTATAATTGTGCCAAGTAGAAACATTGGTACAGGTGTGGTATGAAACAACCAAGTCCCTAGTAGCCTCTATTCATACTAGTTCGTTGGTCATGAGGATGATCTGGGTTTCAAGATCATGGGCATTTATGCCAATTGACAACAGGGTCATATCATTGGAGAATGATGTGATGGACATTCCTCGAAGAATTGCAACACGATCAAGTCATATAGTTCATTGTTGCAATAGCTATACCTAGACTCCTTTTCCTTAGACCGTGAGCTCATATTACTCACTGTTTCCCGAGGCTGCTTTGACTGCATCAACCGTCATCTGGTAATACGGTGGCCATAAAGGTATACGTTGGGTATTCTGAAGGAACAGTTGATGACATGTGACCGCAAGACCGGGATTTGTTCACCCACATGACGGGCAAAGATACATATGGTCGGCTTGGTGAGATTACATCCATAAATGTTGCAACATGTGACTCGGTCACGGGGATGTAATATCACGATAACAAGAAAACAGAACTTGTTGTGAACGAGATTGAACAAGGTATGTGATACCAATGATCGGATCTCGGACAAGTCGTATCAAGAAACAAAAGGAATTGGATACTACATTTAGCGGTTCAAACGACATTGTCATCAGGAATGCATAGGGGTCACATGGATATCCCTGGTCCCTCTGTTGATCATTGATACAGATCATGTCTAGCGCATTCCCGAGCCGTGAGAGGATACACTTAAGGGTACGATGAGAGCGATCATTCCTAAGACAGAATCACAGTAGAGAAAAAGAAAGCCGGAATTGTTCCGTAGAGAGATCCGAAGTTGTTCGGAGAAATAATAAAGGACCGGAATCATTCCGGGAAAGATCCGGAGTCGTTCGGAGGAAATCGAAAGGGAACCAAAAGGTGTTTCGAGTCAAGACGGATTTTTTAATATGTATTTACATATTATTAATGTAATTAATATTAAATATAATATTAAAATCTAATTTGAAGGGGAATTCCACTAATGGGCCAAACTTCCTAGGGAAAAAGGGCCCATGAGGGAAAACCGAAGGAGGGAAAGGCCAAGGGCCAAAGGGCCAAGGCCTAGGTGCCTCAAGGGGGCCCACCTAGCCAGCCTAGGGTTGTGCACGGGGTGGGGACCACCCCTGTCCGGCCGGCCCATGGTGCCCTAAGGGCCCATGCACCTCCCCCTCTCCCTTGAATAGTCCCACATGGGAAACCCAAAGGGGAGGGCACACCCTCTCCCCTATATAAAGGTGTGCCCATGGGTGAGATGAAACACACCAATATTTGGAGAAGTCCTTTGGTTGACTTCCTCCTTCCCTCTCTCTCTAGCCCTTGTGACCATGGCCCCAAGTTTGGGTTGTGCGAACAAGGCACACCTGCAGTACGCCGTTGCGCTGCAAGGATTCCTAGCCGGATATCAACTTCCGCACTCCCGGCAGGATCGGGGAGCCGGAGATCTCATCATGCACCGGATGTGTACGAAGACACGAGGCGCAACACTTGGGGCGCTTGAATGTCGTGAGCCAGAGTTGCTGCGCGATGAAGAAGGAGCACGGGGTGACCTGCGAGGAGCTTCGCGACCTTGAGGTCAGCTACAAGTACGACTACATCAACCACGTTCTGAGCCCCTCGGAACGTTAACCGCCTATGGTCTACAAGGGTATGTATTCTCTACGCATCGATCGTTACCGCATTACTACATAGATAGATCCTTGGCAGTTTTTGGGGTTCCAACATAGGAATTTTTTTTGTTTTTTGCTGCGGATCCCCTTCATGTCTTAGATTCTTTAGTCAGTCCATTATAATATATATCAAGAAGCTCATTTTTAGGTAATGGACACACAGGTTGTCCATGAATCAAAGGACAAAACCTTGCCCATGATTTAGGCAATATCTCCTTTTCTCCTTGTTTAAAATCAAAAAGTTCCTACAAAATGACATGTCTAGCACTAGGAGGGAAATATTTCTAAAAGAAAATATCAATCAAGCAATCAGGGCTATTAATAGATCTAGGAGGTAAATTATTAAACCAATCCTTAGCTTCTCCTTTTAGTGAAAAAGGGAAAAATTTAGCAACAAAGTAGGTGTGCATCTTAATATCATCAGAAAATAGGCCACTCATGGTAGAAAGTTCAGTCATATGTGCTACATCACTTTCATTTTTAGTACCACAAAAAGGTTCTTTCTCAACAATGGTTATGTAAGATAAATCAAGAGAGAAATCATAATCTTTATCTTTAATGTTTATGGGAGATGTAGGAAACTTAGCATTAGGAGATAATTTAGGTCTAACAGTATGTTTCTTAAGAAGACTTTTAATAACAGTCCTACCATGAGTGTTTTGGCATTCTTTAATAAATTCATCAGTCATTTCTATATATGCATCTTCAATATCATAGCTCTCTCTAGACTCAGGTGAACTGATAGGTGTAGTAGTATCTTCATTATGAGTTTCAGTATTTCCAGCTATAGATATAGCAATCGTAGCATCTAGGAAAGGACCTAATGAACCACTCTTATCAAGCAAAGTAGAAGCATCATAAGTATCAGAAGTTTCAGATTCAGTAGAAGTAGCAGTATGTGTAGCATGTGTATGTGGTGGTGTAAGGAGCTTACTCATCACAGATGGTGAATCAAGAGCAACAGAGGCGTTCAGAACCATACCTCTCCTTGTAGTGGATGGTAATATAGGAACTTTTCCACCACGAGATTTACCCATGATGAGTGGATGGCAGCAAACAATAGTGATTCCAAGTGAACTTAATAAATAGAGCTATGCTCCCCAGCAACGGCGCGAGAAAATAGTCTTGATGACCCATAAGTATAGGGGGTGTATTGTAGTATTTTTTAGGGAAGTGAAACCCAATTTATTGATTCGGCACAAGGGGAGCCAAAGAATATTTATAAGCCTTAACAACTGAGTTGTAAATTCAGCTGCACCTGGAAACAATCTTGCTCACAGTAGTTTATCAGTAGCAATAGTTTTGTTGTAGCAATAGCAAAGTAATAGCAGTAGTAAAAGTAAAGACAGTAGTAACAATTGCAGTAAACAGTAGGATTAAAGCGCGGTAGGCATAGGGATGGATGGAAGGGCATTGCATGAACAAGACAATTCATATAGCAATCAAGACATAGGGCATTTGCAGATAAATAAGATGAAGCATCCAAGTACTAAATAATCATAGGCATGTGTCCCATATATAGTCATACATGCTCGCAATGAGAACTTGCACAACATCGTTTATCCTACCATCCCGTTTACAGCGGGGCCTCAAGGGAACTACTGGCAATTAAGGTGCTCCTTTTAATAGAGCACCGGAGCAAAGCATTAACACTCCGTGAACACATGTAATCCTCATATCATAGCCATTCCCTCCGGTTATCCTGATTATTGTCACTTCGGGGCCTTTGGTTCCGGACAATAATATGTGTATACAACTTGCAGGTAAGATCACAAACAATACTATCATCATGAATCAATAACATGTTCAGATCTAAAATCATGGCACTCGGGCCCTAGTGACAAGCATTAAGCATAACAAGTTGCAACAAAGTCAAAAAGCACTAATAATAGATACTAGGCACCATGCCCTAACAATCTGATGCCATTACATGAACAATCTCATCCAATCCCTACCATTCCCATAGCCTACAGCGGGGGATTACTCACTCATGGATGGGGGAATCATGGATGGTTGATGGAGAAGTGATGGTGATGATGATGGCGATGATCTCCTCCAATTCCCCATCCTGGCAGGGTGCCAGAACGGAGTTTCTAGTTCCGAATCACGGTATATGGTAGTGGCGGTGCAGCGGAACTCTCTGTGGAAAAACGTCGACCCCTCCTGGGTTTTTAGGTCAAGAGGCATCTTATAGGTTAAGAGGGAGGCCGAGGGGGTGACCGAGGCGGCCACACCACTCCCAGGCGTGGCCTGGGCTAGCCCGCGCGGCCAGGTGGTGTGGGTCACTCGTGTCCCTCCTCCGTCTCGTCTTCTGGCTCCGTGAGTCTTTTGGTGAAATAGTATTTTTGGCATATTTTCTGGGATTTTTCCTGATAGTTGATTTTCTGCACACAAAAACTAGACACCAAGGTAATTATGCTAAAAACAGCGTCAGTCCGTGTCAGCTGTAGCCAAATCACACAAGTTTAGAGGAGAAACAATAGCAAAAGTGTTCAGGAAAGTAGATACGTTTTTCTTTTCCTAAACCACTAGTCATTGCATGTGTGTTCTTTTCCTAAACCAGATGGAGCCACCAAGGTCATTGCATGTGGCTTTGTTCCTAAACCAACACTAAAGTCATTGCATGTGTCTTCCTTTCCTAAACCACATGGATCCACCAGAGTCATTGCATGTGTGTTCCTTTCCTAAACCACATTGATCCACCAGAGTCATTGTATGTGTGTTCTTTCCCTAAACCACATGGATCCACCAGAGTCATTGCATGTGTGTTCTTTTCATAAACCACCAATAGAGTCATTGCATGTGTCTTCTTTTCCTAAACTACCACTAGAGTCATTGCATGTGTGTTGCTTTCCTAAACCACATGGATCGACCAATGTCATTCCATGTGTTTTCCTTTCATAAACCACCACTCGAGTCATTGCATGTGTGTTCTTTTCATAAACCACATGGATCCACCAGAGCCATTGCATGTGTCTTCTTTTCCTAAACCAACACTAGAGTCATTGCATGTGTGTTCCTTTCCTAAACCACATGGATCCACCAAAGTCATTGCATGTGTGTTCTTTTCCTAAACTACCACTAGAGTCATTGCATGTGTGTTATTTTCCTAAACCACATGAATCCACCAAACTCAATTCATGTGTGTTCTTTTCCTAAACCACCACCAGAGTCATTGCATGTGTCTTCTTTTCCTAAACCACCACTAGAGTCAATGCATGTGTGTTCCTTTCCTAAACCACATGGATCCACCGGTTTCATTGCATCTGTGTTCTTTTTCTAAACCACATGGATCCACTAGAGTCATTGCATGTGTGCCTTTCCTAAACCACATCCAGAGTCATTGCATGTGTCTTCCTTTCCTAAACCACCACCAGAGTCATTGCATATGTGTGTTCTTTACCTAAACCACATGGATCCACCATTGTCATTGCATGTGTGTTCTTTTCCTGAAACCACCAATAGAGTCATTGCATGTGTGTTATTTTCCTAAACCACATTGATCCACCAGTGTCATTGCATGTGTCTTCCTTTCCTAAACCACCACTAGAGTCATTACATGTGTGTTCTTTTCCTAAACCACATGGATCCACTAGAGTCATTGCATGTGTGTTCTTTTCCTAAACCACCACTAGAGTCATTGCATGTGTCTTCTTTTCCTAAACCACATGGATCCACTAGAGTTATTGCATGTGTGTTCCTTTCCTAAACCACAACCAGAGTCATTGCATTTGTCTTCCTTTCCTAAACCACCACCAGGGTCATTGCATGTGTGTTATTTTCCTAAACCACATGGATCCCCAGTGTCATTGCATGTGTTTTTTTCCTAAACCACCACTAGAGTCATTGCATGTGTGTTATTTTCCTAAACCACATGGATCCACCAAGTTCATTGCATGTGGCTTTTTTTCTAAACCAACACTAGAGTCATTGCATGTGTGTTCCTTTCCTAAACCACATGGATCCACCAGAGTCATTGCATGTGTGTTCCTTTCCTAAACCACATTGATCCACTAGAGTCATTGCATGTGTGTTCTTTTCCTAAACCACATGGATCCACCAGAGTCATTGCATGCGTGTTCTTTTCCTAAACCACCAACAGAGTCATTGCATGTGTCTTCTTTTCCTAAACTACCACTAGAGTCATTGCATGTGTGTTGCTTTACTAAACCACATGGATCGACTAGTGTCATTGCATGTGTTGTCCTTTCATAAACCACCACTCGAGTCATTCCATGTGAATTCTTTTCATAAACCACATGGATCCACCAGAGTCATTGTATGTGTCTTCTTTTCCTAAACCAACACTAGAGTCATTGCATGTGTGTTCCTTTCCTAAACCACATGGATCCACCAATGCCATTGCATGTGTGTTCTTTTCCTAAACCACCACTAGAGTCATTGCATGTGTGTTATTTTCATAAACCACATGAATCCACCAAAGTCAATTCATGTGTGTTCTTTTCCTAAACCACCACCAGAGTCATTGCATGCGTCTTCTTTTCCTAAACCACCACTAGAGTCAATGAATGTGTGTTCCTTTCCTAAACCACTTGGATCCACTAGTGTCATTGCATGTGTGTTCCTTTCCTAAACCACATCTAGAGTCACTGCATGTGTCTTCCTTTCCTAAACCACCACCAGATTCATTGCATGTGTGTTCTTTACCTAAACCACATGGATCCACCAGTGCCATTGCATGTGTGTTCTTTTCCTAAACCACCACTAGAGTCATTGCATGTGTATTCTTTTCCTAAACCACACGGATCCAGCAGTGTCATTGCATGTGTCTTCCTTTCCTAAACCACCACTAGAGTCATTGCATGTGTGTTCTTTTCCTAAACCACATGGATCCACCAGTGTCATTGCATGTGTGTTCTTTTCCTAAACCACATGGATCAAGCAGAGTCATTGCACGTGTGTTCCTTTCCTAAACCACATCCAGAGTCATTGCATGTGTATATTTTTCCTAAACCACCACCAGATTCATTGCATGTGTGTTCTTTTCCTAAACCACGTGGATCCACCAGTGTCATTGCATATGTCTTCCTTTCCTAAACCACCACCAAAGTCATTGCATGTGTGTTCTTTTCCTAAACCATTGGATCCACCAGAGTCATTCATGTGTGTTATTTTCCTAAACCACCACCAGAGTCATTGCATGTATATTATTTTCCTAAACCACATGGATCCACTAGAGTCATTGCATGTGTGTTCCTTTCCTAAACCATATCCAGAGTTATTGCATGTGTCTTCCTTTCCTAAACCACCACCAGGGTCATTGCATGTCTGTTTTTTCCTAAACCACAGGGATCCCCACTGTCATTGCATTTGTGCTCTTTTCCTAAACCACCACTAGAGTCATTCCATGTATGTTCTTTTCCTAAACCACATGGATCCACGAGATTCATTGCATGTGTCTTATTTTCCTAAACCAACACTAGTGTCATTGCATGTGTGTCCCTTTCCTAAACCACATGGATCCACCCAGAGTCATTGCATGAGTGTTCCTTTCCTAAACCACATTGATCCACTGGAGTCATTGCATGTGTGTTCTTTTCCTAAACCACATGTATCCACAAGAGTCATTGTATGTGTGTTCTTTTCCTAAACCACCACCAATGCCATTGCATGTGTCTTATTTTCCTAAATTACCACTAGAGTCATTGCATGTGTGTTCCTTTCCTAAACCTCATGGACCTACCAGTGTCATTGCATGTGTGTTCTTTTCCTAATCCGCATGGATCCAGCAGAGTCATTGTATGCGTGTTACTTTCCTAAACCACATCCAGAGTCATTGCATGTGTCTTCCTTTTCTAAACCACCACTAGAGTCATTGCATGTGTGTTCTTTACCTAAACCACATGGATCCACTAGTGTCATTGCATGTGTGTTCTTTTCCTGAACCACCACTAGTGTCATTGCATGTGTGTTCTTTATCTAGACCTCATGGATCCACTAGTGTCATTGCATGTACCCAAGACCCCGAGGGTTGAGCCAGGTATAGGGAGTATGAGTGATGACTGATCTGCAGGTTACGAACCCCAGTGACAGAAGGGGTAGTACGGCTATATGTGAGGGATTTGCTTGGGATTAACAGTGACATCACTATGCATATCATTAGTTCTCTTTCTTCTATGGATGAGACTAGTAGGTTATTGCTATAAGCGGTTGTGGAGGCAATAGAAATTATGGATGCATTGCCGACATATAATTTATCTTGCTCTAACAAGTACACGCATACTTTATTTTTATCTTTTATTCCCATCAGATGTTTTTGCACAACTACAGGTGAAACCGAACGGCCTAGGCACTCTCTCTCCATCATCGACAATAACAAAAAGACGCAAGCTACTGGTCAGGTAAAAACACAAAAGGAATTATAAAACTCCCGAAGGTCCATTAAAGTAACTTCACTACGCATTCACTTCCCGTGGATTCGATAACCTAGGTCTACGAGGGAAAAAGAGCTATACTACATCCGTAATCCGGATCGAAGGTATCAACCCTTTTTCTGGCGCCGTTGTCGGGGAAGCAATACCTACCCTGTTGAGGTTATTAGGAATCTTGCTAGCTTTAATTCTTGTTTTTTATTTTGTTAGTTTGCTTTTATTCTTTATTTGATAAACCAAAAAAAATAGTTAGTCTTTAAATTCTTGTTTTTACTGTTATAATTTTTAATCTAAGAAAACCCCAAAACATAGGAAGTATGGCTGAAAAGAAGCTTGGGGAGTTTGCTACTCCCAATAATGATTATTTGCATACTCCTATTACTCAGCCATCAATTGCTGCTGATGACTATGAAATTAAGCCCCATTATTTAAGTTTGGTTCAACAGAATCAATTTGGAGGCTTTGTTGTTGAAGATGCACGTATGCACTTAAATACTTTCACTGAAATATGTGATATGATGCGTATAAAAGACGTTGACCCTGATGCGGTCAAATTACATCTATTTCCTTTCTCTCTAAGAGGAAGAGCTAAAGAATGGTTGCTATCTTTGCCTAAAAATACTATTACATCATGGGTGGGATGTACTTCTTTATTTATGACTAAATTTTTCCCACCTGCAAAGACTATGCAACTCCAATCTAATATTACTGGTTTTAGACAGGAAGAGCATGAGCCACTAGCTCTTGCATGGGAGAGGATGAAAGAATGCCTAAGAAACTGTCCTAGTCATGGGATGGAAGATTGGTTAATCCTCCATTTATTTTATAATGCTCTTAATCATGTGTCTAAGTCTATGCTTGATACTGCAGCTGGAGGGACATTCATGGGTAACATATTACCAAAGCAAAGCAACTGCTAGACAATATGCAAGACAACCATGCCCAATGGCATGTTGAAAGATCAAACACGAAGAAGCTGAACTCTGTCTCACCACAAGAGAACAAAGATCTCAATGCTAAGTTGGATGAGCTCATACTAGCCGTAAAAGGTAAGGAAACTCGGGTAAGAGCCACCCCTGAAACAAATATAGAAAAAATATACTTCGTAGCTCGTAATGATTATAATCCTGCTTGGAAGAAGAGTTACAATCCTAATTTTCAGAAACATTATGCTAGTCCTACAAATAACTCTAATAATAATATGGGAACTAGTAATGATAGTCTTCAAGAAACGCTTAAGTCTTTCATAGACTCGCAAAATGAACAAAATAATTTTCTAGTTAAAATCACGGAGAACCATGATGCTATGCTTGGTAAATTATCTAACCAAGTTGTTAGTTTGAGAAATGATTTGCAGACCCTTCAAGTAAGAACAAGGATCATTGAGGCACAAATAGGTAAGATAACCGAGAGTCAAACTCTCATTCTAGCTAAATTTGCAGGAAAAGCTGAGCCCAATCCTATTGAAGAACTCAAAATGATGAGAATCCAAAGGGAGGAGCCTGAAGAACTTGATTATAGTAATGTCCCTTCACCAAGCTACACCATTGAAGATCTCATAAAAAGGATCAACGTCAAAATTTTGGTAAGTGCAGGTAATGATGAAGCCATGTATCAACACTTTGTTGATCAAGTAGCAATTAAGGTACACGATCTTGAAGAGGAATACAAGAAAATCGCTGAAAAGTTACCTGTTAAACTAGATGACATATTTGAGCCCACTATTAAGATAAAGATTGGAGGGCATCACCTTCACGGGATCCTTTTGTTATTCATTTCCCTAGGAAGAAGAAAGCCAAACATGACGAGAAGGAGGCCATCACTTTGAAGGCCAATTACTTTGGAGTGGGTGTTCCACTCATCTGGCCCAAGTGAATATCATCAAGGTCAAGCTATTGACTGTAAAAGAGCGCTCCATGGAAGACAACCCATGTTAAATTAATGTTTGAGTTAAGTTTTTAGTTTAAGTTCATGTTCAATAAAGAGTGTTATAAAACTCCATTTGAGGAGAAGAAATTTGGTAGTACTTGAATTTCTGCATTATTCATGCTATTGTTGGTCGACAATATTTTCTGTCAAAAACAAGATAGATCGCTAAGTTACAGGGAAATAAATAGTTTACGAAGAAACATAATTTTTTTGATGCATACAGACAGTTTAACGACCAGCTATACAACAGAAATAAAAATTCCAGTCATATAGTTATCTTTGCCATCGAAATTTTTTCTGCAATATGTACTGAGAGTTTAACGACCAACTATACAGCGGGAATAAAAAATTCTGGCCGTATAGTCTCGGCCGTATAGATATCAATACCTCCATACAATTTCTTTTTGTATGTACTAAGAGTTTAACGACCAACTATACGACAGGAATAAAAAATCCGGCCGTATAGTCCCGGCCGTATAGATATCAATGCCTCCGTACAATTTCTTTTCGTATGTACTGAGAGTTTAATGACCAACTATATGACGGGAATAAAAAATTCTGGCCGTATAGTCTCGGCCGTATAGATATCAATGCCTCTGTATAATTTCTTTTTGTATGTACTGAGAGTTTAACGATCAACTATACGACGAGAATAAAAAATTACGGCCGTATAATTCCGGTTGTATAGATGTCGAGGTCTTTTGCAAATTTTCTTTTACAGAGACAGACAGTTTAACGGCCAACTATACGGCCAGAATATTTTATTCCGCCCGTATAGTTGCGGTCGTATAGCTGCGCCGCCAGGAGGAAGACCTAATATTTCGATAGAACGCCAACTATATGGCTGGAACACATGTTCTGCCCGTATAGTTCCGCCCGTATAGTTGCCTCCGACCATAAAATCACACGGGAAGATACTCCCAACTCCAAAACTTCAATCTTTTTTCTTTCTTCTACCTCGAAATTCTCTCAAAACCTCAAGGGATATTCATCTCTACTCAATTTCATTCGATTTCCTCGCACACAAGTGATCTACGGTATGTTTCTGCTCCGATCCTGGAATTACTTTTTGCAAAATCATCTTCAATCTATTGTCATTATCAATCTAGGGTGAGACCTACTATGAACCAATTGCCATGATTTTCTTACCTAGATTATTATCTTAAGGGCATTCTTTAGTATGCTTAGATGAGGAACATATTATACTTACTATAGTTGGATCAAAAAGTTTTATTTTTGTCTTTCTTCAATATTTTAGAAGATGAACACAAGGAGCCAAACTCGTGCTCGTGCCACCACTAGCGCTTCTTGGGCAATCACCCAGGAACGCATGGGGATACGGTTCAGGGATCAGGCTCATCACGAACGCTTCAACAAGATCAAGAACCGTGAAGTGAAGGCCACCAGGTGGGCTTGCCCCATTATATTGAACCAACTCGGTATTTCTGATGAGTTTAATTTACTTTGCAATAGAACTGGCCTGCAAAACTTTGTACAATGATGTACCTACTTATCGCTGCTTAACCATCAAATTCATAAGTTCATTGCAAAGCACTGTTAAACTGTGGCAAGGAGAGGATACTATTTCTTTCCGTCTGATGAACAAAAACTACACCATAACGTTAGATCAATGGTGTGCATGCTTTAATTTGCCAAACAATGATGTTAATACTCTACGCGCATCTTTTACTGGCTTAATTCCTTCCCCCGATCAATACTATAATGGAATGAGCTTCACTAGTAGAGTGAAAAAGAGGAAGAATATTCAACATCCTGCAATTCGCTATTTGTTCTATGTTATTGCTAACACCTTGCAGACACGTAATGAGTTCACGAGACTCAATGAGGAGGACATCCTGGTCCTCGCCAAGGCTGCTTACATCAACTGCAACTTGTCACTCAACTTGGGCGCCATCCTTGTGCGCTACCTGGAGCAGCAAGCCTCCCAAAGCCAAGGGCCAATCACAAGAGGAGGCATCATCGCCGTGCTTGCCACTGCCCTAGACAACGATCTAGGTGAGTTGCAACCCGTACTAGGTGAGACGCGTGTTGGTTTCTCCACCTTGAGGGCCCGTGGAATGCTCACTAGGAGAGTTGGTGTTTATTATCTGCATATTGCTAGACCTGGGCGTATCTACCCCGCTCCTTTGCCTAATGGTCTTTTCTCTATCGAGGAAGGACGTTTGCTATATGATGTGTAGGTTGAGCAGCACCAACCCGAGGAGGATATTCCTGAAGAGGATGAGGACCAAGAGGAGGAGCAAGAAGTTCCTCATCAAGAGGAGCAGCCACAAACCCTGTTCGCCACATACCAAGATTTCCAAGGACTTGGAGGGACTGTGGAGAGGATGCACAACCTCTCTTTGAACCTCCGAGAATCAACAAGTAACCTCTCCACTCAATTCGCGAACTGGAGTAATGACTTTTCCCGCCACCACAATGATTTGAAGGGCTTGCAAAAGCGTAAGTTTGGGGAAGTTTCCTCATGTATCTTTATTTGGCATTCATTTGCTTTTATTTCGAGGTTACGTTTTTATTTTGAGTTTATAAGCACTCGTGTTGCTTTCCCCAACACTTTATCTTTAGTTTTTTTATTTGCTTTCGAAATTTTCTAGCTAGACTTTTCTGCCAATTTTCTATTCTTTATTTCCCTCTCTTAAAAATCACAAAGAGATTTCTCCATTTTTCCTTATTTTCCCTCTTTTTTTTCTTTTCGCCTCGAGGTCTTTGTATGTTTGCGGGAGAGTGATCGACTTCGAGTTTCTAAGAAACAAATAAAAGAGGAAGAGAGAAGTGGAACCAAACATGAGAGGTATGCCTTATGACTCCCCACTTTTAAAGTTTGAGAAACCCATGCTAGTTAGTAGTAAATGTTGAGATATTGTATTAGTGGAGTGAGTCTTTGTATCATAGTAAGATTGTCGTTTGTATGGACATTTAATTGAGCTCATTTTGTTCCATCTCTCATAATTAACCTAGTCTTGCCTAAAAATTGCTAAACAATTGTAATAAGAAAAAGTCTCACAATTGAAGGCTTGGGTGTCGTAGTGTTTAGTCTTGAAGGCTTATTTCTTGAGATACTTAACACCACTAAAAATGTTGATTGATTTAATAGCTCTCTTTGAAAGGATTTGTTCGATTGAATTAATGTTTAGTGGTTTTTGTGAGCATGCCAAAGTTTGACTTGTTAATCATAAGAATGATATAGCTTTATGCGTGTCAAACTTCATGGGATGCCTACAACTCCGCTGGCCTACGAACGATCTTCATGGAGGAAACTCCTAGATTTCGGCTATGAGTTGATTAAACACTAGTAGCAGCAATGCTATAGTGGGTAAGATTCTTGGCACTCTCGAGTAGCTGTAATCATGATGGAATCACTTCTCTGGCTGTTATGAGTAATCATTATGCAAAAGGAACAAAAACCTTAGTGATGCCACGAGTGTCCATCATAGCCCGATAAACTAATATTTTTTTGGCATGCTCTCAATTACTTAAAAACTGAAATTCTTAAAGGATAATGAATAGAAAATTAGTGCTTGCAAAGTCTTGATTCATTGATGTGGGAGAATTGAGATACTCTAGTATATATGCTTTTCATGACAACTCTCACATTCTTAATTTACATGATTATACTTTACTGTTCAAAGAAAAGCCTATGAGTTGATTACTTGACATGGAATAAAATTTACTCATTTGAATCATCCATGGTTACAATAATTTTGCTGCGATATAGGATGCATGAAACCCGTATGATACGCTTGCCATTACTCTATCTATGCTGAAGTTTTTTAGATTTATGAAAGTGGAGGAAACATGAGCCTATTAATCATGAGTAAGATCACCATCTCGTTATTTCAGTTTAAATGCTGAGTTCTTTTTGATTTTGGTTTTCTTGCTCGAGACGATCAAGTTTAAGCTTGGGGAGGTTGATGGCTCTGAAATATAGCCATCTACGTACACATTTAAACTAGATATTAATCATATTTTTGATGAAATATCTCTCTAAACCCTGTCACTAATGCTAATATTCAGAGGGGTATGTAATCCTTTGTTCTTTTATTTTTCTTGCACAGATAGTATCATTTAAAGGAGGGAATCACTATACTAAAGTCAAAGATACGATATTTCCTTTGACCAGAAGAAACCAGGAGCCGTCCAACCAAGGAAGACGCCATAACGACCAACTATACGGCCGGAGCAAAAATTCCAACCGTATAGCTTCGGTCGTATAGTTGGCGCCGCCTTCGTTAGGTCAAACAGAACAACTTTCGTGAAGAGACCCCTATATAAAGAAGCCTCAGGCAACGAGAAACAGAGAGACACCACGCCCCAAAAGCCATACCTCGCCAGAAAGCCGCCTCCAGATCTCCAAACCCTTCTCCATCTCCATAGCCATCTTCCACCACTTGTAATAGTAGATCTCTTCTCTGATTGGCGACATTGTAAGACTATTGCTATCAATCTTATGATTTTCATTACAATGTTTGTGATTGTTGATCTCATCTCTTTCTGTAAGTAATTCTCCTTGGGCTAAGGGCTTCGGCCTAGCCATATAACAATTGTGTATGTGATTTATCATAGATGGGATCGTGTATTATTTTATATGACATAATGATTATTGTATCCTCTCTTACCTCAATCTAAGGATTTGTCAAGTACCCAAGACCCCGAGGATTGAGGCAGATATAGGGAGTATGAGTGATGACTGATCTACAGGTTAGGAACCCTAGTGACAAAAGGGGTAGTACGGCTATATGTGAGGGATTTGCTTGGGATTAACGGTGACATCACTATGCATATTATTAGTTCTCTTTCTTTTATGGATGAGACTAGTAGGTTATTGCTATAAGCGGTTGCGGAGGCAATAGCAATTATAGATGCACTGCCCACATATAATTTATCTTGCTCTAACAAGTACACGCATACTTTATTTCTATCTTTTATTTCCATCAGATGTTTTGCACAGCTACAGGTGAAACCAAACGCCCTAGGCCCTCTCTCTCCATCATCGATAATAACAAAAAGACGCAAGCTACTGGTCTGGTAAAAACATAAAAGAAATTCTAAAACTTCCGAAGGTCTGTTAAAGTAACTTCACTATGCATTCGCTTCCTGTGGATTCGATAACCTAGGTCTACTAGGGAAAAAGATCTATACTACATCCGTAATCCGGATCGAAGGTATCAGGATGCATGTACAACTTCCGCGACGGCGAGGTAGACTCGCGTGTGTGGCCATCGGCCTTCGGTCGGTCCTCCGGTGTTGGCTGGAGTTGTGCCAACAACGGCGAACTCCGACGAGCTTGCTTGTGATGCTCCGGTGCTCCTGCGGTACGGGAATTGGTCAAGGTGAAGCGGAAGCAGGGCTGGCCTTGAGGGGGAGGGGCAGGAGGGGCGACCGCCTCGGGCCCCCGACGCCAAGGGGCCCCAAATCCAATTTACACAAGCCATAGGAAGAGGCGGCGGAACTCATCGATGCGGCGGCGCCATTAGAGCAGTTTGAAGGTATTTCTCTCGTACGGTTCTGGACGAGAATGAAAAGTTACGCTAGGCTTCTTAGTGCCGCTTAATTTGGGCCTTTTGATTTCTCTATTAGTTAGGCTTTTAGCCCTTCCGTTAGCATGGGCCTTGTTCCCTTTAGTTAGCAATATATTTATGATGGGATTAAGTGGGGGTGGGGCCTATATATTACGCTATACTCACATCACCTGATATCAATTGCTTTTGGTCAAAAAAACCTTTGGTGTGCCTTGATGTCATTGATTTTTTCTAAGCTTTTTTATTTTGAGAAGTGCATATCATAAAATAAATCGCTCAATTTTAAGCACTAGAAGTGGGAGATAAATAAAGAATCACATAGGCTTGCTCAAAACTCCCGTTATGTTGGTTTAAGTCATTCTACTTGGCTAGTTAATCATCTAGATGGTGTTGAGCTCTCAGTGAACTTATCTTCTGAAGTAATATAAGTAGCAATATTTTTCATCAAAAATATAAGTACCGAGACAAGGAATTATCCAAGAAATGTAGCATATATATAATGGTATCATTTCTATTTTCTATACCCATTGATTTCTCTTGATGCTTGCAAACATGGAAGTGTAGGGTCATGGCTAGGTACGACTCTAATTGTCCCTCTAGGTATGACTCTAATTGTCCCTCTAATGTGCATCATGTGCCCAGTTGATCGATCATTCTCATGCGGAAATACCAAGAGGTAATAAGTCGATAGACTAAGAGGAGACCACACTACTACCATGGCCACCAAGTTGGTGAAATTCTAGACGGAGCCAATGTGATAATCAGTGAGATTAATATTGGCATACTCGCCAGTATTGTTGCATCTAAAAAAGCTGGAACAAAACTTAAGTTAATATGAAGATTTTATTTCCTACAAGTATTGCTTTTGAATGCACTGTAACTATTTATTGGTAATTCACCATTTCACTAGTTATGGGGACCATTTTCTACTATCGCCCCGGGCCTCGAAATCACAGGACCGACCCTGAGTGGAAGATCATGGTATAAATAAACAAAGAGGGAGAGCTCTGGGGCTAGCATGGCAACGAAATCAAGGATTTTGAGCTTAGCGACGGTGCACTCCGGCGAGATCTATTTAGATCGATTTGGCAGCTACCGAACAGGGTTTCAGGAAAAACGGAACGAGGAGAGGTCGGTGGTATATATGGGTATTTCATGGAGTAGGGGTCACAAATTTCAAACGGAATTAGAGATTTCTGGGACTTCTCGGTTTAGATGCAACTCCTGCTGGGCACAAACTCCTCCTGGACGAGGTTGAAGATGAGTGTGGGTCCTAGCTGTCGGCGTGAGAGAGAGGGAATAAAAAAGATAGGTGTACTGGTCGGGTGGGTTGATTGGGTAGACCAGTTGCATGTGGTCGCGTTTCATAGATGCCAGGATGTGGCTGATCTATGGTCGTTCAGGTAAGTGCATCTTGATTTCTTTTTCTTGTTTTTTTCTATTTTCTTATTTAGAAGGAAAAAAAGCTGTAGTAATTAACACAAAATCTTTTCAAGTAAAACTATGAAATCAAAATATCTATGCAGGCTCCGGATTCTATGTTTCCATCCCAAAAATAATTTTGGAAAACTATTTTAAATACTACTGAAATGGATAGTATGGGCACCTAGAGGGGGGGTGAATAGGTGCTACACCAAATTTTAATACTTTTCCAATTTTAGGCTTAGCACAAAGGGTAAATTCTCTAGATAAACTATTAGGTGGAATTTCCCTATATGCAAACCTATCTACTAGCGAGTAAAGAGCGAGTGGAAGAGGAACGGGTAAACCGTAGTGAAACATGCGCAGACATAGGATTTGTTTGACCGCAGTTCCTTTCTTGTTAAGGGAAGTACGTCTGCGTTGGAGGGGTGGGCTGTACTAAGACCACCATACCATAATAGGCCTCACCCTGTTCTCCGATGGATCCCGCCACCAAAGGCCTGATCCACCTTTCCACTATAGGTAGCCTTCGAGGCGGCCACCGGCGCCTTTACACAACTAGCGGGGCAACAACTCCACAAACAACTTGGAGGCTCCCGAAATGACAACAAGCTGCCACAAGAACAGAGTTATCAAATACAATGAACAAGATCTAGGTATTGACAAGAATACTAGATCAGGGATTTCTCCAAGTGAATGGAGAGGAGTTGAAGCGCTTGATTCGTGATGATGATGAACTTCTCCTCCTTCAATTCACCCAAAGATCAATACCTTCGGGTGGTTGAAGTGGGAGATCGAGAATGAGAGCTCTTGCACAATGTCTGGACAATTTCGAATGAATCAAGAGTTCTAAATGTTGGGGAAGAAAGGGTATTTATACCCCCTTCAGAAACCAGCCGTTGGACACTTTGGGGGCCGTATTATCCGGCCCAAGTGATGGCTGGATATCCGGCCTAGGGAAAACACCGCCCTAGACTCGGAATATCCGGCAGATAATCCGCCCCCTATCTGAGCGTCGCGCCGAGCTTGCCCTTGATCAACTTCTGGGGGCCGGATTATCTGGTCCTATGTGAAGGCCGAATTATCCGGCCTGGGGAGGAAAAACCACTCCAGTTCGGATTTTCCGGGAGAAAATCTGACCGGATACCGAGCGACGCGCCTTGGCTCCCTTTGCTCAAAAACTGGGGGCCGGATTATCCATCATCTGACGGATTATCCGGCCTGGGGAAGAAAAACCGTCCTAGTTCGGATTTTCCGAGAGAAAATCCGACCGGGTACCGAGCGACGCGCCTTGGCTCCCTTTGAGCAATGAGGTAGGCCGGATTATCCGGCCCCCTCAAAGCTTCCTGCACACTTAGCGCACATGAATAATCTCCACAGTATTGTTATCTAACACGCAAAACATAGGAAAACATGAAATGTTCTTTCAATCTCCCCCTTTTTGGTGTTAGATGATAATACCAGGATTTGCAGGAGAAAGTCATAAGACAAACAGTAATAACCATGAAAGAGACTCCCCCTTAATGTGTGCATAATAGAATTTTGCATTGGAATACAAATGCACACAAATAGGTGAATCTAATCCATAGACATATGAGCAACATACACATACCACCGAGGTAGAGGGAAGGCATCCTTGACATAAGCCACAATTATTATCGGATAACCAATATGAGCGTCTTCCGTGATAAAAACCTCCAGCAATAGGATATGAATAGATAGCTCCATAAGCATAATTCATGAGATGAAATCCATAGGCATAATAATCCAGACAACCACATAGAGTCTCAAACAACCACAAACCATAAATTTAAAGTTCAACGCTAAATGGTTATAAGCAAGAAAACAACGAATAGAAAAATGCATGTGCTTATGCCTGACCCATGCAAATCCACGGACACCCTAATAGAACTACTTCTCCCCCTTTGGCATCGAGACACCAAAAAGGGAGAAGAGCGATGCTAGCGCCCCACAGGGAGGGCATCTTTGACAACGCTAAGTGGGGGACTACAGGCGGTGGCTAAGGAGGAGGAGAGGGTTAGGGGAGAAGTGCTGCTCGTTATGAGCCCTTCCCCCTGATCCATGCCCTTTAAGATGAAATCCGCCAGGGCCGGATTATCCAGCCTACACTTGGTCCGGATTATCCAGCCTCAAATCTAGAATTTTGTTGTACACAGAACCAGGCCCGCGCGTCCCCAAACAACACCCCCACAAGGTGTACAAGGGACTTGTGTGCTAGAATAGATGGCTTAGGGGTAGGGAAAGGCTTAGGATTAAGAGAGCCAAACTGATATGGTACTAGACACTCAAAATTGCAAGATCCAAATCAAATAAAAGCCAAGATTGAGTGTGATTCCCATAAGAACATGAGATATCAAAGGACAGCCAAAAAGATCCAATTCTCCTCAAGGGAGAGGGCGATGGCCGAAGCCACCTTGTTGGAGTGTATGGTGTGACACCGCGAAGATATATCTCAGGTTCACGACTAATACTCATCAATAAGCTCACATATCACAAAATGATATTAAGAGAAATGATTTATCTTGCTTTTGGCATTATGGGGGGAGGGTTAGCCCAATGAGTTAGGACCACACTCCCCCTATATCCATGCCCACACCTAGACCAAAGAAGGATTGAGATGTACGAGTGAGTGCATGGGTAATCAAGACAAGCTCCTGGAATCAATGATATTTAGCTCATTCCTCAAGTAGCAGAATCTTGCTTCATCAAGTGGCTTTGTAAAAATATCCGCAAGTTGGTTCTTCGTGCTCACAAAGGATAGATCAATATCGCCGCGAGCAACATGGTCTCGAATAAAATGATTCCGAATCTCAATATGCTCGTCCTTGTGTGCTGAACAGGATTGTACGCAATTTTGATTGCACTTTCATTATCACATAAAAGAGGCACTTTGTCACAATTGACACCGTATTCCTTTAAAGTTTGCCTCATCCACAATAATTGAGTGCAAGCGCTGGCAGCAGCAACATATTCAGCTTCGGCGGTGGAGAGAGATATACAATTTTGCTTTTTAGAGGACCAACATACAAGAGATCTTCCCAAGAATTGACAAGCTCCATCAGTGGATTTCCGATCATCCTTATCACCAGCCCAATCTGAGTCAGTATAACCACATAAAGAGAAATTGGAGCCCTTGGGATACCAGAGACCAAAGTTAGGGGAATGAACCAAATATCGAAAGATCCTCTTGACCGCCACTAAGTGGCTTTCTTTAGAAGCTGCTTGATACCTTGCACACACTCCCACACTCAACACAATATCGGGTCTAGATGCGCAGAGGTAAAGAAGAGAGCCGATCATGGACCGGTATACCTTTTGGTCCACATCTTTACCATGTGGGTTAAGTTCAAGATGACATTTTGTTTGCATCGGAGTGGCAACCCCATTTAGATCCGTCATCTTGAATCTCTTGAGCATGTCTTGGATGTACTTTGCTTGATTAATAAAAGTTCCTTCTCTAAGTTGCTTGATCTCGAATCCAAGAAAGAACCGTAATTCCCCCATCATAGACATCTCAGACACTGGGTACCATAAGCTTTGAAAATTCATCATTAAAAGCTTTATTAGTAGAACCAAAGATGATATCGTCTACATATAGTTGGCATACGAAGAGCTCCCCCTTAACCTTCTTAGTAAAAAGAGTGGGATCGATTTGTCCAACTTCGAAGCCACGATCTAACAAAAGCTCTGTAAGGTGCTCATACCACACACGTGGAGCTTGTTTAAGGCCATAGAGTGCCTTATCGAGTTTGTAGACATGGTTCGGAAAGTTAGGATCCTCAAAACCCAGGGGTTGCTTTACATATACCAACTCATGTAGAGGACCGTTAAGGAAGGCACTCTTGACGTCCATTTGCTGCAACTTAAAATTGTTATGGGCAGCATAAGCAAGAAGGATACGGATGGACTCAAGGCGAGCCACTAGAGCATAGGTCTCGCCAAAGTCAATGCCCTCAACTTGGGAGTAACCTTGTGCCACAAGTCTTGCCTTGTTCCTCACAACAATGCCATTCTCGTCTTGCTTGTTTTTGAATATCCACTTGGTGCCGATAACATTGCGGCAATCTTTAGGTTTCTCCACGAGTTTCCAGACTTTGTTGTGCTCGAAATCATTCAATTCTTCATGCATAGCAACAACCCAGTCTAGATCTTCAAGTGCTTCAAAGACCTTCTTAGGTTCCACCATAGAGATATGAGCTTGATGCTCACCAAAACTAGCCAATTCTCTTCTTGTAGAAACCCTTCGTCGAAGATCACCAACAACCTTGTCGAGGGTGTGACCCCTCAACTCAAGGTTACGATCAGCCCGAGCCTTGCGACGAAGTTCAATAATTTTGTTGTCTCTTGGAGGAGTAGATTCATCACTTGAATCTTCATTGGAAGCATTTACTCGACCTTGATCAGGAACTGGAATATCAGCAGCAGGTGGTGGTGACGCGTGCCCTTGAGGTGAATCAGTAGCCGTAACAGGAGGCTGCTGAACCGGTGAGTCAGGGCCGGATAATCCGACCGATGGAGAGGCCGGATAATCCGGCCTGGGAGTATTTGTAGCAGCTTCATCAGGAAGCCTGGGGCTTGCTTGAACTGGCGAGGGACCGGATAATCCGGGGCTTGCTGGAAAATCCGGCCCGGAGCTTGCATTGATATCTTCACCACCAGGAGCAATATGGTCAGCTGGAGCAGGGTGGCCGGATAATCTGGTGTCCACCGGATAACCCGGCCTGGAGTTTTCTGGAACAACTTGACCTTCAGTAATTGATGGAGATGGTGCAGAATTTTCTCCCGTGGTGGGAACTTGTTGAGCATGTGTAGATGAGGGCTCTTCATGGGAAGAGCATTGTCCTTCCCGATCCGCCACAAGGGGTTCCTCAATGGGGTGGAAAAATCCCACACCCATTCTTCTTATGGCATCTTGGGGTATTTCAACATCTGCATCACAAACACCAACTTGCTCCGCACGGGAACCATCATTTTCCTCGAACACCACACTACAAGATTCTACAACAGTTCCAGAGAGCTTATTGTAGACTCTATAAGTGTGGGATTCGGCACCATAACCAACAAAAATACCTTCTAGAGCCTTAGATTCAAACTTAGATAAACAAACTCCCTTGATAAGAAAGAAACACTTACACCCGAATACCCAAAAGTATGAGATGTTTGGCTTGTTACCGGTAAGTATTTCATACGGAGTCTTGTCCAAGATCTTGCGGAGGTATAATCGGTTGGATGAATGACAAGCAGTAGAGATTGCTTCAACCCAGAAGTTATATGGAGATTTAAATTCGGCTAACATTGATCTTGCCATATCCATTAGAGTTCGATTCTTCCTCTCGGCTACACCATTTTGTTGAGGGGTGTACGCAGCGGAATATTGATGTCTTATCCCCTCTTTACTTAGGAACTCATTTAAGGTGTAGTTCTTGAACTCAGAGTCGTTATCACTTCTTATAGCCAGAATGGGGCGTTGTGTTGACGTTGAACCTCGTTGCGAAGTCGATGATTTGTTGAGTTTCACTCTTCAACTTGAAGAAATAAACCCAAGTGTATCTTGAGTAATCATCAACAATCACTAGACAATACTTCTTCCCACCGAGGCTTGCATGAGATGGAGGTCCAAAGAGGTCCACATGAAGGAGCTCCAAAATCCTTTTTGATGAGATAATAGTTTTCATTCGATGAGGTGAGTCATGCATTTTCCCTTCAACACACGCCCTGCAAACACGATCTTTGGGAAAGGAGACATTTTCTTTTAGCCCAAGGATGTGGCCACCCTTGTGGAGACTTTGCAAAGTTCTCATATTGACGTGGGCTAGTCGGTGATGCCATAGCCAACCCGCGTCAGCCTTTCCGAAAAGACACATCGGGCCTGTAGTGGTTTTCCCCGAAAAGTCCACCACGTACAGGTCATTTTCGACATATCCCACGAAAGCGACTTTTAGAGACTTGCTCCACAAGAGTACCACCAAATCAGCATCAATATAAACTGCAAAGCCCATTTTACCAAGGGCGCGAACTGAAAGTAAGTTGTACCCGAGGGTCTCAACAAGCATGACGTTCGCGAGAGAGATATCGTGAGCCACCACAACTTTGCCGAGACCCAATACCTCAGATTTTGACTTGTCACCATAGGAGACGGTTATGTGATCAAGGTTTGGCCGCATCTCCGTGATGATCTCCTTACTTCCGGTCATATGACTCGTGCAACCGCTATCGAGTACCCATTTAGAACCACCGGAAGCATAGCCCTGCAAGAAAATTACTTCTTGGTTTTACGTACCCATTTTTCAATGGGTCCTCTCATGTTAGTAACAAGGGTCTTAGGAACCCAAATAGACCAAGGAATGTAACAATCATAAGGGCCTACATAACTAGCATAAACATCACCATAATAATCGCAATATAGTTCAAAGTTAGGATTGTTGGCCCCTTCAAAACCATCATAATTAGCCTTGTCATTGGTAATGTTGCTAGTCTTAGATTGAGCAGTCTTGCTCTTCTTCTTCTTGTTGTTGTTTTTCTTGTTCTTTGTCTTGGGTATGTAACCAAGACCTTCTTTACTATTGTTTGTCATTTGCCTGTTCAGTATCTCATCAATAACTCCTTTACCTTTGTGTTGAGAACTTCTCGCGAGGTCTTCTTTTCCAGAGGATGAAGTGGAGGTACTTGGCACATCATACCATTTCAATTGAGTTTGGAGCTGGTCATGAGACTCATTTAAAGTAGAATGATCACTCTTCAATGCCTTGTGAGCACTTTCAAGATTATCAAACTTCTCCAAAAGTCTAGCATGAACAGCCCCAAAGTCAATCTTTTCTTTCTTTAGTTTCTTTACCTTAGCAAGAGCATGGTCACGTTCTTTGATGAGCTGAGCTACATCTTCTTCCTGTGACTCCTCAATGGATTCGAGTCTCTCTTCCAAAGATACTCGAGCTTCCTCTTCCTCTTCCAAGGCATTCTTCAAAGAAGCTATCTCCAAAGCATCTTCTCTTTCAATTCTGCCCTTTTCTTCAAGAAGATCTTCGGCTTTAGCAAGTTGACTCATAAGAGCATCAAAATGGAGTTTGTGCTCACCTTGTAGGTTAGTGAAAAAAGTATCCAAAGCAATAACTTCTTCTTTCATTTTAAGACTGTCATGATCATCCATATCCAAAATTATGTTAGTCTTAGAAAATGAAGAGATAGAAGTTGATACCTCGGACCCTCTTGCCATTAGGCAAGTGGCGTTGTTGTTGATGACGTTCTCGTTTGGCGAGTCGAAGAGAGACGAAGGAGTCGATGTGGTGGCTATAGCAGCCACCTCGCGGGAACTATCATCATCCTCTTCATCTTCACTTGCAGAGGAGTATTCTTCTTATGCAACTAAAATGATCTTGGGTTGCTTCTTGAAGGGGCCATTCTTCTTAATAAATGGCTTCTTCTTAGGTGCTTTAGATTTCTCTTTAAGAATGAGCCTACCACCATTGTCTTCTCTATTTTTATACGGACACTCGGCTACAAAGTGCATTCTATCTCCATAGTTGTAGCAAGTTCTCAATCTTGGGCCACTTTCTCTTCTTCCATTTGACCTGTTCTTGTGCTCAAGTTCCGACTTGGCTTTGGCAGGGTCCTTCCAAAATTTCCTTGCATAAAACGCGATGTACTCACCATGAGCACGTTTGACTTCATCGGGGCAGTCCATGGATGCCCCCTCAAAAGCTCTTTCATCTTCCTCTTGCTCAACAACATTGTCTTTGAGAGCCACATTAACACCCTTTTGCATTCCAATGGCCCGAGCACGGGCATCTTCAGCATTCTTTGCTGCCACTTTGAATGACGCCATTTCTTGCATGACTTCATTGGATGTCATTTGATGATATTTATGTCTACCTTGCAAACTCTTCAAGTCCGTTGGCTCAAAAGGCATTAAGGCACTCACATATTTCCTTTTTATCCATGCATCATCAATGTGAGTGGCTCCATGCTTTCTAAATGTTGTTGCGATGCACTTGAGTCTTCTATACATGTCCTCATGGTTTTCACCATCCAACATGTAGAGTCCCTCAGCTTCATTACTAAGGGCATCATACCTATTCCTTCTCATGCTTTCATTCCCAACAAAGAGATCCGTAAGAGCATCCCAAGCTTCTTTAGCTGTGTTGAAATGTTCAATGTGTGGCATGTCCTTGGGACCCACACCCAGCTATATCATGTGGAGAGCGGTGGCATTCAACTGGCTGTCCATAACTTCTCTTCTTGTTAGGTTGGTTTGATCTCCAATATGAAGACCCTCTTCAATAATCCTCCAAAGTTCAATAGAGGAGCTGCAAACATGAGATTTCATTAAGAATTGCCATTGATTGAAAGAGGATGCAGTGAGCTTGGGTGGATCACCCCTATTGTTTATATGAGGATGAGGGATAGGTGGGTCGGGGGAATATACGTGGCGAACCTCACTATATTCCTCCTTACCACTTCCCTTCTTGGAGGTGGAACCATTAAATTTTTCACCTTCCACATCATCATCCTTGGATCCGGTGTTACCCTTTTCCTTAGATGATGGTGTGGCAGCCTCAGAGGAGGATGGAGATGGGGCTATGGATGATGTAAGGCGAGCAATCATTTGATTCATCTCCTCCATCTTGGCCTCAAAGGATTTCAACAAGGTTGTTTCCAACGACTTGAGATCATCCATTGTGACCTTATCCACAGCCTCATTCCCATCATCCTTGGTACCCATACTACTCTTAGGCAGTTAAGCCCGAATTAAGAGCCGGGGCTCTGATACCAATTTAAATGGATCGTATGGGCACCTAGAGGGGGGGGGGGGTGAATAGGTGCTACACCAAATTTTAATACTTTTCCAATTTTAGGCTTAGCACAAAGGGTAAATTCTCTAGATAAACTATTAGGTGGAATTTCCCTATATGCAAACCTATCTACTAGCGAGTAAAGAGCGAGTGGAAGAGGAACGGGTAAACCGTAGTGAAGCAGCTTGTGAACCACAGATTTGTTTGACCGCAGTTCCTTCCTTGTTAAGGGAAGTACGTCTGCGTTGGAGGGGTGGGCGGTACTAAGACCACCACACCATAATAGGCCTCACCCTGTTCTCCGATGGATCCTGCCACCAAAGGCCTTATCCACCTTTCCACTATAGGTACCCTTCGAGGCGGGCACCGGTGCCTTTACACAACTAGCGGGGCAACAACTCCACAAACAACTTGGAGGCTCCCGAAATGACAACAAGCTGCCACAAGAACAAAGTTATCAAATACAATGAACAAGATCTAGATATTGACAAGAATACTAGATCAGGGATTTCTCCAAGTGAATGGAGAGGAGTTGAAGCGCTTGATTCATGATGATGATGAACTTCTCCTCCTTCAATTCCCTCAAAGATCAAGACCTTCGGGTGGTTGAAGTGGGAGATCGAGAATGAGAGCTCTTGCACAATGTCTAGACAATTTCGAATGAATCAAGAGTTCTAAACGTTGGGGAAGAAAGGGTATTTATACCCCCTTCAGAAACCAGCCGTTGGACACTTTGGGGGCCGGATTATCCGGCCCAAGTGATGGCCGGATTATTCGGCCTGGGGAAAACACCGTCCCAGACTCGGAATATCCGACAGATAATCCGCCCCCTATCTGAGCGTCGCGCCGAGCTTGCCCTTGATCAACTTCTGGGGGCCGGATTATCTGGTCCTATATGAAGGCCGGATTATCCGGCCTGGGGAGGAAAAACCGCCCTAGTTCGGATTTTCTGGGAGAAAATCCGACCAGATACCGAGCGACGCGCCTTGACTCCCTTTGCTCAAAAACTGGGGGCCAGATTATCCGGCCCATGCGACAGCCGGATTATCCGGCCTGAGGAAGAAAAATCGCCCCAGTTTGGATTTTCCGGGAGAAAATCCGACCGGGTACCGAGCGACGCGCCTTGGTTTCCTTTGAGCAATGAGGTAGGTCGGATTATCCGGCCCTTGGTGGGGCGGATAATCTGGGCCCCCTCAAAGCTTCCTGCACACTTAGCGCACATGAATAATCTCCACAGTATTGTTATCTAACACGCAAAACATAGGAAAACATGAAATGTTCTTTCAACTACCAAATTGTTTTATAACTTCAAAATAAAAGAATATTATATAGAAAATTTCCAACCTGATATTTTAAGGAAGTCATTTTTTCTTCTCTCGGTTGATTCCTTTGAACGGGAAATTAGTTTTAATATTCACGAGAGTCCAAAATGCGTCAAAAATCAATTAATACCGCACAATATTTTCCAACGTGTTTCCTATATTCGGAAAGCCATATCATTTCCTCTCTTGCGGAAAATGAAACAAGTGTATGAAAAATATCCGAGTATTCTAGAAATCAAAATCGATGGAATAAATGCAAGACAACATTTTTTTGGATTTGTATAAGAGTTTTCCAACCAATAGTTTTATTTTGGATAGTCATATTATTTCTCTCTTTTTCAATGAGGTTTAGAAAAAAATAACAAATCCTCAAAATTTTCTCTTGATTCAAAAGTTTCAACACGGGTCAAACGATCCAATCAACTTATTTTATTTACTTTAGCATTCCAAAATTAGGAGAATTTTGGAATGTTACAGACTACCATCCTTAGAAGGAATCTCGTCCTTGAGATTCGAGAAGGCTAGAAAGAAAGAAAAAGGTTTAGATACACCAGGGTGCTACCACCCTTAAAAAGATCGTCTTCCTTCGGGTATGCCAACTTGTGTGTATCTCTTCATGTTGACATCTCGTAGGGGTAAAATTCTATCTTTTGAGGACTTCTTCAAACCTTCTAGATTATCGACGTCTTGATGTTGTTGTCTTTTCTTCCACTTATGGGTGAAAAAAATGAGGGCGTCTTGGTAACACATGATGATGATTTCTTCTCGTAGTCCTTCGAAGGTTTCCTGTGTGCTTCATTGTGCGAGGGTTCATTAGGTGTTGATTGATATGGTAGTTTACAAACAAGACCATGACGATGCTTTTCCTTAGTAGCCCCTCTACCTTCGGATCCACTCGTGCCAAATATCCTCCAAGTGGTGGTACCAGGTGAGGTTTCCCACTAAGTACTAGGTCAAGATAGAGCCCATACATATATTGTGGTTGCACTGGAAGCTTCTGAATTCTAAAACATGGCAGACTTTTTTGATTCCTGGGCGGCCGTTCTCTACCAAAATTCCACTCATTGTCCCAACAACCATTCTACCTAGAAAAAACATAGGTTTTATTTTGAAGTAGACTTGAGAGAAAAAGCTTCGCTCAAAAAGAGCTTTTATACTTAGTTAATTTTTTTCTTTCGAACCCCCAACGATATTTTTATATATAGCATAGCACAAACATAATACTTAGAAAAATTCAGGGAGCCCCTATTAGGAGGGGAAAATCCAAAGTATAGACCTACTCATGGCATACTACAAAATAACATCGCACTTGTAAAACACTTATAAAATATTTCTACTAAAACATCCTACACATGCATATTACTCTTTTGAAGGTAAAGCATGCATAGTAGAAAACTTGGGACACATGATATGATAAGGGTGTAACTTGCCTTAGTATAATATGATAACGATTAATTCCCCTTGAATGCTCTCGCCTTCCGAATAAATCTAATGTATAGAAAAATAACACTAATAAACAACCATCCAAAACAAACAAACAAAAAAGGCAAATAAAACACACAACAAGAAAACGAATGCCAAATATACAAAATAATATCAAATTATATTATTATTTCATATAGTAGTGACTTAATGGATTTTAAGGGATTAGGGATAGACGTTTCGGCCAAATCAAGATTCGAATTTGAATTTGAAATCAAACATATTCAAAATATCTGAAATTTTCAAACGATAGATCTACTTAAATAATTTCATTAGGAACCCGAGACAAAAAGAATCATATAATTTAGACTTGTAGATCAAAAGTTCTAGAATTTCAAAGTTGGGATCTAATCTAACACGTCCGATCTGAAACAGTACAGCCAATAGCATACGCCCGTGAACGTTTAACTTAAACAAAAGCAAAGTGTATCATCAGCTATATGACTACCGATGGGATTTTCAGAGTAAAACTGATCTAAACTAAACAACAAAAAACATATGGAACAACTATATGTCAATGGGCATACCACGACGGATGAACTCGTGGTTGCTCGAGAAGATTGCGGCGGCACAACCTAAGATGCAGCAGGCTACGACGGTCAGTTTTTTGGTGAAGTTGTCCGGGAGATACGGCGTAGATCATCTAGTTATATAGCATTTTCGTCTGCCCTTAGCGCGGTTCCCGCGGTGACCACCGTCGATTGCAGCGGAAGCACCCAGTGATCTTCCCATGGCTTAGACAACTTGTGTTGGGGCTCATATGCATGAGAAAAGTGGTCGAGGTGAGGTACAGTACGGGAGAAGCATAGAGAGAGAGACAGAGAGAGAGAGTTCAAGAACTCACGCTCCGGCGATCTCCAAATTTTCCCAAGGCATGGACGATGAGAATGGTGATAAGGCGAACGGGTGGACGTGGTTGCTGGTCTTCTTCCGCTACTCTCACGCGTAGTTACGGCTGGCTAGAGCTTGGGTAACCGCAACTTACAATGGCGGTACATGGTCGACGACGTTAAGAACGCGGCGGCGTTGGCTCAATACTGGACGGCGACGGTGTCCCAGTGGTCTCAGGGCTCGGGGATGCATGTACAGCTTCCGCGACGGCGAGGTAGACTCGTGTGCGCGGTCGTCGGCCTTCAGTCGGTCCTCCGGTGTTGGCTGGAGTTGTGCCAATGACGGCGAACTCCGATGAGCTCGCTTGTGATGCTTCGGTGCTCTTGCGGTACGAGAATTGATCAAGGTGAAGCGGAAGATTATGGTATAAACAAACAAAGAGGGAAAGCTCTGGGGCTGGCATGGCGACGAAATCGAGGATTTTGAGCTTAGCGACGGTGCACTCCGGCGAGATCTATTTAGATCGATTTGGTGGCTACCGAAGAGGGTTTCAGGAAAAACGGAATGAGGAGAGGTCGGTGGTATGTATATGGGTATTTTGTGGAGTAGGGATCATCAATTTCAAATGGAATTAGAGATTTTCTGGGACTTCTCGAATCTCTTCCTATAAACTCAGGCCATCGAGCGCACACCATTAGTGGCCGTTTGACGCGGTGGGTTCAGTACGTTTTCACCCCAACTTTGACTGCCTGCTGTTAGATTGGTCCAAATCCTTCTTTACTTCTCGCCTGATAAACATAGTCCATGACGTATGGGACCAGGTGAGTGTAGGTCCGTGATTCTGAGACAGGAGTCTTTCTCGTCCACGTCACCGATTCGGTGGACAGGAAACCAGATGCCTAATCCCCTCCCGTCCTCCAACCACCACCTCCATACGGAAAATAATTCTTCTATGGGACCTGGTCTAGTAAATCAGCCCCGTGGACCAACCATTTTGATTGACACATGGTATTTGTGAAGATTTAGATCTAAAAATAGCAAACAAATACTGTAATTTTCATCTCAGACATGTGTCAATCAGAGGAGTTGGTCCACGGGCTAATTTCGTGGACCAGGTACCATAGAATTATTCTGGCTGGGCGGGGAAGGGAGGCTCCGGTCTGGTGCAGCTGCTGTCGGAGCGGGGAAGGGCGGCGCCGGTCGCTGCAGGTGCTCCGACTGAGCCGGCGGTCTGACCGTTGACCTGGAGTTGTAGCGGCGGGGTGGCGACGTGCGGTGGCCGAGCACGCAGAGGGGCCCTCGACCTAGGGCTGCAGGGACTGGAGAAGGCTGAGATGAGGGGCGGATCTTGTTGGTATAGGCTGCCGGTTAAACACGGAACATGAGCAGAGGAATCATGACCTCGTGTGGAGGTCATGCGTGGCCATGGAGGCTGCAAGCCACGATAGGTGATTTGTTCTGCACTTTTTTTTCTCCTCCTTGTGAAATTGACCACGTTATTCTAATTTAGAGTGTAAGATGAAATTATCGCAGCAAAGAAACGTGCATTATTTTGTAGATGAATTCATGATTGATTCAGTATTGCCAATATATGCAATCTCATAGAATCTAAATATCATTTACCCCAGTTACAGGTAGCAACAAGGTGCAACGATCCTCAGCTGACCTGCTTTGTGGAGAGTGAGTTCCTTTAGGAGCAGGTAAAGCCTCTAAACTCTCGAATCAGCACCGAATGGTATATGCAGCTCACCATGTGTGCTGCCGAGGTGTTTTTATTTTGAGAATTACTAACTAGAAACACCCTAATCTACGTGAAAGGTTGATGCCATCAAGGAGATCTCCGAGTATGTCTCACAACTTAGAAGAGTCGGCAAAGGCCACGGTCAGTGTCTTGCTGAACACTGCTGCATCTTTCTGTCGTCTATGTTTTTTCTTGGTTGCTTCTTTTGACCATTGTAACGAGCAGCTTGGAGGGCCGGCGATTTGAGCAAGATACACTGCATAAGGTTTGATTGTTGAAAGTTTTCATGTAAGATTTGACTATCATAAATATGCATAAGCTCCAATCTTCACTGAATTTTCTGTACCATAAATCTATTGCTTACTGTGTTCAATTTAGTGTTTTTCTCCAAAAGTTTCTGGTGTGGAATGTACATTCTAACACCGATGGGGGAGAGAGGCCTTCATGGGAGACGACGACGACAACGGTTGTCGAATTGAAGCACGCCATCATCTACTTCCTCATGCATCTCCCACGTGAGTTATTTCTTTCTCTACTCCGATTTAATTTCTGTTTTTTCTTGGGCTAAGGTTTTGGTGTGTCCTATAGATTCTAACACTGATGGCATGGAGGCTACCTGCCAGCTGCTATAGCTCCCTCAATTCGCAACATCGCCCAACTTTTCAAAGTCGTACTATTCAGTTATCTCTTTTTTAGTTTAATAATCATCGATGAGGTAATGGCGGATTGCAGCGATTAAGGCTGCTCCTTGCCGGCCATGGCCCCAAGCCTTAGCTAGCCTCCCCTAGCAGGGTATAACACCACCATCTCCCTCCCTGGTTGAGCTCCCCAGTCTGATTCTTTTATATTGAAACTAATGTCAGTTTTTCAGCAAGAGTTTCGATGTACAGAGCATGGTGTTCATGGTGTCTGTGGCTGTTACAGTTACCCGCATCTTCCACACACCTCTCTCTCTCCCTTATCTCATTACTTGTCTCCACGCAATTACTTGTTCAGGTTTTGATTGTTCTATACTGGTAGTGACAGTCAATTGTATCTGCTTTCCCATACATGATCATATTTTTTGGTCAGCGGATCGTTGGTAGCCAGAATCTTGTGTTATCTGTTGATAGCTCAATATTTTCCTCTTTGTTTTGTTTTTTAGTTAGCGTCGATGCAGGGAGTGGTTTCTAACCTCGTTAAATTTGCATTGATAAGTACCTCTATCTCTGTAATATTATTGACTTTATATGCATGGCAGAAAATAATCCGAACTTGACTTGGCTTATTTTCAATGGGCCTACTTACAAGAGCGTCCTCACCTCCACTACTACGTAAAGATCCATTTCTTTGATGTAGTCATACCCTCCTCACAGTTCTACTTGCCCGGAATTTTGTATCCAATTTGGCGGGGTCCTAAGGTTCAGGAAAATTTTCAAGTTAGCATGACTGGCTCAGTAGTATTTTTTGCCAGGTCAAGTCTTTACTTTTTATGTGGTCTTAGGGATCGGTTTAATGTGATGCATGACACACCACGGATAATTCTGCAAGAGATCAGTGGTGGTGGGAACAAACAGTATATATAAATGAGTGCACACTACAGGATACCATGGAGCCTTTTTTTATGGAAGATTCTCCATTCTATGGTTCATTTGGCACCAAACTAACAAGAAGTTTCGGTAAACCAAGAGTATATTATGCCCTTTGAATCATGATTTGTGCATGGTATAGTACAACATCAAAAGGTTAAGATGCAGTTGGTTGCAAGCTCAGCGCTATATCTTTCGATATTTACGCTGATGGATGGTCAATGGTTACGTGTCTAAATTTTAGCTACCTTTGAAGGTATGTCTTGCACAAGCGGAAGAAGGTATGTCAAATCAAGCTCCTACATTAAACGGAACTTGTTCAAATTGGATACTAGATTCGGGAGCATCTGCACATGTCACGGGAAGGTGGAGTGAGTTCGGAGTGAGTTCACATCATATGCGCCAAATCCACCCATGCATAAAGAGACCATCCAAACTGCTGATGGAACTTATCAGCCCGTCAAAGGAGTCGGCACGGTGAAATGCACTCCATCAATTACATTGTCTTCGGTCTTGTATGCTCCATCATTTCCAGTGAGTTTGGTGTCTATGAGTGCCTTGGTTGACGACATTGATTGTCGAATTATTGTTGACCGATACAAGTGTATAATTGAGGAGAGGACAACTGGAAGGAGACTTGGGGTTGGCATCAGGCATAAGGGACTATGGTACTTGGATAGACATGAAACAGATGATGCATTATGTACCGCTTTGACAATTGTTGCTGGTGACGATGAAGCAAAGGTAAGACTCTTACATTGTCGAATGGGCCATATGTCCTTTGATACTATGAGTAAGATATTTCCTGAGGAAATGAAGAAGGTGGATAAAGAAAAACTTGTGTGTGATGCTTGTGAATATGGAAAACACACAAGGACATCATATGTGAGTCGTGGACTCCGAAGCACATCGCCTTTCGTGTTGATTCACTCTGATCTGTGGACTTCTCCTATGGTCTCTATTAGTGGAATGAAGTACTTTGTCACCTTCATTGATTGTTACTCGCGGATGACTTGGATATATCTCATGAAACAAAAAATTGAGGTGCTTAGTTGTTTCAGGGACTTCTATGCATATATCCAAAATCGTTTCAACATTGGTATTCAAATTATCAGGACTGATAATGGGACAGAGTATGTGAACCATGAATTTGGCAACTTTCTTTCAGAAAAAGGAATACTTCATCAAACTTCATGCCCTGATACTTCTTCACGGAATGGAGTAGCTGAGAGGAAGAATCGACATCTGCTAGAGGTAGCTCGATCGCTTATGTTTACTATGAATGTGCCAAAATTCTTATGGAGTGAAGCGATTATATCGCTACTTATCTCATCAACCGAATGCCATCAAGAATTCTTGGGATGAAGACCCCATATGAAATGATATTTGGTAAAAATGAGTTCATTGTTCCACCAAAGGTGTTTGGGTGTACATGCTTTGTCAGAGACCATAGACCTTCAGTAGGAAAATTGGACCCACGTGCTGTGAAGTGCATCTTCATTGGATACCCATCTGGACAAAAGGGCTACAAGTGTTGGAGCCCTAGTGAGCGGAGAACATTTGTTAGCATGGATATGACATTTAAAGAGTCCGAGCCGTTCTACGGAGAGAAGACGGACCTCAACTCGTTGTTTGACTTCGACTCTCCTAGCACAATTGATGCTAGTCGAGAGGGAGACTGAACTGTTGAGGACAAAGGAAGATGAACAATCGAGAGTTGTTGTTGGTTCAATTCCATCTCCTGCAAGTGAAGATAGATGGAGAAAGCCAAATGAGGAAGAAAACTTAAAAGTGTATACACGGAGAAAACCACAACATGAGCGTGACAGCGAGGCTCCTACAGGTGACACACAGGTGCGGGGGGCAACATGCTCCAACAAGTGGTGGAATTGTTGAATCGACCGAGGCGCTCCTCTCTGAAGGTAACACAAAAGTCGGGAGCAACATGCTCCAACAAGTGTTGAAATTGTTGAATTGACTGAGGACGCAGGTCCATCTAATACGAGAGATTCAATGGACTTGCCCATTGCCTTAAGAAAAGGAATCCAAGTTGGAGCTAGAAAACCTCCAAATTGGTACCGAGATGAGCATGACATAGCTAATTATGTATCATATACATCTCTATCAATAAACTACTTGGCCTTCATTGCATCATTGCAACCCGTGGTGATCCCAAGAGACTGGAAAGTAGCAAAGCAAGACCCGAAGTGGGGCGAGGCCATGATAGAGGAGTTAAATGCTCTCGAAAAGAATAAAACTTGGAAACTTGTACATCTTCCAGCAGGAAAGAGAGCTATTGGGTGTAAATGGATTTACACTGTGAAACAAAATCCAGAAGGGAAAATTGAAAGGTACAAGGCAAGACTAGTTGCTAGAGGATATAGTCAAACATATGGGATTGACTATGATGAGACATTTGTGCCGGTGGCAAAGATGAACACAGTGAGGATCCTAATCTCTTGTGCAACTAACTTTGGGTGGCCTTTGCATCAGTTGGATGTCAAGAATGCATTCTTGCATGGAGATTTACAGGAGGAGGTATACATGGAGATCCCACCTGGTTTCTCCACTCCTAGAACATCAGGAAAGGTATGTAGGTTGAGAAAATCTCTATACGGCCTCAAGCAATCTCCACGGGCATGGTTTGATAGATTTAGACGAGTGATATGTGGTATGGGATATAAGAAGTGTAATGGGGATCATACGATGTTCTATCGACACTCAAATAGCCAGATTACAATCCTTGCTGTATATGTTGATGATATCATAATCACGGGAGATGATGCGATGGAGATATCACGGCTGAAAGACAACCTACGCAAGGAATTTGAGGTAAAGGATCTTGGTCAACTCAAGTACTTTCTTGGCATAGAAATTGCTAGATCTTCCGAAGGGATTGTGCTCTCCCAGCAGAAGTATGTTTTGGACTTGCTTAGTGACACGGCCATGCTTGGGTGTCGGGTTGCATCAACACCTATCGACCAAAACCACAAATTATATGCCGAATCTGGTGATCCAGTGGATAAGGAGAAGTACCAGAAGCTTGTTGGAAGACTCATCTATCTATGTCACACAAGACCTGATATTTCATATGCAGTGAGTGTAGTGAGTAGATACATGCATGATCCCAGGAGCGGACACTTGGATACGGTCAATCAAATCCTCCGGTACTTGAAGGGTAGTCCAGGAAAGGGACTGGTTCAAAAGGAATGGTCATCTAAATATGGATGGGTATTGTGATGCTGACTGGGCAAGTTGCTTGGATGATAGGAGATCAACTTCTGGTTATTGTGTGTTTGTGGGGGGCAATTTGGTGTCATGGCGAAGTAAGAAGCAGCAGGTGGTTTCAAAGTCAATAGCTGAAGCTGAATATAGAGCTATGTCGCAAGGTTTGAGTGAGATGTTATGGGTGAGGAATCTTCTTTCAGAACTGAAAGTGTTGAGGAAAGGCCCTTTAAATTTGTGGTGTGACAACAAGTCAGCGATCAACATCGCAAACAACCCCGTTCAACATGATAGAACCAAGCATGTGGAGATTGATCGCTTCTTCATAAAGGAGAAATTGGATAACGGTATAATTAAGATAAATCATGTAACCTCTAGCGAGCAAATTACAGACTGTTTAACTAAAGGATTAAGAAATAAAGAGTGTAGTTCAGCTTGTAACAAGATGGGAATGATAGATATCTATTACCCATCTTGAGGGGGAGTGTTGGAGACTGTCCTAGGAGAGCCTAGAATATTCCAGGGAGTGTTAGTATATTAGTGCTGTCCTAGGAGTGTCTGAAACATTCCAGTATGTTGTAGTCTAAGTTAGTGTCCTACCTAATTCTAGAGTATTCTATAGTGTACTAGTTAAGATGTACCTAAGTTCAGCTATATATATATCTATATATAAGAGGGTGTGGAGGTCCAAGGGACTGGCCCATCCCAGATTTCCCCCCCTAAAGACTACACTTAATCAGCAATTTCTGGGTCAGATCATCTAGAGCAGAATATACATAAATAGATTTGCAGTGCGGATTGTATTAGATGATATTTAGTAGTAATAACATAATAAAGTTCACCCAACTAAGATCCTTTGCATCAGTCTTCATGTACTTTTTCCCCTACGGTCCGTGGACTTCTTTTGTCATGTCACCTGATAATGTATACTGCTCAGTTGTGTCCCTTCGTCTCTGAATTTTTGCTCTGTTGTTGTTTTTCTTTCCTCTTCTCAGAATATTGGGTCAGTGATCCTATCCCCCGCCGCGCCAAGAACCGATATTCCTCAAGGTCTTCACATTTTTATTGGTTGTCAGGCCATTTGGGTTCTGCTTACATATTGTGTGAATCACGATCATTTATCCACCACCATGTCCCTCGCCATCAAGCATCACCAAGGGTACATCTACCCATTTGCTCTCCTCTATTTATGACTGCAGATTTGTTTTCGTGTATAAGAGAAAAATAGCAGTGGTTTATAGTGGCAGAGCAAGGTGGGGGTTGTTGTATGCTTGCAGGTTCAAGGAATGCATGTCAGTTATTGTATTTTTACAAGATAGAGCTTTAATTTGTTGAAGCTATTCGAATTTGAATAGCACCAATGTCCCAGTTCATACAATCTGATTATAACTTTGATGGTGCATGTTACAAATGCAATTTGTATCACATACCCCTCCGTCCCATAATATAAGATGTTTTAACGAGTGTATCTAGATGTCTTTTAGTGTGTGGTTCACTCCGAATGTACACACTAAAAGATGTCTAGATGCATTTGTTTCACAAAGCTAAAACATCTTATATTTTGAAACGGAGGGAGTAACTCATATGCCATATATGTTCATTTGCTCATGGAAGTTTGAGGTTTTTGAGCTTCGCATCATCACATTGTTCTCCATTTTCTGAATTTTGACAGTGCGAGTAGTATGCAGCTGTAAAGTAGCACCGGAAAGGCATGAGCTCATATCCTCTGCTATTTTGGGGCTTGATTTGACTCCATCTGTCCTTTTTTTCCACAACACACAAAGGAATTGATTAAGGATAATTAAGGCATCAATTTCAAGCTGAAACGTATATATAGCTTTTACATCATCAAAACAATAGGGTATGTTAGTTAAATAACAACCTGCAGACTGTAGGTGGCTTTGTTTATGATACACTAAATTTGCATCACGTTCATATCATTAGAAGGATAATCACACATTTTTAGGAGTGTGGAATCTTAAAACCACTCGTAGATAAACAATGTTCTAAAAGGCGCAAATATCAAAATCACGTGTAGATATCCATGCTATCTGCCTTGTAGAACTATCTAAGTATTGTAGCTTCATCCCAAAGATATTTTGGCTTCTTTTGAGGTTTTAACATTCGGTCGGTAATCACATTTGATGCTAATTAAATTTGTCAAGAGCTGACTGGAAGTTACCGTAATGATGGTTAGGTAGTTTATCTTCCTCTCGACAGCTATATGCAGTGAGGTCGTCGGTGACAGTTAGCTGAAAGCGGTCGAGATGCCGAGGGATCTGAAGGTGTGCAACGTCCCTTACGGCAGCTGCCCTGTCTGCGCCGGCGCTCCAGCCGTTTCACTGATGATGGGCTATCAACTCACAACTCAAGCAGCTGATATCAGAATCGTCTAACCTTGTGAATACAGAGCAGCAAGCTAATTGAGACATAAGCCTTCGTTTTCAGTTTGTGCATGTTGGCTCTGTGCTGGCAGCAAGTTACCTTTTACCTTGTAAAGAATGCGTGCTTGCTTTTACAGTAGCTGTCTGGACCTTACTCAGCCTGATTCTGCCAGTTGCGACAGTGGCTTTTCATTTTGTACAGTTTCACGAATTGTTGTGTTACTTACTCGATATGGTTTAGTTAAATAATAAAGAAATATATCCAGTTTCATTACCCAAGTGATATTTGCAGTACAAACATACTGCCTACGTTCCGTTATAAACTTAGACCATTCTGTTAGAATAAAATATCAAGGATACATAATACATGTATATTTTTCATACTCCTTCCGTCTAAAAATAGATGTCAATATAATGTATGTATTTTTCATACTCCCTCAGTCTAAAAATAGATGTCAATATAATGCATGTATTTCTCATACTCCCTCAGTCTAAAAATAGATGTCAAAAACTTTTCAAAATTTGGATGAATTTATATACTAAATGGCCTAGATACGACTAAATTTGGACTTTGCAACATCTATTTTGAGAGGAGGGAGTATTATATAGATATGGTGTCATGCTTCTCGATAATTTTTCTATAAGATAGCTCAAACTTTACATCGTTTGGTCTCTTTTTACCGAACGAGGGCGGTGTAAGAGACCCAAGCAGCTCGGATACCAAAAGACTATAAGAATAGCAGCCAAGCATCGATTCCCCAAAATAAGGAATTCCAATCAATAAAATAATGGATAACACAAAGACACATTTTGAGAAAACCATCGCATTCCTTCCGCTCCAGAAATAACAAATTAGAATGACATGCATCGATCATGATAGGTTTTCTCATCTCTACCAAAACAATGTTCCTTCAACCATAGTTGTATGCACAAAGTTAAATATAAATTACTTAGTACGGTTCAGTTTCAGATATCCCTTCAACTATAGTTGTATGTGCAGGTTAAATATAAATTACTCAATGCGGTTCAATTTCAATGCCGTTGAGTGGATGCGAGTATCGATAAGTTCTTCGGATAATGTATCTTCAGCAGTGTTTTCCAGGCGAGCATCTCCCCCTTTCTACCTATTTTGCATTTATAGTCTTTATTTCCTCTTGTTGAGCTATTGCTATCCGTGTCATGATGCTTTAGTGTTCCGTACCAGATATATTTCGTACAACCTTTATATTGCCTTGGACACCTCCTATTACCTGTTGTTTGGTAGATAGATGGTCTTGCGAGTCGTAGTCGCTTGCTCAGGTGCGATCCCGTATCGTGAAGTACCACACAGTTGTTGGAATGTTGTCATTGCTTTACAGTGGAGAGGATCATGACTTTAAATACAACTATTAAATTGCTGGGATAACTAATGAAAGAGGCACCGGTGGGCAATATATGCTATTTGGTTTTTCATGTCCACTTGTGTCCCGTAGGCCCCGAGTACTTGATACCTGTTCCTTGATTATTCGCACTATCCACATTCGGGAGACCCTATGGACCCTCCTTAGCCAGAGCTTGATTCATTTCTTATTTCTTGGGGCCACAAAGTAGTTTGGGCTTTATTACTATTCTGTACTTATGCCATGCTTTACTGCTTTATTTACGATTGTGCGTGGAGCACCTGTACTGTTTAGGAATTGCAGAGTGTTTTCGCGGTATCGACAAGCCTAGTCACACTTTCGGGTTCCCAGTCGTTTACAGCCATTGGCGCAAACCTTGGGTCCGTCTCGGAGCTGGCCAACTTCGTTGCAGGTAGCTTAATGGGATGCCCCCCTGAAATATTTTATAAATCCTGTGATTGCTTTGTCGTGAAAGCCTCGTTGGGTTTTGATTTGGTTTTTCCAAGGTTGATCGTGTGTGTGTTGCTATTTGTGCACCCCTGCAGGGTAAATCTTTCTGAAAGCCGTGTCTGCGGTTATGGACGACTTGGAGCACAGTATCTCGATCATAGACAAGCATAACTAAAGTAGTACTATAAATTTGACTTAATATGTGACTAGTAATCAGCTTCACTACAATGGAATGGATAATAAAAGTGCCAACAACTGGTGGAACTAGGGTGTATCGTGTCATGTTATACCTGCCTAGTAAGTATCACAACTCCAATGGAATGAAATAAAAGTACCAACAACTGCTGGGTTTAGGAGGTCACATGCTAATTGTATCTGACTAGTAAGTACTGCAACTACAACTGAATGGTTAACTAAAACTGCCCACTACTTATGCTATCAGGATGACTCATGCTATTTATATCTGACTAGTAAGTGCTTCAACTATAATAGAATGAATAAAACTGCCAACTGTGTGAGTTTCTCGGTTTGACTTCCTCGTTTGGTCTCGGGGGGGAAATGCCAGGATGGGTATGATTGGTATTAGTATAAGTTTGGTTCCGAATAGGTCTTTCTTACCCTCTCTAATAGCCGCCAGTTATATCGAGTCTCTATAGGTTGTATAGTGTATGCTTCGCTGCCGCTTCAGTCCACCATACCTATGTAGGCGAGAGCCGCCGAATTCTAGCCTCGCCGTGTCTTGGCCTCGATCGGCTCCTCTTTTTCTTTTGCCCTTTGTCGGCACCCCTTTTGTTTTAGCAGGTTTAAGTTCGACGTCGTTAGCAGGGTTACCCTTCTGACTGCTACGAATCAAGTCTCTCGACAAATCAACACCGTTGTCCACGAATGCCTTCGATCCTCTAGCTCCTGAATGCTCTGGTAGATCCCTATCAGTCATTAATTTTAAGTTGCTCGTGGTTAGTTGCTCTAATGTCAAATAATCTAGATCCTATATAGTGACATACATAGACAACAAAACAAGATAAACTTATGATTGGATTTCTGTCCGATTCCGCCAATTTCGTCAGTGACACGACATATCATCTTTGGCTAAACTTATAAATAGAACTTACTAGATGGATAAGCGCACTTCGCCGCGCTGCCTGCAATCAATTTTGATAATTCGTGGTACCCATGATACAAATCCAGATTCATTTTATTAGTTTTATGAGGATAGGTAATATTGTAGCTGGTAACCAAATTGTGGCAGTTATGGAACCAATTTTTCATGAACTATATATCTGGTACAAACATTGCTTTTGTCAGCTCATAACCTTACACTGATTTTACACCAAAAGGTACATGATCAATAGAACAATGATGAAAGAGACAAATGCATAATAGGAATATTGCAGTAATACATAAATAACAATGGTCTAGCTCTGATCTACTCCAGTATAACTTGGCAGCACTTAATTTTTTTACTTTTAATATGCCTATTCTTCTTTGACTTGCCAAATCCACTATGTAACTGTCTGAAATACATGTCGTCAAATGCCCTATTGCTTGCCTGCTAGTGGAAACCTGTTATGTGGCCCATCACATCAACATGTTCGAAACACAGTTGTAGTCCCTTCCTAAGCAATCTTAACACCTAAAGATAGTATGGTTGACACTGGCAAACCTTCTTATTCTCTTTCAAATGCCAACCAACTTGTTTTGAAGCCAACAATTGATCCCATAATCTGAAAAATAAAATTAAACTTTAAGCAAGAACACAGTTAATCTTGGTCACAACAGTACTCAAGGTTATCAGTTCTTCACCTCCTCTTGAGGATCTCGGCAGAGCACAACATGCACCGTCAGGCATGTCCTCGTTCTTCTCATAATGGTTGGAGTTTTTTTTTGCAGAGGTTTCCTATAGTAAACATGCACAAGAAGACACTGCATAACTAAAAGAGGCAAATACTCCCTCCATTCCAAAATTATTGTTCTAGTTTTAGTTCAAAGACCCCTACTGACATAACATATCTTTGTCTAGGTTGTTGAAAATCATAGGATCATGATAAATACTGCCTCCATTCCAAAATTACTGTCCTAGTTCAAAACAAAAATTATGGAACAGATGGAGTAATATAAATAGAAGAGCATGTGGAGATTCCAGAATAACACAAGCATTTAGCTCACCGGTTTCATTACACTCCACAGTAGCCATGGCGAGCACGGGGTTGTCCAGTGGCTACCTTTGGTGGTGTCCCACATAGACCAAAATAGGTCCGTGCCTTCAAGATAAAACTTCAGCACCTGAAAACAGATGTCCTAACTACGGAAGAAATAACACAACATGATGATATCAGCAACATATTTCCTCCCAAAGATGCAGAAGGAACAACATGGGATGACCCAGACTAAAATCGTCCACATCACACCAAAATTGGAGGACACCAACACACACACGAAAAAGGCACCCCAAACAAGAAACACAGAAGGCATAGCAGATTCACAAAACAAGAAGAACAATGCTCTAATCCGCAACCAGCCAACAAAGGTACAACCCAACGGGGACGAAGGATAGCTTATACCACCTATGCAAAAAGGAGTACCAGCTTGAGAAAACAAAACATTAAGGAATGACAAAAAATAGCTAAACTTAAAAAAGAACAAGAAAAAATCATCTACTACATATCGTGTTTCCACAGATATTAGAATGACATGCCCATGTACTTCATCGAACATATCACCTTCATACGCTATAGACAAAAAAGGCACATGCACAAGGCCAAGTCTTACCAGCGATTCAATATCTCAACTGTGGGCACATACATATGAGCCAAGTACCCGATGACCGGCAAGGGATGCGTCGAGTGCGTCAACGCCACCAACCAGCCACCACCGCCCACCAGATCTCTGTCACCTCACCGAGCCTTGAGAGAAGCAGACCACTAATCCGTGAGACCAAAATGAAGAGAGATTGAGTACTCCTGATTTGATTCATTACTGTGGTGTGTGGCATGCCCTCTGAATTGCAATTTGTTAGAGTTAATTCTAGTACTCAGTAAATAATATTGAAGCTTATAAAGAAAGACGGAGACTACAACACACTTAAGAAGTTATACTTGCACCTTCAAATGGAACACTAAAACAAAAAATAGTGTAGGCACATGTTAAGCTCTCAAAGGAATAGAGAAGTTCAGAACCAAAAGTTATGGGGCTACTTCAATCCAAATTTATTCGGCTAATGATGGTAGCTAAATGACCTACAATTTCTAGTTATCAAACTTAAGGACCCCCTTTGTCTTAACTCCTGTGCACCTATGCTGAACAAATATATATGCATCATGCACACTCTCCAACAAATTACACAGGTTTCTTGTCGGTACCAATTTGACACAGAGCACAGTCACACATTACTAAACATGAAAGGAACATTTTTGTGCCTAATACAAATTATTGCTCGCTAATCAATAGCAACCTCACGCATCTGTACATCAGGGAAATGGCACACAAAATATAGCCAGAGGAGTGTATACTTACATGTACTAATTAATTTTCCACTAGCTACTAAATATGAGTATTTATACACTTTCATTCAAGTTACACAACTACATGACCCCTGAATTTGAACGTGTCATCAGAATCAAACCATAGTATATCTAAGGCATATAGATTCGCTTCTGTTGGGAACAATATTGTTGCACCTCTGAACTATCAAGAATCTCGAATAAAAGTTGTGGCATAATCAGAATCATGAGAGAACAACAAAGATCACTAATGTTTTTAACATAATATCAGATACTTTCAATCATCTTATTGATCCAATTGCTAGAATGAATATCAGGAGAAACAACTGTAGAAACTTGGATATAAGCTATTGAATGAAGCATCAAACAAATGAATCCACTGCATAAAGAAATATAACACATGTTGATCTGTGAAAGTACAAACCTAACCAAGAGGTCTGATTTAATAGCTTGGATTAACGGTGAAAAAAATAATGCAGCATCTTAGATGTGAGCTATTGAGTGGACATAAAAAAATGACGGTATGGACATCGTAGAAAAAACAATAATGTATCTAAGTATGCTACTCTACCTACATGCCAGCTCAGCAGTAACCACTTTTGGTACTAATATATATGTTTCCAATCTGTATGAATCACTGAAGCATGATAGAGATTAGTTTGCCACAAACACAACTAAGTATAATGTAACATACCATTCATTAGTTGGTACTAATCTTGCCAATGCTTTACTTCGCTTTAGGTAGTTCATTATTTCTTAGATTGGAAATTCCATTGGTTTGAGATAGCTGATGCTTTTTAAAATCTGCCGGGAAAATAACTATAGAAGTGTATTAAAGGTAAAATTTTGTCGTAGTAATATATAAGTTAACAAAATATATCAACTTGGATTTATCTGCGAAAAAAAGAAGTACAATGTAAAATCCTGGGGAAATAAATCAGTAAATATAAAAGGGAAAAAATTACCCGTGCGGAGACCATGGGATTGAGAATTTGAGCAAACAGCATCATAATTTTTTATAAGACATCATCTCATGTTAACAGGGCACGGTCACCACATGAGGGAGAAGATCATCCGGTTGATTCTCCATATGCAATACACATGTTCTGTACGAAAAATACAAATGCAAATTAGATGTAGTCGACAACAATGATACACACACCTTCTTCAGAGTATATATATATATATATGTCTAATTCTTCACATCTATAATTTTCATACATGATTTCAGTCTATGTATTTTCTATCTTTGTTTTTCTCATATGAGGCATTTCCTCGTATTGGCAATAAAATAGCAACCCATGTTATTTTCGTGAAAAAAAGGGACTTGCACGTACATGGAAATCAGAATGTACAGTATCCGTGGTGGTAAAGAAATTTGTAAATCACAATAGCATTCCATTAGTGAAATTGGCAATTGATCATCCATTATGGATTATAATCTACTTTAAAGTATGCTTGTAATTATAGTAAAATGCCTACAATTCTTATACCGACCATTGTTGAACAAATGAGGTTCACAACACTATTATGTTCAATTCAGAAGAACATGTCAACACAATTCACCATCTCCGAAGAAACAACATAGCAGATGCCTTTGCTCTAAAAGAACTAATCTATCTTAAACTTTTGTTGAATCTATTTTACTATCCCACATGGTGAATTTAGTTTACTATCCAAACTGCTGCAAGCTTTAGAGAAGCATTGAGTCATCTGAATCCCACAAATCTGTTCCTGAGATCAATGTATGTATCCGTGTTCAGGCAACTCTCGGTGTCTTGTTGAACATGTTGATCTGGCCTCTAGAGAAGCATCTGCATCTGAGTCCCCAAACTGTTAATCAAAACAGACGTTTGTTTCGCCAAAAACACGGAATAAGATAGCTGTTGCTGCACAAGCATCAGAGAATCAACAACTGCTTCATCATATTATTATTACGCAGAACCATCCGAGAATCAAGATTGGATTAGAAAGTAGTATAACAGTATAAGAATAAACTCCATTTCATAAAGAAAATCGCTTCTCATGATAAGCTACTATAAACTATACTCTGATATACAATCTCTAAGCAATAATTTTATACCGTCGCAGAACTCAATACTCTTTTAAAATTTTAAATCATGTTCTGAATTGTTGACAAAACGGTTCCTTCCCCTGCAAACCCGGTTAAAAAATAAGTGAAGTGAAATCTCCCTGTCTAATGATCTATTATCATCGTCATGAACTTTCGCATAACAGTACAAAGGAGAACTAAAATATAACATACTCTCGGTATATTTCGGTGATGCGGGATGCAGAGAGGTAAGACGAATTCAATTTGACCTATTCATATACTTGACCCAAGAAATAATGATCTATTGATTTTTGCTAGGTACCGCACAAAGTTGGAGCTAATAGGGCCTGTTCTACCGCCATCACTTAGATACTCCTAGTGCAAACTGTGGAGCCGTCTGGGCTATGAAATAATATTTTCCAAATGTGAAGACATTTGTCCGAGCACATGATGTTGATGACGGTGTTAATTTGGAGAAACCCTCGTACCTGGGTAAAACACAGACGGCGGCATGGGGCGGTGCCCTGGGGCATGGGGTGGGGACGATGTAGGGGGGCATGCTCGGTGGAGGCCGCGTCTGGCAGCGAGGGAGATAGGGCGGCGGCGGGGTCTGGCACAGGGATGGCGATGCAGCGGAGTCTGCTGTGGGAGTGTCGTCTCTCGCGGGGGCGGCGATGCGGCGGCATCTAGCGCGATGGAAGGCCAAATAAAGCAACGCCCACACAATACCTGCCCTTCTCACAACACAAGACCACACGACACATGCCCTTCCCACCGGATTTGAGCACTGACCTGATCTGGATCTTGAATCCTCCTCTCCTTCTTCCAGAACAGAGGACCTAGCGAGCTTATTAACAAAGATTCCGATGGCGCCCTCCCGAGGAATCTCGGCCTAGCAGCGAGCCTCTCAACACCCGGATTTTTAATCCCAGATGCCCGTTATGCCATACCTCGCAATCTCAGGATTACCATTTTTGCGAGACATAACGGATTGGATATCACAGTACATCATCCATTACAAACCATACATAAGGTTTTACACAAATAAGGATCTCATGATCCAGTCTTAATACAACAAGCAGCGGAAATAAAAGATAAGCGTAGCGGTGGGGTCCATCTTCAGGGGCACAGTAATCTTGACCGGCGAGATAGTCCTAGTTATCATAGCCATCCTGCTGACCATCATCTTGATAATCTCCTTCATAGTCTGGCCATGATAATAGCTAGGGACAAAAGCCATGAGTACTCTTTAAGTACTCGTAAACTACTACTAATAAGGAGTATAATTCTAAATTAAAGTGTTGAATCTAAGTTTAACTATAAAGTTAAGTTTGAAACCTAAGCTGAGTTCTGAAGCAAAGAAAGATAAAGTAAAGTTCTAGAATCACTTAAGTTGGGAAGCTATTATCATCAACACAACCCTGTTGTGGTCAAGTCAAAGTTCATAATTCATTTCAAGTTATTTAGAAAACAGCTGACAACGAAACAGTATGGCCATTCCAACTGTCCATAACCGCGGACGCGGCTATTCGAATAGTTTGACACTCTGCAGAGGTGGTACACTTTCACCACAAGATTTGATACATCTGTTAGGGATAACCCTGAATCATCATACTTAGTATGCAGATAATCAAACATAACCTTCCCTTTACACACCCTAGTACAAGCACCTCTCCTATGAGCATGGCCTCCCAACCATGACCATCAGTCATCTTGGGCACTGCATAGGTGGACAACATTGAGAGGTAGCCTCAGCTCAAACCTCTCCCGTGAGGGAACTAATACTAATGCATATAAATTTCCAGCTAAGCCTTACCCAATTCAGGTAGTGTGGTTGTACGGTAAATTTGGAATGGTATCGCATCCGAATCCAATCATCAGTTTTATAAAAGGGTTAAGGCTCATGCCTCATCATTTTCATCATCATAAACCAGTTGTGTTTCTCAACACATGTCAAAACATCTCAATAGAATGACTCATCATTCCAAGGTTTTCACAATTCATTTTCACCAAGTGTTCCCATCTAAAGTGACTCAAGTTTTTGATCTACTCTAAAATACTAAGTTAAGAGTGTTCACTAAAGTGGAAGGAGGGGATCAATCTCATGCCATAGAATGACATCAGCGGCACTTAACACGCGAAACGGTACGCGCACTGTGGGCCGTAGGATTAGAACCGAAATCAACGGCTGAGGGTCGGTAAACGACTTAACAGGTCGCCATGCAGCTCGAACCCTAGCGGCTCGGTGGGGGTCTACTGGGGCGTACCAGGGCTCCAGCGGTGTCGTCGAGGTGGGTAAACGATGTGGAAGACGACGGCGAGACGAGGCGCAGTTGTGGTGGAGCTTGGGGGTGGTCGCAATCAACGGCGCCCTTCTCCTCCTGCTGCGGCTGCTCCGACTCCAATTCCGGTGAGCTGCTGCTCCCTTTGCTTCGGCGAGAAGTGGGTGAGGTTCAGAGAGGTGAGGGGAGTGGAATGGTGTGGAGATAAGAGGCTGGGGAGGGCTCGTTTTATAGGCCCGACGGTGAGACCGAGCGGGATGGGCAGGCGACTCCGGCGACAAGGCTACGGCGGGGTAGAGGCATGGATGGGGGTGGCGATCGATGGGCGGTTCCCTGGCGGTGCGCTAGGAATTAAATGCGGCCGTAGGGGCGGTGGCACGTGGTGCAGGCGGTGGCGCTCAAGGCTGGCGAAGCGGTGTAATGGCCACAGTGTGGCTGTGAGGCTTTGGGCGGCGAACAGGGATGTCTGGGGTGTTCTCCAGGTCGAGATGGAGCGGCGGGCGCGGGCTGGTGCCAAGGGATGGTCTGTGCGAGCGGGGACAGGGCGTGCTCTGGGGGCGGCGTCGGCATGCTCGACCGGCTCCGGGTGCAGCGATTCCTGGCCACTCTGCTCTCTGTCTCTGGCCTGGGGCTGGTTGGGCAGTGGAGGTGGACCACAGGCCAGTTGCTAGACATGAGGAGAGGTGCTGGAGAGGGCTGCTGCTGCGAGTGCACTATCGGCCGGCGAGGTGGTGCTCGGCATGGCATGGCAGTGCAGCTAGGGGGTAGGGAAGATGCTGGTTAGGCTCTGGTTAGATCAAGAGGGGACAAGGGGATTAAATGGGGATCAATTGGGGGCAAAACCCTGTAGTAAACAGTGAGCTAGGATTAGAGTAGAGATTATGCATGCCAAGTGTTTGATGAAATGGCCGCATGAAAGAAAGTTTTGAATTTTGGTTTCAAATTTTTTGAGTGATCTCCACTAGTGATAGGTAGTCTCTAGTTGAAAGGGTTTTGAAAATGGAGCTCAAATAGATGGTTTTTGAAATAGGGGTGATCTATGCATATGCATTAGATTCAATTTTAAACTGTCATTTAAAATAGTTAACAGAATGTTTTTAGCAGATCAAAAGGTGGGCCTTGGTACCTCATTATGTGTAATAGCAAGGGGTGCAAAGATCAAGAATTGTTTCTGTTAAGAATTGAGTACTAGGAATAGCCAAAGTAGGCATGAGAGTTAAATTTACCAAAATGACCATTCCTCTTTTTTAATTCTTTTTGATTTGATTTTCTTTAGGAAAAGCTTGGGAATGATGTAGATGATGTTTAAATCACCTAAGAAACATTTTACAAGCATTGGATCAATCAATCATGGCAATTCAAACAACTCCTATTTTAAATGCATACATATATGAATGCTTTCATTTTAAATTTGGAAAAGTTTTTGTTAACCCTATTTTTGGATGATTTGATCTTGATAAGCTTGGATTGAAGTTTTGGGATGTTACAAACCTTCCCCCCTTAAAAAAAATCTCGTCCCGAGATTTACAAAGAAAACTAGCAACTAAAGAGATCTGGGAACTCTGTTCTAATGTAATCTTCGCGCTCCCAAGTAGCTTCCTCCTCGGTATGGTTGCTCCACTGAATCTTGAGAAACTTGATACTCCTGGTCCTGGTGGTTCTGTAGGCTTCTTCTAAGATACGGATGGGTACTTCCCGATAGATCAGGTCATTGTTGATTTCCATAGCTCTGTGATCGATATTCTTGAAAACTTCTGTCTTCTCAGGCACTTCCAAGCATTTGCCAAGTAACGAGATATGGAACACATTATGGATGGCTGACATCTCTTCAGGCAGTTCCAGTTGATACGATATTTCTCCTCGGTGATTCGGAATCTTGAAAGGTCCGATATATCTGGGGCTAACTTTCCCTTCAGACTAAAGCGTTGAGTTCCCTTCAATGGTGAAACCTTGAGATATACGAAATCTCCGACATTGAAAGGCAGGTATCTCCTTCTCTTGTTAGCATAACTCTTCTGTCTGGATTGGGCGGTCTTGAGGTGCTCACGGACTTTGTGAACTTTCTCTTCTGCTTCTCGGAGAATGTCGGGTCCAAAGATCTGACTCTCTCATACTTGCGACCAATTCAAAGGGGTACGACACTTTCTTCCGTATAGGAATTCAAATGGTGTCATCTACAAACTAGCCTGATAACTGTTGTTATATGAGAATTCTGCGAAAGGCAGGCAGTCTTCCCATTTTGATCCGTATTCCAACACACAAGCTCTAAGCATATCCTCTAAGATCTGATTGACTCTCTCAGTCTGTCCATCTGTTTGCGGGTGATAAGCGGTACTGAAGTTCAACTTGGTTCCTAAACCTTCCTGAACTTTCTGCCAAAATCTTGAAGTAAACTGGGTTCCTCGATCTGAGTGTTGGGGGTTCCATGCAGACTAACAATCCTAGCAATATACAGCTCTGCTAGCTTTGCACTCTGGTAGGTAGTCTTGACAGGTATGAAGTGGGCTACCTTGGACAGTCTATCAACTATGACCCAGATTGAGTCATTTCCCCTACTAGAAGTAGGTAAACCGGTGATAAAGTCCATTCTGACGGAATCCCATTTCCATTCCGGAATCTACAATGGTTGCAATAGTCCTGTAGGTCTCTGATGCTCTGCTTTGACTCTTTGACAGATGTCACATTTGGTGATGTAGCTTACGATCTCTCTCTTCATCTTGTGCCACCAAAATTGCTCTTTCAAATCCTGATACATCTTTGTTCCTCCGGGGTGGATAGAATAAAGAGTATCATGAGCTTCCTTCATGATAATTTCCTTCAGCTCCGAATCTGCTGGCACACAGATACGTCCTTTGTACCACAGTACACCTTCTTCGTCTTCGGTGAATCCAGGTACCTTTCCTGTACCAATACGACGTTTTATTCCATCGATACTTTCATTTCCTTTCTGGGCTTCCTTGATTTGGCTAATCAAAGTCGGTTGAAGTTCAATGCTAGCTAGGAATCCTTTGCTAACTAACTCAGTCCTAAACTGCTCCAACTCCTCATACAAACTTGGTTGCTTCTCTTTGATCATGGTGTTAAGCCTACACGGCAATCTGCTAAGAGCATCCGCTACCACATTGGCTTTGCCGGGGTGATAGTGAATGTCAAGGTCATAATCCTTGATTAACTCTATCCATCTTCTTTGCCTCATATTCAGCTCCTTCTGAGTGAAGATATACTTCAAGCTCTTATGATCTGAGTAAAGCTCATAGCGATTACCCATCAAATAATGACGCCATGTCTTCAACGCTAGAACCACGGCTGCTAGCTCAAGATCATGGGTCGGATAGTTCTGCTCATGTTGCTTCAATTGTCGAGACAGATACGCGATGACTTTGCCTTCTTGCATCAATACACATCCTAGGCCAATCTTGGATGCATCACAATACACATCAAACGGCTTCTTGATGTCTGGCATGATCAAAATTGGGGCTGATATCAATCTCTTCTTCAGCTCCTAGAAACTGGCTTCACATTGGTCTGCCCATTCAAACTTCTTGTCCTTCTTCAACAATTGGTCGGGCTATGCTCGAGAATCCTTCTACGAACTTGCGGTAATATCCTGCTAATCCGAGAAATGAACGAACTTGGGTTTGATTGGTTGGGGCTTCCCATTCCTCGACATCTTTGATCCTGGTGGGATCAACAGAGACTCCTCCGGCAGAAACAATATGTCCTAGGAATCCTACTTCTTTTAGCCAAAACTCACACTTGCTGAACTTGGCATATAACTGATGCTCTCTCAGGGTTTCTAGGATGATTCTCAGATGTTGCTCATGCTCTTCTTCTGACTTGGAGTAGATAAGGATGTCATCGATAAACACAACTACAAACTTATCTAGGAAATTCATAAATATCTTATTCATGAGATTCATGAAATAAGCAGGGGCATTGGTTAATCCAAAAGACATAACCGTATACTCGTAAAAACCATAGCGAGTAGTAAAGGCGGTCTTCGGAATATCCGTTGCATGAATCTTAAGTTGGTGATAACCAGTCCTAAGATCAATCTCTGAGAATACCTGAGCTCCGGTCAACTGATCAAATAGATCCTCTATCTTTGGCAAGGTGTACTTGTTCTTGATGGTGACGTCATTCAACTTTCTGTAATCTGTACACAGACGATTGCCTCCATCTTTCTTGTCGACGAATAACACTGGGGATCTCCATGGCGATGCGCTTGGCTGAATCAAGCCTGTTGCTAACATGGCATCCAACTGCTTCTTCAGTTCCACTAACTCTGAGGGGTTCATGGTATAGGGTCTCTGGGCTATAGGTTCGGTTCCGGGGATTAGTTCGATAATGAAACTCAATATCCCTATCCGGGGGCATACCTGGCAATTCATCGGGGAATACATCGGGGTATTCACAGACTACTCTGACTTGGTCAATGGTAGGCAGGGCTACACTCTTGTTGCACTTGAATTGACGGGGTAAGGTTTCAGAGATATGCTCTACTGTTACTCCAGAACTACTGGTCATGGTGATGGCTTTCTTAGCGTAGTCTATCAGTCCTTTATGCCTTGACATCCAGTCCATACCTAGTACTACTTCCAATCCTTTGGTTCCAAGTACAATTAGGTTGGCATAAAAATCTATCCCATGTATTCTGATAGGTACAACTTTGCAATTTTTTCTAGCTTTTGTAGTTGAACCGGGGATTTGAACTATCATGACATGCTTCTGGTTGGTTGGATGAATCTTACTAGTGCATACAAATTCTTCGGTGACAAATGAATGCCATGCTCCAGAATCAAACAATACTCTTGCTAAAACTGAGTTGACAGAAAACATACCTAGCACTACATCTGGCGCTTCCTGGGCTTCTTCTGCGTTCATGTGGAAGAGACGACCGTTGCGGTTGTGTGGGTTCCCTGGGGCAAATCTCCTTCCTGGTTGAACACGACGCTGCTGCTGAGCTGGGGCATTCGTAGGGGCATTGGTGGCAGTCTTCTTGGGACACTCATTGGAGTAGTGACCCTTCAGTCCACACTCGAAGCAAGTGATCTGGGACTTGTCCTTGACAGCGACAGGTACAACATTGCTGCCAGTTCTGGGTGCAGTGTTGTTGTTGTTGTTGCTCTTGGGAGGGGCACGGTTGAAATTGTTGGCATTGCTGAAGTTGTGATTGTTTCCTCCGGACTTCACATTGCCTCCGCTACGGTTGGGGTAGCTTGGGCGAGAATTTGGGGATCGGTTGTTCCTTGGTGCATATCCTGGTGAGGGGTTGGGACGGTACTTCTGGTGACTACTGGGTCCAGACTGCTGCATCATACGGCGCTTGCGGTTGTCGTTTGCCTGGTTAATCTTCCCTTCCATCTGAATGGCAGAGTCGACTAGCTCTTCGAGGTCATCAAAACGGATGTTGACGAGGACAGTCTGCATCTCATCATGCAGTCCGTTTAAGAATCTCTCCTTCTTCTTGGCCTCCGTGTTGATCTCATCCGGTGCATATCTGGCAAGTGACAAGAATCTGTCACGGTACTCCACCACAGTCATTCTTCCTTGCTTCAATTCGCGGAATTCATCTCTCATCCTGTTGACAAGACCTTGCGGCACGTGGGTGCGGCTGAACTTGACCTTGAATGCTTCCCAGGTCATCACCTGGCCATGGTTCATATTGCAGATGCTATTCCACCAAGGTCTTGCATCTCCCACCAGATAGTGGGTGGCGAAGAGAACTTTCTCATTCTCATCAACTCTGGCAACCTCTAAGTTGTTCTCCATGGTCTGTAACCAGTCATCAGCATCTAACGGGTTTTCAGATTGGTTAAAGATTGGGGGATTGGTGTTCTGAAAGTTTTTGAGTTTGGATCCTTGGTGATCCTGATTTCCATGTCCTTGGTTGTTGAGAGCCATTTGGGAGATCTGCTGCAATGTTGCTAAGTTGGCTTGACGTTCGGCCCTGCTTGCTTCACGGTCCGCGATGAGATTCTACAAGATCTGCAGCATTGGGTCCTGTGACAAGCTGCTCCCTCCTTGGTTTCCACGAGTCATCTGAAGATTGAGATAGATATAGGGGTAAGAGGGAAATTCTAAGGTTCATGGTTTTGGGGTTTTCAAAGCTAAACATTGAGTTAGACTCAGGTTTTTCAACTAACTTCTTTTTCATTCATTCATGCAAGCAAGCACACGATACAACACACACCACAACAATCAAAGGGGAAAACAGATGGTTTGAAGAACCATTCTGCAAGCTACGATACAATGAGATGATACATCTCATGCTACGACAATGCTCTAGTACATCTACTCATCGTCGATGAAGTCGGAGTCTTCATCATCAGTGTAGAAGTCCACAACATCCTCCTCCAGAAAGTCATCATCATTGCTGAGGTAAGAATCCATATCTCCCTGGATGTCTTCACCCTCATATTCTTCTTCCTTGGCGGCAAGCTGAGCTTCCTGCTCCTTGACGGTCTTCTCGAGGTCGGCCACCTTCTTGCGAAGACGGGCGATGGTGTGATCCTTCTTTGCACGCTGGCGACAAAGAGACTGGCGATCTTGGATGAGCAATGCGAAAGTCTGGGCCTTCTGGTCGGCAATGACACGGTTCTGGTTGGCTAACTCCCTGGCATTGTCCAGTTCCTGCTGTCTATCATGAAGCAAGAAATCAAGGTTCTCCACTTGACGCCTCAACTCTGGGTGACTTGGCATCTCCATCGGCATTCCCATGAAGTCACGTCTTGCATAGTGTGCAAAACGGGTTCCTTGGATCTTGTTGATGCTGAGGGCACATAGACGTGCGAGATCTTCATGCATTGCCCTGGCTAATCCATCTAGCCAGTTGTTCTCTCTTACGGAGAACTGAATTCTCCTGGAAGTTGGTGCTTTGATGCTTCCCCGAAGATCCGCGGTGACTAGCCACTATAGGTATCCTCCTGGGGGTCCTGGAAGTTGAGCTCCAAGAAACTCTGGATGTGGGCGTCCCAGTAACTCCGACAGTGAATCCAGATCCCTCTCGAAGATCAGCTGACCTCCGTTTCCCAATTGGTAAAACTTGCTGAACCGAGTCTCCATCTACAAGAATTAAGGATGAGGGAGTTAGTGAAGTGATCAAGTGTGTCAAATTTTAAGTAGTAATGTAAGATTATTGAGGAACATGAATTTTTGAGAAAGAATGAGTTCACAAGGGTAAGAGGGGAAATAGTTTTTCATAAATACTCACTTTGGTTTTGAAGCTAAGTTTTTTTTGGTTTGGACGTCCATTCTAACTAGGGTCTCCTATGGTCAGGATGGCTCTGATACCAACTTGTCAACACCCGGATTTTTAATCCCAGATGCCCGTTATGCCATACCTCGCAATCCCAGGATTACCATTTTTGCGAGACATAACGGATTGGACATCACAGTACATCATCCATTACAAACCATACACAAGGTTTTGCACAAATAAGGATCTCATGATCCAGTCTTAATACAAAAAGCAGCGGAAATAAAAGATAAGCGTAGCAGTGGGGTCCATCTTCAGGGGCACAAGCAATGCTGACGAAGGCAGATAGTCCTAGTTATCATAGCCGTCCTACTGACCATCATCTTGATAATCTCCTTCATAGTCTGGCCATGATAATAGCCAGGGACAAAAGCCATGAGTACTCTTTAAGTACTCGTAAACAACTACTAACAAGGAGTATAATTCTAAATTAAAGTGATAAATCTAAGTTTAACTATAAAGTTAAGTTTGAAACCTAAGCTGAGTTCTGAAGCAAAGAAAGATAAAGTAAAGTTCTAGAATCACTTAAGTTGGGAAGCTATTATCATCAACACAACCCTGTTGTGGTCAAGTCAAAGTTCATCATTCATTTCAAGTTATTTAGAAAACAGCTGACAACGAAACAGTATGGCCATTCCAACTGTCCATAACCGCAGACGCGGCTATTCGAATAGTTTGACACTCTGCAGAGGTGGTACACTTTCACCACAAGATTCGATACATCTATCAGGGATAACCCTGAATCATCATACTTAGTATGCAGATAATCAAACATAACCTTCCCTTTACACACCCTAGTACAAGCACCTCTCCTATGATCATGGCCTCCCAACCATGACCATCAGTCATCTTGGGCACTGCATAGGTGGACAACATTGAGAGGTAGCCTCAGCTCAAACCTCTCCCGTGAGGGAACTAATACTAATGCATATAAATTTCCAGCTAAGCCTTACCCAATTCAGGTAGTGTGGTTGTACGGTAAATTTGGAATGGTATCGCATCCTAATCCAATCATCAGTTTTATAAAAGGGTTAAGGCTCATGCCTCATCATTTTCATCATCATAAACCAGTTGTGTTTCTCAACACATGTCAAAACATCTCAATAGAATGACTCATCATTCCAAGGTTTTCACAATTCATTTTCACCAAGTGTTCCCATCTAAAGTGACTCAAGTTTTTGATCTACTCTAAAATACTAAGTTAAGAGTGTTCACTAAAGTGGAAGGAGGGGATCAATCTCATGCCATAGAATGACATCTAAAGGTTTCTAAGTAGGTCAAGTTTTATACTTTTTATGCTACCTTCAAAATAAGTAAGGAACCTTGCATACTAAGGGGAGTAAAACTTGCGAGTAAGACTTGGGGTACTAATAGTTAAAAGGGGTGTGATCAAGGCATGCCTAAATCATCCTTGCTCATTCATCTAGCTTAATTCTAGCTTGCTAACAATAGCTTGCCTTGGTTGGTGCAGTGGTTGAAGTTTTCTTCTTCTTCTTCTTGGTAGAACTCCTCCTCCTCGAAAGCTTGGTCGGTACTAGCGTCTATAAATACATAGGGAGTGCACAATCACCAAACAATACTTAACTAGGCTAAGTAGCATTCTAAAACACACCATTGATGATCTATTATCATCACAAGCATCACAAGTTTAATTTCAATAGTTTCATCCTTTTTATTTTAGAAAAGTAATTTCTACTCATTGAAATATTAACTAAAATTTAATATTCACCAAAAAAATATGGGATCATGTGGACACATGTCCTCACCACATATTCTAACTTGTGGGAATGAGATTTAAGGGTTGGATTATTATTACTTTGGTTTAAGTTCATTATTTAATGATTTAAAGTGACTAGAAATGCCTATATAGCATTATTTTGGTACAAGTCCAAAGTCACTGCATGTCAACCTTAATATTATTACATGGTTAGATAGATATGATGAAATGTGATTTTTTAGAGTTGGAATCAACTCAAAAGTTAACTTGGTTGATTTTATAAAAATGTTGCAAGTTGCAAAAGCTTCTGTTTTGTTATTTTTATTAGGAGAGATCTATAACTCTAATTGAATTAAATCCAATGGGCTTGGATAGATCATTTCAATACCTTTCAGAAAAAATTGGTTTCATACAATTTGGATTTCTAAAACTCTCTGAATTGATTTTTAAACTAGGGGACAAAAACTAGATTTAACTAAAAAGAAAAATCCAGATTTGAATCGATGGGCTAGCGCGGGAAAAGGAATGGGCCGGCCCAGTGGCGCTCATGGTGAGCTCAGCTGACAGGGGTCCAGCGTGTCGTGACACTTAACACTTGAAAGCAGCCTACTGTGGGCCATAGGATTAGAACCGAAATCAACGGTGAGGGTAAATCGACAACGAGCAGTGTCGCCGACGAGCTCGAACCCTAGCCGCTCGGTGGGGGTCTACTGAGGCGTGCAGGGCTCCAGCGGGTGGGTAAACGCGATGTGGAAGGCAGCAAGACGAGGCAGGCGGGTTGTGGCGGAGCTTGGGGTGGTCGTGAATCAACGGCGCCCTTCTCCTCACCTGCTCGGCTGCTCGGCTCCAATTCCGGGGAGAAGTGGGTGAGGTTTAGAGAGGTGAGGGAAGTGAAATGGTGTGGAGATAAGAGGCTGGGGAGGGCTCCTTTTATAGGCCCGACGGTGAGACTGAGCGGGATGGGCAGGCGACTCCGGCGACAAGGCTACGGCGGGGTAGAGGCATGGCTGGGGGTGGCAATCGATGGGCGGTTCCCTGTCAGTGCGCTAGGAATTGAATGCGGCCGTAGGGGCGGTGACACGCGGTCTGGGCGAGGTGGCGCTTACGCTGGCCGGCGGGCGGTGTCCACAACAGCGGTGGCTGTGAGGCTTTGGGCGTGACAGGGGATGTCTGGGTGTTCTCGTGTCGAGATGGAGCGGCGGCTGGTGCCAAGGGATGGTCTCAGCGGGGACAGGGGCATGCCTGGGCGGCGTTGGCATGCTCGACCGGCTCGGGCGGCAGTTCTGGCCGCTCTGCTCTCTGTCTCGGCACGGGCTGGTTGGGCGGTGGGGTGGACCACAAGCAAGTTGCTAGACATAAGGAGAGGGGTGGAGAGGATCTGCCTGAGTGCCTGTCGACCGGCAGGTGGTGCTCGGCATGGCATGGCAAAGGCAGCTAGGGGTAGGGAAGATGCTGGTTAGGCTCTGGTTAGATCAAGAGGGGACAAGGGGATTAAATGGGGATCAATTGGGGGCATAACCCTGTAGTAAACAGTGAGCTAGGATTAGAGTAGAGATTATGCATGCCAAGTGTTTGATGAAATGACCGCATGAAAGAAAGTTTTGAATTTTGGTTTCAAAATTTTGAGTGATCTCCACTAGTTATAGGTAGTCTCTGGTTGAAAGGGTTTTGAAAATGGAGCTCAAATAGATGGTTTTTAAAATAGGGGTGATCTATGCATATGCATTAGATTCAATTTTAAACTGTCATTTAAAATAGTTAACAGAATGTTTTTAGCAGATCAAAAGGTGGGCCTTGGTACCTCATTATGTGTACTAGCAAGGGGTGCAAAGATCAAGAATTATTTCTGTTAAGAATTGAGTACTAGGAATAGCGAAAGTAGGCATGAGAGTTAAATTTGCCAAAATGACCATTTCTCTTTTTTAATTCTTTTTGATTTGATTTTCTTTAGGAAAAGCTTGGGAATAATGTAGATGATGTTTAAATCACCTAAGAAACATTTTATAAGTATTGGATCAATCAATCATGGCAATTCAAACAACTCCTATTTTGAATGTATACATATATGAATGCTTTTATTTTAAATTTGAAAAAGTTTTTGTTAACCCTATTTTTGGATGATTTGATCTTGATAAGCTTGGATTGAAGTTTTGGGATGTTATAGAGCCCTAGCAGGCAAGGCATCGATGAAAGCCAGCAGCCGCTGCTTGCCCGCGGCGGCGACGCACTCCAGACCAGCATAGGCTCCTCTCCCTTCTCTACTCAGGCTGGAAGCGCCGTCGGAGGCGACAGGGTATCAGGCTGGGGAGTGGTGGGCGCTGACGACTCTCAACAAGCTCTCTCGAAGGGACGCGAGGGGAAAAGACGCATGTGGAAAAAACTGGCCACCGCCCACGACGCGATCGCTAGCGCCACTGGTCCCACGCAAGCCAGCCCATCAGCATGCCAGCTTCATGACCCGAGAGCAGCTTATAATTAATCGGTTTTTTCTGCGCACTATTTAACATGCCTGAGCCGGTGCTCAGCTCATAGGCTTTCTCTCAGGCATAAGCTATAGAGTAATGGCTACAATATTTTCTTGCTTCCGAGATTTTTGGTACACGTACATTAAGAATGGTGCTAAATTTCTGCTCCTGGTACCGATGGGATTCGAATGGATGAGTTTCCGAGTAACAAGGCCAATTAACTCTGGGTTGCGCATTGTGCTTAGAGTCTAAGTGGTAATACCTCACACTTCCTAAGATGAAACAATCTCAGCATTGGACATTGGCATTAATAAACTTATAGTTGAATACTATACCTGTGGCGCAACATGTCATTACCTAAGTCATGTTTAGAGTACAAACATACTACCTACGTCCTGTAATAAACTTTGACCAGGCTATTCGAAAAAACTATCAACGGTACATCATGCACTCATTTTTATGTTATATTGATACAGTAGCATGGTTCTCCATGGTTTTTTTATAGGATTGCTCAAACTTTACATTGTTTGGCTTAAAAAATAGTATACACCTCCTTTTTGGTGGTGTGACATACCGAAGCGGCTGGGATACAAAAGATTGTTCTCACATCGAAATCGCACCCGCGCACCGATTCCGAGGAACAAGGAATTTTAATCAGTAATCAATAAAACAATAGATAGCACAAAAACATATTATCAGAAAAGCAATACATTCCTTATGTTTCAGAAATAAAAAATAGTTCTATGTGCAAGTTAAATACAAGTTACTCTACGCGGTTCAGTTTCAGATTGGCTTCCCAAGTACCAAGGCCCCTATTAATTTTAGATTGTGAACAGTAATCAATAAAACAATAGATAGCACAAAAACATATTATCAGAAAAGCAATACATTCCTTATGTTTCAGAAATAAAAAATAGTTCTATGTGCAAGTTAAATACAAGTTACTCTACGCGGTTCAGTTTCAGATTGGCTTCCCAAGTACCAAGGCCCCTATTAATTTTAGATTGTGAACACATGGACCTGCAATTCTCAGCTAACAGGTGGATCCGTTATGCTCAGAGTATATGTGTTGGTGTCTCGCGGTTTCTAAAAGTTAGTGAATCATGGATAGCAACTATGAATATAACCTATGGTTACAGTATTGTTTCGTTTTCGGCCTCGGCGCCAGTGGCGCACCGGGTCATCTAATGAGATGCAACTCCTGCTGGGCACAAACTCCTCTTGGACGAGGTTGAAGATGAGCGTGGGTCCTAGCTGTCGGCGTGAGAGAGAGGGAATTAAAAAAAAGAGGTGTATTGGTCGGGTGGGTTGATTGGGTAGACCGGTTGCATGTGGTCGCGTTTCATACGTGCATGCAGGGTGTGGCTCAGCTATGGTCGTTCAGGTATGCACATGTCTTGATTTCTTTTTCTTATTTTTCTATTTTCTTATTTAGAAGAAAAAAGGTGCAGCAATTAACACAAAATCTTTTCAAGTAAAATATCTGTGCAGGCTCCGGATTCTATGTTTCCAGCCCAAAATAATTTTGGAAAAACTATTTTAAATACTGCCAAATTGTTTTAGAACTTCAACATACAAAGAATATTATATAGAAAATTTCCAACCTGATAGTTTAAAGAAGTAATAATTAGTTTTAATGTTCGTGAGAGTCCAAAATGTGTCAAAAATCCATTAATACCGCACAATATTTGCCAACGTGTTTCCTATATCCCGAAAGCTATATCATTTCCTCTCTTGCGAAAAATGAAACAAGTGTATGAAAAATATCCGAGTATTCTAGAAATCAAAATCGATGGAATAAATGCAAGACAATTTTTTTTTTATTTGTATAAGAGTTTTCCAACCAATAGTTTTATTTTGGATAGTCATATTATTCCGCTCTTTTTCAATGAGGTTTAGAAAAATTTAACAAATCCTCAAAATTTTCTCTTCATTTAAAAGTTTCAACAGGGTCAAACAATCCAATCAACTTATTTTATTTACTTTAACATTCCAAAATTAGGAGAATTTTGGGATGTTACAGCACTGCAGGTACTTGTGGAGGGTCTCCCCTGACATTTGTCGCACTTGACGCAGGTCGTGGTACGTGAGAGGGCATTCGCCTATTCCACTGAACTTAGCGATGAAGAGGTGCAAAGAGCAGACAAAGAGTCGATGGATCCTTCCGGCAAGCTTGCCAACCAGGCGCGTGTCGTGGCCCTGAGTCTAAGGGGAAACCAGTTAGCCATGACGCGTTCATCGCCACCGGCGGCTTCGATGCCCGTGGTGTAGAGCTGTAGGAACTCTATAGGGCTGGTGGTGCCATCATATCCCGAGGGCATGTCTGCAGGAGCTCCAGTTTAAAGCATCGGTCGCAGGGATGCTCTCTCTCCGGTGTCGCGTCACCCTCTGGTCTCTTGCACCAAAGAGGCAACGACATGCTTCGGGGGTCACTGGTGGCATCAGCCCTTCTTTAACACGGAAGTGGCCCGGCACCATCTTCTTTTAACGAGGCAGACTGCATAGGCAATGGGTCACGGGAACTGCCCATTGAGTTGTCGTTTTGCCCAACGGAGTGGGTCATGAGCCTATTCTTGCGGAGGGTCACCCAGTGAGTGACTGCCTTGCCGAGGGATCTACGCCGCTAAAGACCCCTTGTTGCGGCTACACCACTTCGAGTCTAGCTTATGGCATGTTCTCCTCACCTTGCTACGCCTTTGGAGGGGGAGCATATCTGTCGAAGCCTCCAACGAGCGTGTCAGGGTCCCTCCAGCCGGTGGACCATGGTACCCCATGTGCCAGGGATCCGATAGGTACTATCATGTGCTATCAAGCCCTCGAGGGCAGAGATACCGATCGAGCAGGTGGCTTGCTGGGACGATGTTCCCATCATTGATGGTGTTGACATCAAGCCTTTAGAACCACACCATTCGGTGGGCTGATGAGGGAACAGAGGAAGGGAGTCGTACGGTCTTTGCTGAAGGGTCATACTTGGCATGTGACGTCTTCGGGGAACTCCAGAGCATGACTTCTTACGCAAGTGATGTTTTCATCGCCAACATATACATGTCTATCCTCTCAACTATGAGTGGTGCTGCTGATGGAGGTTTCCAGCTGCAACACTCCGCACGGACCCTAGACATGCATGCCTCCATTGTAGACCCTGTTCCAGGCTGCCAGTTCTCGAAGAATCATTTTTACCTCGTGGAATCGGAAGGAGAGTTATTGTTTGTTGCGATTGGACTGATCTATAGTGGCAGGCCGATTGTTTACCGGGTTGATACCCATAATAGTGTCCTTCAGTGGGTTAGAGGCATCGGCAGCTGGGCTCTCTTCGTTGATGACAATTGGTGTGTTTCCATCGACACCGCCAGTGTACCCATGGTGTAGGCCGGCAACATCTACTATGCGGACCTATCTGAAGATCTTACGACTTTGAGGCTCTTGCGTGGGAAGAGGAGGCAATGGTTGTATATTGGTAAGGAGTAGGTGATTTATGGATCAATGTCCGTCCTTTGAAACTCGATTGATTATTGGCGAAGTATTATAGAATCGTCGAGTATTCTGAGCCATAAATGGTGTCGCTTTGTGGCGAGTATGGTACCACCCACTACAATTACTACAAAGGCTATCCATCAGATTGATTGCTCGTGCGGCTCTGCTCCAGTTGTATTCTCTGCATGGATGATCTTTGTGTGTTTACTTTGCTGAGTGAACGTCTGTGAATTATGCAAGTTCTGTGGTGCCCGTAATAAAATGGAAGTTTTTGTTGTTTCAAGAAGATCCTGTGTTGTATCTCTTATAGTTTCACTGTTTTTTTGTGTACGTCTAGTAATTCTAATATAAGCTCGGCGATGAAGGCATAATATAGCTCCCATATCATTCTTTCCACAGGGATTTAAGCACAAACAAAACTAGCAAAATATAGTTGAACCAAATCAGATTTCAGTATGAGACTTCTATTTAATACATGATCCGCGTCTTATAAACTGGAACAGAACTTGCTAGGACAGGGAAGAGACTAATCCTTGCATCCAAGTTGATTCTGAGCAACCAAATCACCAAAACAGACCATTCAAAATAAATCACACAGATATGTAATTGGAGATCAAGAAAGATTTACTCAATTGCATATATGCTCAAATCCAAAGGTAAGGTAGAGGTATTACATGGGATAAAGGAAGAATTGTCGCATCAATTCACAGATCCTACTAGGGTTTTACAACACATCAGGGATGCATAGAACTCAGCAAGGAACAGAGATGGATCGGGGGATAAGGGAAGAGTCAAATTCTCACTAGCTGTTGGTCGCCTTGTTCATCTGTCGGTCGCCGAGTTGGAGGAGTGGAGAGGAATCTAGATCGAGATCCAGATCGCCCCTAGCCCTTCTTCCCATCTCTCTCTCCCTGCTCTCCCTTTTTTTGTGGAATGCGCGTGTCTGTCTCCCCCTCGGTCTGCGTGCCTTTTCTATTCAAGTCGAGTGACGTTCACTTTGCACTTTGCCCCCTGTGCTACATAGCTTGTGACGCAAGATGGTCCTAGATGTTTCCCTCTCGTTTTCACTTCAGCTCCACAAGATGCAATATAGATGATTTAAAGTGCCTTTTCGCACTAATCTGCCAAGAAGAGGTGACTATTTGTAATATATGTAGAATTGTATCGATATAATGAGATTATGCTTGGAAAAAATGGTGTAATGGTATTTAGACAAGTATTTTTGAATGAAAACTATGCAAAAATGTATGTATGTTGCCCTTTTATCACTCGGTTTGTTATAATTGTCAAAAAACTTACAACTACGAATTACAATAGATTATTGCAATCCTCAAAAAACTTGATAGTAATTAAATGAGGCATAAAAGTTACATCAGAGTCCAGCACGACTGAAGAAACACCATACTTGGTGTTACATAAAAGGTCTCTATGGATCTTGCATAGAGATAGATGTAACAATAGGCTTCCCAAGAGAGCTGCAAAGTTGATCGTTTAGTACATTCTGTGTCAAAGCTTGCCTGTTTTTCAATTTATATAAGTCTTTGTGTTCTATGGTGATTACTGAATCTTCTTTCTTGGATTTTTGCTCAACAATATCAAGGGAATCTTGGAGGGCATCCTCAAATAATCTTTTATAATACCTCGGACCTTACACTCTAAGGTCAAGCCTGGATAAAACAAAAGTGGACAGTGAAGGAGATATGCCCTAGAGGCAAATAATAAATAGGTTTTTATTGTCATATCTCAATTAGTTTATAATAGTTTCATATTGTGCTATAACTGTGCCAAGTAGAAACATTGGTACAGGTGTAGTATGAAACAACCAAGTCCCTAGTAGCCTCTATTCATATTAGTTCGTTGGTCACGAAGATGATCTAGGTTTCAAGATCATGGGCATTTATGCCGACTGACAACGGGGTCATATTATTGGAGAATGATGTGATTGGACATTCCTCGAAGGATTGCAACACGATCAAGTCATATAGTTCATTGTTGCAACAACTATACGTAGACTCCTTCTCCTTAGACCGTGAGCTCATATTACTCACTGTTTCCCTAGGCTGCTTAGACTGCATCAACCGTCATCTGGTAATACGGTGGCCATAAAGGTGTACGTTGGGTATTCCGAAGGAACAGTAGATGACATGTGACTGCAAGACCGGGATTTGTTCACCCACATGACGGGTAAAGATACATACGACCGACTTGGTGAGATTACATCTATAAATGTTGCAACATGTGACTAGGTCACGGGGATGTAATATCACGGTAACAAGAAAACAGAACTTGTTGTAAACGAGATTGAACAAGGTATGGGATACCAGTGATCGGATCTCGGACAAGTTGTATCGAGAAACAAAAGGAAGAGGATGCTACATTTAGACGGTTCAAACGACATTGTCATCATGAATGCATAGGGGTCACATGGATATCCCTGGTCCCTCTGTTGATCATTGATACAGATCATGTATAGAGCATTCCCGAGCCGTAAGAGGATACACTTAAGGGTACGATGAGAGCGATCATTCGTAAGATGGAATCACAGTAGAGAAAGAGAAAGCTGGAATCGTTCCGCAGAGAGATCCGAAGTTGTTCGGAGAAAGAATAAAGGACCAGAATCATTCCGGGAAAGATCCAAAGTTGTTTGGAGGAAATCGAAAGGGAACCGAAAGGTCTTTCGGGTTGAATCAGGTTTTGTAATATGTATTTACATATTAATTAGTGTAATTAATATGAAATATAATATTAAAATCTAATTTGAAGGGGTATTCCACTAATGGGCCAAACTTCCTAGGGAATAAAGGCCCATGAGGGAAAACCGAAGGGGGGAAGGGTCAAGGGCCAAAGGGCCAAGGCCGAGGCGCCTCAAGGGGGCCCACCCGACCAGCCTAGGGCGGTGCACATGATGGGGCCCAACCCTGGCCGGCTGGCCCATGAGGCCCATGCGCCTCCCCCTCTCCCTTGAATAGTCCCACATGGGAAATCCAAAGGGGAGGGCACACCCCCTCCCCCTATGTAAAAGGGTGCCCATGGATGGGATTAAACACACAATATTTGGAGAAGTCCTTTGGTTGACTTCCTCCTTCCCTCTCTCTCTAGCCGTTGTGACCATAGCCCCAAGTTTGGGCTGTGCGATCGAGGCACACCTATAGCATGCCGTTGCGCTGTAGGGATTCCTAGCCGGATATCAACTTCCGCACTCCCGGCGGAATCGGGGAGCCGGAGGTCTCATCGTGCACCAGATGTGTACGAAGACACGAGGCGCAACACTTGGGGCGCTTGAATGTCGTGATCCGGAGCTGTTGCACGATGAAGATGACAAAGGAGCAAGGGGTGACCTGCGAGGAGCTTCGCGACCTTGAGGTCGGCTACGAGTACGACTACTTCAACCATGTTCCCCGCGGAACGTTAACCGCATACGGTCTACAAGGGTATGTATTCTCTACGCATCGACCGTTACCGCGTTACTACATAGATAGATCCTAGGCAAGTTTTGGGGTTACACCGTAGGAATTTTTTTGTTTTCCGCACCGATCCCAACAGTGGTATCAGAGCCGATCTATGCATAGGAATGCTGTATGGCCAGTACGGGTAAAGTAGTTTACTTTTCTGTTACTAAGTAGTATAGTAATAGTCATCATTTCGATGGATGACCTAGTGGAGGCGTCGTGGACTTGGCGTCAAACCAAGGGCAAGATGGAGATCATGCCGGAGCGCTCGATGGAGATCAGGGCGCAAGAAGAAAGACCATATCATATCACATTATACATATGATGTTGATACCAGTTTTTACATCTTATTGTGTGCTAGTATTTAGATACTCAACGGTAGCAAATAAGATAATCCCTATTGAATTCCAATGTTCCGTGTTCCCCTTGTGTGTGCACCACCAAGAAAGTTCTTCGGTATGAGGCGATCTAGGGTTACATGTCTGGGTGTCAGACATATCTATGTTCGCATACAGTGGGTGTAAGCCATGTTGCACAGTGAATACACACAAGTTAGATTTGGTGAGCCTAGCACGCCACATAAGCATGGCCTCGGAACACAAGAGATCAAAAGATCGAGCATGAGTCACATGGATGATGTGATTGGCATTGTTGAATGTCTACCTTTGATAATGCACTGATGGCTGTGTAACACGGGGGAGGTGCAGAGGATAGGGATCATGCGATCACTAAAGTTGTCCAGGGGATGACAATTTTAGTGGAGACCAATTATAAATTGATCTCTTATTATAAACTTAGTCTAGATGTCTATTTGCAAATATCTTAGTAGATCTTAGCCTATCCCATTGAGGTCCTTTGCGACCATGGGAATATATTGCTTAATTTGGAACTTAGCAAAAGGGTCCAACTTCATAGATTAATACCCACACCTGAGGGATATCCTCGTAAAAGGTGATCTTCTCTTCTTGATACAATAACCATTAGGAGATAATTCTATAACTCCAGAATGTTTGGAAAAACACTTAGCGATCTTGCATTAGAGTTGAGAACTCTTGGAAGGGCTTGATTGCAAATGGAGGTCAGGGATGAAAAAGGCATATGTTAGATATAAAAAATTATAAATGTGGTTTTTGCAAAACTCATTGCAGTTGGCAAAGTATTTGATACTTGTCCCGTTTTGTGAAAACAGGATGATCTGCTTGAGAATTGCTGGTTTTGAGGCAACATGACTTGATAACGGCAAGCAAAACAGTTGATGGCCAACATCACCTCTTCCCTCAAAGTTTATCATTTGGATTAGTGGACTTGAATATAAATTTGTAATCCCTTTTTGTGTGTCTTGCTTTTGGCAAGCCGATTATTCATATGAACAAGTTACAAATCAGTTTGTACTATTCTTATGAACAATACCTTATGGTCACATTGCGATTACAAATAAGTTATTCTCATCACTATGTTAATGATAATAGTTTAAACATTTATAAAGGATTAGAATGCTAAAAGATATCCAAAGTTTAATAATGAAATGACACTACAGCTTAAGTCATTTTAGTTATTTTTTTGAGGGTAAAACAGTAGGGCAAAAAGACCCCACTGCAATTTTTATATATTGTAGAGAGTTACAAAAGAATATTTACAAGACTCATTCCACCTCAAAGAAGAGGGATAGACTCTAATCATCTATCTCCTGTCTAAATTAGTTTCAATCCAAACCTTAAGGCTCTGATAATACTTCTTCTTAATTCTGAAAAGGACCCATCTTAATTCCTGGGCTACAATAGCCTTCCAGGTCTCAATCGATGCATGCTGATTATTGAAAATTTCATTATTCCTGCAAATCCAAATGCCCCAAGTTCCAAGTAGCAGAATTTCCATTGCAAAAGGGACATTGAGGTCTTTTTTAATACTGACTAACACTTCAAAGATAGTTGGATCAGCCAAATTGACCGAGAAATTTCAGCCAAAAGAACTCTTGCAAAAGAACATTCCCAAAACAAATGTAGGCTGGTTTCTTCACTATTGCAGCCCTGGAAGACATAGTCATAAGATGCCAGCGAGAAACATTTCCTTTTCAGAAGGTTTCTAGTATTGAGTCTATCAAGCAGTAAGAGCCAGAAAAAGAATTTGTGTTTTTGCTGACAAGAAGATTTCCATAACCAAGAGAAATGTGGCTGAACCGGCTGGTAACCAGCTAAGGAGCAGTAAGCCTTTTTCACCGAATAATTACTGCCCCAAATGTAAGACCAACAATCAGAATCCCCTTCCCTGCCAGAATTGAGAATTTGTTCAAGACTTTGATATTCCTGATAAGCTTGCTGTGACAAAGGAAGGTAAAAAAGGTCCTGAGTATTTGGGGTATGCAGGAACTCACTGACAGAGATGTGAGGTTTTTTTGCATAAGAGAGGAGGTGAGGAAGCTTATGTTGGAGGCAGCTATCATTCCACATATCAGACCAGAAAAGTGTGGTTTTCCCATTTCCAACCAAGCACTTTGCAAGTCCTTTAAAAATGTCAATCAGTTTGAGGTGAGCTTTCCACCAAAAGGATCCCTCAAGACTTCTTCCAGGGAGCTTATCATTACAATAGTAAGTGTTCCAAACCAGATGAACCCAAGGAATATCCTTATGATTATAAAATTTATCCAAATTCTTCAAAAGAAGAGCAGAATTTTGAACATTAAGATCAAGAACACCCAAACCTCCCTGGTTCTTGGGTTTACAAACTTTCTCCCATGCTACAAGAGCAGTACCTCTAGCTTGAACATCAGTAGTTTTCTTTCTCCACAAGCATTGCCTCATATATTTAACCAACTGCTCCTTGATAGTGACAGGAAGCTCAAAACAGCTCATGTAATATATGGGAAGGGAAGATAACACAGATTTGACTAACTGCAATTTCCCCCCATAATTAAGAAAATCAGCAATTCCACACAACCTTCTTTCAATTCTCTGAACAATAGGCAGGAAATGTTCCACAGCAGGTTTATTCAAGCTCAAGGGCAAACCAAGGTATGTAAAAGGCAAGGATCCAGTGAGGCAAGAAAGGGTATTAGCAAAATGCCCAAGCCTCTCAGAGTCCATGTTAATAGGCATCATGCTGGACTTGGAATAATTGACTTTGAGTCCAGAGGAGAGAGCAAAATATGTAAAATTGCCTTAAGACACAGGAGTTGCTCAGAATCAGCCTTAAGGATTATTAAAGTGTCATCTGCATACTGAATCACAGGGAAGTCAGGACAGAAAACATTCTCAGTGGGCAAAGAAAGAAGACCCAGGTTCATTGCTTTATTGAGGATACTTTGAAGAAGATCAGCAGCCAGAACAAACAGTAAAGGAGACAAAGGATCTCCTTGTCTGACACCCCTTCTACAGTAATTTTTTTCCCAGGCACACCATTTAAAAGCACAGAAGAAGAGGCAGACCCAAAGATCATCTGAATCCAAGAAATCCATTTAGTTCCAAAACCTTTGGCTTTAAGGATATTGATGATAGTAGAATGCTCAATTCTGTCAAAAGCCTTCTCAAAATCCAACTTAAGAATTAAAATTTCCTCTTTTGACTTGTGGCATTGATCAAGAAATTCAAATGCCCAACCTAAACAGTCTTGGATAGATCTTTGCTTGAGGAAACCATATTGATTCTTGTGAACAAGTTTAAGAATGACTTTTGCGATCTTGGCGAATCTTGGTGATAATCTTAAGGACACTATTTAGCAAAGAAATAGGCCTAAAATCAGCAGGGGTCAAAGGAGCAGCAATTTTTGGAATTAGGGTGATAAAGGAAGAATTGATGCTTTCCAAAGAGGCATTCCCTTCATAGAATTCCACAAGAAGACTCTTCACATCATCCTTAATAATAGGCCAAGAAAGCTTCATGAATTCATTATTAAAGCCATCAGGCCTGGGACTTATCATTAGGCAAATTTGTGATGACTTCCTCAATCTCCTCATCTGAGAAAGGCTTTTCCAAAGCATCCCTTTCTTCCTGGCTTAAGCAATCACCAGCCAAGTCATTAAGATTGAAATGCATTTCAGGCTTATCAGAAGAGCCCATTCTATTTTTAAAGGCATTCCAAAGAAGATTTGCTTTGCCATCATGATCATAGACCTCAAGATCAGAATCATCCTTGAGCATGGAAATGTAATTGTGCCTAAAACTTATGGTAGCTCTGGAGTGAAAGAACTTGGTGTTCTCATCCCCCAGCTTAACCCATTTGATTTTTCCTCTCTGTTTCCAATAAGTATTCTGGTCTTGTAAAAGAGAAATAACAAGATTTTTCAGGATATCCCTAAGATTCCATTCTTGAACAGTAAGAGTTCTCATTTCCTCCATGATATCCAGCAAGTCAATGGTGGCATTGACATTACAGATTTGTGCCTTTAGGCAAGGGAGCTGTTTGGCCCAAAGCTTCAGCCCTCTTCTCACATTTTTGAATTTAGCATTGATTTTTTTTGCAGAATCCATAAAACCCACAGGAATGTTCCAGGCATTTTGAACAATAGCTTTAAACTCCTTATGATGTAACCAATGATTTTCAAATCTGAACACCTGAGCTTACCAATGGAAATGACACAGGGAGTGTGATCAGAAGTGGGTTTTGAAAGAGGAGCAACAAAAGTTGAGGGAAAACTCTGAGTCCAGGTAGCAGAAGTAAAAAACCAATCCAATCTTTCCAAGAGTGGATCCTTCTACATGTTACTCCAAGTGAACTTTCTACCCTTAAGTGGTAATTCAATGAGACCCAAATTATTAATGGCTTCATTGAAGAGAAGCATACCATTCACATCTCCACCCAATTTATTTCTATCTGAAGGCTGTCTACAGAAGTTAAAATCTCCCATAATAAGCCAATCCACACCATCGGGCATATCAATGCTGCCAAACCAGTCCAAAAATTCAGACTTTTTTTCAGATAAACATGGCCCATAAATGTTGGAGAGGATCCAGGATTTATTGGACAAGAGGGAAGTCAAGGTTATTAAAGATCGGGGTCCTAGATGCTTAATCTAGAGACTTTACAAAACCATGCCTCTTGGGCAGAATGACTAAAACTCCGCATTCTAGTAAAATGGTCGAAAGAACATTTCATGGTTTCCTGTGTTTTGCGTGTTAGATAACAATACTGTGGAGATTTCTCATGTGCGCTAAGTGTGCAGAAAGTTTTGGGGGGGGGGATTATCCGCCCACCAAGGGCCGGATAATCCGGCCTACCCCATTGTTCAAAGACTGCCAAGGCGCGTCACCCAGAGAGGTGGCGGATTATTGCCCGGAAAATCCGGACTTGGGGAGGTTTTTCTTCCCCAGGCCGGATAATCCGGCTATCGCATGGGCCGGATAACCCGGCCCCCAGTTCTTGAGCAAAGCATGGCAAGGCGCGTCGCTCGGAGTCCGGTCAGATTTTCTCCCGAAAAATCCGAACTGGGGCGGTTTTTCCTTCCCAGGCAGGATAATCCGGCCTTCACATGGGGCCGGATAATCCGGCCCCTAGAAGATGATCAAGTGCAAGCTCTGTGCAACACTGAGAGATGGGGCAGACTATTTGCCGGATATTCCGAGTCTGGGGCAGAGTTTTCCCTAGGCCGGATAATCCGGCCCCTAAAGTCTCCAACGGCTGGTTCGGTAAGGGGGTATAAATATCCCTTCTTCCCCAACATTCAGAACTCTTTATTCATTCGAAATTGTTTAGACATAGTGGAAGAGCTCCCATTCTAGATCTCCCACTTCAACCACCCTAAGGCTTCGATCTTTGGGGGAATTGAAGGAGGAGAGGATCATCATCGTCATCACGAATCAAGCGCATCAACTCCTCTCTATTCATTTGGAGAAATCCTTGATCTAGTATTCTTGTCAATATCTCGATCTTGTTCTTTGTTTTTGATAACATTGTTCTTGTGGAAGCTTGTTGTCATTATGGGAGCCTCCAAGTTGATTGTGGAGTTGTGTAAAGGTGCCGGTACCCACCTCGAAGGGTCCCTATAGTGGAAAGGTGGATCAGACCTTTGGTGGCGGGATCCATCGGAGAACAGGGTGAGGCCTTTTGTGGCGTGGTGGTCTTAGTACCGCCCACCCCTCCAACACAGACGTACTTCCCTTAACAAGGAAGGAACTGCGGTCAAACAAATCCTATGTCTCCGCATGCTTCATTACGGTTTACCTGTTTCTCTTCCACTCGCTCTTTACTCGCTAGTAGATAGGTTTGCATATAGGGAAATTCTACCTAATAGTATATCTAGAGAATTTACCCTTTATGATAAGCCTAAAATTGAAAAAGTATTAAAGTTTGAAGTAGCACCTATTCACCCCCCTCTAGGTGCCCATGCGATCCATTTCAATTGGTATCAGAGCCTCGGTTGTTAATTTGGGCTTAACCGCCTAAGAGTAGCATGGGTACAGGGATGATGGGAATGAGGCTGTGGATAAGGTCACAATGGATGACCTCAAGACGTTGGAAACAACCTTGTTGAAATCCTTTGAGGCCAAGATGGAGGAGATGAATCAAATGATTGCTCGCCTCACATCATCCATAGCCCCATCTCCATCCTCCTCTGAGGCTGCCACACCATCGTCCAAGGAAAAGGCTAACACTGGATCCAAGGATGATGATGCGGAAGGTGAAAAACTTAATGGCTCCTCCTCCAAGAAGGGAAGTGGTAAGGAGGAATATAGTGAGGTTCGTCACGTATATTCCCCCGATCCACCCATCCCTCATCCTCATATAAACAATAGGGGTGATCCACCCAAGCTCACTGTATCCTCTTTTAATCAATTGCAATTCTTAATGAAGTCTCATGTTTGCAGCTCCTCAATTGAACTTTGGAGGATTATTGAAGAGGGTCTTCATATTGGAGATCATTCCAATCTAACAAGGAGAGAAGTTGTGGACAGCCAATTGAATGCTACGGCTCTCCACATGATACAACTCGGTGTGGGTCCCAAGGACATGCCCCACATTGAACACCTCAACACTGCTAAAGAAGCTTGGGATGCCCTCACCGATCTCTTTATTGGGAATGAAAGCATGAGAAGGAATAGGTATGATGCCCTTAGTAATGAAGCCGAGGGATTCTACATGTTGGATGGTGAAAATCATGAAGACATGTACAGAAGACTCAAGGGGATTGCAACAACATTTAGAAAGCATGGAGCCACTCACATTGATGATGCGTGGATAAAAAGAAAATATGTGAGTGCCTTAATGCCTTTCGAGCCAACGGACTTGAAGAGCTTGCAAGGTAAACACAACTACCATCAAATGACATCCAATGAAGTCATGCAAGAAATGGAATCATTCAAAGTTGCCGCGAAGAATGTTGAAGATGCCCGGGCTCGTGCCATTGGAATGCAAAAAGGTGTAAATGTTGCTCTAAAAGCTAATGTTGTTGAGCAAGAGGAGGATGAAAGAGTTTTTGAGGGGGCGTCCATGGACTGCCCCGATGAAGTCAAGTGTGCTCATGGTGAGTACATGGCGTTTTATGCAAGGAACTTTTGGAAGGATCCTGCCAAGGCCAAGTTGGAACTCGAACGCAAGAATGGGTCAAGTGGAAGAAGAGAAAGTGGCCCAAAATTGAGAACATGCTACAATTGTGGAGATAGACTGCACTTTGTAGCCGAGTGTCCTTATCAAAATAGAGAAGACAATGGTGGCAGGCTCATTCTTAAAGAATAATCCAAAGCACCTAAGAAGAAGCCATTTATTAAAAAGAATGGCCCCTACAAGAAGCAACCCAAGATCGTCTTAGTGGCATAAGAAGAATACTCCTCGACAAGTGAAGATGAAGAGGATGGAGATAGTTCTCACGAGGTGGCTGCCATAGCCACCACATCGACGCCATCATCTCTCTTCGACTCGCCAAATGAGAACGTCATCAACAACAACGTCACTTGCCTTATGGCAAGAGGGTCCGAGGTATCAAGTTCTAGCTTTTCAATTCCTAAGACTAACATAATTTTGGATTTGGATGATCTTGATAGTCTTAAGATGAAAGAAGAAGTTATTGCCTTGGACAACTTTTTCACTAACCTGCAAGGTGAGCACAAACTCCATTTTGATACTCTTATGAGTCAACTTGCTCAAGCCGAAGATCTCCTAGAAGAAAAGGGCAGAATTGAAAGAGAAGATGCCTTGGAAATAGCTTCTTTGAAGAATGTTGTGGAAGAAGAAGAGGAAGCTCGAGTATCTCTGGAAGAGAGACTCGAATCCATTGAGGAGTCACATGAAGAAGTTATGGCTCAACTCATCAAAGAACGTGACAATGCTCTTACCAAGGTAAATAAACTAAATAAAGAAAGGATTGAATTTGGGGCTGCTCATGCTAGACTTTTGGAGAAGTTTGACAAACTTGACAGTGCTCACAAGGCATTCAAGAGTGATCACTCTACTCTAAATGAGTCCCATGATCAGCTCCAAACTCAATTGAAGCTGCATGATGTGCCAAGTACCTCCACATCATCTCATGGTAAAGAAGATCTTGCAAGAGGTTCTCAACACAAAGGTAAAGAGGTTCTTGATGAGATATTGAGCAAGCAAAGGACAAACAATAGAAAAGAAGGTCTTGGTTACATTCCCAAGACAAATAACAAGAAAAACAACAACAAGAAGAAGAGCAAGACTGCTCAACCAAAGACTAGCAACATCACTAATGACAAGTCTAATTATGATGGTTTTGCAGGGGCTAACAATCCTAACTTTGAATTATATTGCGATTATTATGGTGATGTCTATGCTAGTTATGTAGGCTCGTATGATTGTTACATTCCTTGGTCTATTTGGGTCCCCAAGACCCTTGTCACTAACATGAGAGGACCCATTGAAAATGGGTACCTAAAACCAAGAAGTAACTTTCTTGTAGGGCTATGCTTCCGGTGGTTCTAAATGGGTAGTCGATAGCGGATGCACGAGTCATATGACCGGAAGAAAGGATATCATCACGGAGATGCGACCAAATCATGATCATATAACTGTCTCCTATGGTGACAAGTCAAAATCTGAGGTATTGGGTCTCGTCAAAGTTGTGGTGGCTCACGATATCTCTCTCGTGGACGTCATGCTTGTTGAGACCCTCGGGTACAACTTACTTTCAGTTCACGCCCTTGGTAAGATGGGCTTTGCAGTTTATATTGATGCTGATTTGGTGGTACTCTTGTGGAGGAAGTCTCTAAAAGTTGCTTTCGTGGGATATGTCGAAAATGACCTGTATGTGGTGGAATTTTCGGGGAAAACCACCACAGGCCCAATGTGTCTTTTTGGAAAGGCTGACGCGGGTTGGCTATGGCATCGCCGACTAGCCCACGTCAATATGAGAACTTTGCAAAGTCTCCACAAGGGTGGCCACATCCTTGGACTAAAAGAAAATGTGTCATTTGCCAAAGATCGTGTTTGCAGGGCTTGTGTTGAAGGAAAAATGCATGACTCTCTTCATCGTAGGAAGACTATCATCTCGTTAAAAAGGATCTTAGAGCTCCTACATGTGGACCTCTTCGGACCTCCATCTCATGCAAGCCTCGGTGGGAAGAAGTACTGTCTTGTGAATGATTACTCAAGATACACTTGGGTTTATTTCTTCAAGTTGAAGAGTGAAACTCAACAAACTTTCATCGACTTTGCCAACGAGGTTCAACGTCAACACAACGTCCCTATTCTGGCTATAAGAAGTGATAACAGCTCTGATTTCAAGAACTACACCTTAAATGAGTTCCTAAGTGAAGAGGGGATTAGACATCAATATTCCGTTGCGTACACCCCTCAAAAAAATGGTGTAGCCGAGAGGAAGAATCAGACTCTAATGGACATGGCAAGGTCAATGCTAGCCAAATTCAAGTCTCCATATAACTTCTGGGCTGAAGCAATCTCTACCGCTTGTTATTCATCCAACCGGTTATACCTCTGTAAGATCTTGGACAAGACTTCGTATGAAATACTTACCGGTAACAAGCCAAACATCTCATACTTTCGGGTATTCGGGTGTAAGTGTTTCTTTTTCATCAAGGGAGTTCATTTATCTAAGTTTGAATCGAAGGCTCTAGAAGGTATTTTTTGTTGGTTATGGTGCCGAATCCCACACTTATAGATTCTACAATAATCTCTCTGGAATTGTTGTAGAATCTTGTAGTGTGGTGTTCGAGGAAAATGACGGTTCCCGTGTGGAGCAAGTTGGTGTTTGTGATGCAGATGTTGAAATACCCCAAGATGCCATAAGAAGAATGGGCGTGGGATTTTTCCGCCCCATTGAGGAACCCCTTGTGGCGGATCGGGAAGGACAATGCTCTACTCATGTAGAGCCCTCATCTACACAAACTCAACATGTTCCTACCACGGGAGAAACTTCTACACCATCTCCATCAACTGCTGAAGGTCAAAATGTTTCAGGCAGCTCTAGGCCGGATTATCCGGTGGACACCGGATTATCCGGCCACCCCGCTCCTGACGATCATGTTGCTCCTGGTGCTGAAGATAACGATGCAAGCTGCAGGCCGGATTTTCCGGCCGGCCCCGGATTATCCGGCCCCTCACCAGTTCAAGCAAGCCCTAGGCAGCCTGACGAAGCTGCTAAAAGTACTCCTAGGCCAGATTATCCGGCCTCTCCATCGGCCAAATTATTCGGCCCTGACTCTCCTGTTGTTCAGCAGTCTCCTGTTACGGCTGCTGACTCATCTCAAGGGCACGCTTCATCACCGCCTACTACTGTTATATCAAGGCCGAGCAAATGATTCCAATGAAGATTCAAGTGATGAAACTACTCCACCAAGAGACAACAAACTTATTGAACTTCGTCGCAAGGCTCGGGCTGATCGGAACCTTGAGTTAAGGGGTCACACCCTCGACAAGGTTGTTGGTGATCTTCGACGAAGGGTTTCTACAAGAACGGAATTGTCCAGTTTTGGTGAGCATCAAGCTCACATCTCAATGGTGGAACCCAAGAAGGTCTTTGAAGCTCTTGAAGATCCGGACTGGGTTATTTCTATGCATGAAGAATTGAATAATTTCGAGCTCAACAAGGTCTAGAAACTCGTGGAGAAACCCAAAGATTGCCCATGTTATCGACACCAAATGGATATTTAAAAACAAGCAAGATGAGAATGGCATTGTTGTGAGGAACAAGGCAAGACTTGTGGCACAAGGCTACTCTCAAGTTGAGGGCATTGACTTTGGCGAGACCTATGCTCCAGTGGCTCGCCTTGAGTCCATCCATATCCTTCTTGCTTATGCTGCCCATAACAATTTTAAACTGCAGCAAATGGACGTCAAGAGTGCTTTCCTTAATGGTCCTCTACATGAGTTGGTATATGTAAAGCAACCCTCGGGCTTTGAGGATTCTAACTTCCCGAACCATGTCTACAAACTCGATAAGGCACTATATGGCCTTAAACAAGCTCCACGTGCGTGGTATGAGCACCTTAAAGAGCTTTTGCTAGACCGTGGCTTCAAAGTTGGGCAAATCGATCCCACTCTTTTTACTAAGAAGGTTAAGGGGGAGCTCTTCGTATGCCAACTATATGTAGACGATATCATCTTTGGTTCTACTAATAAAGCTTTTAATGATGAATTTTCAAAGCTTGTGACTGACAGGCTTGAGATGTCTATGATGGGGGAATTACGGTTCTTTCTTGGATTCGAGATCAAGCAACTTAGAGAAAGAACCTTCATCAATCAAGCAAAGTACATCCAATACATGCTCAAGAGATTCAAGATGACGGATCTTAATGGTGTCGCCACTCCGATGCAAACAAAATGTCATCTTGAACTTAACCCACATGGTAAAGATGTGGACCAAAAGGTATACCGGTCCATGATCGGCCCTCTTCTTTACCTCTGCGCATCTAGACCCGATATTGTGTTGAGTGTGGGAGTGTGTGCAAGGTATCAAGCAGCTCCTAAAGAAAGCCACTTAGTGGCGGTCAAGAGGATCTTTCGATATTTGGTTCATTCCCCTAACTTTGGTCTCTGGTATCCCAAGGGCTCCAATTTCTCTCTATGTGGTTATACTGATTCAGATTGGGCTGGTGATAAGGATGATCGGAAATCAACTTCTAGAGCTTGTCAATTATTGGGAAGATCTCTTGTATGTTGGTCTTCTAAAAAGCAGAATTGTATCTCTCTATCCACCACCGAAGCTGAATATGTTGCTGCTGCTAGTGCTTGTACTCAGTTATTGTGGATGAGGCAAACTTTAAAGGAATACGGTGTCAATTGTGACAAAGTGCCTCTTTTATGTGATAATGAAAGTGCAATCAAAATTGCGTACAATCCGGTACATCACAAAAGGACAAAGAATATTGAGATTCAGAATCATTTTATTCGAGACCATGTTGCTCGAGAGAATATTGATCTATCTTTTGTGAGCACGAAGAATCAACTTGCTGACATTTTTACGAAGCCACTTGATGAAGCAAGATTCTGCTACTTGAGGAATGATTTAAATATCATGGATTCCAGGAGTTTGTCTTGATCACCCATGCACTCACTCGTACATCTCAGTCTTATTTGGTCTAGGTGTGGGCATGGATATAGGGGGAGTGTGGTCCTAATTCATTGGGTTAACCCTCCCCCCATAATGCCAAAAGCAAGATAAATCATTTCTCTTAATATCATTTTGTGATATGTGAGCTTATTGATGAGTATTGGTCATGAACCCAAGATATATCTTCGCAGTGTCACACCATACACTCCAACAAGGTGTCTTCGGCCACCGCCCTCTCCCTTGAGGAGAATTGGATCTTTTTGGCTATTTTTGCTCTCTCATGTTCTTATGGGAATCACACTCAATCTTGGCTCTTATTTGATTTGGATCTTGCAATTTTGAGTGTCTAGTACCATCTCAGTTTGGTTCTCTTAATCCTAAGCCTTTCCCTACCCTAAGCCATCTATTCTTGCACACAAGTCCCTTGTACACCTTGTGGGGGTGTTGTTTGGGGACGCACGGGCATGAATCTATGTACAACAGAAATTTAGATTTGAGGCCGGATAATCCGGCCCATGTGTAGGCCGGATAATCTGGCCCTGGCGTATTTCGTCTTAAAGGGCAGGGATCGGGGGGAAGGGCTCATAACGAGCAGCACTTCTCCCCCAACCCTCTCCTCCTCCTCAGCCGCCGCCTCTCGTCCCCTACCCTCCCCGGAGCCTCTCCAGCCACCGGATTTTCCGGGCCTCCCCGGATCTTCTTCTCCGCGCCTCCAGGTACCTTCTCCTCCGTGTTCTTCCTCCAATGAGTTAGGGTAACTCCCTCTCTCTCCATCTTTGGCTAGATGTGTTATTTGTTGGGTGGAACGTTGTCTAGAAGGATGTTGTTTTCACATAGAAATCGTAGTCTTGCAGTTTTTAGGCCCGATCTACTTTTTGCATTCAAACTAGGTGAAGTCGAAAATTTCTGCCAGGGCCGGATTATCCGCCCCTGGCCAAGCCGGATAATCCGGCCTGTCAGATTTAACTCTGGTTCAGTTTCACCTTGGAGTGTGCATTGAGTAGATTTGTCTTATGAACCTTTTGACTACTTTTTCCATGCTCTCTCCTGGACTTGTGTGTATGCTTATCCCCATACTATCACCCTTGTTCTCCTCACAGGTGGTTCAAGTGTTCCCAAGACCTACAAGCACCGCCCTCGCGGTAAATACTTCCGGGACGATGGACAGGGTAACTTAGTGGACGAGGTTGAGTTGAGGAGAAGAAAGAACAAAGAGAAGCGAATGGCTGAACAAGCAAAGAAAACTAGAAAGGGTGTGTCCAAAAGGAAGGGCAAGGAGCCCAAGATCAACTACAAGGCTTTGGATGCAGTCACCTATTCCTCCATTCGTCACCGTGATTTGTTTGCTGAGTTGCCTCGTGATGATGAGCTGGGGGATGCTCGATATTGGTGTGCTGAACAGAAAGGTATTTATGAAGATGTGTATGCTAGGCTGAACATTAGGCCTATGCACCCATTGGTTCTTGCTGAGGCTTTGGAGAAGCCCCACCTTGTGGATGCCATGTGTGTGGCTGAGCGGATGGGGCTGCACCATCTCATGTCTCTCCAGTGCTCCTATGACTCTGAGGTGGTGAAGCAGTTCTTTTCAACTTTGGTTATTTGTGGCAATGAGCATCGCACCATGAAGTGGATGACTCATGACAGGCCTATGACTGCTGATTTCCGTGTGTTTGCTGAGGTTCTTGGATACAATTTCTGCAGCAGGGATAGGGCAAGTGGCCACCGTATCATCACTCAGCTGAAGCCCAACAAAGATGCAGCTCTCTCTCCTTGCACTGTGGACAATGGCATTGTGGGCACTCTTGCTGGTCTGGCTCCTATCTGTGCTGCTTTGGTCAGTCTCTTCTGTGATTCCATCACTCCAAGTGGAGGCAACAATGATAGCATCCATGGTCACCTTGTTCAGCTCCTTGCTTTCTCCCATGAGGTTGCCTCGTGCGAGGATGAGTCTGTGCAATACAAGATGGATGTGATGGACTTCATCTACCATGAACTGATTGATGCAATGTTCAACCGGTTGTCCATTCCTTATGCTCCCTACATTATGATGCTCATCAGGCACCTGCTTCTGTCTGAAGATTTCAACATTGATGTGGTGCACAAGGCCAAGAAGATTTACACCAAGGTTCGGAAGACCTCTCACCCCTCCTCTTCTCCTGAGGGTCTCATGAGGGATGCTCGCAGGCCCCCAGTGCCTCCCGTTGCCCGTGAGATCAAGCAGCTGAACTAGTTCCAGCTGCACATCCTTTGCATGGGCGTGGACACACGCAAGGGTTAGTACGAGGCGTACAAGCAGCGCCATGAGTTGGCTCACTTCTAGCAGCTCATCCTTCACCATGTGTCTGGTGCATCTGGTGACCCCCAACTCCTACACCTCCCACACCATATGCTCGGTGGAACTCTTCTTCCGGGCTGAACTATGGAGAGCTGGAGCGTCACTTGTTCCCCTCTGTGGCCACTGCTGATGATGAGGATGATGACACCGAGGAGCTTGAAGATGAGGACAGGAATGAAGACGAGGACGAGGACGAGGATGAGGACTATGAGTGATCCCTTGGGGCGCTAGCATCGCTCTTCTTCCTTTTTGGCGTCTCGATGCCAAAGGGGGAGAAGTAGTTCTATTAGGATCTTCGAGGATTTGCATGGGTCGGGCATAAGCACTTGCATTTTTCTATTCGTCGTTTTCTTGCTTATGCCCATTTAGCGTTGGACTTTAAATTTGTGATTTATGGTTTGTTTGAAACTCTATGTCAGTGGTTGTCTGGATTTATCTCATGGATTATTCTTATGGATTCATCTATTCATATCCTATTATGCTGGAAATCTTTATCAAGGAAGGAGCTTATATTGGTTATCACGTTGATAATTGAGGCTATTTCAAGGATGGCTCTCTTCTACCTCGGTGGTATGATTATGTTGCTCATATGTCTATGGAATAGATTCACCTATTTGTGTGCATTTGTATTCAAATGCAAAATTCTAATATGCACACATTGAGGGGGAGTCTCTTCCATGTTTATTACTGGTAGTCTTGTGATCCTTTCCTTCAAATCCTAGTATTGTCATCTAACACCAAAAGGGGGAGATTGAAAGAACATTTCATGTTTTCCTGTGTTTTCCGTGTTAGATAACAATACTGTGGAGATTTCTCATGTGCGCTAAGTGTGCAGAAAGTTTTGGGGGGGGGCCGGATTATCCGCCCCACCAAAGGCCGGATAATCCGGCCTACCCCATTGTTCAAAGACTGCCAAGGCGCGTCACCCAGAGAGAGGGCGGATTATTGCCCGGAAAATCCGGACTTGAGGTGGTTTTTCTTCCCCAAGCTGGATAATCCGGCTATTGCATGGGCCGGATAATCTGCCCCCAGTTCTTTAGCAAAGCATGGCAAGGCGCGTCGCTCAGAGTTCGGTCGGATTTTCTCCCGGAAAATCCGAACTGGGGCGGTTTTTCCTCCCCAGGCCGAATAATCCGGCCTTCACATGGGGCCGGATAATCCGGCCCCCAGAAGATGATCAAGTGCAAGCTCTGCGCGACACTCAGAGAGGGGGCGGACTATCTGCCGGATATTCCGAGTCTGGGGCGGAGTTTTCCCCAGGCCGGATAATCCGGCCCCTAAAGTCTCCAACGGCTGGTTCTAGAAGGGGGTATAAATATCCCTTCTTCCCCAACATTCAGAACTCTTGATTTATTCGAAATTGTTCAGACACAGTGCAAGAGCTCCCATTCTAGATGTCCCACTTCAACCACCCTAAGGCTTCGGTCTTTGGGGGAATTGAAGGAGGAGAGGATCATCATCGTCATCATGAATCAAGCGCATCAACTCCTCTCCATTCATTTGGAGAAATCCTTGATCTAGTATTCTTGTCAATATCTAGATCTTGTTCTTTGTTTTTGATAACATTGTTCTTGTGGCAGCTTGTTGTCATTACGGGAGCCTCCAAGTTGATTGTGGAGTTGTGCCCCGCTAGTTGTGTAAAGGTGTCGGTACCCACCTCGAAGGGTCCCTATAGTGGAAAGGTGGATCAAGCCTTTGGTGGCGGGATCCATCGGAGAACAGGGTGAGGACTTTTGTGGCGTGGTGGTCTTAGTACCACCCACCCCTCCAACACAGACGTACTTCCCTTAACAAGGAAGGAACTGCGGTCAAACAAATCCTGTGTCTCCGCGTGCTTCATTACGGTTTACCCGTTCCTCTTCCACTCGCTCTTTACTCGCTAGTGATAGGTTTGCATATAGGGAAATTCCACCTAATAGTATATCTAGAGAATTTACCCTTTGTGCTAAGCCTAAAATTGAAAAAGCATTAAAGTTTGAATTAGCACCTATTCACCCCCCTCTAGGTGCCCATACGATCCATTTCAACGGTGACATGCGAAGAAATGTTGAATCTTATACATAGTGATATATCACATTTTCAACAAGTAGTGGAAATCATTTATTGTGGACTTAAGTGAATAAGTGTATTTACTTAATGAAACATGAAGTTTGAAACGATTTGAATTGTTCAAATGAGTTCAACAACAAAGAGGATATTGAATTAACAAGTCTCTTTGATTTGATCAACATGACTAAAGTATTCACGTTAAAGTTTAGCATAAAAGGAACTTGTGAAAGATGTTTCACAAATTATGATAATTGGATGAATTCAAACTTTGTTGAAATGTCTAAACATCATAAACATTTTGTATTAGATACATATGATATCATATTATCTCTTATCAGGGTTATAGTTTAGAGTTAAAGATTGAAATAAGCAAACACTCATTTGAAATACAAAGGAACATCTAAAAGATTCGTGGAAACAACACCATAAGTGTTATGGCAAGTTCGAGTTTCTGGAGATTTCGATAAGTCGAAGTCGTGGCGAATAAACAAGTCTTTGTAGCGCATTCTTAGGAAGCTATGAATGCATCTTCCACAAAAGGGGCAAACCTGTTGTTTTCCAAAGTTGACGTGTCTTGATGAAGATACAGATGGAAGAAAGTAAAAGATCGAAACAAGGTATTTGACCTTACCTCCGAATTGTTGAGTGGCGCAGCGGAATTTGTTTCATGAAACCAAACTCTACAAATAGAGGAGAAACCAATGATAATGATCATAAAGTTTCATCGAATACTTTTACTAAAGAAGGTAAGATTCATCTATATATATTCTACAAGTTTGTGGAAATTATATTATTGATTCACTTGTCATGTTTTGAACAAGACATACCTACAAATTACAAAGAAGCGTGATGGACCTGAGTGCGAGAAATGACTAGGAGTCATAAAATCCTATATTAAGTTACATTTAAGATTTCAAAGTAACATGTTACTTGATCTTATTAAAGTAAAGAAGTTTACTTGATATTTCTGATTGACTACAAAGTCATAAGAAGGAAATGAAACTTAATGAATGACAAAAGCTCGATCTGTCACAAGTTTGGACAAATTCAAGGAGTTGACTACAACAGTAGTGATGCTTAAGTCTTTTGGATTTACACTAGAAATATATGGATATTGAAGTCTCGTAATTGGAATTCTCAAATTGATAATGATCAAAGAATTTTGGAATGTCCAAGATTATCGAGAGGACCTAGATTTGAGTCGAAGCAAATCAGCTTGGCTAATTCAAAAATATGTAGCTGACATATTTTGAGTGGGAGCTAAGTAAAATCCCTGGATCTCAAACATGAATGACATATTTGAATGGGAGCGTGAAATCATTCTGGGATATGTGGACAACATATATGGATGATGTGATTGGTGTTAATAACGTTTAAGTTAGATAAATAAGGATGAAGTTGAAGTTATTAAACAATAAGATCTATCAAGATAGATTGGTGAGTTTAATAAACACTGAATGTCGAATGCTTCCTGGACATGATTCTAAAAGATGTTCAGAATGTCCTAAGACAAGATTCTGAAGTAGGTCAGAATGAAACAAGGTAAGAAAGAAGTTCTTACTGTATGAAGCATTGAATTGAGTATTGTAACTATGGTTGAAAGAAAGAGATGCGTTGCATCTCCTATGCCTTAGTCATAGGTTCTTCCACATAACCATGTTGTATACTCGACATAATGTGACCCAAGGTTCTAATTGGAAGGACTAGCTCTTAACTATAAGAACATGTCTTTAAGTGATTCCTAAGTTGATCACTGAACCAGAATTGAGTTTGTACTTAAGTAGCAAGAAGCAATGTAAGTGGCATAGTTGCATTTCATGCACTAGGATCTACATAGATATAGAAGTATAAAGGCTACATCTGATGTGATGTATAATGTTATGGCGGGGATAGTTTGCTTTTAATGTAGAAAGTTGTGTCCCAGGGCCCAGTGCCCATGAGAAAGCCCTCGAGGTTGATCTAAAGTCACTGTAAGCTCCTGGAATCCAGCCTCGTTCTGCTGCCATGACTATAGTATATACACAAAGGATAGCAAAGTGTGTTTCCAAGTTTAGATGACAACAGTGAAAACGACTGTCATCATGAACACTAGAAACAAAGTCTCACTTTGTTGCCAAACAAATACTTCGACCCATTATACGATAATGGTGTGAATGTCAAATTAGGAAGACATTAATGATTTGCAAAAGACATAATGATCTGGTAAAACAGAACATGGACATGACGTTTCCCATGAGCATGCATGATCTGTAAACGCATATGGTATATGAGTAAAATGCAAGCTGGATTATTTGTACTCTAGTGCAAGTGGGAGACTGAAAGAGATATGCCCTAGAGGCAAATAATAAATAGGTTTTTATTGTCATATCTCAATTAGTTTATAATAGTTTCATATTGTGCTATAACTGTGCCAAGTAGAAACATTGGTACAGGTGTAGTATGAAACAACCAAGTCCCTAGTAGCCTTTATTCATACTAGTTCGTTGGTCACGAAGATGATCTGGGTTTCAAGATCATGGGCATTTATGCCGACTGACAACGGGATCATATCGTTGGAGAATGATGTGATTGGACATTCCTCGAAGGATTGCAACACGATCAAGTCATATAGTTCATTGTTGCAACAGCTATACCTAGACTCCTTGTCCTTAGACCGTGAGCTCATATTACTCACTGTTTCCCTAGGCTGCTTAGACTGCATCAACCGTCATCTGGTAATACGGTGGCCATAAAGGTGTACACTGGGTATTCCGAAGGAACAGTAGATGACATGTGACTGCAAGACCGGGATTTGTCCACCCACATGATGGGTAAAGATACATACGGTCGACTTGGTGAGATTACATCTATAAATGTTGCAACATGTGACAAGGTCACGGGGATGTAATATCACGGTAACAAGAAAACAGAACTTGTTGTGAACGAGATTGAACAAGGTATGGGATACCAGTGATCGGATCTTGGACAAGTTGTATCAAGAAACAAAAGGAAGAGGATGCTACATTTAGACGGTTAAAACGACATTGTCATCATGAATGCATAGGGGTCACATGGATATCCCTGGTCCCTCTGTTGATCATTGATACAGATCATGTCTAGAGCATTCCCGAGCCGTGAGAGGATACACTTAAGGGTATGATGAGAGCGATCATTTGTAAGATGGAATCACAGTAGAGAAAGAGAAAGCCGGAATCATTCCACAGAGAGATCTGAAGTTGTTCGGAGAAAGAATAAAGGACCAGAATCATTTCGAGAAAGATCCAAAGTCGTTCGGAGGAAATCAAAAGGGAACCAAAAGGTGTTTCAGGTTGAATCAGGTTTTGTAATATGTATTTACATATTAATTAGTGTAATTAATATTAAATATAATATTAAAATCTAATTTGAAGGGGTATTCCACTAATGGGCCAAACTTCCTAGGGAATAAAGGCCCATGAGGGAAAACCGAAGGGGGGAAGGGCCAAGGGCCAAAGGGCCAAGGCCCAGGCGCCTCAAGGGGGCCCACCCGGCCAGCCTAGGGCTGTGCGCAGGGTGGGGCCCACCCCTGGCCGGCTGGCCCATGAGGCCCATGCGCCTCCCCCTCTCCCTTGAATAGTCCCACATGGGAAACCCAAAGGGGAGGGCACACCCCCTCCCCCTATATAAAGGGGTGCCCATGGATGGGATTAAACACACAATATTTGGAGAAGTCCTTTGGTTGACTTCCTCCTTCCCTCTCTCTCTCTAGCCCTTGTGACCATGGCCCCAAGTTTGGGCTGTGTGATCGAGGCACACCTGCAGCACGCCGTTGCGCTGCAGGGATTCCTAGCTGGATATCAACTTCCACACTCCCGGCGGGATCAGGGAGCCGGAGGTCTCATCGTGCACCGGATGTGTACAAAGACACGAGGCACAACACTTGGGGCGCTTGAATGTCGTGAGCCGGAGCTGTTGCACGATGAAGATGACGAAGGAGCAAGGGGTGACCTGCGAGGAGCTTCGCGACCTTGAGGTCGGCTACGAGTACGACTACTTCAACCACATTCCCCGCGGAACGTTAACCGCGTACGGTCTACAATGGTATGTATTCTCTATGTATCAACCGTTACGCATTACTACATAGATAGAACCTAGGCAAGTTTTGGGGTTACACCGTAGGAATTTTTTTGTTTTCCGCACCGATCCCCAACAGACAGGACGTACTACTGTGGGGTCGCGCAGACACACATGGTAGGCCCACCTCGTGGAGCAGGGCACGGTACCGGCCAACCATCCCACCCACTTTTAGAACATCGGGACTAGAGCGAGTGGCGTAATCGACATGTAACGCGATCATAACATACACAAGAGTATGTATGTCAGTGACTTACAATAGACATCAGAGTAACACCATCTAAAACAATAGAAATAGAAAAATGTTCAACGCCATACGGCAAGATTCAAATATCCTAGATAGATATAATAGTTTAGGATATCTCCTCATACATCACGCAAGATAGTATCAAGCGGAAGCGGAAAACACGATCCGAGTATGGATAAGAAGCAAATGGGCATAAAATGCCCTGAACATAAGCACACCCTGCCCACAGATCTCATGAATCTCCATCCCTAGAATCTCTACACCGGACAATCATTGCCACCATCATCCATCTCCTTAACCCAGTAACCTTCCTGAGAGTATATATGTCCATCTGAACCAAATATTTATCGTGTGAGACCCTAGGGGTACTCATCAAGTCTTAATGCATCTAAAGGGAACAATTTGGGGGTGACGCAATTGCAGTGGAAGATAATAACTAAACAATTCTATAGAGACATGCTACACATCCGCCCAACCAGAGACGGACGGACGCTCGTTAATTAATAATGAGAGTTATATAAGCAACATAAGTAAACATCACCCGCCCTCCTTCTCGCTTACCGACGAGAAGGCGGAAGAACATCCTATCCGTTGGCAATTTTATTAACCATTCCATGAGTGTTGCACTATTTACTAGTCATGTCGTAGTAAAATTAAAGGCAGTACTTTAGTTATTCTTGTCTATGATTGAGAAACTGTGCTCCAAGTCGTCCATAACCATGAACACGGCTTCCAAAAAGATTTACCCTGTAGGGGTGTACAAATAGCAACACACGCACGATCAACTTCGGGAAGAACCAAATAAAACGTAACGAGACCTCACGACAAAGCATTCACATGATTCGTAAATCATTTCAGGGGGCCACCCCAATAAGCTACCCGCAACGAAGTTGGCCGGCTCTAAGACGGACCCAGGATTTGCGACGACGGTGGTAAACGATTGGGAACCCGAAAGTGTGACTGGGCTTGTCGATACAGCATAAACGTGGCACAGGGTCCTAAACAGTATATGTGCTCCACGCACAATCATAAATAAAGCAGTAAAGCATGGCATAAGTACATGATAGTAATAAAGCCCTAAACTAGTTTGTGGCCCCAAGAAATAAAGTGCGAATCAAGCTCAAGTGAAGGGGATTCATGATCCCACATGCGGATAGTGCTATAGTCAAGGAACATGAATCAAGTACTCGGGGTCCTACGGGACACAAGTGAGCTTAAAGAACCAAATAGCAGATAATACTCACCGATGCCTCTTTCATTAGTTATCCCATTACTACTTGGATTAAGTTCTTTAGGTACCTCGTTATCCAAAGACTTGCCCAAACCCTACACATGCAATTCTACGTCTCGCATGACTCAAACAACTTCTGTAGTAATGGATCATGGGATTGAGTTACAAGCTTTAGTGGGGTTTAAAAGTAAAGACTATGCAATACTTGGGATTTAAATTTAATGCAATCGCGACTCAATGATGCAAGAGTAAGATACAAGCATAGGTATTATATGTATGCAAGCATGAGGAATTGCTTGCCCAACGGTTCAGTTGTGGAATAAGAAGGATCCGGATAATACTCCCAAGGCTCCTGCTATTTTCCTTGCTTTGTGTCTATCTAGACAAAAACCAAACACACAAGGGCCAAAATAAATGCATTGCACAATCATAATAAATCATATCCAACAAGCAAACAAGGTATGCCATGATGAAATGATGCACAATTGCATGGATAACATAGCATGACATGGGTGAGATGTGAAAACAATAATAAAGTACTTTATTAATTTATTTAGGCATGTTTTTCTCTCATAAGCAGTTCTGATTATTTAATATTTATATGATGCATGCTTCAATTCATATCATGGAATGCATAAGAAGAACGAGCTTGTCGTGCTGATTGATTTAGATATATTATTTATCGAATTTAGAATTATGAAATTAAAGTTATAGATTTATTAAGAAAAAACATTTCTTAGCATTTAAATAATACCAAAATTTTAAATTGCTTAAAAATATTTTAAATAGCATGTCTATATTCCTGGCATTTTTCTAATCTCAAAACATATATAACATGTTAGATTTGGAAATTGTATTATAGAGATATGAGTTATTACATATTAATCTATTTTTTATCATTTCCAGAAAAAGAAAAACCAGAAAATGCTTTTTATATCGATAAAGAGTTAGCTAGGGACACGCCATGTAGCCCTGTGCGTGGGAGCTGGAATTCTGAAGCGGACCGGGCTACGGGAATGCATGACAGGTGAGGTCGGGCTGGCGCACGGTAGAATAAAAATAAAAGGGTTGACTGTGCCTTCACATCCCTCGCGGCCCAGTTCGAATCATGGAACAAGCCACTAGGCTGAGCTGAGTTTGCTGTTTAGATAGGTTTCCGAGATATTATGTACAGGACTATCTCGGTGTCATGTTTTTCTCAAGAAAAGTGACAGCACTAGCTGACGACGAACGACAAAAAAAAAACTGCGAGACGATGCGATCTTCCGGAGAAGATCCAGGTCACGTTTCTTCATGACATTGAGCGTGGGGCGGCTCGTTGGAATTCCGAGACATCGGACAACAACTAGGCACAGTAATTACCGCCGGAGGTGGACTGTGCTGGGTGGAAACATGCGAGGAACAGTGGGGTTTTAACTGTCGTAAAACTGACAGTAGGACATGTTTTTGGTTCGATCTTTGGCGGAAGAGAATGAGCTCAACCGTGGGTGAAATCGAGCGCCGTTTGGTCCTAATTGCATACGGATGGTTCCTCTACGCGTACATATACGGTAAGTTGCCGTAGGATTGCGGAGCTCGCCGGAAAATGCGAAGGAACAGGACGATCCGGCCGCAGTAGCAGCTGCTGACGGTGAACGCGGCGCGCGTGCGCGGCAAGACGTGTGTGCTGGGCAAGCGACGGCGAGGCAGGGTGAGGTGATGCAGGGGGAGGATGAGGGCTCACCGGCGGTGCTTCTCGCGTAGCCGAGCGAGATGGAAGAGTTGAGACCGACGGCGGGAGGAAGAGGATGGCGACGTGGTGCACGGGATGGGCCGACGGCTGTAGGAAGTTGCTTCGGCTGGGCTGGTTTCAAGAAACAAAAGAAAAGGGGATGGGTCGGGTTGCTCCAGGAGTAAACATGGTCGGGTCAGGCTGGCCTAAACAATTGGGCAAGCTAGCTAGCTTTGCTAGTCCGATCAGGTTGGGGGTTGGGGGTTTTGGTAGGTGTGGTGGTGGAGATAATGTTAATTAGCTAGGTTAGATTAGGTTGTTTGGTTTTAGTTGATTTGTTTTAAACAAGACCCAGTATCATATGTGTAATACAAGTAACACCAAAATAAATAAAAGAAAAAGAATCTGTAGACGATGCTTATATTGCATGTGTCATGCAATGCATGCAGGTGTGGATTAGCTAGGTTTTGATAGATTAGGATAGATTGAGCTTTAGGACAAGGTCACATGTAGGTATAGAAAAAGAAATATATAAAAATATGATCTCATGCAAGATATAGGTTGGAAGATGGGGTAGGAAGGTGATTGATCGAATAGCCGAGTTTGAGCAAAAAAACAACAACTATGCAACACACACCAATTTGTATTTAGATAGAGATAGAGGTATGCATGAAGGAACACATTATTGCATGCACTAGAGGGGTGTATTATTGCATGTGGTGGAGTACATGTATGTGGTATTTATTTGGTGAGGAACAAAATAAATGTTGGGGATATACTTTCCGGGTATCCTCACAGTTCCTCACTGACCAGGGTGGCCCACTTCGGGTTAGAGCTTTGCTTCACAGGCCCATCAGGGAGAGAAGAGACGAGTCCATCCCGCTTGGGAAGGCCCAGAAGACTTACCGACGTAGGCCCATAGTGTTACTTGTAGTTCAAGATGTACTTTGTAACCGACTCTTAGTCGTAGCCAGATAGATCTCTCCTGTAAACCCTAGGCCGGATATCTATATAAGCCGTCCTAGGGAGAACCTTTAGGGCAACTACTACCAGACAATAGTCTACAACCTCAACTCGCACAGGCGATACCCTTGTAACCCATATTCCGGCTCTGTCGTATTACTGGATTGCTAGCAGGAGTAGGGTCCGTCCAAAGCCGGCAGATTCGAACCTGGGTAAACTTGTGTGCTCACCGTCCCGGAACACCGTACGTCTCACACCTCTCTCTTCCACACGCCTCGAGGACCCCCTCATGGCGTACTTCTCATCAATCCGGCGACAGTTGGCGCCCACCGTGGGGCAAGTGAGCTTCAGATCTGCGTTCCGAGCGAAATCTGCAAGAATCGGAATCGGCGAGACTATCGCCGTTGGTCGCATCCTCTATGCTAGTGACATCCCTCTCATCGTCCTAGACGAGACTTGGATTCCGGCTAGGGAAGCCGTGACCACCTACACCATCATGTCTTTCGGCGAGATCAATGTTTACATCGGTTTTGCTGAACCTGCCCAACCCACCCGAGCGGTGATGATAGAGGTAGAAGAAATCTCTGGGTCCCCTCTGTCCGTAGAGGCGGCAGAGTTCCGGATCTCAGAAAACCCTAATCCCACCCAGCCCGCACCAGTTGCGGAGATAGTGGAGAAAGCTGAACCTGAGGCAGATCTCGTGGTGTAAGTTGGATCTGGAGTGGATCTCCCTAGCGAGCCCGAATCCCAGATCGATCCACCTGTAGAGGTGGAAATCCAGGAAGAGCAAGAAGATAACTATAGTTCCGGCTCTTATGAAGCCGGGACGGACATGCCCTTCCTGATACAAAACTCAGGCGTAGATGCAATCCTCGAGACCATCAGGCGTTTCGACGAAGCCTACTATGAAGACCATAGTTATCTCAGGAGGAGCACATCGCACTTCATCGGATATGTGGGATCTGGCTCCGCCGATGCTGGAGACAACACCGACTCTGTGTTGGAGGCTACCCAAACAAGCGTCGAATTACCGGCATCTTCGGATGACTCCATGACGTCGACAGATTTCCGGAAGTTCGCGGAATATGAAGAGGAGATTAACTCCACAGCTGCTGCAAAAGGAGAAGACATGAACGAAGGATCCAGAAAAAACTCTCCCAAAGCACAGGACAACATGGATCTCGGAGATGATCCCGAGAACCAAATGGCCGAAAGTACCGATCAAAGTTTGACTCCAGGAAACAGGCCCAAAGCCGTCTTTGCTACCGGCGCTGCCAAGAAGGCAAAGAAGAAGGACAAGAAAAACAAGACCCCGGCAAAAGACCCTCCGGCAGAGGAGGTGATTGCCGAGGAATATGAGGAAGACTCGGATGGAGCAATTATCCCAGACGAGCCCAAAGAAGAGTCGGTGGATGGACACGTGATCACTGAAGGTGCGCGTAAACTCATCGATGCTGCATTAACCACACCTATTCCTATAGCTGCAGAACTTACTGCTGAAGAGCTGGATGAAAGGGCCCAGGCCCTAGAAGCGCGTCGCCAAATACTCCTCGGTGAAGCCAAAAATTTTGAGGAAGAAAAGAAACGCATGGCAACTGCAGAGAATTACAACTCTAGGCAACATCAGAAGACCAGGAAACGTCATACTCATGACGACCAATTCCCGCAGATTCACAAAGTCCTCTTTGGAGGAGAACATGGAATGCCTCGGCGCGATAGCAACAGAGATTGGGTGTTTCCAACACCAGTGCAAAACATCGTTGCGGCTTGAGAAATCCTATCTGCTAATCCAGGCCCAGAGCAGATCCGATTGGGCATTAAACTACTCAACAAGGGTCTAGAGCAGCAAAAGGTCTCCCTATCCGGAAGCCAAAAACTAGTCTCCCATTCTGACCAATGTTGCATGGATCCAGCATGGAATGACGTAAGACCCCAACGCGTTCCGGAACAACATCATCGTTCCGACCGACGGGAAGACAACTACTCAAGAACCGGATCTTTAGGACAGCACCACAAAACCGCACGTGACTGGCATAACGTTACCCCAGTTGCCGAGCAAGAGGCAGTCGTTGCACTGAATCTGAAGAATCCTCCCCGGCGAGAATCGAAAGATCGCAGGGAAGAAGATAAAGAGAAACGTCGGGAGCAGGACCGACAAAGAATGCCACCTCCTAGACACGCAAGCCATCCGGCTAACGGGCGAGGGAACGATGGACACCGTGCCGAGACAAACCGGCAGGGGGATCGTCATAATGAAGATCCTCCCCGAAACCGGAATAATGACGCTCCGGATAGAGGCTGGAGGTCAGCCGGAAACAACCTAGCTGCTCCACCCTCTCCACCAAGTAGCCATCACAACGGTTCCCAAGGAGGCCAAGGAGGGCGTCGTGGTGGGGGAGGTGGTGGCAGAAGCCGAAGTCCGGCTCCAAGGCACCGCAACCACAACCGTCATTCGGGACGATCTTTATCCCCAAGTGACGCAAGACACAGGATCAATTCCAACATAGAGGCGCGACGCTATGAAAACAATGATATATATGTGGGCCCAAAGTGCTTTGGACCATGCATAAGAGCCACAAAATTCCCAGAAGGATTTGCTATCTCAAGACATATTCAAGCCTACGACGGCATAGCTCGGCCAGATACTTGGCTCCAGGATTTCTTCCAAGCTTGTTGTATTGCCAAAGGCGGAAACAGCCTGGTCGCAACCCGATATCTCCCACTCATGTTGCGGAAGACGGCACGATCATGGCTCAATGAACTTCCGGAGAACACTATCCACAACTGGTATGACATGCAAAGTGCGTTCTTTCGGAATTTCGAAGGCACATACCGGAGGCCCTGTACGGTAGGAGACTTACAGCGTTGCACCTAGAAAGCCGGAGAAACTTGCCGGGATTATCTCGGACGATGGATCGACACCAAGAACTCCTGTGAAGGAGTAAACGACCAAACTGCGATTGAAGCTTTCATTGCAGGATTCCCAATTGGTTTACTACGTCATCGCTTGAAGTGCGACAAGGTCACTGATTTGGGAGAGATGATAGAAACAACGAGCAAGTACGCAGATGCTGACGACGATGTAGAAGGATTACTTAACGCCCTAGCTGTGCCACAGTCGGCAAAACAACCAAAGCAACAAGCTCAGAAGCGCAAGAACACCTCGGAAGAAAAGCCCAACGCGGAAACGGCAGTGGTCACTGCTACTTTCGGGTTTGGAGGACGAGGAGGGCACGGTGGTGGCCGTGGACACGGTCGTGGGACATCAAGAGTACAGGGTAGAGGAGACCAACAACCTGGAAAAACCTACTCCTGGGCCGACATTGCCAATAACCCATGTGTGCATCACTTAGATGCCAATGGGGGCTCGTCCCACACAAACGCCGAGTGTCGTTTCAATGACGACATCAAGAAAGATGATACCGCTGGCTATAGGGCTAAGTGGAAGAAGGGAAAGAAGAATCCCAAAAAAGATAAAGAGACCAAGGATGATTCCTACATGGAGGAAGCTGATGCTTCAAATCCCAAGCCGGAAGGAAAAAAGAACTTCCCGACAATGAAAGACACTTACGTCACCTTCCTCGGATCTCAACCAGCAAAGGTCAAGAAAGCAGTTCTACATGAGCTCAATGCAACAGTTCTGGCTATCCCTCAATTCTTTGACTGGTCGGAAGTGGTAATCACTTTTGACCGCGCTGATCATTCGCCTAAGTTGCATAGGCGAGGAAAGTACGCCTTAGTCGTCAATCCACTTATTGACCGCTATGGTTTCTCCAAGGCTCTCATGGACGGCGGCAGCAACATTAATATTCTATATGTCGAAACCTATGGCGGATGAAGATCTCGGAGACCCAGCTGAACTACAGCTCTGTGATCTTTCACGTAGTTATCCTAGGAAGACAAGCAAATTCCCTAGGAGAAATCACTTTGGAGGTTACCTTTGGAACTCCAAAGAATTACCGGACGTAAGCACTTTCCTTCGAAGTGGTCCCGTTCAAGAGCGCGTACCATGCTATATTCGGACGTCCGGCTTACTGGGCTTTTATGGCTCCTTCGTGTTACATTTACAATATGATGAAAATTCTAGGTCCCAACAGCGTGATCACCATCAAGGGAGACCCGAAGAAAGCGCGAGAGTGCGAGGATGGAAATGCCACCTTTGCCGAAGCCGTGCTGCACGCCCAGGAGTACCAGGAGATCAAGAAGAGCATAGATCCGTCCGAGATGCCCGCAACAAAGAAGGAGGTGACAAAGCCGAATCCGGAGTTCAAGGCATCAGAAGAGACGAAGAAGACGCCGTTGAAGGATGATGACCCCTCCACGGTGACTCAGATAGGCGTAGGCCTAGATAGCGCATAGGAAAGCGCGCTCGTCAAGTTCCTCCAAGCAAATCAAGATATCTTCGCATCACAGCCATCTGACATGACCGAAGTACCTAGGGAACTCGCCAAGCACTCTCTAAATGTAAACCCGAACGCTAAACCCGTCAAACAGTCCCTACGACATTTTTGGCGATGAAAAGCGTAAGGCAATAGCTAAGGAACTAGCACAGATCGAGTTAGCCGGATTCATAGAAGAGGTCATCCACACTGAGTGGTCGGCTAATCCTATAATGGTCCCTAAAAAGGACACAACTAATTTAAGGATGTGTGTTGATTATACTGTCTTGAACAAGGCTTATCCCAAAGATCCGTTCGCTCTGCCTAGGATTGATCAAGTTATCGGTTCTACGGCAGGCTCGGAACTCCTATGTTTTCTTGACGCATATTCCGCTTATCATCAAATTCGGATGAAGGAATCTGACAAAGTCAAAACTTCATTCATAACCCCCTTCAGAACCTTCTGTTTTGTTACGATGCCCTTTGGGCTAAAGAACGCAAGAGCTACGTACCAACGCACAATGCAGCGTTGCCTCCACGATCAAATCGGACGCAATGTACATGCATATGTGGATGATATTGCGGTAATGTCCAAAAAGAAGGTAACTTTGATTTCCGACTTGGAGGAAACGTTTGCCAATCTATGAAAATACAACATAATGCTTAATCCGAAGAAATGCTTCTTTGTTATCCTAGCCGGAAAATTGTTAGGTTTTATCGTGTCTCAAAGAGGCATAGAGGTAAACCAGGACAAAATCAAGGCTATACTCAATATTTCTAGGCCAACTCTCCTGAAGGACGTACAAAGACTAACTGGTTGTATTACCGCAGTTAATCGATTTGTCAGCCGGCTCGGTGAAAGAGCCACACCACTATACAAACTCCTGAAAAAGACCAAGAATTTTGTGTGGACTGACGAAGCTGAAGCTGCACTGCAAGACCTGAAAGCTGTACTCTCATCTGCTCCCATCCTTGCAGCACCGGAACCACAGGAACCGATGTTGCTCTATCTTGCTGTGACAAACAAAGTCGTCAGTATCGTAATGGTGGTGGAGAGACCGGAGGAAAATCAGGAACACTTGGTGTAGCGTCCGACTTACTATCTCAGCCGAGGTCTTAACAGAATCAAAGCAGCGGTATCCGCACTATCAAAAACTGGCTTACGGTGTGTTCTTAGCATCTCGTAAGTTACGTCATTATTTTCAGGAACATCCAATTACCGTGGTGAGCATAGCTCCCATGAGAGATATAATCAACAATAGTGACGCCACAGGACGCGTCGCCAAATGGGGCATAGAGCTTTCAGCTTTCGATATTGAGTACAAACCTCGTACAACAATCAAATCCCAAATCCTTGCTGACTTTGTTGCTGATTGGACGGAGACAAAGGAGTATATGACCCTCCCTGAGTCGAAATATTGGACCCTATATTTTGATGGGTCTAAGGCTCGCGGGGGCTCGGGGGCTGGCATGGTGCTCAAATCACCCCAAGGTGATAAACTTTTATACGTGTTGCAGATTCACTTCACAGCGACAAATAATATTGCCGAGTATGAGCACTGCTGCATGGAATCCGGATTACTAAGGATATCGGCATCCGATGTTTGATGTGTTATGGAGATTCGGATCTTGTTGCTCAGCAAGTGTCAGATATTTGTAATGCAAATAAGCACATGGCAGCATATAAAGCTGTCATGGATGATCTATCTAAATCGTTCGAAGGGTTTGAGGTTCAACACATCCCTCGAGCAGAAAATAAGGAAGCAGATGCATTATCTCGGATAGGCTCTGCACGGAAAGAGGTCCCGGATGGCGCTTTTTTAGAGCACCTCAAAGTTCCCTCAATAAAGGGAGTAAACATGGAATATCCGACCAAATCCGACTCATCTTTAATAGCAATTCTGGCTGTAATTCCCAGTTGGACTCAACCCTACCTTGACTATTTGGTAGATGGCAAATTACCCGAAGATGAAGTTCTAAGCCGGCAGATCATCCAACGAGCAAAATCCTATACTGTAGTTAGTGGTGATCTCTATAAGCGGAGTGTGTCTGGGGTCTTTCAGTGCTGCGTATCTCCGGGAGAAGGAGTGGAAATCTTAAAAGAAATCCATGAAGGCGAGTGTGGTCACCATGCTGCAGCCAAATCTCTAGTGGCAAAAGCTTTTCGACACGGTTTTTTCTGGCTTACAACCAAGGCAGATGCCGAACGGCTGGTCAAGACGTGCAAGGGCTGCCAAAAATACGCCAAACAAGCTCATGTTCCGACTAATCAGTTGCGAACAATACCTATAACATGGCCTTTCGCGGTCTGGGGGCTTGACATGGTAGGACCATTTAAACGAGCTCCAAGTGGATTTACTCACCTCTTAGTGATGGTGGATAAATTCACCAAATGGATTGAGGCTAAACCCGTCACTAGTTTTGATGGAGCAACATCCAAAAGATTTGTCGAGGATGTTATAATCCGGTATGGTTATCCGCATAGTATTATCATGGACAACGGGAGTAATTTCTCTATGGGAGAACTTGCCAAATTCTGCAATGAACAAAATATCCGGCTTGACATTGCGTCAGTCGCACATCCGCAGGCTAATGGACAAGTTGAAAGAGCAAATGGTTTAATCCTACGAGGCCTAAAACCGAGACTCGAAGCACCACTATAACGTGCTGTGGGGGCTTGGGCAAAGGAATTACCTTCTGTAGTATGGAGTTTGCGAACAACTCCGAACAGGTCAACTGGATACACACCTTTCTTCTTGGTCTATGGAGCAGAAGCAGTTCTTCCTAGTGACTTAATTCACACTTCTCCTAGAGTGGCCGCGTATATTGAAGAGGATGCCGAGATTTCTCGACAAAATGATCTCGACTTAGTCGAAGAAGTTCGCGTCATTGCTGAGATGAGATGAATAGCCTATCAGCAGAAATTACGCAAGTATCATAGCCAGAGAGTCAGAAACCGATCTTTCAATAAGGGTGATTTGGTTCTGCGGCTTGTGCAACAAAGAAAGCACAAACTTTCCCCGGTATGGGAAGGGGGAATGTTCGTTTGTGGTACCAAACTTGGTGGGTGAGCGCACCGCGGTACCCGAGTTGCCATCAATTGCGTGGAGGGGCCATAGTAGATTCGCCAATTGTCCAGAAGGGCCAAATGGGGGTGAATACAAATCTAGCGGCCAAACAGTCGTTTGAACCAGACAAAAACGGTTGAACTCAAATACCGCCGTTAGGTTAACTCTTCTTGGCCTGCCATGTCAGTATTCCCCGTTATCTTTTACGGTCGTGGACTAGCTTACCCATGCGTGGACCAGATCCCTGAGTGGACGAGATCTATTTCTTTGCTCTGCTTTGGTCTTCTCCCCTGCTCCCCTCCCCATAACATTTGCTCAGCTCCGGCTGCTCGTCTCAGATCGGAGCTCGCACTTGCTCTAATTTGTGTCTCCGCCATGTCCGGTCAACCTTCCACGCCTCTAATTGAAGCTCACAGTCGTCGCCGTTGCATCGTCCGCCGTATCGGAGCTTCGCGTCCCCGGACTAATATCTCGCCTCTGGCTAGTCCTTCTCGCACGGCGGAGCGCGTCCCGTCGGGCGATCGAGGCCGGCGACTGGCCTCGGGAAGTTGCGTGCTGCCGCGCACCCCGGGCATGGTAGTCCTGGCACAACAGTTCGATGACCATGCTCTCATGGCCACCGTGCTGGGCGTCCGTCCTACCGTGTCGCCGGCAGAGTTGCTGTCGGCTTTCATGTCTCGTTTTGGGATCAGACAAAATGAGGTCAACATTGAGGTATGCGCATTGCCATTCGTTCTTTTCGTCCGGTTCGAGCACAGCTCAGATACCGAGCGCGTTCTGCATTCTTCCCGTTCTTTTGAGTGCCGCAGGGAGAAAATGAGCTTCATGCATTGGCATCGCGCTTGTGGGTGGGGCGATCGCTTGGGGCAACTTCGTTTCTTCTCCAAACTCGCTTTGACGGCCTCCCATTGGATGATTGGGAGCCGGAGGCCCTCAAGCAGGTCGTCAGTAGCCTTGGTGGCGAGCTGGTGGAAATCGTGCCACCGAGCGACAGATGGGTCATCGAGGTAAAGGCGTGGCTGAAAGATCCTGACGCCTTTCCTAAGATGTACGAGGTGCAGATTTCAAGAAGGGCAGGGCGACAGCTTTGCTAGAAGCACCCGGTCATCATCCACCTGGAGGAGGTTCTGGACTCGGTACATGGCATTCAGGGCCCTGAAGAGGCTGCCAGAAAGCGCCCTCATCGCCTGCAGTGTTGGCCTAGAAGGATCGATGGCACAGGACCGCCACCGTTTCACGACGAGGCACACAGTTTCGATGGGGGGACCAGGCTTGGACGAGCTGGTGGTTCTGATTTCCCTCGAGTGAAGACAGAGCTCTAGTGAATTGCCGTGGTATGTGTGGCTAATGAATTTGTAGTATGGAGAGCGTAGCAGGAAGTTAGCATCGACTAAAAATGTGTAATAGTTTGAATCGATGTAGTACGTGTGTGTAATAGTTTGAAGTAGTATGTGTGTGTAATAGTTTGAATCGATGTAGTATGTGTGGGAATGAATTTGATGTAGTTTGTGTGCGTGTAATAGTTTGAATCGATGTAGTTGAACACCATGCTTTATAATTTCTGTGAATAACCAAGGACAACCTCATGAAAAGAGGGTGGTCTGGCAATGAGCAATGTCAATTCTGTGGATGCCAGGAAAATGTAGTCCATCTCCTCTTCAAGTACTCCCTCCGTTTCAAAATATAAGATTTTTTTTCTTTGTGTATTGGGCGTATCTAGACATCTTTTAGTGATTGTGCTTTCTAAACCTAGATGAACCTACATACTAAAAGGGACTAGATACACTTCATTCACAAAGCTAAACATCTTATATTTTGAAACCGAGAAATACAAGGTAACTACATTTGTAACACGTTGAACTGCAGGACCATTTTAGGCAACACAAGACAAAGGAAAAAATGGTTTACAAAGACGCATGAAGGCATAAAATCTGATGCAGGATAAAAAGATGCCAGTTAACTAGATTGAACCACGACTAGTAACTGAAGGAAATAGGTACTTGATAGTATTTCCTTACAACAGTAGTACTTCTATACAAAAGGGTCTTATACCTGCACAAAAGTGGGCTAAACTTCCTACTAGTTTATAGAACAATTTGTCAGCATTTCATCTACAAAATCCATTCTTCTGTCTGAACTTAACTATTCTGCACTGAAGAAACTACAGATCTCCACCAGAAAAGTTGGCTGGCCAATTGCCTTGAGAGGACATAAGTTCTTTGATCATTTAACCCAAACTGATCTATTGCCTTCCCGCCAAACTACAAGAAATCTGCATCGTTCATGCACGAGCGATTTGCGTGCGCCAGTCCCGGTTCAGTTGTACCATCCCCGCCGCCGCAACGATTTCTTCGAAATTGAAATTTGATATCTCCTTCTCGGGATCGTAGGTCCGTGTGAACTCGAACCTGAATTCCGGGGCTGAGCTGATGCCCGCCGCTGGCTCCGGCTGTCGAACAATCTAGCATGCTGAGTGTAGACGCTTGGTCACCGCCACGGTACGGCCTTCGACGGTGCGTAGGATGGAGCATCTTTGCCGCAGACGGCGTGCTCCCAGCCTACCCCACTGAGGTAAGGTAGTCCGCGCCGAAGCATGGACGTGAGAGTTCCTAGACCTTGGCGCTGCCCTGTTCGAGGGTGTGTACCCTCGGCGGCGGCATGCTCTCATGAATGATTTGATTCGTACCTTGTTCCCATTGCCTAGAGCATGATGTAATGCCGCCGCGTGATTTCTCCACATCGCTCTCTTGGCCCTGCTTGCCGCATCTGGCGCCGATGACGGCGCAGTCACCGTCGCGGCCGATTCGGCACATTCGGGAAAATCATCCGCCTGGCAGGGCAATGGGAGACCGGCCTTGAAGTAGAGCTTCATGGCCTGCCTTAGAGGGGCTAAATACCCCACTTTCGGCGGCTGTCGCTGCGGCAGCGATGACGGCTTAGGCGGGGCCATGTTACCCTAGTTGGTGCGGCGCGGAGGAGCTGCGCAAGGTGAACTATGGTTACTCGGAGAAGGGGAGTGAAAAGACGATGGGTTTGGACTACAGACGCAGCGTGAAAATAACCATTTCCCATTTCCTTAGAGGGTAATAATTCGACACTCGTTGCATTAACAGCTCAATCTTTATTTCCCTTCTCAGCATAAGAGTGCGAACGTATTAAAAAGATCGATCGTGGCTATCCACCTCATCGGGCAATGTACCAGGATAGGTAGGAGACGAGACCGGGTTTCATTTTAGAAATGTTGACGACTGTGCCCTTATGTTTATACGATATTATTTATATGCCACCATGTACCGTCGAGTGTAGCAACACCATCAGAAACAGGGGATAATGACGTGGCGTGTTTTATTTTTTTAAAGGAAACAGGGGATGCCGACGTGGCATGTTTTCTGACTGGCGGGCCCGCCCCTCCACCTTCGACGGCGCGCATCCCAGGTTCGAGGGGTGGTGCCGCCCACCAACACATTATTGTGCAATTTTCCATGTGGGACCTGAATTCTGGCGCTGAGCTGATGCTCGTGTCGAACACAGAGAATTCTGAAAGAAGCTACTAAAAATAAATACTTCAAATTCTGCATGCAAGATTTGATCAAACAGACTGACATGTGGGACCTGCTAAAAATTCCGTGAAGCGCTCCCCGTGCATAGTGCTTGTTGTGGTAGCATGTTTTCGGCAGGCGGGCTGCCTCCTCCACCTCTGACGTGGCGTCCCAGGTTCGAGGGCTAGTGCTGCCCACCAACACATTATTGCACAATTTTCCATGCTTTGTCACAACCAGCTCCGCTCCTCTCCTCTGCTCCTGCCACCGCCACTCCGCTCAGTCGTGCACCGCTCTCGTTGTCCCCTTGGGCCGTCGTCCTCCCGCCCTCCCCTCCCTGCCATCCCCTCATGTCCCTCACTCTCCTCCCTGTCCTGTCTCCTTGCCGCCGCCCACCGCCCAGGCGCGTCTGGAAACGAAAACCGAGAGTCGGCCGTTAGGTTAGGGGACCAACGACGCTGGTGATCCAGATCCCGCTCGGAGATGGATCCTGCGAGGCTTGAGAGCACGGATTTGGGTTCTGCACGGCTGGAGAGCACGGAATCTCCTTCAAGTCTGGAGAGCACAGAGGACAACAAAACGGGAGGAGAGGTAACGAGGTGCAAAGCTTTGGAGGTATGGAGCCCGGAGAAGGTGTCGTGCATCCACATTGAAAGGTAAGAACTGTGATTCCTTATCTACATACCCCAATTAGCATTTATAGTCCCGTGGTGATGCCAAGGATATGGGTTGGTAACCGCAGGACGTCTGTACAACTTGTCCTTGAGCATGATGCTTTGTCAAGCGAGCATGAAGGCACTGAAACATGTGGCGGTGCAGATGATGATGAGAAAGCATATCGAGGCGTGTTCTTGACCACGATAGGATGGAGAGTAGGGAATATTTGGTTGATTCAAACTTTGAGCGACTATGGGACTGATGAGGAAGAGGAATGTGAAGATGTGGAAATGGGATGTAGATCTGACAGCGAAGACGTGGATGTGCCAAAGGTGATACACTTTGACAGGACAATCCTACAATTGATGAGGGACTGTCTTTGATAATGTGGAGGATCAGAGATATGCATTGCAACCTATGCAATCAGAGTTGGGTTCGAATTTATCATTGAAAAGAGCGACCAAAAGAGATTTAGGGTGCACTGTAGGGATAGTAATGTGTGTAAATGGAGATTACATGCATCTCCAATGCGGGGTGGACACCCATTTCAGGTTGCAATAGCTACATTTAGTTTCAGTCTTTCTCATATTTATTCTGCTCATAACTAGCTCTGAATTATTTGGATTCTTATCGAATGCAGCTCAAAGTAAACACGAAGGAACACAACTTCCCTAATACTTCTTTAAGTGGTAAAATTAGACCAGCGACTACCAAGTGGATTGATGCTATTGTACTTGACTAGGTGAGGCAGGATCATAACATTGGACCAGCTGAACTCAGAGCAAAGATTAGCAAAACGTTTAACGTTCTGATTCCTTATCACAGAGTCTTTGATGGGAAGGAGATGGCTCTAGACTTCATTCAAGGCAAGTGGAATGACAGTTTTCATATGTTGTATAGTTTCAAAGCTCAGGTAGAGAAAACATCACCTGGTAGTGTTGTTGACATCGATTACGAGGTTGTGAAAGGGAGAGAGAAGGTCTCGAGGGGTCGTATAAGGTGCAGATAAGATATGCTTCAGGAGATGTTTTGTCTGCCTGAAGGCATGCTGGAAGGGGTTCCTAGACGGCTGCAAGCCATACTTGGCAATATGCGCAACTTCTTTAACAGGGAAGTTCAGGGGACATGTTGCTTCTGCTTGTGCTTTGGACACGCATAATTGGCTTCTACCTATAGCTTATGCTGTTCTTGAGGGTGAATCAAATGAAAGCTAGACATGGTTCATGCAGAGACTACGGGAAGTAATTGGTCACCTGAAGGCTTGGTGATACACACCGGTGCATCCGAGGGTCTTGAGAATGCTGTTGATGCTGTGTTTCCTGGGGTTGAGCATAGGGAATGCATGCGGCACCTCGCTACTAACTTCACGAAGAAGTTCGAAGGAAAGATCTTTGAAGAGGACTTGTGGCGATCAGCATACACATACATCCCAAGCACGCATGCTACTTACTTGCAGAACATGTATGTAGTTCCAAAGGTGAAAAAAATACCTTGAGGAACATCACACCAAGCTATGGGCCAGAAGCAAGTTTGGTGAGTTAAGCAAGGTGGATTTTGTATGCAATAATTTGGCAGAGTGTTTCATGATAAGTTTCAGGCATGAAGACACTTGGAATTGATTTTGTTGGATGCAATAAGACAGTGCATAATGGTGAAGATAGATTTAAGGCAAAGAATTTGTGCAAGAAAATTTTTAGGCCATAAAATAGTTCCAAAGGTGGTTATGTTACTGAATGCAAGAACCAGGGCAATGAGAACGATAAAGATGAGGGTGGTCAGAAGTTCCAGAACATTGGCTGAGGTTTATGCAGAATACAAGCGTGGAAGTGAACGGAGGTACACTATAGACATTGGAAACAAGACTTGTTCATGCAGGCAGTGGTAGATTACTGGTCTGCCATGTCACCATGCAATTTAATTCATCTTAAAGCTTAGAGGTAACGGAGCTGAAATAGAGAACTATGTCGACAACTATTTCTCCGTGGACAAGTTTGCTGCAACTTATGCAGAAAACGTACCACCTATGGCCGATGAAAATGATTGGGAGATTGTCGATCCAGGGTTCAAACTTCAACCACTAGTTCTTAGGAGGCCACCTGGGAGGCCTAGAAAGCTAAGGATCGTAGCCTCCACCAATAAAGGTCCAAGGCTTGGTTCTAGGAAAAGGAAATGCGGACGTTGTGGCGGATTCGGCCATATCAAGAGGTTGTGCAAAAACCCAGGTACACATGCTATTGTCCCTGTTCACACCCCGGTGGCAGAAAATGAGGCTTCTCAGCCAGAACTGGCGGAAGAGCAGCGCAAAGACGGTGATGAGCACTCGGAGGAAAACGTACGTAAGCAGCCAATTTATGAAGAAGTGGAGGTGCCGGCGAGAAAAAGGGTGTGAAAAGAAACAAAAGGGTAAGCAGAACGGGGAGGAAAGGGCAAATAATAGAGGTGTATTAGAATATGAAGAAGTTGCAGGGGTGATTGAGGATGTTCTTGAGGATCTTTCGGCTAACTGCAGGAGAAATAATAAATCCCCACCAATTTTATCTTTGTACGATTCTCCTGATGAAAGGTAAGCTTAAAAATTGTTTTATTTTTCATTTTATCATTTTTATCCTCATCAACTGATGCTTAATGCAGCGTAGGCTAGCAGACTAATAAGAGGAGTAGAAAGATGCGGGCACAGTAACGTCCTATGGTCAATTGTATCATTGAAACTAAACTAGCCGTGGCGTCTTTATTTATATCTGGCGTGTGCAACGTGTCTGTGACGGGGTCATGTGGACCAGATTACATTTTTTTAAATATTATTACATTAATTTTTTACCTGCCTTTGGACGCGGCTACTAGTTCCCATCTCCCTTGCATTCCCATCTCCTCTGGCGTACTTCAGAATTATGGCTGTGCCATCAAGTAGCAGAGTCAGCGTATTGTCCCATCAGGTGTGAATGCAATGACTTTGTTTGTTCAGAATTTGACGACTTTTGATTAGTTTGAAAGACAGAGAAACCTAAAACATGTATTTAGACATGTTTTGGGTATAGACACATTTATTAAATATCTAAAAAAACTAAGTCAGTTATATCTGGACAGGGGTAGTACACTATTACAACACGCTCGATCCCTTCTCCTCAGGCGCACTCTAAATTACGGCTGTGCCATCAAGTGCTGGGAGCAGAGTCAGCATTGTCCCATTAGATATGCCAGGGAAAGCGCGAACTTTATTTTCAGGATCGAACGAGTTTCAAAGACAAAGACAACAAAAACATGGCCACCATATATAGATCATGATGATAATCGACCATGACTCAGGTGACCCAGATCCAAAGAGCGCATTAAGATACCGTACATAGATTTAATTTATGCTTAAGTGACCCTAATCGACTATGACGCTCCTGCAGTCTCCATCATTGACGACGTTCTCCGCGTCGCCGCCAGCCTCCTCCGCGTCGGAATCGATGCCGACGTTCCCGGCAGCGTTCCTCCTCCTCATGGATTCTTCACAGCGTGCTGCATCGATAACGGTGGAGGTCGTATGCCCAGGCACTACCCAGAAGCGCTGCCTCCCTTCGGGGTTGCGCAGATCCGGGTGGATCTCCCACCGGTGGGTTCCGCACAGCTCAATCAACGCAGCCCGCTCCTTCTTGAACAACTTTCGCGACGCTGGCGCTTGTACACGGTACCGCCATTGCCCTCTTCGCTCGACAAGCGGTGGCGGCAGCGCTCCTCGATCTGCCTCGACAACGCATTGTCGCGCAAGAGCGGCGCGACAGGAACCCCGACGTAGCTGAGCTCGAAGCCGGCCGGAAGCCTCGCTAACGGCGGCGTGAGTATGCCGTAGTGGGCGAACATCTGAGCCTCGTGCAAGCTGAGTTTGGGCCTCTCCCTCTCCATGGCGATGAAGGAACACGATCTGATTTTCGGCCCCGAGGATAAGGGGATAAAGGCAAGGACGTAGGCCCAGCATAGTTGCCATGGCCAATCAGTTCGCAGAACAGACTTCTCGCGGATCGCCCTCGCGAAGGACATCATTATCGCACCCCGATCCAACGGCGCCAAACAATCGGGGACCGGGTCTTCTAGAAGCCCAGAGCGGTTGCTGGTTAGTTCTGCGTCCCGATTGTTTGTGGCCAACGGTGGTAGTTGAAAAGAACACACATGCAATGACACTGGTGGATCCATAGGTGGTATGTGTGAAGAACACACATGCAAAATGACTCTGGTTGTATTACTAAAAAGAACACACACACATGCAATGACACTAGTGGATCCATAGGTGGATTGTGAAGAGAACACACATGCAATGACACTGGTGGATCCATAGGTGGTATGTGAGAAGAACACACATTTCAATGACTCTGGTTGTTGTTACTAAAAAGAACACACATGCAATGACAATGGTGGATCCATAGGTGGTATGTGAAGAGATCACACATGCAAAATGACTCTGGTTGTTGTTACTAAAAAGAACACACATGCAATGACACTGGTCGATCCATGGGTGGATTGTGAAAATAAAACACATTTCAATGACTCTGGTTGTTGTTACTAAAAAGAACACACATGCAATGACACTAGTGGATCCATAGGTGGTATGTGAAGAGATCACACATGCAAAATGACTCTGGTTGTTGTTACTAAAAATAACACACATGCAAAATGACACTGGTGGGATCTATGGGTGGATTGTGAAAAGAAAACACATGCAATGACACTGGTGGATCCATAGGTGGTATGTGAAAAGAACACACATGCAAAATGACTCTGGTTGTTACTAAAAAGAACACACATGCAATGACACTGGTGGATCCATAGGTGGTATGTGAGAAGAACACACATGCAATGACACTGGTGATCCATATGTGGTATGTGAAAAGAACACACATGCAATGACTCTGGTTGTTGTTAGTGAAAAGAACACACATGCAATGACACTAGTGGATCCATGTGTGGTCTCGTAAGAGAGCACACATTTCAATGACTTGTTGTTAGTAAAAAGAATACACATGCAATGATACTGGTGCATCCATGTGTGGTCGCTGAAGAGAGCACACATTTCAATGACTCTTGTTGTTGTTAGCAAAAAGAACACACATGCAATGACACTGGTGGATCCATGTGTGGTCTCTAAAGAGAGCACACATGCAATGACACTGGTTGTTGTTACTAAAAATAACACATGGAATGACACTGGTGGATCCATAGGAGGATTGTGAAGAGAACACACATGCAATGACACTGGTGGATCCATAGGTGGTATGTGAAGAGAACACACATGAAAAATGACTCTGGTTGTTGTTACTAAAAAGAACACACATGCAAAATGACACTGGTGGGATCCATAGGTGGTATGTCAAAAGAACACACATGCAAAATGACTCTAGTTGTTGTTACTAAAAAGAACACACATGCAATGACACTGGTGGATCCATGTGTGGTCTCTGAAGAGAGCACACATTTCAATGACTCTTGTTGTTGATAGTAAAAAGAACACACATGCAATGACACTGGTGGATCCATGTGTGGTCTCTGAAGACAACACACATGCAATGACACTGGTTGTTGTTACTAAAAAGAACACATGCAATGACACTGGTGGATCCATAGGTGGATTGTGAAGAGAACACACATGCAAGGACACTGGTGGATCCATAGGTGGTATGTGAAGAGAACACACATGCAAAATCACTCTGGTTGTTGTTACTGAAAAGAACACACATGCAAAATGACACTGGTGGGATCCATATGTGGTATGTGAGAAGAACACGCATTTCAATGACTCTGGTTGTTGTGACTAAAAAGAACACACATGCAATGACACTGGTGGATCCATGGGTGGATTGTGAAAAGAGCACACATGCAACGACACTGGTGGATCCATATGTGGTATGTGAAAAGAACACACATGCAAAATGACTGGTTGTTGTTACTAAAAAGAACACACATGCAATGACACTGGTGGATCAATAGGTGGTATGTGAAGAGAACACACATGCAAAATCACTCTGGTTGTTGTTACTGAAAAGAACACACATGCAAAATGACACTGGTGGGATCCATATGTGGTATGTGAGAAGAACACGCATTTCAATGACTCTGGTTGTTGTTACTAAAAAGAACACACATGCAATGACACTAGTGGATCCATGGGTGGATTGTGAAAAGAGCACACATGCAACGACACTGGTGGATCCATATGTGGTATGTGAAAAGAACACACATGCAAAATGACTGGTTGTTGTTACTAAAAAGAACACACATGCAATGACACTGGTGGATCCATATGTGGTATGTGAAATGAACACACATACAATGACTCTGGTTGTTGTTAGTGAAAAGAACACACATGCAATGACACTGGTGGATCCATAGGTGGTATGTGAGAAGAACACACATGCAAAATGACTCTGGTTGTTATAACTAAAAGAGAGCACATGCAATGACACTGGTGGATCCATAGGTGGATTGTGAAATGAACACACATGCAATGACACTAGTGGATCCATAGGTGGTATGTGAGAAGAACACACATTTCAATGACTCTGGTTGTTGTTACTAAAAAGAACACACATGCAATGACACTGGTGGATCCATAGGTGGTATGTGAAGAGATCACACATGCAAAATGACTCTGGTTGTTGTTACTAAAAGGAACACACATGCAAAATGACACTGGTGGGATCCATGCGTGGATTGTGAAAAGAAAACACATGCAATGACTCTGGTTGTTGTTACTAAAAAGAACACACATGCAATGACACTGGTGGATCCATAGGTGGTATGTGAAGAGATCACACATGCAAAATGACTCTGGTTGTTGTTACTCAAAAGAACACACATGCAATGACACTGGTGGATCCATGGGTGGATTGTGAAAATAATACACATTTCAATGACACTAGTGGATCCATAGCTGGATTGTGAAGAGAACACACATGCAATGACACTGGTTGTTGTTACTAAAAAGAACACACATGCAATGACACTGGTGGATCCATGGGTGGATTGTGAAAAGAGCACACATGCAATGACACTGGTGGATCCATAGGTGGTATGTGAAGAGATCACACATGCAATGACTCTGGTTGTTGTTAGTGAAAAGAACACACATGCAATGACACTGGTGGATCCATGTGTGGTCTCTGAAGAGAGCAGACATTTCAATGAATCTTGTTGTTGTTACTAAAAAGAACAAACATTCAATGACACTAGTGGATCCATAGGTAGATTATGAAATGAACACACATGCAATGACACTGGTGGATCCATAGGTGGTATGTGAGAAGAACACAAATTTCAATGACTCTGGTTGTTGTTACTAAAAAGAACACACATGCAATGACACTAGTGGATCAATATGTGGTATGTGAAGAGAACACACATGCAAAATCACTCTGGTTGTTGTTACTGAAAAGAACACACATGCAAAATGACACTGGTGGGATCCATATGTGGTATGTGAGAAGAACACGCATTTCAATGACTCTGGTTGTTGTTACTAAAAATAACACACATGCAATGACACTAGTGGATCCATGGGTGGATTGTGAAAAGAGCACACATGCAACGACACTGGTGGATCCATATGTGGTATGTGAAAAGAACACACATGCAAAATGACTGGTTGTTGTTAATAAAAAGAACACACATGCAATGACACTGGTGGATCCATATGTGGTATGTGAAAAGAACACACATACAATGACTCTGGTTGTTGTTAGTGAAAAGAACACACATGCAATGACACTGGTGGATCCATAGGTGGTATGTGAGAAGAACACACATGCAAAATGACTCTGGTTGTTATAACTAAAAGAACGCACATGCAATGACACTGTGGATCCATTGGTGGTTTGTGAAATGAACACACATGCAATGACACTAGTGGATCCATAGGTGGTATGTGAGAAGAACACACATTTCAATGACTCTGGTTGTTGTTACTAAAAAGAACACACATGCAATGACAGTGGTGGATCCATAGGTGGTATGTGAAGAGATCACACATGCAAAATGACTCTGGTTGTTGTTACTAAAAGGAACACACATGCAAAATGACACTGTGGGATCCATGTGGATTGTGAAAAGAAAACATGCAATGACTCGGTTGTTGTTACTAAAAGAACACACATGCAATGATACTTGTGTATCCATATGTGGCATGTGAAGAGATCACACATGCAAAATGACTCTGGTTGTAGTTAATCAAAAGAACACACATGCAATGACACTGGTGGATCCATGGGTGGATTGTGAAAATAATACACATTTCAATGACACTAGTGGATCCATAGCTGGATTGTGAAGAGAACACACATGCAATGACACTGGTTGTTGTTACTAAAAAGAACACACATGCAATGACACTGGTGGATCCATGGGTGGATTGTGAAAAGAGCACACATGCAATGACACTGGTGGATCCATAGGTGGTATGTGAAGAGATCACACATGCAATGACTCTGGTTGTTGTTAGTTAAAAGAACACACATGCAATGACACTGGTGGATCCATGTGTGGTCTCTGAAGAGAGCAGACATTTCAATGAATCTTGTTGTTGTTACTAAAAAGAACAAACATTCAATGACACTAGTGGATCCATAGGTAGATTATGAAATGAACACACATGCAATGACACTGGTGGATCCATAGGTGGTATGTGAGAAGAACACAAATTTCAATGACTCTGGTTGTTGTTACTAAAAAGAACACACATGCAATGCCACTAGTGGATCAATATGTGGTATGTGAAGAGAACACACATGCAAAATCACTCTGGTTGTTGTTACTGAAAAGAACACACATGCAAAATGACACTGGTGGGATCCATATGTGGCATGTGAGAAGAACACACATTTCAATGACTCTGGTTGTTGTTACTAAAAAGAACACACATGCAATGAGACTGGTGGATCCATGGGTGGATTGTGAAAAGAGCACACATGCAACGACACTGGTGGATCCATATGTGGTATGTGAAAAGAACACACATGCAAAATTACTGGTTGTTGTTACTAAAAAGAACACACATGCAATGACACTGGTGGATCCATATGTGGTATGTGAAAAGAACACACATACAATGACTCTGGTTGTTGTTAGTGAAAAGAACACACATGCAATGACACTGGTGGATCCATAGGTGGTATGTGAGAAGAACACACATGCAAAATGACTCTGGTTGTTATAACTAAAAAGAACGCACATGCAATGACACTGGTGGATCCATAGGTGGATTGTGAAATGAACACACATGCAATGACACTGGTGGATCCATAGGTGGTATGTGAGAAGAACACACATTTCAATGACTCTGGTTGTTGTTACTAAAAAGAACACACATGCAATGACAGTGGTGGATCCATAGGTGGTATGTGAAGAGATCACACATGCAAAATGACTCTGGTTGTTGTTACTAAAAGGAACACACATGCAAAATGACACTGGTGGGATCCATGCGTGGATTGTGAAAAGAAAACACATGCAATGACTCTGGTTGTTGTTACTAAAAAGAACACACATGCAATGACACTGGTGGATCTGTAGGTGGTATGTGAAGAGATCACACATGCAAAATGACTCTGGTTGTTGTTACTCAAAAGAACACACATGCAGTGACACTGGTGGATCCATGGGTGGATTGTGAAAATAATACACATTTCAATGACACTAGTGGATCCATAGCTGGATTGTGAAGAGAACACACATGCAATGACACTGGCTGTTGTTACTAAAAAGCACACACATGCAATGACACTGGTGGATCCATGGGTGGATTGTGAAAAGAGCACACATGCAATGACACTGGTGGATCCATAGGTGGTATGTGAAGAGATCACACATGCAATGACTCTGGTTGTTGTTAGTGAAAAGAACACACATGCAATTACACTGGTGGATCCATGTGTGGTCTCTGAAGAGAGCACACATTTCAATGACTCTTGTTGTTGTTACTAAAAAGAACACACATGCAATGACACTGGTGGATCCATAGGTAGATTATGAAATGAACACACATGCAATGACACTGGTGGATCCATAGGTGGTATGTGAGAAGAACACAAATTTCAATGACTCTGGTTGTTGTTACTAAAAAGAACACACATGCAATGACACTGGTGGATCAATAGGTGGTATGTGAAGAGAACACACATGCAAAATCACTCTGGTTGTTGTTACTGAAAAGAACACACATGCAAAATGACACTGGTGGGATCCATATGTGGTATGTGAGAAGAACACACATTTCAATGACTCTGGTTGTTGTTACTAAAAAGAACACACATGCAATGACACTGGTGGATCCATGGGTGGATTGTGAAAAGAACACACATGCAATGACACTGGTGGATCCATATGTGGTATGTGAAAAGAACATACATGCAAAATGGCTCTGGTTGTTACTAAAAAGAACACACACATGCAATGACACTGGTGGATCCATATGTGGTATGTGAAAAGAACACACATGCAATGACTCTGGTTGTTGTTACTAAAAAGAACACACATGCAAAATGACACTGGTGGGATCCATAGGTGGTATGTGAAAAGAACACACATGCAAAATGACTCTAGTTGTTGTTACTAAAAAGAACGCACATGCAATGACACTGGTGGATACATAGGTGGATTGTGAAATGAACACACCTACAATGACACTGGTGGATCCATAGGTGGTATGTGAGAAGAACACACATTTCAATGACTCTGGTTATTGTTACTAAAAAGAACGCACATGCAATGACACTGGTGGATCCATAGGTGGTATGTGAAGAGATCACACATGCAAAATGACTCTGGTTGTTGTTAGTGAAATGAAGACACATGCAATGACACTAGTGGATCCATAGGAGGTATGTGAGAAGAACACACATTTCAATGACTCTGGTTGTTGTTACTAAAAAGAACACACATGCAATGACACTGGTGGATCCATAGGTGGTATGTGAAGAGATCACACATGCAAAATGACTATGGTTGTTGTTACTAAAAAGAACACACATGCAATGACACTGGTGGATCCATGGGTGGATTGTGAAAATAATACACATTTCAATGACACTGGTGGATCCATAGGTGGATTGTGAAGAGAACACACATGCAATGACACTGGTTGTTGTTACTAAAAAGAACACACATGCAATGACACTGGTGGATCCATGGGTGGATTGTGAAAAGAGCACACATGCAATGACACTGGTGGATCCATAGGTGGTATGTGAAGAGATCACACATGCAATGACTCTAGTTGTTGTTAGTGAAAAGAACACACATGCAATGACACTGTTGGATCCATAGGTGGTATGTGAGAAGAACACACATGCAAAATGACTCTGGTTGTTGTTACTAAAAAGAACGCACATGCAATGACACTGGTGGATACATAGGTGGATTGTGAAATGAACACACATGCAATGACACTGGTGGATCCATAGGTGGTATGTGAGAAGAACACACATTTCAATGACTCTGGTTGTTGTTACTAAAAAGAACACACATGCAATGACAGTGGTGGATCCATAGGTGGTATGTGAAGAGATCACACATGCAAAATGACTCTGGATGTTGTTAGTGAAATGAACACCCATGCAATGACACTGCTGGATCCATAAGAGGTATGTGAGAAGAACACACATTTCAATGACTCTAGTTGTTGTTACTAAAAAGAACACACATGAAATGACACTGGTGGATCCATAGGTGGTATGTGAAGAGATCACACATGCAAAATGACTCTGGTTGTTGTTACTAAAAAGAACACACATGTAAAGACACTGGTGGATCCATGGGTGGATTGTGAAAATAATACATATTTCAATGACACTGGTGAATCCATAGGTGGATTGTTAAGAGAACACACATGCAATGACACTGGTTGTTGTTACTAAAAAGAACACACATGCAATGACACTGGTGGATCCATGGGTGGATTGTGAAAAGAGCACACATGCAATGACACTGGTGGATCCATAGGTGGTATGTGAAGAGATCACACATGCAATGACTCTGGTTGTTGTTAGTGAAAAGAACACACATGCAATGACACTGGTGGATCCATGTGTGGTCTCTGAAGAGAGCACACGTTTCAATGACTCTTGTTGTTGTTACTAAAAAGAACACACATGCAATGACACTGGTGGATCCATAGGTAGATTATGAAATGAACACACATGCAATGACACTGGTGGATCCATAGGTGGTATGTGAGAAGAACACAAATTTCAATGACTCTGGTTGTTGTTACTAAAAAGAACACACATGCAATGACACCTTTGGTGGATCAATAGGTGGTATGTGAAGAGAACACACATGCAAAATCACTCTGGTTGTTGTTACTGAAAAGAACACACATGCAAAATGACACTGGTGGGATCCATATGTGGTATGTGAGAAGAACACGCATTTCAATGACTCTGGTTGTTGTTACTAAAAAGAACACACATGCAATGACACTAGTGGATCCATGGGTGGATTGTGAAAAGAGCACACATGCAACGACACTGGTGGATCCATATGTGGTATGTGAAAAGAACACACATGCAAAATGACTGGTTGTTGTTACTAAAAAGAACACACATGCAATGACACTGGTGGATCCATATGTGGTATGTGAAAAGAACACACATACAATGACTCTGGTTGTTGTTAGTGAAAAGAACACACATGCAATGACACTGGTGGATCCATAGGTGGTATGTGAGAAGAACACACATGCAAAATGACTCTGGTTGTTATAACTAAAAAGAACGCACATGCAATGACACTGGTGGATCCATAGGTGGATTGTGAAATGAACACACATGCAATGACACTAGTGGATCCATAGGTGGTATGTGAGAAGAACACACATTTCAATGACTCTGGTTGTTGTTACTAAAAAGAACACACATGCAATGACAGTGGTGGATCCATAGGTGGTATGTGAAGAGATCACACATGCAAAATGACTCTGGTTGTTGTTACTAAAAGGAACACACATGCAAAATGACACTGGTGGGATCCATGCGTGGATTGTGAAAAGAAAACACATGCAATGACTCTGGTTGTTGTTACTAAAAAGAACACACATGCAATGACACTGGTGGATCCATAGGTGGTATGTGAAGAGATCACACATGCAAAATGACTCTGGTTGTTGTTACTCAAAAGAACACACATGCAATGACACTGGTGGATCCATGGGTGGATTGTGAAAATAATACACATTTCAATGACACTAGTGGATCCATAGCTGGATTGTGAAGAGAACACACATGCAATGACACTGGTTGTTGTTACTAAAAAGAACACACATGCAATGACACTGGTGGATCCATGGGTGGATTGTGAAAAGAGCACACATGCAATGACACTGGTGGATCCATAGGTGGTATGTGAAGAGATCACACATGCAATGACTCTGGTTGTTGTTAGTGAAAAGAACACACATGCAATGACACTGGTGGATCCATGTGTGGTCTCTGAAGAGAGCAGACATTTCAATGACTCTTGTTGTTGTTACTAAAAAGAACAAACATTCAATGACACTAGTGGATCCATAGGTAGATTATGAAATGAACACACATGCAATGACACTGGTGGATCCATAGGTGGTATGTGAGAAGAACACAAATTTCAATGACTCTGGTTGTTGTTACTAAAAAGAACACACATGCAATGACACTGGTGGATCAATATGTGGTATGTGAAGAGAACACACATGCAAAATCACTCTGGTTGTTGTTACTGAAAAGAACACACATGCAAAATGACACTGGTGGGATCCATATGTGGTATGTGAGAAGAACACACATTTCAATGACTCTGGTTGTTGTTACTAAAAAGAACACACATGCAATGACACTGGTGGATCCATGGGTGGATTGTGAAAAGAGCAGACATGCAACGACACTGGTGGATCCATATGTGGTATGTGAAAAGAACACACATGCAAAATGACTGGTTGTTGTTACTAAAAAGAACACACATGCAATGACACTGGTGGATCCATATGTGGTATGTGAAAAGGACACACATACAATGACTCTGGTTGTTGTTAGTGAAAAGAACACACATGCAATGACACTGGTGGATCCATAGGTGGTATGTGAGAAGAACACACATGCAAAATGACTCTGGTTGTTATAACTAAAAAGAACGCACATGCAATGACACTGGTGGATCCATAGGTGGATTGTGAAATGAACACACATGCAATGACACTGGTGGATCCATAGGTGGTATGTGAGAAGAACACACATTTCAATGACTGGTTGTTGTTACTAAAAGAACACACATGCAATGACAGTGGTGGATCCATAGGTGGTATGTGAAGAGATCACACATGCAAAATCACTCTGGTTGTTACTAAAAGGAACACACATGCAAAATGACACTGGTGGGATCCATGCGTGGATTGTGAAAAGAAAACACATGCAATGACTCTGGTTGTTGTTACTAAAAAGAACACACATGCAATGACACTGGTGGATCCGTAGGTGGTATGTGAAGAGATCACACATGCAAAATGACTCTGGTTGTTGTTACTCAAAAGAACACACATGCAGTGACACTGGTGGATCCATGGGTGGATTGTGAAAATAATACACATTTCAATGACACTAGTGGATCCATAGCTGGATTGTGAAGAGAACACACATGCAATGACACTGGCTGTTGTTACTAAAAAGCACACACATGCAATGACACTGGTGGATCCATGGGTGGATTGTGAAAAGAGCACACATGCAATGACACTGGTGGATCCATAGGTGGTATGTGAAGAGATCACACATGCAATGACTCTGGTTGTTGTTAGTGAAAAGAACACACATGCAATTACACTGGTGGATCCATGTGTGGTCTCTGAAGAGAGCACACATTTCAATGACTCTTGTTGTTGTTACTAAAAAGAACACACATGCAATGACACTGGTGGATCCATAGGTAGATTATGAAATGAACACACATGCAATGACACTGGTGGATCCATAGGTGGTATGTGAGAAGAACACAAATTTCAATGACTCTGGTTGTTGTTACTAAAAAGAACACACATGCAATGACACTGGTGGATCAATAGGTGGTATGTGAAGAGAACACACATGCAAAATCACTCTGTTGTTATTCTGAAAAGAACACACATGCAAAATGACACTGGTGGGATCCATATGTGGTATGTGAGAAGAACACACATTTCAATGACTCTGGTTGTTGTTACTAAAAAGAACACACATGCAATGACACTGGTGGATCCATGTGTGGATTGTGAAAAGAGCACACATGCAATGACACTGGTGGATCCATATGTGGTATGTGAAAAGAACATACATGCAAAATGACTGGTTGTTGTTACTAAAAAGAACACACATGCAATGACACTGGTGGATCCATATGTGGTATGTGAAAAGAACACACATGCAATGACTCTGGTTGTTGTTACTAAAAAGAACACACATGCAAAATGACACTGGTGGGATCCATAGGTGGTATGTGAAAAGAACACACATGCAAAATGACTCTAGTTGTTGTTACTAAAAAGAACGCACATGCAATGACACTGGTGGATACATAGGTGGATTGTGAAATGAACACACCTACAATGACACTGGTGGATCCATAGGTGGTATGTGAGAAGAACACACATTTCAATGACTCTGGTTATTGTTACTAAAAAGAACGCACATGCAATGACACTGGTGGATCCATAGGTGGTATGTGAAGAGATCACACATGCAAAATGACTCTGGTTGTTGTTAGTGAAATGAAGACACATGCAATGACACTAGTGGATCCATAGGAGGTATGTGAGAAGAACACACATTTCAATGACTCTGGTTGTTGTTACTAAAAAGAACACACATGCAATGACACTGGTGGATCCATAGGTGGTATGTGAAGAGATCACACATGCAAAATGACTATGGTTGTTGTTACTAAAAAGAACACACATGCAATGACACTGGTGGATCCATGGGTGGATTGTGAAAATAATACACATTTCAATGACACTGGTGGATCCATAGGTGGATTGTGAAGAGAACACACATGCAATGACACTGGTTGTTGTTACTAAAAAGAACACACATGCAATGACACTGGTGGATCCATGGGTGGATTGTGAAAAGAGCACACATGCAATGACACTGGTGGATCCATAGGTGGTATGTGAAGAGATCACACATGCAATGACTCTAGTTGTTGTTAGTGAAAAGAACACACATGCAATGACACTGTTGGATCCATAGGTGGTATGTGAGAAGAACACACATGCAAAATGACTCTGGTTGTTGTTACTAAAAAGAACGCACATGCAATGACACTGGTGGATACATAGGTGGATTGTGAAATGAACACACATGCAATGACACTGGTGGATCCATAGGTGGTATGTGAGAAGAACACACATTTCAATGACTCTGGTTGTTGTTACTAAAAAGAACACACATGCAATGACAGTGGTGGATCCATAGGTGGTATGTGAAGAGATCACACATGCAAAATGACTCTGGATGTTGTTAGTGAAATGAACACCCATGCAATGACACTGCTGGATCCATAAGAGGTATGTGAGAAGAACACACATTTCAATGACTCTGGTTGTTGTTACTAAAATGAACGCACATGAAATGACACTGGTGGATCCATAGGTGGTATGTGAAGAGATCACACATGCAAAATGACTCTGGTTGTTTTTACTAAAAAGAACACACATGTAAAGACACTGGTGGATCCATGGGTGGATTGTGAAAATAATACATATTTCAATGACACTGGTGAATCCATAGGTGGATTGTTAAGAGAACACACATGCAATGACACTGGTTGTTGTTACTAAAAAGAACACACATGCAATGACACTGGTGGATCCATGGGTGGATTGTGAAAAGAGCACACATGCAATGACACTGGTGGATCCATAGGTGGTATGTGAAGAGATCACACATGCAATGACTCTGGTTGTTGTTAGTGAAAAGAACACACATGCAATGACACTGGTGGATCCATGTGTGGTCTCTAAAGAGAGCACACGTTTCAATGACTCTTGTTGTTGTTACTAAAAAGAACACACATGCAATGACACTGGTGGATCCATAGGTAGATTATGAAATGAACACACATGCAATGACACTGGTGGATCCATAGGTGGTATGTGAGAAGAACACAAATTTCAATGACTCTGGTTGTTGTTACTAAAAAGAACACACATGCAATGACACTGGTGGATCAATAGGTGGTATGTGAAGAGAACACACATGCAAAATCACTCTGGTTGTTGTTACTGAAAAGAACACACATGCAAAATGACACTGGTGGGATCCATATGTGGTATGTGAGAAGAACACGCATTTCAATGACTCTGGTTGTTGTTACTAAAAAGAACACACATGCAATGACACTAGTGGATCCATGGGTGGATTGTGAAAAGAGCACACATGCAACGACACTGGTGGATCCATATGTGGTATGTGAAAAGAACACACATGCAAAATGACTGGTTGTTGTTACTAAAAAGAACACACATGCAATGACACTGGTGGATCCATATGTGGTATGTGAAAAGAACACACATACAATGACTCTGGTTGTTGTTAGTGAAAAGAACACACATGCAATGACACTGGTGGATCCATAGGTGGTATGTGAGAAGAACACACATGCAAAATGACTCTGGTTGTTATAACTAAAAAGAACGCACATGCAATGACACTGGTGGATCCATAGGTGGATTGTGAAATGAACACACATGCAATGACACTAGTGGATCCATAGGTGGTATGTGAGAAGAACACACATTTCAATGACTCTGGTTGTTGTTACTAAAAAGAACACACATGCAATGACAGTGGTGGATCCATAGGTGGTATGTGAAGAGATCACACATGCAAAATGACTCTGGTTGTTGTTACTAAAAGGAACACACATGCAAAATGACACTGGTGGGATCCATGCATGGATTGTGAAAAGAAAACACATGCAATGACTCTGGTTGTTGTTACTAAAAAGAACACACATGCAATGACACTGGTGGATCCATAGGTGGTATGTGAAGAGATCACACATGCAAAATGACTCTGGTTGTTGTTACTAAAAAGAACACACATGCAATGACACTGGTGGATCCATGGGTGGATTGTGAAAATAATACACATTTCAATGACACTGGTGGATCCATAGGTGGATTGTGAAGATAACACACATGCAATGACACTGGTTGTTGTTACTAAAAAGAACACACATGCAATGACACTGGTGGATCCATGGGTGGATTGTGAAAAGAGCACACATGCAATGACACTGGTGGATCCATAGGTGGTATGTGAAGAGATCACACATGCAATGACTCTGGTTGTTGTTAGTTAAAAGAACACACATGCAATGACACTGGTGGATCCATGTGTGGTCTCTGAAGAGAGCACACATTTCAATGACTCTTGTTGTTGTTACTAAAAAGAACACACATGTAATGACACTGGTGGATCCATAGGTAGATTATGAAATGAACACACATGCAATGACACTGGTGGATCCATAGGTGGTATGTGAGAAGAACACACATTTCAATGACTCTGGTTGTTGTTACTAAAAAGAACACACATGCAATGACACTGGTGGATCAATAGGTGGTATGTGAAGAGAACACACATGCAAAATCACTCTGGTTGTTACTAAAAAGAACACACATGCAAAATGACACTGGTGGGATCCATATGTGGTATGTGAGAAGAACACACATTTCAATGACTCTGGTTGTTGTTACTAAAAAGAACACGCATGCAATTACACTGGTGGATCCATGTGTGGATTGTGAAAAGAGCACACATGCAATGACACTGGTGGATCCATATGTGGTATGTGAAAAGAACATACATGTAAAATGACTGGTTGTTGTTACTAAAAAGAATACACATGCAATGACACTGGTGGATCCATATGTGGTATGTGAAAAGAACACACATACAATGACTCTGGTTGTTGTTAGTGAAAAGAACACACATGCAATGACACTGGTGGATCCATAGGTGGTATGTGAGAAGAACACACATGCAAAATGACTCTGGTTGTTGTTACTAAAAAGAACGCACATGCAATGACACTGGTGGATACATAGGTGGATTGTGAAATGAACACACATGCAATGACACTGGTGGATCCATAGGTGGTATGTGAGAAGAACACACATTTCAATGACTCTGGTTGTTGTTACTAAAAAGAACACACATGCAATGACAGTGGTGGATCCATAGGTGGTATGTGAAGAGATCACACATGCAAAATGACTCTGGTTGTTGTTAGTGAAATGAACACCCATGCAATGACACTGCTGGATCCATAAGAGGTATGTGAGAAGAACACACATTTCAATGACTCTGGTTGTTGTTACTAAAAAGAACACACATGCAATGACACTGGTGGATCCATAGGTGGTATGTGAAGAGATCACACATGCAAAATGACTCTGGTTGTTGTTACTAAAAAGAACACACATGCAAAATGACACTGGTGGGATCCATAGGTGGTATGTGAAAAGAACACACATGCAAAATGACTCTAGTTGTTGTTACTAAAAAGAACGCACATGCAATGACACTGGTGGATACATAGGTGGATTGTGAAATGAACACACCTGCAATGACACTGGTGGATCCATAGGTGGTATGTGAGAAGAACACACATTTCAATGACTCTGGTTGTTGTTACTAAAAAGAACACACATGCAATGACACTGGTGGATCCATAGGTGGTATGTGAAGAGATCACACATGCAAAATGACTCTGGTTGTTGTTAGTGAAATGAAGACACATGCAATGACACTAGTGGATCCATAGGAGGTATGTGAGAAGAACACACATTTCAATGACTCTGGTTGTTGTTACTAAAAAGAACACACATGCAATGACACTGGTGGATCCATAGGTGGTATGTGAAGAGATCACACATGCAAAATGACTCTGGTTGTTGTTACTAAAAAGAACACACATGCAATGACACTGGTGGATCCATGGGTGGATTGTGAAAATAATACACATTTCAATGACACTGGTGGATCCATAGGTGGATTGTGAAGAGAACACACATGCAATGACACTGGTTGTTGTTACTAAAAAGAACACACATGCAATGACACTGGTGGATCCATGGGTGGATTGTGAAAAGAGCACACATGCAATGACACTGGTGGATCCATAGGTAGTATGTGAAGAGATCACACATGCAATGACTCTGGTTGTTGTTAGTGAAAAGAACACACATGCAATGACACTGGTGGATCCATGTGTGGTCTCTGAAGAGAGCACACATTTCAATGACTCTTGTTGTTGTTACTAAAAAGAACACACATGTAATGACACTGGTGGATCCATAGGTAGATTATGAAATGAACACACATGCAATGACACTGGTGGATCCATAGGTGGTATGTGAGAAGAACACACATTTCAATGACTCTGGTTGTTGTTACTAAAAAGAACACACATGCAATGACACTGGTGGATCAATAGGTGGTATGTGAAGAGAACACACATGCAAAATCACTCTGGTTGTTGTTACTAAAAAGAACACACATGCAAAATGACACTGGTGGGATCCATATGTGGTATGTGAGAAGAACACACATTTCAATGACTCTGGTTGTTGTTACTAAAAAGAACACGCATGCAATTACACTGGTGGATCCATGTGTGGATTGTGAAAAGAGCACACATGCAATGACACTGGTGGATCCATATGTGGTATGTGAAAAGAACATACATGCAAAATGACTGGTTGTTGTTACTAAAAAGAACACACATGCAATGACACTGGTGGATCCATATGTGGTATGTGAAAAGAACACACATACAATGACTCTGGTTGTTGTTAGTGAAAAGAACACACATGCAATGACACTGGTGGATCCATTGGTGGTATGTGAGAAGAACACACATGCAAAATGACTCTGGTTGTTGTTACTAAAAAGAACGCACATGCAATGACACTGGTGGATACATAGGTGGATTGTGAAATGAACACACATGCAATGACACTGGTGGATCCATAGGTGGTATGTGAGAAGAACACACATTTCAATGACTCTGGTTGTTGTTACTAAAAAGAACACACATGCAATGACAGTGGTGGATCCATAGGTGGTATGTGAAGAGATCACACATGCAAAATGACTCTGGTTGTTGTTAGTGAAATGAACACCCATGCAATGACACTGCTGGATCCATAAGAGGTATGTGAGAAGAACACACATTTCAATGACTCTGGTTGTTGTTACTAAAAAGAACACACATGCAATGACACTGGTGGATCCATAGGTGGTATGTGAAGAGATCACACATGCAAAATGACTCTGGTTGTTGTTACTAAAAAGAACACACATGTAAAGACACTGGTGGATCCATGGGTGGATTGTGAAAATAATACACATTTCAATGACACTGGTGAATCCATAGGTGGATTGTTAAGAGAACACACATGCAATGACACTGGTTGTTGTTACTAAAAAGAACACACATGCAATGACACTGGTGGATCCATGGGTGGATTGTGAAAAGAGCACACATGCAATGACACTGGTGGATCCATAGGTGGTATGTGAAGAGATCACACATGCAAAGTAACTGGTTGTTGTTAGTGAAAAGAACACACATGCAATGACACTGGTGGATCCATGTGTGGTCTCTGAAGAGAGCACACGTTTCAATGACTCTTGTTGTTGTTACTAAAAAGAACACACATGCAATGACACTGGTGGATCCATAGGTAGATTATGAAATGAACACACATGCAATGACACATGTGGATCCATAGGTGGTATGTGAGGTGAACACACATTTCAATGACTGTTGTTGTTACTAAAAGAACACACATGCAATGACACTTTGGTGGATCAATAGGTGGTATGTGAAGAGAACACACATGCAAAATCACCTGGTTGTTACTTGAAAAGAACACACATGCAAAATGACACTGGTGGGATCCATATGTATGTGAGAAGAACACACATTTCAATGACTCTGGTTGTTGTTACTAAAAAGAACACACATGCAATGACACTGGTGGATCCATGGGTGGATTGTGAAAAGATCACACATGCAATGACACTGGTGGATCCATATGTGGTATGTGAAAAGAACACACATGCAAAATTACTGGTTGTTGTTACTAAAAAGAACACACATGCAATGACACTGGTGGATCCATATGTGGTATGTGAAAAGAACACATACAATGACTCTGGTTGTTGTTAGTGAAAAGAACACACATGCAATGACACTGGTGGATCCATAGGTGGTATGTGAGAAGAACACACATGCAAAATGACTCTGGTTGTTATAACTAAAAAGAGCACATGCAATGACACTGGTGGATCCATTGGTGGTTTTTGAAATGAACACACATGCAATGACACTGGTGGATCCATAGGTGGTATGTGAGATGAACACACATTTCAATGACTCTGGTTGTTGTTACTAAAAAGAACACACATGCAATGACAGTGGTGGATCCGTAGGTGGTATGTGAAGAGATCACACATGCAAAATGACTCTGGTTGTTGTTACTAAAATAACACACATGTAATGACACTGGTGGATCCATGGGTGGATTGTGAAAAGAACACACATTTCAATGACACTGGTTGTTGTTACTGAAAAGAACACACATGCAATGACACTGGTGGATCCATAGGTGGTATGTGAAGAGATCACACATGCAATGACTCGGTTGTTGTTAGTGAAAAGAACACACATGCAATGACACTGGTGGATCCATGTGGTCTCTGAAGAGAGCACACGTTCAATGACTCTTGTTGTTGTTACTAAAAGAAAACACATGCAATGACACTGGTGGATCCATAGGTGGATTATGAAATGAACACACATGCAATGACACTGGTGGATCCATATGTGGTATGTGAAAAGAACACACATGCAAAATGACTGGTTGTTGTTACTAAAAAGAACACACATGCAATGACACTGGTGGATCCATAGGTGGTATGTGAGAAGAACACACATGCAAAATGACTCTGGTTGTTATAACTAAAAAGAACGCACATGCAATGATACTGGTGGATCCATAGGTGGATTGTGAAATGAACACACATGCAATGACACTGGTGGATCCATAGGTGGTATGTGAGATGAACACACATTTCAATGACTCTAGTTGTTGTTACTAAAAAGAACACACATGCAATGACAGTGGTGGATCCGTAGGTGGTATGTGAAGAGATCACACATGCAAAATGACTCTGGTTGTTGTTACTAAAAAGAACACACATGTAAAGACACTGGTGGATCCATGGGTGGATTGTGAAAATAATACACATTTCAATGACACTGGTGAATCCATAGGTGGATTGTTAAGAGAACACACATGCAATGACACTGGTTGTTACTAAAAAGAACACACATGCAATGACACTGGTGGATCCATGGGTGGATTGTGAAAATAGCACACATGCAATGACACTGGTGGATCCATAGGTGGTATGTGAAGAGATCACACATGCAATGACTGGTTGTTGTTAGTGAAAAGAACACACATGCAATGACACTGGTGGATCCATGTGTGGTCTCTGAAGAGAGCACACGTTTCAATGACTCTTGTTGTTGTTACTAAAAAGAACACACATGCAATGACGCTGGTGGATCCATAGGTAGATTATGAAATGAACACACATGCAATGACACTGGTGGATCCATAGGTGGTATGTGAGAAGAACACAAATTTCAATGACTCTGGTTGTTGTTACTAAAAAGAACACACATGCAATGACACTGGTGGATCAATAGGTGGTATGTGAAGAGAACACACATGCAAAATCACTCGTTGTTGTTCTAAAAGAACACACATGCAAAATGACACTGGTGGGATCCATATGTGGTATGTGAGAAGAACACACATTTCAATGACTGTTGTTGTTACTAAAAAGAACACACATGCAATGACACTGGTGGATCCATGGGTGGATTGTGAAAAGAGCACACATGCAATGACACTGGTGGATCCATATGTGGTATGTGAAAAGAACACACATGCAAAATTACTGGTTGTTGTTACTAAAAAGAACACACATGCAATGACATTGGTGGATCCATATGTGGTATGTCAAAAGAACACACATACAATGACTCTGGTTGTTGTTAGTGAAAAGAACACACATGCATTGACACTGGTGGATCCATAGGTGGTATGTGAGAAGAACACACATGCAAAATGACTCTGGTTGTTATAACTAAAAAGAACGCACATGCAATGACACTGGTGGATCCATAGGTGGATTGTGAAATGAACACACATGCAATGACACTGGTGGATCCATAGGTGGTATGTGAGATGAACACACATTACAATGACTACGGTTGTTGTTACTAAAAGAACACACATGCAAAAAAGAACACACATGCAATGACACTGGTGGATCCATAGGTGGTATGTGAAGAGATCACACATGCAAAATGACTCTGGTTGTTGTTACTAAAAAGAACACACATGTAAAGACACTGGTGGATCCATGGGTGGATTGTGAAAATAATACACATTTCAATGACACTGGTGAATCCATAGGTGGATTGTTAAGAGAACACACATGCAATGACACTGGTTGTTGTTACTAAAAATAACACACATGCAATGACACTGGTGGATCCATGGGTGGATTGTGAAAAGAGCACACATGCAATGACACTGGTGGATCCATAGGTGGTATGTGAAGAGATCACACATGCAATGACTCTGGTTGTTGTTAGTGAAAAGAACACACATGCAATGACACTGGTGGATCCATGTGTGGTCTCTGAAGAGAGCACACGTTTCAATGACTCTTGTTGTTGTTACTAAAAAGAACACACATGCAATGACACTGGTGGATCCATAGGTAGATTATGAAATGAACACACATGCAATGACACATGTGGATCCATAGGTGGTATGTGAGAAGAACACAAATTTCAATGACTCTGGTTGTTGTTACTAAAAAGAACACACATGCAATGACACTGGTGGATCAATAGGTGGTATGTGAAGAGAACACACATGCAAAATCACTCTGGTTGTTGTTACTGAAAAGAACACACATGCAAAATGACACTGGTGGGATCCATATGTGGTATGTGAGAAGAACACACATTTCAATGACTCTGGTTGTTGTTACTAAAAAGAACACACATGCAATGACACTGGTGGATCCATGGGTGGATTGTGAAAAGAGCACACATGCAACGACACTGGTGGATCCATATGTGGTATGTGAAAAGAACACACATGCAAAATTACTGGTTGTTGTTACTAAAAAGAACACACATGCAATGACACTGGTGGATCCATATGTGGTATGTGAAAAGAACACACATACAATGACTCTGGTTGTTGTTAGTGAAAAGAACACACATGCAATGACACTGGTGGATCCATAGGTGGTATGTGAGAAGAACACACATGCAAAATGACTCTGGTTGTTATAACTAAAAAGAACGCACATGCAATGACACTGGTGGATCCATAGGTGGATTGTGAAATGAACACACATGCAATGACACTGGTGGATCCATAGGTGGTATGTGAGATGAACACACATTTCAATGACTCTGGTTGTTGTTACTAAAAAGAACACACATGCAATGACAGTGGTGGATCCGTAGGTGGTATGTGAAGAGATCACACATGCAAAATGACTCTGGTTGTTGTTACTAAAAATAACACACATGTAAAGACACTGGTGGATCCATGGGTGGATTGTGAAAATAATACACATTTCAATGACACTGGTGAATCCATAGGTGGATTGTTAAGAGAACACACATGCAATGACACTGGTTGTTGTTACTAAAAAGAACACACATGCAATGACACTGGTGGATCCATGGGTGGATTGTGAAAATAGCACACATGCAATGACACTGGTGGATCCATAGGTGGTATGTGAAGAGATCACACATGCAATGACTCTGGTTGTTGTTAGTGAAAAGAACACACATGCAATGACACTGGTGGATCCATGTGTGGTCTCTGAAGAGAGCACACGTTTCAATGACTCTTGTTGTTGTTACTAAAAAGAACACACATGCAATGACACTGGTGGATCCATAGGTAGATTATGAAATGAACACACATGCAACGACACTGGTGGATCCATATGTGGTATGTGAAAAGAACACACATGCAAAATTACTGGTTGTTGTTACTAAAAAGAACACACATGCAATGACACTGGTGGATCCATATGTGGTATGTGAAAAGAACACACATACAATGACTCTGGTTGTTGTTAGTGAAAAGAACACACATGCAATGACACTGGTGGATCCATAGGTGGTATGTGAGAAGAACACACATGCAAAATGACTCTGGTTGTTATAACTAAAAAGAACGCACATGCAATGACACTGGTGGATCCATAGGTGGATTGTGAAATGAACACACATGCAATGACACTGGTGGATCCATAGGTGGTATGTGAGATGAACACACATTTCAATGACTCTAGTTGTTGTTACTAAAAAGAACACACATGCAATGACAGTGGTGGATCCGTAGGTGGTATGTGAAGAGATCACACATGCAAAATGACTCTGGTTGTTGTTACTAAAAAGAACACACATGTAAAGACACTGGTGGATCCATGGGTGGATTGTGAAAATAATACACATTTCAATGACACTGGTGAATCCATAGGTGGATTGTTAAGAGAACACACATGCAATGACACTGGTTGTTGTTACTAAAAAGAACACACATGCAATGACACTGGTGGATCCATGGGTGGATTGTGAAAAGAGCACACATGCAATGACACTGGTGGATCCATAGGTGGTATGTGAAGAGATCACACATGCAATGACTCTGGTTGTTGTTAGTGAAAAGAACACACATGCAATGACACTGGTGGATCCATGTGTGGTCTCTGAAGAGAGCACACGTTTCAATGACTCTTGTTGTTGTTACTAAAAAGAACACACATGCAATGACACTGGTGGATCCATAGGTAGATTATGAAATGAACACACATGCAATGACACTGGTGGATCCATAGGTGGTATGTGAGAAGAACACAAATTTCAATGACTCTGGTTGTTGTTACTAAAAAGAACACACATGCAATGACACTGGTGGATCAATAGGTGGTATGTGAAGAGAACACACATGCAAAATCACTCTGGTTGTTGTTACTGAAAAGAACACACATGCAAAATGACACTGGTGGGATCCATATGTGGTATGTGAGAAGAACACACATTTCAATGACTCTGGTTGTTGTTACTAAAAAGAACACACATGCAATGACACTGGTGGATCCATGGGTGGATTGTGAAAAGAGCACACATGCAACGACACTGGTGGATCCATATGTGGTATGTGAAAAGAACACACATGCAAAATTACTGGTTGTTGTTACTAAAAAGAACACACATGCAATGACATTGGTGGATCCATATGTGGTATGTCAAAAGAACACACATACAATGACTCTGGTTGTTGTTAGTGAAAAGAACACACATGCATTGACACTGGTGGATCCATAGGTGGTATGTGAGAAGAACACACATGCAAAATGACTCTGGTTGTTATAACTAAAAAGAACGCACATGCAATGACACTGGTGGATCCATAGGTGGATTGTGAAATGAACACACATGCAATGACACTGGTGGATCCATAGGTGGTATGTGAGATGAACACACATTTCAATGACTCTGGTTGTTGTTACTAAAAAGAACACACATGCAATGACACTGGTGGATCCATAGGTGGTATGTGAAGAGATCACACATGCAAAATGACTCTGGTTGTTGTTACTAAAAGGAACACACATGCAAAATGACACTGGTGGGATCCATGCGTGGATTGTGAAAATAATACACATTTCAATGACACTGGTGAATCCATAGGTGGATTGTTAAGAGAACACACATGCAATGACACTGGTTGTTGTTACTAAAAAGAACACACATGCAATGACACTGGTGGATCCATGGGTGGATTGTGAAAAGAGCACACATGCAATGACACTGGTGGATCCATAGGTGGTATGTGAAGAGATCACACATGCAATGACTCTGGTTGTTGTTAGTGAAAAGAACACACATGCAATGACACTGGTGGATCCATGTGTGGTCTCTGAAGAGAGCACACATTTCAATGACTCTTGTTGTTGTTCCTTAATAGAACACACATGCAATGACACTGGTGGATCCATAGGTAGATTATGAAATGAACACACATGCAATGACACATGTGGATCCATAGGTGGTATGTGAGAAGAACACAAATTTCAATGACTCTGGTTGTTGTTACTAAAAAGAACACACATGCAATGACACTGGTGGATCAATAGGTGGTATGTGAAGAGAACACACATGCAAAATCACTCTGGTTGTTGTTACTGAAAAGAACACACATGCAAAATGACACTGGTGGGATCCATATGTGGTATGTGAGAAGAACACACATTTCAATGACTCTGGTTGTTGTTACTAAAAAGAACACACATGCAATGACACTGGTGGATCCATGGGATTGAAAAAGAGCACACATGCAACGACAACGGTGGATCCATATGTGGTATGTGAAAAGAACACACATGCAAAATTACTGGTTGTTGTTACTAAAAAGAACACACATGCAATGACACTGGTGGATCCATATGTGGTATGTGAAAAGAACACACATACAATGACTCTGGTTGTTGTTAGTGAAAAGAACACACATGCAATGACACTGGTGGATCCATAGGTGGTATGTGAGAAGAACACACATGCAAAATGACTGGTTGTTATAACTAAAAAGAACGCACATGCAATGACATCAGTGGATCCATAGGTGGATTGTGAAAAGAACACACATGCAATGACACTGGTGGATCCATAGGTGGTATGTGAGATGAACACACATTTCAATGACTCTGGTTGTTGTTACTAAAAGAACACACATGCAATGACATGGTGGATCCATAGGTGTTATGTGAAGAGATCACACATGCAACATGACTCTGGTTGTTGTTACTAAAATAACACACATGCAATGACACTGGTGGATCCATGGGTGGATTGTGAAAATAATACACATTTCAATGACACTGGTGAATCCATAGGTGGATTGTTAAGAGAACACACATGCAATGACACTGGTTGTTGTTACTAAAAAGAACACACATGCAATGACACTGGTGGATCCATGGGTGGATTGTGAAAATAACACACATGCAATGACACTGGTGGATCCATAGGTGGTATGTGAAGAGATCACACATGCAATGACTCTGGTTGTTGTTAGTGAAAAGAACACACATGCAATGACACTGGTGGATCCATGTGTGGTCTCTGAAGAGAGCACACATTCAATGACTCTGGTTGTTGTTACTAAAAAGAACACACATGCAATGACACTGGTGGATCCATAGGTAGATTATGAAATGAACACACATGCAATGACACTGGTGGATCCATATGTGGTATGTGAAAAGAACACACATGCAAAATGACTGGTTGTTGTTACTAAAAAGAACACACATGCAATGACACTGGTGATCCATATGTGGTATGTGAAAAGAACACACGTGCAATGACTCTGGTTGTCGTTAGTGAAAAGAACACACATGCAATGACACTGGTGGATCCATGTGTGGTCTGTGAGAAGACCACACATGCAAAATGACTCTGGTTGTTATAACTAAAAAGAACACATGCAATGATACTGGTGGATCCATAGGTGGATTGTGAAATGAACACACATGCAATGACACTGGTGGATCCATAGGTGGTATGTGAGAAGAACACACATTTCAATGACTGGTTGTTGTTACTAAAAAGAACACACATGCAATGACATGGTGGATCCATAGGTGGTATGTGAAAAGAACACACATGCAAAATGACTGGTTGTTGTTACTAAAAAGAACACACATGCAAAGACACTGGTGGATCCATGGGTGGATTGTGAAAATAATACACATTTCAATGACACTAGTGAATCCATAGGTGGATTGTTAAGAGAACACACATGCAATGACACTGGTTGTTGTTACTAAAAGAACACACATGCAATGACACTGGTGGATCCATGGGTGGATTGTGAAAATAGCACACATGCAATGACACTGGTGGATCCATAGGTGGTATGTGAAGAGATCACACATGCAATGACTCTGGTTGTTGTTAGTGAAAAGAACACACATGCAATGACACTGGTGGATCCATGTGGTCTCTGAAGAGAGCACACGCTTTCAATGACTCATGTTGTTGTTACTAAAAAGAACACACATGCAATGACACTGGTGGATCCATAGGTAGATTATGAAATGAACACACATGCAATGACACTGGTGGATCCATAGGTGGTATGTGAGAAGAACACAAATTTCAATGACTCTGGTTGTTGTTACTAAAAAGAACACACATGCAATGACACTGGTGGATCAATAGGTGGTATGTGAAGAGAACACACATGCAAAATCACTCTGGTTGTTGTTACTGAAAAGAACACACATGCAAAATGACACTGGTGGGATCCATATGTGGTATGTGAGAAGAACACACATTTCAATGACTCTGGTTGTTGTTACTAAAAAGAACACACATGCAATGACACTGGTGGATCCATGGGTGGATTGTGAAAAGAGCACACATGCAACGACACTGGTGGATCCATATGTGGTATGTGAAAAGAACACACATGCAAAATGACTGGTTGTTGTTACTAAAAAGAACACACATGCAATGACACTGGTGGATCCATATGTGGTATGTGAAAAGAACACACATACAATGACTTTGGTTGTTGTTAGTGAAAAGAACACACATGCAATGACACTGGTGGATCCATAGGTGGTATGTGAGAAGAACACACATGCAAAATGACTCGGTTGTTATTACTAAAAAGAACTAACATGCAATGACACTGGTGGATCCATAGGTGGATTGTGAAATGAACACACATGCAATGACACTGGTGGATCCATAGGTGGTATGTGAGATGAACACACATTTCAATGACTCTGGTTGTTGTTACTAAAAAGAACACACATGCAATGACACTGGTGGATCCATAGGTGGTATGTGAAGAGATCACACATGCAAAATGACTCTGGTTGTTGTTACTAAAAGTAACACACATGCAATGACACTGGTGGATCCATGCGTGGATTGTGAAAAGAACACACATTTCAATGACACTGGAATCCATAGGTGGATTGTTAAGAGAACACACATGCAATGACACGGTTGTTGTTACTAAAAAGAACACACATGCAATGACACTGGTGGATCCATGGGTGGATTGTGAAAAGAGCACACATGCAATGACACTGGTGGATCCATAGGTGGTATGTGAAGAGATCACACATGCAATGACTCTGGTTGTTGTTAGTGAAAAGAACACACATGCAATGACACTGGTGGATCCATGTGTGGTCTCTGAAGAGAGCACACATTTCAATGACTCTTGTTGTTGTTACTAAAAAGAACACACATGCAATGACACTGGTGGATCCATAGGTAGATTATGAAATGAACACACATGCAATGACACTGGTGGATCCATAGGTGGTATGTGAGAAGAACACAAATTTCAATGACTCTGGTTGTTGTTACTAAAAAGAACACACATGCAATGACACTGGTGGATCAATAGGTGGTATGTGAAGAGAACACACATGCAAAATCACTCTGGTTGTTGTTACTGAAAAGAACACACATGCAAAATGACACTGGTGGGATCCATATGTGGTATGTGAGAAGAACACACATTTCAATGACTCTGGTTGTTGTTACTAAAAATAACACACATGCAATGACACTGGTGGATCCATATGTGGTATGTGAAAAGAACACACATGCAAAATGACTGGTTGTTGTTACTAAAAAGAACACACATGCAATGACACTGGTGGATCCATATGTGGTATGTGAAAAGAACACACATACAATGACTTTGGTTGTTGTTAGTGAAAAGAACACACATGCAATGACACTGGTGGATCCATAGGTGGTATGTGAGAAGAACACACATGCAAAATGACTCTGGTTGTTATAACTAAAAAGAACGCACATGCAATGACACTGGTGGATCCATAGGTGGATTGTGAAATGAACACACATGCAATGACAGTGGTGGATCCATAGGTGGTATGTGAGATGAACACACATTTCAATGACTCGTGTTGTTGTTACTATAGAGAATACACATGCAATGACACTGGTGGATCCATAGGTGGTATGTGAAGAGATCACACATGCAAAATGACTCTGGTTGTTGTTACTAAAAGAACACACATGCAAAATGACACTGGTGGGATCCATGGGTGGATGTGAAAAGAAAACATGCAATGAGTCTGGTTGTTGTTACTAAAAAGAACACACATGCAATGACACTGGTGGATCCATAGGTGGTATGTGAAGAGATCACACATGCAAAATGACTCTGGTTGTTGTTACTCAAAAGAACACACATGCAATGACACTGGTGGATCCATGGGTGGATTGTGAAAATAATACACATTTCAATGACACTAGTGGATCCATAGCTGGATTGTGAAGAGAACACACATGCAATGACACTGGTTGTTGTTACTAAAAAGAACACACATGCAATGACACTGGTGGATCTATGGGTGGATTGTGAAAAGAGCACACATGCAATGACACTGGTGGATCCATAGGTGGTATGTGAAGAGAACGCACATGTCAATGACTCTGGTTGTTGTTACTAAAAAGAACACACATGCAATGACACCGGTGGATCCATGTGTCGTCTCTGAAGAGAACACACATTTCAATGACTCTTGTTGTTACTAAAAAGAACACACATGCAATGACACTGGTGGATCCATAGGTAGATTATGAAATGAACACACATGCAATGACACTGGTGGATCCATAGGTGGTATGTGAGAAGAACACAAATTTCAATGACTCTGGTTGTTGTTACTAAAAAGAACACACATGCAATGACACTGGTGGATCAATAGGTGGTATGTGAAGAGAACACACATGCAAAATCACTCTGGTTGTTGTTACTGAAAAGAACACACATGCAAAATGACACTGGTGGGATCCATATGTGGTATGTGAGAAGAACACACATTTCAATGACTCGTTGTTGTTACTAAAAAGAACACACATGCAATGACACTGGTGGATCCATGGGTGGATTGTGAAAAGAGCACACATGCAACGACACTGGTGGATCCATATGTGGTATGTGAAAAGAACACACATGCAAAATGACTGGTTGTTGTTACTAAAAAGAACACACATGCAATGACACTGGTGGATCCATATGTGGTATGTGAAAAGAACACACATACAATGACTCTGGTTGTTGTTAGTGAAAAGAACACACATGCAATGACACTGGTGGATCCATAGGTGGTATGTGAGAAGAACACACATGCAAAATGACTCTGGTTGTTATAACTAAAAAGAACACATGCAATGACACTGGTGGATCCATAGGTGGATTGTGAAATGAACACACATGCAATGACACTGGTGGATCCATAGGTGGTATGTGAGAAGAACACACATTTCAATGACTCTAGTTGTTGTTACTAAAAAGAACACACATGCAATGACACTGGTGAATCCATAGGTGGATTATGAAATGAACACACATGCAATGACACTGGTGGATCCATAGGTGGTATCTGAGAAGAACACACATTTCAATGACTGGTTGTTGTAACTAAAAAGAACTCACATGCAATGACACTGGTGGATCAATAGGTGGTATGTGAAGAGAACACATGAAAATGACTCTGGTTGTTGTTAGTGAAAAGAACACACATGCAATGACACTGGTGGATCCATAGGTGGTATGTGAGAAGAACACACATGCAAATGAGTCTGGTTGTTGTTACTAAAAAGAACACACATGCAATGACACTGGTGGATCCATGGGTGGATTGTGAAAAGAACACACATGCAATGACACTGGTGGATCCATAGGTGGTATGTGAAAAGAACACATGCAAAATGACTGGTTGTTGTTACTAAAAAGAACACACATGCAATGACACTGGTGGATCCATATGTGGTATGTTAAAATAAAAAACCAGCAATCACGCCTGTTGTTGTTACTAAAAAGAACACACATGGAATGACACTGGTGGATCCATAGGTGGTATGTGAATAGAACACACATGCAAAATGACTCTGGTTGTTATACTAACAAGAACACACATGCAATGACACTGGTGGATCCTTGGGTGGATTGTGAAAAGAACACACATGCAATGACACTGGTGGATCCATAGGTGGTATGTGAGAAGAACACACATTTCAATGACTCTGGTTGTTGTTACTAAAAAGAACACACATGCAATGACACTGGTGGATCCATGGGTGGATTGTGAAATGAACACACATGCAATGACACTGGTGGATCCATAGGTGGTATGTGAGAAGAACACACATTTCAATGACTGATGTTGTTACTAAAAGAACACACATGCAATGACACTGGTGGATCCATAGGTGGTATGTGAAGAGAACACACATGCAAGTTGTTGTTAGTGAAATGAACACACATGCAATGACACTGGTGGATCCATATGTGGTATGTGAGAAGAACATACATTTCAATGACTGGTTGTTGTTACTAAAAAGAACACACATGCAATGACACTGGTGGATCCATGGGTGGATTGTGAAAAGCACACATGCAATGACATATGTGGTATGTGAAAAGAACACACATGCAATGACACTGGTCCATGTTGATTACTAAAAAGAACACACATGCAATGACACTGGTGGATCCATAGGTGGTATGTGATAAGAACACAAATATCAATGAATCTGGTTTTTGTAACTAAAAATAACACACATGCAATTAAACAGGTGTAACAATATGTGGAATGTGAAAAGAAAACACATGCAAAATCACTCTGTTTGTTGTTACTAAGAATTAGTATGTAACACACCGGTGGATCTGAAAAGAACACACATGCAAAATGACACTGGTGGATCCATATGTGGTATGTGAGAAGAACACACATTTCAATGACTCTGGTTGTTGTTACTAAAAAGAACACACATGCAATGACACTGGTGGATCCATGGGTGGATTGTGAAGAGATCACACATGCAACGACACTGGTGGATCAGTATGTGGTATGTGAAAAGAACACACATGCAAAATGACTCGTTGTTGTTAGCTAAAAGAACACACATGCAATGACACTGGTGGATCCATATGTGGTATGTGAAAAGAACACACATACAATGACTTTGGTTGTTGTTAGTGAAAAGAACACACATGCAATGACACTGGTGGATCCATAGGTGGTATGTGAGAAGAACACACATGCAAAATGACTCTGGTTGTTATAACTAAAAAGAACGCACATGCAATGACACTGGTGGATCCATAGGTGGATTGTGAAATGAACACACATGCAATGACACTAGTGGATCCATAGGTGGTATGTGAGAAGAACACACATTTCAATGACTCTGGTTGTTGTTACTAAAAAGAACACATGCAATGACAGTGGTGGATCCATAGGTGGTATGTGAAGAGATCACACATGCAAAATGACTCTGGTTGTTGTTACTAAAAGGAACACACATGCAAAATGACACTGGTGGGATCCATGCGTGGATTGTGAAAAGAAAACACATGCAATGACTCTGGTTGTTGTTACTAAAAAGAACACACATGCAATGACACTGGTGGATCCATAGGTGGTATGTGAAGAGATCACACATGCAAAATGACTCTGGTTGTTGTTACTCAAAAGAACACACATGCAATGACACTGGTGGATCCATGGGTGGATTGTGAAAAGAACACATTTCAATGACACTAGTGGATCCATAGGTGGTATGTGAGAAGAACACACATGCAATGACACTGGTTGTTGTAACTAAAAAAGAACACACATGCAATGACACTGGTGGATCCATGGGTGGATTGTGAAAAGAACACACATGCAATGGCACTGGTGGATCCATATGTGGTATGTGAAAATAACACACATGCAATGACCCTGGTTGTTGTTAGTGAAAAGAACACACATGCAATGACACCGGTGGATCCATGTGTGGTCTCACAAGAGAGCACACATTTAAATGACTCTTGTTGTTGTTAGTAAAAAGAACACACATGCAATGACACTGGTGGATCCATAGGTAGATTATGAAATGAACACACATGCAATGACACTGGTGGATCCATAGGTGGTATGTGAGAAGAACACAAATTTCAATGACTCTGGTTGTTGTTACTAAAAAGAACACACATGCAATGACACTGGTGGATCAATAGGTGGTATGTGAAGAGAACACACATGCAAAATCACTCTGGTTGTTGTTACTGAAAAGAACACACATGCAAAATGACACTGGTGGGATCCATATGTGGTATGTGAGAAGAACACACATTTCAATGACTCTGGTTGTTGTTACTAAAAAGAACACACATGCAATGACACTGGTGGATCCATGGGTGGATTGTGAAAAGAGCACACATGCAACGACACTGGTGGATCCATATGTGGTATGTGAAAAGAACACACATGCAAAATGACTGGTTGTTGTTACTAAAAAGAACACACATGCAATGACACTGGTGGATCCATATGTGGTATGTGAAAAGAACACACATACAATGACTCTGGTTGTTGTTAGTGAAAAGAACACACATGCAATGACACTGGTGGATCCATAGGTGGTATGTGAGAAGAACACACATGCAAAATGACTCTGGTTGTTATAACTAAAAAGAACGCACATGCAATGACACTGGTGGATCCATAGGTGGATTGTGAAATGAACACACATGCAATGACACTGGTGGATCCATAGGTGGTATGTGAGAAGAACACACATTTCAATGACTCTGGTTGTTGTTACTAAAAAGAACACACATGCAATGACACTGGTGGATCCATAGGTAGATTATGAAATGAACACACATGCAATGACACTGGTGGATCCATAGGTGGTATGTGAGAAGAACACAAATTTCAATGACTCTGGTTGTTGTTACTAAAAAGAACACACATGCAATGACACTGGTGGATCAATAGGTGGTATGTGAAGAGAACACACATGCAAAATCACTCTGGTTGTTGTTACTGAAAACAACACACATGCAAAATGACACTGGTGGGATCCATATGTGGTATGTGAGAAGAACACAAATTTCAATGACTCTGGTTGTTACTACAAAGAACACACATGCAATGACACTGGTGGATCCATGGGTGGATTGTGAAAAGAGCACACATGCAACGACACTGGTGGATCCATATGTGGTATGTGAAAAGAACACACATGCAAAATGACTGGTTGTTGTTACTAAAAAGAACACACATGCAATGACACTGGTGGATCCATATGTGGTATGTGAAAAGAACACACATACAATGACTCTGGTTGTTGTTAGTGAAAAGAACACACATGCAATGACACTGGTGGATCCATAGGTGGTATGTGAGAAGAACACACATGCAAAATGACTCTGGTTGTTGTTACTAAAAAGAACGCACATGCAATGACACTGGTGGATCCATAGGTGGATTGTGAAATGAACACACATGCAATGACACTGGTGGATCCATAGGTGGTATGTGAGAAGAACACACATTTCAATGACTCTGGTTGTTGTTACTAAAAAGAACACACATGCAATGACACTGGTGGATCCATAGGTGGTATGTGAAGAGATCACACATGCAACGACACTGGTGGATCCATATGTGGTATGTGAAAAGAACACACATGCAAAATGACTGGTTGTTGTTACTAAAAAGAACACACATGCAATGACACTGGTGGATCTATATGTGGTATGTGAAAAGAACACACATACAATGACTCTGGTTGTTGTTAGTGAAAAGAACACACATGCAATGACACTGGTGGATCCATAGGTGGTATGTGAGAAGAACACACATGCAAAATGACTCTGGTTGTTATAACTAAAAAGAACGCACATGCAATGACACTGGTGGATCCATAGGTGGATTGTGAAATGAACACACATGCAATGACACTAGTGGATCCATAGGTGGTATGTGAGAAGAACACACATTTCAATGACTCTGGTTGTTGTTACTAAAAAGAACACACATGCAATGACAGTGGTGGATCCATAGGTGGTATGTGAAGAGATCACACATGCAAAATGACTCTGGTTGTTGTTACTAAAAGGAACACACATGCAAAATGACACTGGTGGGATCCATGCGTGGATTGTGAAAAGAAAACACATGCAATGACTCTGGTTGTTGTTACTAAAAAGAACACACATGCAATGACACTGGTGGATCCATAGGTGGTATGTGAAGAGATCACACATGCAAAATGACTCTGGTTGTTGTTACTCAAAAGAACACACATGCAATGACACTGGTGGATCCATGGGTGGATTGTGAAAAGAACACACATGCAATGACACTGGTGGATCCATAGGTGGTATGTGAGAAGAACACACATGCAAAATGACTCTGGATGTTATAACTAAAAAGAACGCACATGCAATGACACTGGTGGATCCATAGGTGGATTGTGAAATGAACACACATGCAATGACACTGGTGGATCCATAGGTGGTATGTGAAGATATCACACATGCAATGACTCTGGTTGTTGTTAGTGAAAAGAACACACATGCAATGACACTGGTGGATCCATGTGTGGTCTCTGAAGAGAGCACACATTTCAATGACTCTTGTTGTTGTTACTAAAAAGAACACACATGCAATGACACTGGTGGATCCATAGGTAGATTATGAAATGAACACACATGCAATGACACTGGTGGATCCATAGGTGGTATGTGAGAAGAACACAAATTTCAATGACTCTGGTTGTTGTTACTAAAAAGAACACACATGCAATGACACTGGTGGATCAATAGGTGGTATGTGAAGAGAACACACATGCAAAATCACTGGTTGTTGTTCTTGAAAAGAACACACATGCAAAATGACACTGGTGGGATCCATATGTGGTATGTGAGAAGAACACACATTTCAATGACTCTGGTTGTTGTTACTAAAAAGAACACACATGCAATGACACTGGTGGATCCATGGGTGGATTGTGAAAAGAGCACACATGCAACGACACTGGTGGATCCATATGTGGTATGTGAAAAGAACACACATGCAAAATGACTGGTTGTTGTTACTAAAAAGAACACACATGCAATGACACTGGTGGATCCATATGTGGTCTGTGAAAAGAACACACATACAATGACTCTGGTTGTTGTTAGTGAAAAGAACACACATGCAATGACACTGGTGGATCCATAGGTGGTATGTGAGAAGAACACACATGCAAAATGACTCTGGTTGTTATAACTAAAAAGAACGCACATGCAATGACACTGGTGGATCCATAGGTGGATTGTGAAATGAACACACATGCAATGACACTGGTGGATCCATAGGTGGTATGTGAGAAGAACACACATTTCAATGACTCTGGTTGTTGTTACTAAAAAGAACACACATGCAATGACACTGGTGGATCCATAGGTAGATTATGAAATGAACACACATGCAATGACACTGGTGGATCCATAGGTGGTATGTGAGAAGAACACAAATTTCAATGACTCTGGTTGTTGTTACTAAAAAGAACACACATGCAATGACACTGGTGGATCAATAGGTGGTATGTGAAGAGAACACACATGCAAAATCACTCTGGTTGTTGTTACTGAAAAGAACACACATGCAAAATGACACTGGTGGGATCCATATGTGGTATGTGAGAAGAACACACATTTCAATGACTCTGGTTGTTGTTACTAAAAAGAACACACATGCAATGACACTGGTGGATCCATGGGTGGATTGTGAAAAGAGCACACATGCAACGACACTGGTGGATCCATATGTGGTATGTGAAAAGAACACACATGCAAAATGACTGGTTGTTGTTACTAAAAAGAACACACATGCAATGACACTGGTGGATCCATATGTGGTATGTGAAAAGAACACACATACAATGACTGTTGTTGTTAGTGAAAAGAACACACATGCAATGACACTGGTGGATCCATAGGTGGTATGTGAGAAGAACACACATGCAAAATGACTCTGGTTGTTGTTACTAAAAAGAACGCACATGCAATGACACTGGTGGATCCATAGGTGGATTGTGAAATGAACACACATGCAATGACACTGGTGGATCCATAGGTGGTATGTGAGAAGAACACACATTTCAATGACTCTGGTTGTTGTTACTAAAAAGAACACACATGCAATGACACTGGTGGATCCATAGGTGGTATGTGAAGAGATCACACATGCAACGACACTGGTGGATCCATATGTGGTATGTGAAAAGAACACACATGCAAAATGACTGGTTGTTGTTACTAAAAAGAACACACATGCAATGACACTGGTGGATCTATATGTGGTATGTGAAAAGAACACACATACAATGACTCTGGTTGTTGTTAGTGAAAAGAACACACATGCAATGACACTGGTGGATCCATAGGTGGTATGTGAGAAGAACACACATGCAAAATGACTCTGGTTGTTATAACTAAAAAGAACGCACATGCAATGACACTGGTGGATCCATAGGTGGATTGTGAAATGAACACACATGCAATGACACTAGTGGATCCATAGGTGGTATGTGAGAAGAACACACATTTCAATGACTCTGGTTGTTGTTACTAAAAAGAACACACATGCAATGACAGTGGTGGATCCATAGGTGGTATGTGAAGAGATCACACATGTAAAATGAATCTGGTTGTTGTTACTAAAAGGAACACACATGCAAAATGACACTGGTGGGATCCATGCGTGGATTGTGAAAAGAAAACACATGCAATGACTCTGGTTGTTGTTACTAAAATAAACACACATGCAATGACACTGGTGGATCCATAGGTGGTATGTGAAGAGATCACACATGCAAAATGACTCTGGTTGTTGTTACTCAAAAGAACACACATGCAGTGACACTGGTGGATCCATGGGTGGATTGTGAAAATAATACACATTTCAATGACACTAGTGGATCCATAGCTGGATTGTGAAGAGAACACACATGCAATGACACTGGCTGTTGTTACTAAAAAGAACACACATGCAATGACACTGGTGGATCCATGGGTGGATTGTGAAAAAAGCACACATGCAATGACACTGGTGGATCCATAGGTGGTATGTGAAGAGATCACACATGCAATGACTCTGGTTGTTGTTAGTGAAAAGAACAAACCTGCAATTACACTGGTGGATCCATGTGTGGTCTCTGAAGAGAGCACACATTTCAATGACTCTTGTTGTTGTTACTAAAAAGAACACACATGCAATGACACTGGTGGATCCATAGGTAGATTATGAAATGAACACACATGCAATGACACTGGTGGATCCATAGGTGGTATGTGAGAAGAATACAAATTTCAATGACTCTGGTTGTTGTTACTAAAAAGAACACACATGCAATGACACTGGTGGATCAATAGGTGGTATGTGAAGAGAACACACATGTAAAATCACTCTGGTTGTTGTTACTGAAAAGAACACACATGCAAAATGACACTGGTGGGATCCATATGTGGTATGTGAGAAGAACACACATTTCAATGACTCTGGTTGTTGTTACTAAAAAGAACACACATGCAATGACACTGGTGGATCCATGGGTGGATTGTGAAAAGAGCACACATGCAACGACACTGGTGGATCCATATTTGGTATGTGAAAAGAACACACATGCAAAATGACTGGTTGTTGTTACTAAAAAGAACACACATGCAATGACACTGGTGGATCCATATGTGGTATGTGAAAAGAACACACATTTCAATGACTCGGGTTGTTGTTTGTTAAAAGAACACACATGCAATGACACTGGTGGATCCATAGGTGGTATGTGAGAAGAACACACATGCAAAATGACTCTGGTTGTTGTTACTAAAAAGAACGCACATGCAATGACACTACTGGATCCATAGGTGGATTGTGAAATGAACACACATGCAATGACACTGGTGGATCCATAGGTGGTATGTGAGAAGAACACACATTACAATGACTCTGGTTGTTGTTACTAAAAAGAACACACATGCAATGACAGTGGTGGATCCATAGGTGGTATGTGAAGAGATCACACATGCAAAAAGACTCTGGTTGTTGTTACTAAAAGGAACACATATGCAAAATGACACTGGTGGGATCCATGCGTGGATTGTGAAAAGAAAACACATGCAATGACTCTGGTTGTTGTTACTAAAAAGAACACACATGCAATGACACTGGTGGATCCATAGGTGGTATGTGAAGAGATCACACATGCAAAATGACTCTGGTTGTTGTTACTCAAAAGAACACACATGCAGTGACACTGGTGGATCCATGGGTGGATTGTGAAAATAATGCACATTTCAATGACACTAGTGGATCCATAGCTGGATTGTGAAGAGAACACACATGCAATGACACTGGTTGATGTTACTAAAAAGAACACACATGCAATGACACTGGTGGATCCATGGGTGGATTGTGAAAAGAGCACACATGCAATGACACTGGTGGATCCATAGGTGGTATGTGAAGAGATCACACATGCAATGACTCTGGTTGATGTTAGTGAAAAGAACACACATGCAATGACACTGGTAGATCCATGTGTGGTCTCTGAAGAGAGCACATATTTCAATGACACTTGTTGTTGTTAGTAAAAAGAACACACATGCAATGACACTGGTGGATCCATGTGTGGTATCTGAACAGAACACACATGCAATGACACTGGTTGTTGTTACTAAAAATAACACACATGCAATTACACTGGTGGATCCATATGTCGATTGTGAAGAGAACACACATGCAATGACACCGGTGGATCCATAGGTGGTATGTGAAAAGAACACACATGAAAAATGACTGGTTGTTGTTACTAAAAAGAACACACATGCAATAACAGTGGTGGATCCATGTGTGGTCTCTGTAGAGAACACGCATTTCAATGACACTAGTGGATCCATATGTGGTATGTGAAAAGAACACACATGCAATGACTCTGGTTGTTGTTAGTGAAAAGAACACACATGCAATGACACTGGTGGATCCATATGTGGTATGTGAGAAGAACACACATGCAAAATGACTCTGGTTGTTGTTACTAAAAAGAACGCACATGCAATGACACTGGTGGATACATAGGTGGATTGTGAAATGAACACACATGCAATGACACTGGCGAATCCATAGGTGGTATGTGAGAAGAACAAACATTTCAATGACTCTGGTTGTTGTTACTAAAAAGAACACAGATGCAATGACAGTGGTGGATCCATAGGTGGTATGTGAAGAGATCACACATGCAAAATGACTCTGGTTGTTGTTAGTGAAATGAACACCCATGCAATGACACTGCTGGATCCATAAGAGGTATGTGAGAAGAACACACATTTCAATGACTCTGGTTGTTGTTACTAAAAAGAACACACATGCAATGACACTGGTGGATCCATAGGTGGTATGTGAAGAGATCACACATGCGAAATGACTCTGGTTGTTGTTACTAAAAAGAACACACATGTAATGACACTGGTGGATCCATGGGTGGATTGTGAAAATAATACACATTTCAATGACACTGGTGGATCCATAGGTGGATTGTGAAGAGAACACACATGCAATGACACTGGTTGTTGTTACTAAAAAGAACACACATGCAATGACACTGGTGGATCCATGGGTGGATTGTGAAAAGAGCACACATCAATGACACTGGTGGATCCATAGGTGGTATGTGAAGAGATCACACATGCAATGACTCTGGTTGTTGTTAGTGAAAAGAACACACATGCAATGACACTGGTGGATCCATGTGTGGTCTCTGAAGAGAGCACACATTTCAATGACTCTTGTTGTTGTTACTAAAAAGAACACACATGCAATGACACTGGTGGATCCATAGATAGATTATGAAATGAACACACATGCAATGACACTGGTGGATCCATAGGTGGTATGTGAGAAGAACACACATTTCAATGACTCTGGTTGTTGTTACTAAAAAGAACACACATGCAATGACACTGGTGGATCAATAGGTGGTATGTGAAGAGAACACACATGCAAAATCACTCTGGTTGTTGTTACTAAAAAGAACACACATGCAAAATGACACTGGTGGGATCCATATGTGGTATGTGAGAAGAACACACATTTCAATGACTCTGGTTGTTGTTACTAAAAAGAACACACATGCAAAATGACACTGGTGGGATCCATAGGTGGTATGTGAAAAGAACACACATGCAAAATGACTCTGGTTGTTACTAAAAAGAACACACATGCAATGACACTGGTGGATCCATGGGTGGATTGTGAAAAGAGCACACATGCAATGACACTGGTGGATCCATATGTGCTATGTGAAAAGAACACACATGCAAAATGACTGGTTGTTGTTACTAAAAAGAACACACAAGCAATGACACTGGTGGATCCATGGGTGGATTGTGAAAAGAGCATACATGCAATGACACTGGTGGATCCATAGGCGGTATGTGAAGAGATCACACATGCAAAATGACTCTGGTTGTTGTTAGTGAAATGAACACACATGCAATGACACTGGTGGATCCATAGGTGGTATGTGAGAAGAACACACATTTCAATGACTCTGATTGTTGTTACTAAAAAGAACACACATGCAATGACACTGGTGGATCCATGGGTGGTATGTGAAGAGATCACAAATGCAAAATGACTCTAGTTGTTGTTACTAAAAAGAACACACATGCAAAATTTACTAGTGGGATCCATGGGTGGATTGTGAAAAGAAAACACGTGCAATGACACTGGTGGATCCATAGGTGGTATGTGAAAAGAACACACATGCAAAATGACTCTGGTTGTTACTAAAAAGAACACACCTGCAATGACACTGGTGGATCCATAGGTGGTATGTGAGAAGAACACACATGCAATGACACTGGTGATCCATATGTGGCATGTGAAACGAACACACATGCAATGTCTCTAGTTGTTGTTAGTGAAAAGAACACACATGCAATGACACTGGTGGATCCATATGTGGATTGTGAAGAGAACACACATGCAATGACACTGGTGGATCCATAGGTGGTATGTGAGAAGAACACACATTTCAATGACTCTGGTTGTTGTTACTAAAAAGAACACAGATGCAATGACACTGGTGGATCCATAGGTGGTATGTGAAGAGATCACACATGTAAAATATCTCTGGTTGTTGTTACTAAAAAGAACACACATGCAAAATGACACTGGTGGGATGTAACACCCTCAGAATCGGCCCTATGCAAGTTTTAGCGCTTCCCGCCAAACCCGCATAGAAATGATTCAAAGGTGCCCACCAGGCACTTGCGTGCGGGTGGAAAACGAAGTAATATCATTACACAATAGTCCTCGATGGAACCCACAAAACATATATATACCACAGCGACTCAAAGAGTCAAGAATACAGGTTTACAGTACAAAGATATAAATCACCTTGAAAACAATACAGCGTCCGAGTACGGACAAGATGCAAATTGAGCTAAGAGCCCTGAAGAATAACCAATGGCGTCCATAACCCTGCCCAGGCCAAGCCGGAAGGGTAACCCTGCTAACGACGTCGATCTCAAACCTGCTTAAACAAAAGGGGTGCCGACAAAGGGCAAAGGAAAAAGAGAGAGCGGTCAGTACTGAGGCCAGTACACGGCGAGACTAGAATTCGGCGGCCCTCGCCTACATAGGTATGGTGGACTGAGCGGCAGCGCGGCATACACTAACAACCTATAGAGACTCGAGATAACTGTCGGCTATCAGAGAGGGATAAGAAAGACCTATTCGGAACCAACCTGGTTCTACCACCAAACATACCCATCCTGGTATTTCCCCCTCGAGACCAAACGAGGAAGTCGACCGAGGAACTCACACAGTTGGCAGTTTTATTCATTCCGTTATAGTTGCGGCAATTACTAGTCAGGTATAGATAGTCATCCTGATATAATAAGCAGTGGGCACTTTTAATTAACCATTCCATTGTAGTTGCAACACTTACTAGTCAGATACAATTAGCATGAGATATTCCAAACCCAGCAGTTGTTGGTACTTTTATTTAGCCATTCCGTTGTGGTGAAGCTGATTACTAGTCATATCGGATACAAGTCAAATTATAACAGTAAACTTTAGTTATAGTTGTCTATGATCGAGAACTGTGCTCCAAGTCGTCCATAACCACGGACACGGCTTTTCGAAAAGATTTAACCCTGCAAGGGTGCACCAAAGTATCCACACGCACTTCGACCCTTTTTGCCAGATCAGTTAACATACACCCATCGGTATGTCGGCGGGGCCTAAGTCATGACGTTTCCCAGACCCAAAGCAAGTACATGGGGGCCACCCCACTAAGCTACCCGCAACGAAGTCGGCCGGTCTCCAGACGGACTCAGGGTTTGTGTAGAAAGTATGCATCGGGAACCCGAAAGTGTGACTGGGCTTGTCGATACATAAAACGTGTCATGGTCCTAAAAGACAGTGCTCCACGACAATCGTAAATAAGATAAAGCATGGCATAAGTACAGGATAGTAATAAAGCCCCAAACTACTTGTGGCCCCCGGTACAATACTTTGAAATCAGGTACTAATCGATGGGGGTGCCCACACACCCCACATGTGGTTAGCGCGCTCGATCTCGGAACAGGTGTCAAGAACTCGGGGTCCTACGGGACACCAGTGAGCGGTTAAAAACCAAAAATTGTCTATTACCCACCGGTGCCTCTGCATTTACCTACTTTCGATTTTAGTTATTAAACAGTAATTAAAGCCATGACCATCTCCAACATTAAACATGCGGCATACTCCAATAACTGTGGTACTTGACGACACGCAACAGCACTTGAGCAAGCGACTACGACGCGCAAGTCCAACTATCTACCAATCAACAGGTAATAGGATGTGTCCAAGGCAATATAAGGCTGCAAGGGATATCACGGGTGCGACAACTAGAGCATCGCAACACAGATAGCAATTGATCAACAGGAGGGAATAAATACTATAAAAGTAAGATAGGTAGAAAGGGGGAGATGCTCGCCTGAAAACATTGTCGAAGGTTCATCCGAAGATCGGGTCGACACTCGCATCAACTCATCGGCCTAATCCGTGAAGAAGCAAAGCACTAGAAGAAAACACCGAATGCACTATTTAATACTACGGCAGAAGATCGGGCATGATGCATGTATGATGTATGCCATGGCAAAGATGCGATGCAATTAGGCAATATTAAGCGGAACCGGGGTCCCGACATTTAATTAAACGGTTCAAGTTATTTATCTACCCCGCAAATTAAATGTTGTCTTATCAAGGTAAAAGTATAGCACCGGTTCGCTACACAAATTTAAATGGAACCACTATTAGACGAGATTCGTCCGCATATGGTCTCCATATTTAATTATTAGATGAGTCGACAACATTCCCCAAACCGCTATATGTATGCTAGCATGGCAATTTAATATGCAACAATTGTATATAGCATTTAATAAAAATAGGGGCTCGGATTTGGGATCACACATTGAGGGGTCTCGACGATCTTGGAGTTCACCGAGGGTTCGGGTCGGCGCACCGGGATCGGTCTTCGAGGTATCGAACATCGGATCCATGATGGAGTACTTGTCGTTCCATGAAGTGGAACTTGAGTCGGTGGCCTTCGGGCGACAATGCCTCTAGAAGATCTAGCGGGTACTTGACGGAATCGATCTTTGTCATCGGGAGCCATGTTAAAGATCTTGCGGTCGGTCGGTGGTGTTCGTGGATGGTTAGCCGATGGTCTTAGGTCGCACCGAACCGGAGTATCCCTAGTTCAACCTATAATCTTCAGAGGGCCACAGGGATACACAAACTCTGCGGCCCGGAGAAGCACGGCTGGAGCAGGTCAGGCGAGGAGGCGATGTCGAGCGGGTCGACGTCATCCGCTGGAAGATGAGGGTCCACGTCGCCCTGGACTGGGGGCCCGGGGAGGAGAGATTGCAGGGAGGAGGCGACACTAGGGTGACCGGAGCGCTCGAAGGGAGAGGGAGCAAGGCAGGGCGACACGCGAAAGCGGGCCGATGGCAGCTCGGCCGGGAGACGCGAGGAAGGCCCGGGAGAACGCTTGAGGAGGGAGTCGGCGCCGCCATCGGGCTTGGGCTCCCGCGGCCGCAGACAGGAGCTCGGGGAGGCGGCGTCCAAGGCGGTGGCGAGCGCGACTCAGGCGGCGGCCGGAGGACGGGGTGGAGGCGCTCGTCTGCGAGGGGGGTGACGGCGATTCCTGGCTGTGTGGAGGGTGGGGCCAAGGTGGCCAGGGCCAAGGAGGACCCGAGGCGGCGGGGTCGGGCTGCCTTGGGAGGTCAAGGAGAACGCAAGGACGAGAGGAGGTGAGGCGCAGTGGCGAACGACGAGGGGCGAGGGCGTCTGGGCGGTGTAGAGGAGGTGCTCGGGTAGCGGCGGCGGTCGACGCGGCTCTGCCCGCGGGAGGAAGAGGGGGTGGTGATGGCGGTTTTCGGGGAGGAAGAGGTGGGCGGCGGCGCTGCACTGGAGGAAGCAGAGGGAGGCGGTTCGATGTGCAGGCCGGCGGCAGGGGCGTGGATCTGGCGAGAGGGCGGCTGGCGGTGACAGGGTGGAGGCGAGGTGGCCGGCGGCGGGCGTCGCCGGAGGGTGGGCGGTGGCTCCGTCGAAAAGGAGGCCGTCGCTCGGGAGGCCGAAGAGGTGGCAGGGAGACGCAGCAAGCGGCGGCAAGAAGTGGGACCTTGAGCTCCTGGCGGTGGCGGAGGAGGAGGAGCCCCACGGGCAGGGAGGACGAAGCGGGGAAGGAGGCGTGCGGGGGTGGCTTCGCGTGGGGGAGAAGAGAGCCAGGGGAGGGAGCGGGGTTGGGGTGGGCCAGGGAAGAGAGAGAGAGGGGGGAGGGGATCGAGGCCAGGGGTTGTCGGGTGGTTAGCGGCTGGTGTCCACAGGCGACGCTGGGAGGCGCGCCAGTGGTGGTGGGCCCGACTTCGAGGGAAAACGGGCAGTGGGGTGAAGCACAGGCGGAGTTCAGGGAACAGTGGTGTGGGGCTGAGGTGGAGGGCTGGGGCGATGTGGCGAGCACTGATTGGGTGGGGTTTTTGGCCAGGGGGATGTGGCGAGCCGTGAGTGGCTGTGGTGATGTGGAGGGGGCTGGGTAGACTAGGATTGAGTAGATCTAGGTGGAATAGGTTTTGGGAAGACTGGTTTTTGTACTGGCGATGGCCGACTGGGTCAGATCGGCCCGGTACGGCTGTCCCCTAAAATAAACTAAATATTTAATTATTTAATCCGGGGCTTTTGAAAACCGTTGGTAGCCAAAACAAAATACATCCGGAGACCCAGGTTTTGATTTGAATTAAAGACGGGGTATTTAGAAAACAATAAAAGACTTTTTCGAAATAGTTTTGGACAAAACCATGCATGATGATGACGATGCAATGCACAAAAACAACGCGATTTTCTAGTAGTGGTTTTGCGGGGCGCCACATGGGATCCATGGGTGTATTGTGAAAAGAAAACACATGCAATGACACTGGTGGATCCATAGGTGGTATGTGAAAAGAACACACATGCAAAATGATTCTGGTTGTTACTAAAAATAACACACATGCAATGACACTGGTGGATCAATAGGTGGTATGTGAGAAGAACACACATGCAATGACACTGGTGATCCATATGTCGTATGTGAAAAGAACACACATGCAATGACTCTGGTTGTTGTCAGTGAAAAGAACACACATGCAATGACACTGGTGGATCCATGTGTGGCCTGTGAAGAGAGCACACATTTCAATGACTCTGGTTGTTGTTAGTGAAAAGAACACACATGCAATGACACAGGTGGATCCATGTGTGGTCTCTGAAGAGAGCACACATTTCAATGACTCTTGTTGTTAGTAAAAAGAACACACATGCAATGACACTGGTGGATCCATGTGTGGTCTCTGAAGACAGCACACATGCAATGACAATGGTGGATCCATGTGTGGTCTCTAAAGAGAGCACACATGCAAAATGACTCTGGTTGTTGTTACTAAAAAGAACACACATGCAAAATGACAGTGGTGGGATCCATAGGTGGTATGTGAAAAGAACACACATGCCAAATGACTCTGGTTGTTGTTACTAAAAAGAACACACATGCAATGACACTGGTGGATCCATGGGTGGATTATGAAAAGAGCACACATTCAATGACACTGGTGGATCCATATGTGGTATGTGAAAAGAACACACATGCAAAATGAGTGGTTGTTGTTACTAAAAAGAACACACATGCAATGACACTGGTGGATCCATGAGTGGATTGTGAAAAGAGCACACATGCAATGACACTGGTGGATCCATAGGCGGTATGTGAACAGATCACACATGCAAAATGACTCTAGTTGTTGTTAGTGAAATGAACACACATGCAATGAAACTGGTGGATCCATAGGTGGTATGTGAGAAGAAAACACATTTCAATGACTCTGGTTGTTGTTACTAAAAAGAACACACATGCAATGACACTAGTGGATCCATAGGTGGTATGTGAAGAGATCACACATGCAAAATGACTCTGGTTGTTGTTACTAAAAATAACACACATGCAAAATGACACTGGTGGGATCTATGGGTGGATTGTGAAAAGAAAACACATGCAATGACACTGGTGGATCCATAGGTGGTATGTGAAAAGAACACACATGCAAAATGACTCTGGTTGTTACTAAAAAGAACACACATACAATGACACTGGTGGATCCATAGGTGGTATGTGAAAAGAACACACATGCAATGACACTGGTGATCCATATGTATTATGTGAAAAGAACACACATGCAATGACTCTGGTTGTTGTTAGTGAAAAGAACACACATGCAATGACACTAGTGGATCCATGTGTGGTCTCGTAAGAGAGAACACATTTCAATGACTTGTTGTTGTTGTTAGTAAAAAGAATACACATGCAATGACACTGGTGCATCCATGTGTGGTCGCTGAAGAGAGCACACATTTCAATGACTCTTGTTGTTGTTAGCAAAAAGAACACACATGCAATGACACTGGTGGATCCATGTGTGGTCTCTAAAGAGAGCACACATGCAATGACACTGGTTGTTGTTACTAAAAAGAACACATGGAATGAGACTGATGGATCCATAGGCGGATTGTGAAGAGAACACACATGCAATGACACTGGTGGATCCATAGGTGGTATGTGAAGAGAACACACATGCAAAATTACTCTGGTTGTTGTTACTAAAAAGAACACACATGCAAAATGACACTGGTGGGATCCATAGGTGGTATGTCAAAAGAACACACATGCAAAATGACTCTAGTTGTCGTTACTAAAAAGAACACACATGCAATGACACTGGTGGATCCATGTGTGGTCTCTGAAGAGAGCACACATTTCAATGACTCTTGTTGTTGATAGTAAAAAGAACACACATGCAATGTCACTGGTGGATCCATGTGTGGTCTCTGAAGAGAGCACACATGCAATGACACTGGTTGTTGTTACTAAAAAGAACACATCCAATGACACTGGTGGATCCATAGGTGGATTGTGAAGAGAACACACATGCAAGGACACTGGTGGATCCATAGGTGGTATGTGAAGAGAACACACATGCAAAATGACTCTGGTTGTTGTTACTAAAAAGAACACACATGCAAAATGACACCGGTGGGATCCATATGTGGTATGTGAGAAGAACACACATTTCAATGACTCTGGTTGTTGTTACTAAAAAGAACACACATGCAATGACACTGGTGGATCCATGTGTGGATTGTGAAAAGAGCACACATGCAATGACACTGGTGGATCCATATGTGGTATGTGAAAAGAACACACATGCAATGACTCTGGTTGTTGTTAGTGAAAAGAACACACATGCAATGACACTGGTGGATCCATAGGTGGTATGAGAGAAGAACACACATGCAAAATGACTCTGGTTGTTGTTACTAAAAAGAACGCACATGCAATGACACTGGTGGAAACATAGGTGGATTGTGAAATGAACACACATGCAATGACACTGGTGGATCCATAGGTGGTATGTGAGAAGAACACACATTTCAATGACTCTGGTTGTTGTTACTAAAAAGAACACACATGCAATGACAGTGGTGGATCCATAGGTGGTATGTGAAGAGATCACACATGCAAAATGACTCTGGTTGTTGTTAGTGAAATGAACACCCATGCAATGACACTGCTGGATCCAAAAGAGGTATGTGAGAAGAACACACATTTCAATGACTCTGGTTGTTGTTACTAAAAAGAACACACATGCAATGACACTGGTGGATCCATAGGTGGTATGTGAAGAGATCACACATGCAAAATGACTCTGGTTGTTGTTACTAAAAAAACACATGTAAAGACACTGGTGGATCCATGGGTGGATTTTGAAAATAATACACATTTCAATAACACTGGTGAATCCATAGGTGGATTGTTAAGAGAAGACAGATGCAATGACACTGGTTGTTGTTACTAAAAAGAACACACATGCAATGACACTGGTGGATCCATGGGTGGATTGTGAAAAGAGCACACATGCAATAACACTGGTGGATCCATAGGTGGTATGTGAAGAGATCACACATGCAATGACTCTGGTTGTTGTTAGTGAAAAGAACACACATGCAATGACACTGGTGGATCCATGTGTGGTCTCTGAAGAGAGCACACATTTCAGTGACTCTTGTTGTTGTTACTAAAAAGAACACACATGCAATGACACTGGTGGATCCATAGGTAGATTATGAAATGAACACACATGCAATGACACTGGTGGATCCATAGGTGGTATATGAGAAGAACACAAATTTCAATGACTCTGGTTGTTGTTACTAAAAAGAACACACATGCAATGACATTGGTGGATCAATAGGTGGTATGTGAAGAGAACACACATGCAAAATCACTCTGGTTGTTGTTACTGAAAAGAACACACATGTGAAATGACACTGGTGGAATCCATATGTGGTATGTGAGAAGAACACACATTTCAATGACTCTGGTTGTTGTTACTAAAAAGAACACACATGCAATGACACTGGTGGATCCATGGGTGGATTGTGAAAAGAGCACACATGCAACGACACTGGTGGATCCATATGTGGTATGTGAAAAGAACACACATGCAAAATGACTGGTTGTTGTTACTAAAAAGAACACACATGCAATGACACTGGTGGATCCATATGTGATATGTGAAAAGAACACACATACAATGACTCTGGTTGTTGTTAGTGAAAAGAACACACATGCAATGACACTGGTGGATCCATAGGTGGTATGTGAGAAGAACACACATGCAAAATGACTCTGGTTGTTATAACTAAAAAGAACGCACATGCAATGACACTGGTGGATCCATAGGTGGATTGTGGAATGAACACACATGCAATGACACTGGTGGATCCATAGGTGGTATGTGAGAAGAACACACATTTCAATGACTCTGGTTGTTGTTAGTAAAAAGAAAACACATGCAATGACACTGGTGGATCCATAGGTGGTATGTGAAGAGATCACACATGCAAAATGACTCTGGTTGTTGTTACTAAAAGGAACACACATGCAAAATGACACTGGTGGGATCCATGCGTGGATTGTGAAAAGAAAACACATGCAATGACTCTGGTTGTTGTTACTAAAAAGAACACACATGCAATGACACTGGTGGATCCATAGGTGGTATGTGAAGAGATCACACATGCAAAATGACTCTGGTTGTTACTCAAAAGAACACACATGCAATGACACTGGTGGATCCATGGGTGGATTGTGAAAATAATACACATTTCAATGACACTAGTGGATCCATAGCTGGATTGTGAAGAGAACACACATGCAATGACACTGGTTGTTGTTACTAAAAAGAACACACATGCAATGACACTGGCGGATCCATGGGTGGATTGTGAAAAGAGCACACATGCAATGACACTGGTGGATCCATAGGTGGTATGTGAAGAGATCACACATGCAATGACTCTGGTTGATGTTAGTGAAAAGAACACACATGCAATGACACTGGTGGATCCATGTGTGGTCTCTGAAGAGAGCACATATTTCAATGACTCTTGTTGTTCTTAGTAAAAAGAACACACATGCAATGACACTAGTGGATCCATGTGTGGTATCTGAAGAGAACACACATGCAATGACACTGGTTGTTGTTACTAAAAAGAACACACATGCAACTACAATGGTGGATCCATATGTCGATTGTGAAGAGAACACACATGCAATGACACCGGTGGATCCACAAGTGGTATGTGAAAAGAACACACATGAAAAATGACTGGTTGTTGTTACTAAAAAGAACACACATGCAATAACAGTGGTGGATCCATGTGTGGTCTCTGTAGAGAACACGCATTTCAATGACACTAGTGGATCCATATGTGGTATGTGAAAAGAACACACATGCAATGACTCTGGTTGTTGTTAGTGAAAAGAACACACATGCAATGACACTGGTGGATCCATAGGTGGTATGTGAGAAGAACACACATGCAAAATGACTCTGGTTGTTGTTACTAAAAAGAACGCACATGCAATGACACTGGTGGATACATAGGTGGATTGTGAAATGAACACACATGCAATGACACTGGCGAATCCATAGGTGGTATGTGAGAAGAACACACATTTCAATGACTCTGGTTGTTGTTACTAAAAAGAACACACATGCAATGACAGTGGTGGATCCATAGGTGGTATGTGAAGAGATCACACATGCAAAATGACTCTGGTTGTTGTTAGTGAAATGAACACCCATGCAATGACACTGCTGGATCCATAAGAGGTATGTGAGAAGAACACACATTTCAATGACTCTGGTTGTTGTTACTAAAAAGAACACACATGCAATGACACTGGTGGATCCATAGGTGGTATGTGAAGAGATCACACATGCGAAATGACTCTGGTTGTTGTTACTAAAAAGAACACACATGTAATGACACTGGTGGATCGATGGGTGGATTGTGAAAATAATACACATTGCAATGACACTAGTGGATCCATAGGTGGATTGTGAAGAGAACACACATGCAATGACACTGGTTGTTGTTACTAAAAAGAACACACATGCAATGACACTGGTGGATCCATGGGTGGATTGTGAAAAGAGCACACATGCAATGACACTGGTGGATCCATAGGTGGTATGTGAAGAGATCACACATGCAATGACTCTGGTTGTTGTTAGTGAAAAGAACACACATGCAATGACACTGGTGAATCCATGTGTGGTCTCTGAAGAGAGCACACATTTCAATGACTCTTGTTGTTGTTACTAAAAAGAACACACATGCAATGACACTGGTGGATCCATATGTAGATTATGAAATGAACACACATGCAATGACACTGGTGGATCCATAGGTGGTATGTGAGAAGAACACATATTTCAATGACTCTGGTTGTTGTTACTAAAAAGAACACATATGCAATGACAATGGTGGATCAATAGGTGGTATGTGAAGAGAACACACATGCAAAATCACTCTGGTTGTTGTTACTAAAAAGAACACACATGCAAAATGACACTGGTGGGATCCATATGTGGTATGTGAGAAGAACACACATTTCAATGACTCTGGTTGTTGTTACTAAAAAGAACACACATGCAATGACACTGGTGGATCCATGGGTGGATTGTGAAAAGAGCACACATGGAACGACACTGGTGGATCCATATGTGGTATGTGAAAAGAACACACATGCAAAATGAATGGTTGTTGTTACTAAAAAGAACACACATGCAATGACAGTGGTGGATCCATATGTGGTATGTGAAAAGAACACACATACAATGACTCTGGTTGTTGTTAGTGAAAAGAACACACATGCAATGACACTGGTGGATCCATAGGTGGTATGTGAGAAGAACACACATGCAAAATGACTCTGGTTGTTATAACTAAAAAGAACGCACATGCAATGACACTGGTGGATCCATAGGTGGATTGTGAAATGAACACACATGCAATGACACTGGTGGATCCATAGGTGGTATGTGAGAAGAACACACATTTCAATGACTCTGGTTGTTGTTACTAAAAAGAAAACACATGCAATGACACTGGTGGATCCATAGGTGGTATGTGAAGAGATCACACATGCAAAATGACTCTGGTTGTTGTTACTAAAAGGAACACACATGCAAAATGACACTGGTGGGATCCATGCGTCGATTGTGAAAAGAAAACACATGCAATGACTATGGTGTTGTTACTAAAAAGAACACACATGCAATGACACTGGTGGATCCATAGGTGGTATGTGAAGAGATCACACATGCAAAATGACTCTGGTTGTTGTTACTCAAAAGAACACACATGCAATGACACTAGTGGATCCATGGGTGGATTGTGAAAATAATACACATTTCAATGACACTACTGGATCCATAGCTGGATTGTGAAGAGAACACACTTGCAATGACACTGGTTGTTGTTACTAAAAAGAACACACATGCAATGACACTGGTGGATCCATGGGTGGATTGTGAAAACAGCACACATGCAATGACACTGGTGGATCCATAGGTGGTATGTGAAGAGATCACACATGCAATGACTCTGGTTGATGTTAGTGAAAAGAACACACATGCAATGACATTGGTGGATCCATGTGTGGTCTCTGAAGAGAGCACACATTTCAATGACTCTTGTTGTTGTTAGTAAAAAGAACACACATGCAATGACACTAGTGGATCCATGTGTGATATCTAAAGAGAACACACATGCAATGACACTGGTTGTTGTTACTAAAAAGAACACACATGCAATTACACTGGTGGATCCATATGTCGATTGTGAAGAGAACACACATGCAATGACACCGGTGGATCCATAGGTGGTATGTGAAAAGAACACACATGCAAAATGACTCGTTGATGTTACTAAAAAGAACACACATGCAATGACACTGGTGGATCCATAGGTGGATTATGAAGTGAACACACATGCAATGACACTGGTGGATCCATAGGTGGTATGTGAGAAGAACACACATTTCAATGACTCTAGTTGTTGTTACTAAAAATAAACCACATGCAATGACTCTGGTGGATCAATAGGTGGTATGTGAAGAGATCACACATGCAAAATAACTCTGGTTGTTGTTACTAAAAAGAACACACATGCAAAATGACACTGGTGGGATCCATGGGTGGATTGTGAAAAGAAAACACATGCAATGACACTGGTGGATCCATAGGCGGTATGTGAAAATAACACACATGCAAAATGAATCTGGTTGTTACTAAAAAGAACACACATGCAATGACACTGGTGGATCCATAGGTGGTATGTGAGAAGAACACACATGCAATAACACTGGTGATCCATATGTGGTATGTGAACAGAACACACATGCAATGACTCTGGTTGTTGTTAGTGAAAAGAACACACATGCAATGACACTGGTGGATCCATGTGTGGTCTCTGAAGAGAGCACACATTTCAATGACTCTTGTTGTTGTTAGTAAAAAGAACAAACATGCAATGACACTGGTGGATCCATGTGCACATGCAATGCCACTTGTTGTTGTTAATAAAAAGAACACATGCAATGACACTGGTGGATCCATGGGTGGTTTGTGAAGAGAGCACACATGCAATGACACTGGTGGATCCATAGGTGGTATGTGAAAAGAACACACATCCAAAATGACTGGTTGTTGTTAGTGAAAAGAACATACATGCAATGACACTGGTGGATCCATGTGTGGTCTCTGTAGAGAACACGCATTTCAATGACACTAGTGGATCCATATGTGGTATGTGAAAAGAACACACATGCAATGAATCTGGTTGTTGTTAGTGAAAAGAACACACATGCAATGACACTGGTGATCCATAGGTGGTATGTGAAAAGAACACACATGCAAAATGACCCTAGTTGTTGTTACTAAAAAGAACACACATGCAATGACACCGGTGGATCCATGTGTGGTCTCTGAAGAGAGCACACATTTCAATGACTCTTGTTGTTGTTATTAAAAAGAACACACATGCAATGACACTGGTGGATCCATGTGTGGTCTTTGAAGAGAGCACACATGCAATGACACTGGTTGTTGTTACTAAAAATAACACATGCAATGACACTGGTGGATCCATAGGTGGATTGTGATGAGAACACACATGCAATGCACTGGTGGATCCATAGGTGGTATGTGAAGAGAACACACATGCAAAATGACTCTGGTTGTTGTTACTAAAAAGAACACACATGCAAAATGACACTGGTGGGATCCATATGTGGTATGTGAGAAGAACACACATTTCAATGACTCTGGTTGTTGTTACTAAAAAAACACACATGCAATGACACTGGTGGATCCATGGGTGGATTGTGAAAAGAGCACACATGCAATGACACTGGTGGATCCATATGTGGTATGTGAAAAGAACACACATGCAAAATGACTGGTTGTTGTTACTAAAAAGAACACACATGCAATGACACTGGTGGATCCATATGTGGTATGTGAAAAGAACACACATGCAATGACTCTGGTTGTTGTTAGTGAAAAGAACACACATGCAATGACACTGGTGGATCCATAGGTGGTACGTGAGAAGAACACACATGCAAAATGACTCTGGTTGTTGTTACTAAAAAGAACACACATGCAATGACACTGGTGGATCCATAGGTGGATTTCGAAATGAACACACAAGCAATGACACTGGTGGATCCATAGGTGGTATGTGAGAAGAACACACATTTCAATGACTCTGATTGTTGTTACTAAAAAGAAAACACATGCAATGACACTGGTGGATCCATAGGTGGTATGTGAAGAGATCACACATGCAAAATGACTCTGGTTGTTGTTATTGAAATGAACACACATGCAATGACACTGGTGGATCCATAGGTGGTATGTGAGAAGAACACACATTGCAATGACTCTGGTTGTTGTTACTAAAAAGAACACACATGCAATGACACTGGTGGATCCATAGGTGGTATGTGAAGAGATCACACATGCAAAATTACTCGGGTTGTTGTTACTAAAAAGAACACACATGCAATGACACTGGTGGATCCATGGGTGGATTGTGAAAATAATACACATTTCAAAGACACCAGTGGATCCATAGGTGGATTGTGAAGAGAACACACATGCAATGACACTGGTTGTTGTTACTAAAAAGAACACACATGCAATGGCACTGGTGGATCCATGGGTGGATTGTGAAAAGAACACACATGCAATGACACCGGTGGATCCATAGGTGGTATGTGAAGAGATCACACATGTAAAATGACTCTGGTTGTTGTTACTAAAAAGAACACACATGCAATGATACTAGTGGACCCATGGGTGGATTGTGAAAATAATACAGATTTCAATGACACTAGTGGATCCATAGGTGGATTGTGAAGAGAACACACATGCAATGACACTGGTTGTTGTTAGTAAAAAGAACACACATGCAATGAAACTGGTGGATCCATGGGTGGATTGTGAAAAGAGCACACATGCAATGACACTGGTAGATCCATAGGTGCTATGTGAAGAGATCACACATGCAATGACTCTGGTTGTTGTTAGTGAAAAGAACACACATGCAATGACATTGTTGGATCCATGTGTGGTCTCTGAAGAGAGCACACATTTCAATGACTCTTGTTGTTGTTAGTAAAAAGAACACACATGCAATGACACTGGTGGTCCATGTGTGGTCTCTTAAGAGAACACACATGAAATGACACTGGTTGTTGTTATTAAAAAGAACACACATGCAATGACACTGGTGGATCCATAGGTGGATTGCGAAGAGAACACACAGTGAAAGACACTGGTGGATCCATAGGTGGTATGTGAAAAGAACACACATGCAAAATGACTGGTTGTTGTTACTATAAACAACACACATGCAATAACACTGGTGGATCCATGTGTGGTCTCTATAGAGAACACGCATTTCAATGACACTGGTGGATCCATATGTGGTATGTGAAAAGAACACACATGCAATGACACTGGTTGTTGTTAGTGAAAAGAACACACATGCAATGACACTGGTGGATCCATAGGTGGTATGTGAGAAGAACACACATGCAAAATGACTCTGGTTGTTGTTACTAAAAAGAACACACATGCAATGACACTGGTGGATCCATAGGTGGATTATGAAATGAACACACATGCAATGACACTGGTGGATCCATAGGTGGTATGTGAGAAGAACACACATTTCAATGACTCTGGTTGTTGTTACTAAAAAGAACACACATGCAATGACACTGGTGGATCCATAGGTGGTATGTGAAGAGATCACACATGCAAAATAACTCTGGTTGTTGTTACTAAAAAGAACACACATGCAAAATGACACTGGTGGGATCCATGGGTGGATTGTGAAAAGAAAACACATGCAATGACACTGGTGGATCCATAGGTGGTATGAGAAAAGAACACACATGCAAAATGAGTCTGGTTGTTACTAAAAAGAACACACATGCAATGACACTGGTGGATCCATAGGTGGTATGTGAGAAGAACGCACATGCAATGACACTGGTGATCCATATGTGGTATGTGAAAAGAACACACATGCAATGACTCTGGTTGTTGTTAGTGAAAAGAACACACGTGCAATGACACTGGTGGATCCATGTGTGGTCTCTGAAGAGAGCACACATTTCAATGACTCTTGTTGTTGTTATTAAAAAGAACACACATGAAATGACACTGGTGGATCCATGTGTGGTCTCTGAAGAGAGCACACATGCAATGCCACTGGTTGTTGTTACTAAAAAGAACACATGCAATGACACTGTTGGATCCATGGGTGGATTGTGAAGAGAGCACACATGCAATGACACTGGTGGATCCATAGGTCGTATGTGAAAAGAACACACATGCAAAATTACTGGTTGTTGTTAGAGAAAAGAACACACATGCAATGGCACTGGTGGATCCATGTGTGGTCGCTGTAAAGAACACGCATTTCAATGACACTGGTGGATCCATATGTGGTATGTGAATAGAACACACATGCAATGAATCTGGTTGTTGTTAGTGAAAATAACACACATGCAATGACACTGGTGGATCCATAGGTGGTATGTGAGAAGAACACACATGCAAAATGACTCTGGTTGTAGTTACTAAAAAGAACTCACAAGCAATGACACTGGTGGATCCATAGGTGGATTATGAAAAGAATGCACATGCAATGACACTGGTAGATCCATAGGTGGATTGTGAAATGAACACACATGCAATGACACTGGTGGATCCATAGATGGTATGTGAGAAGAACAGACATTTCAATGACTCTGATTGTTGTTACTAAAAAGAACACACATGCAATGACACTGGTGGATCCATAGGTGGTATGTGAAGAGATCACACATGCAAAATGACTCTGGTTGTTGTTAGTGAAATGAACACACATGCAATGACACTGGTGGATCCATAGGTGGTATGTGAGAAGAACACACATTTCAATGACTCTGGTTGTTGTTACTAAAAAGAACACACATGCAATGACACTAGTGGATCTATAGGTGGTATGTGAAGATATCACACATGCAAAATGACTCTGGTTGTTGTTACTAAAAAGAACACACATGCAATGACACTGGTCCATTCATGGGTGGGTTGTGAAAATAATACACATTTTAATGACACTGGTGGATCCATAGGTGGATTGTGAAGAGAACACACATGCAATGACACTGGTTGTTGTTAGTAAAAAGAACACACATGCAATGACACTGGTGGATCCATGGGTGGATTGTGAAAAGAGCACACATGCAATGACACTGGTGGATCCATAGGTGGTATGTGAAGAGGTCACACATGCAATGACCCTGGTTGTTGTTAGTGAAAAGAACACACATGCAATGACACCGGTGGATCCATGTGTGGTCTCTGAAGAGAGCACACATTTCAATGACTCTTGTTGTTGTTAGTAAAAAGAACACACATGCAATGACACTGGTGGATCCATGTGTGCTCTCTGAAGAGAACACACATGCAATGCCACTGGTTGTTGTTACTAAAAAGAACACACATGCAATGACACTGTGGATCCATGGGTGGATTGTGAAGAGAGCACACATGCAATGACACTGGTGGATCCATAGGTGGTATGTGAGAAGAACACACATGCAAAATGACTGGTTGTTGTTAGTGAAAAGAATACACATGCAATGACACTGGTGGATCCATAGGTGGTATGTGAGAAGAACACACATGCAAAATGACTCTGGTTGTTGTTACCAAAAACAACACACATGCAATGATACTGGTGGATCCATAGGTGGATTATGAAATGAACACACATGCAATGACACTGGTGGATCCATAGGTGGTATGTGAGAAGAACACACATTTCAATGACTCTGGTTGTTGTTACTAAAAAGAACACACATGCAATGACACTGGTTGATCCATAGGTGGTATGTGAAGAGATCACACATGCAAAATGACTCTGGTTGTTGTTGCTAAAAAGAACACACATGCAATGACACTGGTCGATCCATGGGTGGATTGTGAAAATAATACACATTTCAATGACACTGGTGGATACATAGGTGGATTGTGAAGAGAACACACATGCAATGACACTGGTTGTTGTTACTAAAAAGAACACACATGCAATGACACCGGTGGATCCATAGGTGGTATGTGAAGAGATCACACATGCAATGACTCTGGTTGTTGTTAGTGAAAAGAACACAGATGCAATGACACTGGTGGATCCATGTGTGGTCTCTAAAGAGAGCACACATATCAATGACTCTTGTTGTTGTTAGTAAAAAGAACACACATGCAATGACACTGGTGGATCCATGTGTGGTCTCTGAAGAGAACACACATGCAATGACACTGGTTGTGGTTACTAAAAAGAACACACATGCAATGACACTGGTGGATCCATGGGTGGATTGTGAAGAGAGCACACATGGAATGACACTGGTGGATCCATAGGTGGTATGTGAAAAGAACACACATGCAAAATGACTGGTTGTTGTTAGTGAAAAGAACACACATGCAATGACACTGGTGAATTCATGTGTGGTCTCTATAGAGAACACGCATTTAAATGACACTGGTGGATCCATATGTGGTATGTGAAAAGAACACACATGCAATGACTCTAGTTGTTGTTAGTGAAAAGAATACACATGCAATGACACTGGTGGATCCATAGGTGGTATGTGAGTAGAACACACATCCAAAATGACTCTGGTTGTTGTTATTAAAAAGAACACACATGCAATGACACTGGTAGATCCATAGGTGGATTATGAAATGAACACATATGCAATGACACTGGTGGATTCATAGGTGGTATGTGAGAAGAACACACATTTCAATGACTCTGGTTGTTTTTACTAAAAAGAACACACATGCAATGACACTCGTGGATCCATAGGTGGTATGTGAAGAGATCACACATGCAAAATGACTCTGGTGGTTGTTACTAAAAGGAACACACATGCAAAATGACACTAGTGGGATCCTTGCGTGGATTGTGAAAAGAAAACACATGCAATGACACTGGTGGAACCATAGGTGGTATGTGAAAAGAACACACATGCAAAATGACTCTGGTTGTTACTAAAAAGAACGCACATGCAATGACACTGGTGGATCTATAGGTGGTATGTGAGAAGGACACACATGCAATGACACTGGTGATCCATATGTGGTATGTGAAAAGAACACACATGCAATGACTCTGGTTGTTGTTAGTGAAAATAACACATATGCAATGACACTGGTGGATCCATGTGTGGTCTCTGAAGAGAGCACACATTTCAATGACTCTTGTTGTTGTTAGTGAAAAGAACACACATGCAATGACACTGGTGGATCCATGTGTGGTCTCTGAAGAGAGCACACATGCAATGACACTGGTTGTTACTAAAAAGAACACATGCAATGACACTGGTGGATCCATAGGTGGATTGTGAAGAGAACACACATGCAATGACACTGGAGGATCCATAGGTGGTATGTGAAGAGAACACACATGCAAAATGACTCTGGTTGTTGTTACTAAAAAGAACACACATGCAAAATGACACTAGTGGTATCCATAGGTGGTATGTGAAAAGAACACACATGCAAAATGACTCTGGTTGTTGTTTCTAAAAATAACACACATGCAATGACATTGGTGGATCCATGGGTGGATTGTGAAAAGAGCACACATGCAAAATGACTGGTTGTTGTTACTAAAAAGAACACACATGCAATGTCACTGGTGGATCCATGGATGGATTGTGAAAAGAGGGCACATGCAATGACACTGGTGGATCCATAGGTGGTATGTGAAGAGATCACACATGCAAAATGACTTGTTGTTGTTAGTGAAATGAACACACATGCAATGACACTGGTGGATCCATAGGTGGTATGTGAGAAGAACACACATTTCAATGACTCTGGTTGTTGTTACTAAAAAGAACACACAATGACACCGGTGGATCCATGGGTAGTAGTGAAAATAATACACATTTCAATGACACTGTGGATCCATAGGTGGTATGTGAAAAGAACACACATGCAAAATGACTGGTTGTTGTTACTAAAATAACACACATGCAATGACACCGGTGGATCCATAGGTGGTATGTGAAGAGAGCACACATGCAAAATGACTCTAGTTGTTACTAAAAAGAACACACATGCAATGACACTGGTGGATCCATAGGTGGTATGTGAGAAGAACACACATGCAAAATGACTCTGGTTGTTTTTACTAAAAACAACACACATGCAATGACACTGGTGGATCCATAGGTGGTATGTGAGAAGAACACACATTTCATTGACTCTGGTTGTTGTTACTAAAAAGAACACACATGCAATGACACTGGTGGATCCATAGGTGGTATGTGAAGAGATCACACATGCAAAATGACTCTGGTTGTTACTAAAAAGAACACACATGCAATGACACCGTCGATCCAAGGGTGGTTTTTTAAAATAATACACATTTCAATGACACTGGTGGATACATAGGTGGATTGTGAAGAGAACACACATGCAATGACACTGGTTGTTGTTACTAAAAAGAACACACATGCAATGACACTGGTGGATCCATAGGTGGTATGTGAAGAGATCACACATGCAATGACTCTGGTTGTTGTTAGTGAAAAGAACATAGATGCAATGACACTGGTGGATCCATGTGTGGTCTTTGAAGAGAGCACACATTTCAAGGACTCTGTTGTTGTTAGTAAAAAGAACACACATGCAATGACATGGTGGATCCATGTGGTCTGAAGAACACACATGCAATGACACTGGTTGTGGTTACTAAAAAGAACACACATGCAATAACACTGTGGATCCATGGGTGGATTGTGAAGAACACACATGCAATGACACTGGTGGATCCATAGGTGGTATGTGAAAACAACACACGTGCAAAATGACTGGTTGTTGTTAGTGAAAAGAACACACATGCGATGACACTGGTGAATCCATGTGTGGTCTCTATAGCGAACACGCATTTCAATGACACTGGTGGATCCATATGTGGTATGTGAAAAGAACACACATGCAATGACTCTAGTTGTTTTTAGTGAAAAGAACACACATGCAATGACACTGGTGGATTCATAGGTTGTATGTGAGAAGAACACACATGCAAAATGACTCTTGTTGTTGTTACTAAAAAGAACACACATGCAATGACACTGGTAGATCCATAGGTGGATTATGAAATGAACACACATGTAATGACACTGGTGGATTCATAGGTGTTATGTGAGAAGAACACACATTTCAATGACTCTGGTTGTTGTTACTAAAAAGATCACACATGCAATGACACTGTGGATCCATAGGTGGTATGTGAAGAGATCACACATGCAAAATGACTCTGGTTGTTACTAAAAGAACACACATGCAAAATGACACTGTGGGATCCATGCATGGATTGTGAAAAGAAAACACATGCAATGACACTGGTGGAACCATAGGTGTATGTGAAAAGAACACACATGCAAATGACTCTGGTTGTTACTAAAAAGAACACACATGCAATGACACTGGTGGATCCATAGGTGGACTGTGAAGAGAACACACATGCAATGACACTAGTGTATCCATATGTGGTATGTGAAAAGAACACATGCAATGACTCTAGTTGTTGTTAGTGAAAAGAACACATATGCAATGACACTGGTGGATCCATGTGTGGTCTCTGAAGAGAGCACACATTTCAATGACTCTTGTTGTTGTTAGTGAAAAGAACACACATGCAATGACATCTGGTGGATCCATGTGTGGTCTCCAAGAGAACACACATGCAATGACACTGGTTGTTACTAAAAAGAACACATGCAATGACACTTGGATCCATAGGTGGATTGTGAAGAGAACACACATGCAATGACACTGAGGATCCATAGGTGGTATGTGAAGAGAACACACATGCAAAATGACTGGTTGTTGTTACTAAAAAGAACACACATGCAAAATGACACTGTGGATCCATAGGTGGTATGTGAAAAGAACACACCTGCAAAATGAATCTAGTTGTTGTTTCTCAAAATATCACACATGCAATGACACTGGTGGATCCATTGGTGGATTGTGAAAAGAACACACATGCAAAATGACTGGTTGTTGTTACTAAAAAGAAAACACATGCAATGACCTTTGGTGGATCCATGGGTGGATTGTGAAAAGAACACACATGCAATGACACTGGTGGATCCATAGCTTGTATGTGAAGATATCACACATGAAAATTGAATCTTGTTGTTGTTAGTGAAATGAACACACATGCAATGACACTGGTGGATCCATAGGTGGTATGTGAGAAGAACACACATTTCAATGACTCTGGTTGTTGTTACTAAAAAGAACACACATGCAATGACACTGGTGGATCCATGGTGGATTGTGAAAATAATACACATTTCAATGACACTGGTGGATCCAAAGGTGGTATGTGACAAGAACCCACATCCAAAAATGACTGTTGTTGTTACTAAAAGAACACACATGCAATGACACTGTGGATCCATAGGTGGTATGTGAGAAGAACACACATGCAATGACACTGGTGGATCCATATGTGGTATGTGAAAGGAACACACATGCAATGACTCGTTGTTGTTAGTAAAAACAACACACATGCAATGACACTGGTGGATCCATGTGTGGTCTCTGAAGAGAGCACACATTTCAATGACTCTTGTTGTTGTTATTAAAAAGAACACACATGCAATGACACAGGTGGATCCATAGGTGGTATGTGAAGAGAACACACATGCAAAATGACTCTGGTTGTTGTTACTAAAAAGAACACATGTAATGACACTGTGGATCCATGGGTGGATTGTGAAGAGAACACACATGCAATGACACTAGTGGGTTCATAGGTGGTTTGTGAAAAGAACACACATGCAAAATGACTGGTTGTTGTTACTAAAAAGAACACACATGCAATGACACTGTGGGATCCATGGATTGTGAAAAGAAAACACATGCAATGACAATGGAGGATCCATAGGTGGTATGTGAATAGAACACACATGCAATGAATCTGGTTGTTACTAAAAAGAACACACATGCAATGACACTTGGTGGATCCATAGGTGGTATGTGAGAAGAACACACATGCAATGACACTGTGATCCATATGTGGTATGTGAAAAGAACACACATGCAATGACTACAGCCATAGGTGGAAAATAACACATATGCAATGACACTGTGGATCCATGTGTGGTCTGTGAAGAGACACACATTTCAATGACTCTTCATGTTGTTAGTGAAAAGAACACACATGCAATGACACTGTTTGTTACTAAAAGAACACATGCAATGACACTGGTGGATCCATAGGTGGTTTGGGAAGAGAACACACATGCAATGCAATGACACTGTGGATCCATAGGTGGTATGTGAAGAGAACACACATGCAAAATGACTCAGTTGTTGTTACTAAAAAGAACACACATGCAATGACACTGGTAGATCCATAGGTGGTATGTGAAAAGAACACATGCAAAATGACTGGTTGTTGTTACTAAAAGAACACACATGCAATGACACTGTGGATCCATAGGTGGATTGTGAAAAGAACACACATGCAATGACTCTAGTTGTTGTTAGTGAAAAGAACACACATGCAATGACACTTGTGGATCCATAGGTGGTATGTGAAAAGAACACACATGCAAAATGACTGGTTGTTGTTAATAAAAAGAACACACATGCAATGACACTGGTGGATCCATGGGTGGATTGTGAAATGAACACATGCAATGACACTGGATCCATAGGTGGTATGTGAGAAGAACACACATTTCAATGACGGTTGTTGTTAGTAAAAAGAACACACATGCAATGACACTGGTAGATCCATAGGTGGTCTGTGAAGAGACACACATGCAAAATGACTCTTGTTGTTGTTAGTGAAAAGAACACACATGCAATGACATGTGGATCCATGTGGTCTGTGAGAAGAACACACATTTCAATGACTCTGGTTGTTGTTACTAAAAGAACACACATGCAATGACTTTGTGGATCCATGGGTGGATTGTGAAGAGACACACATGCAATGACTGGTTGTTGTTATGTAAGAAGAACACACATGCAATGACTGGATCCATGGGTTGATTGTGAAAAGAATACACATGCAATGACACTGTGGATCCATAGGTGGCATGTGAAAAGAACACACATGCAAAATGACTGGTTGTTGTTACTAAAAAGAACACACATGCAATGATACTGGAGGATCCATAGGTGGATTCTAAAATGAACACACATACAATGACACTGGTGGATCCATAGGTGGTATGTGAGAAGAACACACATTTCAATGACTCGGTTGTTGTTAGTAAAAGAACACACATGCAATGACACTGGTTGATCCATAGGTGGTATGTGAAGATCACACATGCAAAATGACTCGTTGTTGTTGCTAAAAAGAACACACATGCAATGACAGTCGATCCATGGGTGGATTGAAAATAATACACATTTCAATGACACTGGTGGATCCATAGGTGGATTGTGAAGAGAACACACATGCAATGACACTGGTTGTTGTTACTAAAAAGAACACACATGCAATGACACTGGTGGATCCATAGGTGGTATGTGAAGAGATCACATGTGCAATGACTCTGGTTGTTGTTAGTGAAAAGAACACAGATGCAATGACCTCGTGGATCCATGTGTGGTCTCTAAAGAGAGCACACATATCAATGACTCTTGTTGTTGTTAGTAAAAGAACACACATGCAATGACATCAGGATCCATGTGTGGTCTCTGAAGAGAACACACATGCAATGACACTGGTTGTGGTTACTAAAAAGAACACACATGCAATGACACTGGTGGATCCATGGGTGGATTGTGAAGAGAGCACACATGGAATGACACTGGTGGATCCATAGGTGGTATGTGAAAAGAACACACATGCAAAATGACTGGTTGTTGTTAGTGAAAAGAACACACATGCAATGACACTGGTGAATTCATGTGTGGTCTCTATAGAGAACACGCATTTAAATGACACTGGTGGATCCATATGTGGTATGTGAAAAGAACACACATGCAATGACTCTAGTTGTTGTTAGTGAAAAGAATACACATGCAATGACACTGGTGGATCCATAGGTGGTATGTGAGTAGAACACACATCCAAAATGACTCTGGTTGTTGTTATTAAAAAGAACACACATGCAATGACACTGGTAGATCCATAGGTGGATTATGAAATGAACACATATGCAATGACACTGGTGGATTCATAGGTGGTATGTGAGAAGAACACACATTTCAATGACTCTGGTTGTTTTTACTAAAAAGAACACACATGCAATGACACTCGTGGATCCATAGGTGGTATGTGAAGAGATCACACATGCAAAATGACTCTGGTGGTTGTTACTAAAAGGAACACACATGCAAAATGACACTAGTGGGATCCTTGCGTGGATTGTGAAAAGAAAACACATGCAATGACACTGGTGGAACCATAGGTGGTATGTGAAAAGAACACACATGCAAAATGACTCTGGTTGTTACTAAAAAGAACGCACATGCAATGACACTGGTGGATCTATAGGTGGTATGTGAGAAGGACACACATGCAATGACACTGGTGATCCATATGTGGTATGTGAAAAGAACACACATGCAATGACTCTGGTTGTTGTTAGTGAAAATAACACATATGCAATGACACTGGAGGATCCATGTGTGGACTCTGAAGAGAGCACACATTTCAATCACTCTTGTTGTTAGTAAAAAGAACACACATGCAATGACACTGGTGGATCCATGTGTGGTATCTGAAGAGAACACACATGCAATGACACTGGTTGTTACTAAAAAGAACACATGCAATGACACTGGTGGATCCATAGGTGGATTGTGAAGAGAACACACATGCAATGACACTGGAGGATCCATAGGTGGTATGTGAAGAGAACACACATGCAAAATGACTCTGGTTGTTGTTACTAAAAAGAACACACATGCAAAATGACACTAGTGGTATCCATAGGTGGTATGTGAAAAGAACACACATGCAAAATGACTCTGGTTGTTGTTTCTAAAAATAACACACATGCAATGACATTGGTGGATCCATGGGTGGATTGTGAAAAGAGCACACATGCAAAATGACTGGTTGTTGTTACTAAAAAGAACACACATGCAATGTCACTGGTGGATCCATGGATGGATTGTGAAAAGAGGGCACATGCAATGACACTGGTGGATCCATAGGTGGTATGTGAAGAGATCACACATGCAAAATGACTTGTTGTTGTTAGTGAAATGAACACACATGCAATGACACTGGTGGATCCATAGGTGGTATGTGAGAAGAACACACATTTCAATGACTCTGGTTGTTGTTACTAAAAAGAACACACATGCAATGACACTGGTGGATCCATGGGCGGTAGTTGAAAATAATACACATTTCAATGACACTGGTGGATCCATAGGTGGTATGTGAAAAGAACACACATGCAAAATGACTCTGGTTGTTGTTACTAAAAATAACACACATGCAATGACACCGGTGGATCCATAGGTGGTATGTGAAGAGAGCACACATGCAAAATGACTCTAGTTGTTACTAAAAAGAACACACATGCAATGACACTGGTGGATCCATAGGTGGTATGTGAGAAGAACACACATGCAAAATGACTCTGGTTGTTTTTACTAAAAACAACACACATGCAATGACACTGGTGGATCCATAGGTGGTATGTGAGAAGAACACACATTTCATTGACTCTGGTTGTTGTTACTAAAAAGAACACACATGCAATGACACTGGTGGATCCATAGGTGGTATGTGAAGAGATCACACATGCAAAATGACTCTGGTTGTTACTAAAAAGAACACACATGCAATGACACTGGTCGATCCATGGGTGGATTGTGAAAATAATACACATTTCAATGACACTGGTGGATACATAGGTGGATTGTGAAGAGAACACACATGCAATGACACTGGTTGTTGTTACTAAAAAGAACACACATGCAATGACACTGGTGGATCCATAGGTGGTATGTGAAGAGATCACACATGCAATGACTCTGGTTGTTGTTAGTGAAAAGAACATAGATGCAATGACACTGGTGGATCCATGTGTGGTCTTTGAAGAGAGCACACATTTCAAGGACTCTTGTTGTTGTTAGTAAAAAGAACACACATGCAATGACACTGGTGGATCCATGTGTGGTCTCTGAAGAGAACACACATGCAATGACACTGGTTGTGGTTACTAAAAAGAACACACATGCAATAACACTGGTGGATCCATGGGTGGATTGTGAAGAGAGCACACATGCAATGACACTGGTGGATCCATAGGTGGTATGTGAAAACAACACACGTGCAAAATGACTGGTTGTTGTTAGTGAAAAGAACACACATGCGATGACACTGGTGAATCCATGTGTGGTCTCTATAGAGAACACGCATTTCAATGACACTGGTGGATCCATATGTGGTATGTGAAAAGAACACACATGCAATGACTCTAGTTGTTGTTAGTGAAAAGAACACACATGCAATGACACTGGTGGATCCATAGGTGGTATGTGAGTAGAACACACATCCAAAATGACTCTGGTTGTTGTTACTAAAAAGAACACACATGCAATGACACTGGTAGATCCATAGGTGGATTATGAAATGAACACACATGTAATGACACTGGTGGATTCATAGGTGTTATGTGAGAAGAACACACATTTCAATGACTCTGGTTGTTGTTACTAAAAAGATCACACATGCAATGACACTGGTGGATCCATAGGTGGTATGTGAAGAGATCACACATGCAAAATGACTCTGGTTGTTGTTACTAAAAGGAACACACATGCAAAATGACACTGGTGGGATCCATGCATGGATTGTGAAAAGAAAACACATGCAATGACACTGGTGGAACCATAGGTGTATGTGAAAAGAACACACATGCAAAATGACTCTGGTTGTTACTAAAAAGAACGCACATGCAATGACACTGGTGGATCTATAGGTGGTACGTGAGAAGAACACACATGCAATGACACTGGTGATCCATATGTGGTATGTGAAAAGAACACACATGCAATGACTCTTGTTGTTGTTAGTGAAAATAACACATATGCAATGACATTGGTGGATCCATGTGTGGTCTCTGAAGAGAGCACACATTTCAATGACTCTTGTTGTTGTTAGTGAAAAGAACACACATGCAATGACACTGGTGGATCCATGTGTGGTCTCTGAAGAGAGCACACATGCAATGACACTGGTTGTTACTAAAAAGAACACATGCAATGACACTTCTGGATCCATAGGTGGATTGTGAAGAGAACACACATGCAATGACACTGGAGGATCCATAGGTGGTATGTGAAGAGAACACACATGCAAAATGACTCTGGTTGTTGTTACTAAAAAGAACACACATGCAAAATGACACTGGTGGGATCCATAGGTGGTATGTGAAAAGAACACACATGCAAAATGACTCTGGTTGTTGTTTCTAAAAATAACACACATGCAATGACATTGGTGGATCCATGGGTGGATTGTGAAAAGAGCACACATGCAAAATGACTGGTTGTTGTTACTAAAAAGAACACACATGCAATGTCACTGGTGGATCCATGGGTGGATTGTGAAAAGAGCGGACATGCAATGACACTGGTGGATCCATAGGTAGTATGTGAAGAGATCACACATGCAAAATGACTCTTGTTGTTGTTAGTGAAATGAACACACATGCAATGACACTGGTGGATCCATAGGTGGTATGTGAGAAGAACACACATTTCAATGACTCTGGTTGTTGTTACTAAAAAGAACACACATGCAATGACACTGGTGGATCCATGGGCGGTAGTTGAAAATAATACACATTTCAATGACACTGGTGGATCCATAGGTGGTATGTGAAAAGAACACACATGCAAAATGACTCCGGTTGTTGTTACTAAAAAGAACACACATGCAATGACACCGGTGGATCCATAGGTGGTATGTGAGAAGAACACACATGCAATGACACTGGTGGATCCATATGTGGTATGTGAAAAGAACACACATGCAATGACTCTGGTTGTTGTTAGTGAAAAGAACACACATGCAATGACACGGGTGGATCCATGTGTGGTCTCTGAAGAGAGCACACATTTCAGTGACTCTTGTTGTTGTTAGTAAAAAGAACACACATGCAATGACACGGGTGGATCCATGTGTGGTATCTGAAGAGAGCACACATGCAATGACACTATTTGTTGTTACTAAAAAGAACACATGTAATGACACTGGTGGATCCATAGGTGGATTGTGAAGAGAACACACATGCAATGACACTAGTGGGTTCATCGGTGGTTTGTGAAAAGAACACACATGCAAAATGACTCTGGTTGTTGTTACTAAAAAGAACACACATGCAAAATGACACTGGTGGGATCCATGCGTGGATTGTGAAAAGAAAACACATGCAATGACAATGGAGGAACCATAGGTGGTATGCGAAAAGAACACACATGCAAAATGACTCTGGTTGTTACTAAAAAGAACACACATGCAATGACACTGGTGGATCCATAGGTGGTATGTGAGAAGAACACACATGCAATGACACTGGTGATCCATATGTGGTATGTGAAAAGAACACACATGCAATGACTCTGGTTGTTGTTAGTGAAAATAACACATATGCAATGACACTGGTGGATCCATGTGTGGTCTCTGAAGAGAGCACACATTTCAATGACTCTTCATGTTGTTAGTGAAAAGAACACACATGCAATGACACTGGTTGTTACTAAAAAGAACACATGCAATGACACCGGTGGATCCATAGGTGGATTGTGAAGAGAACACACATGCAATGACACTGGTGGATCCATAGGTGGTATGTGAAGAGAACACACATGCAAAATGACTCTGGTAGTTGTTACTAAAAAGAACACACATGCAAAATGACACTGGTGGATCCATATGTGGTATGTGAAAAGAACATACATGCAAAATGACTGGTTGTTGTTACTAAAAAGAACACACATGCAATGACACTGGTGGATCCATATGTGGTATGTGAAAAGAACACACATGCAATGACTCTGGTTGTTGTTAGTGAAAAGAACACACATGCAATGACACTTGTGGATCCATAGGTGGTATGTGAGAAGAACACACATGCAAAATGACTCTGGTTGTTGTTACTAAAAAGAACGCACATGCAATGACACTGGTGGATGCATAGGTGGATTGTGAAATGAACACACATGCAATGACACTGGTGGATCCATAGGTGGTATGTGAGAAGAACACACATTTCAATGACTCTGGTTGTTGTTACTAAAAAGAACACACATGCAATGACAGTGGTGGATCCATAGGTGGTGTGTGAAGAGATCACACATGCAAAATGACTCTGGTTGTTGTTAGTGAAATGAACACCCATGCAATGACAGTGCTGGATCCATAAGAGGTATGTGAGAAGAACACACATTTCAATGACTCTGGTTGTTGTTACTAAAAAGAATACACATGCAATGACACTGGTGGATCCATAGGTGGTATGTTAAGAGATCACACATGCGAAATGACTCTGGTTGTTGTTACTAAAAAGAACACACATGTAATGACACTGGTGGATCCATGGGTGGATTGTGAAAATAATACACATTTCAATGACACTGGTGGATCCATAGGTGGATTGTTAAGAGAACACACATGCAATGACACTGGTTGTTGTTACTAAAAAGAACACACATGCAATGACACTGGTGGATCCATGGGTGGATTGTGAAAAGAGCACACATGCAATGACACTGGTGGATCCATAGGTGGTATGTGAAGAGATCACACATGCAATGACTCTGGTTATTGTTAGTGAAAAGAACACACATGCAATGACACTGGTGGATCCATGTGTGGTCTCTGAAGAGAGCACACATTTCAATGACTCTTGTGTTTGTTACTAAAAAGAACACACATGCAATGACACTGGTGGATCCATAGGTAGATTATGAAATGAACACACATGCAATGACACTGGTGGATCCATAGGTGGTATGTGAGAAGAACACAAATTTCAATGACTCTGGTTGTTGTTACTAAAAAGAACACACATGCAATGACACTGGTGGATCAATAGGTGGTATGTGAAGAGAACACACATGCAAAATCACTCTGGTTGTTGTTACTAAAAAGAACACACATGCAAAATGACACTGGTGGGATCCATATGTGGTATGTGAGAAGAACACACATTTCAATGACTCTGGTTGTTGTTACTAAAAAGAACACACATGCAATGACACTGGTGGATCCATGGGTGGATTGTGAAAAGAGCACACATGCAACGACACTGGTGGATCCATATGTGGTATGTGAAAAGAACACACATGCAAAATGACTGGTTGTTGTTACTAAAAAGAACACACATGCAATGACACTGGTGGATCTATATGTGGTATGTGAAAAGAACACACTTACAATGACTCTGGTTGTTTTTAGTGAAAAGAACACACATGCAATGACACTGGAGGATCCATAGGTGGTATGTGAGAAGAACACACATGCAAAATGACTCTGGTTGTTATAACTAAAAAGAACGCACATGCAATGACACTGGTGGATCCATAGGTGGATTGTGAAATGAACACACATGCAATGACACTGGTGGATCCATAGGTGGTATGTGAGAAGAACACACATTGCAATGACTCTGGTTGTTGTTACTAAAAAGAACACACATGCAATGACACTGGTGGATCCATAGGTGGTATGTGATGAGATCACATATGCAAAATTACTCGGGTTGTTGTTACTAAAAAGAACACATATGCAATGACACTGGTGGATCCATGGGTGGATTGTGAAAATAATACACATTTCAATGACACCAGTGGATCCATAGGTGGATTGTGAAGAGAACACACATGCAATGACACTGGTTGTTGTTACTAAAAAGAACACACATGTAATGGCACTGGTGGATCCATGGGTGGATTGTGAAAAGAACACACATGCAATGACACCGGTGGATCCATAGGTGGTATGTGAAGAGATCACACATGTAAAATGACTCTGGTTGTTGTTACTAAAAAGAACACACATGCAATGACACCGGTGGATCCATGGGTGGATTGTGAAAATAATACACATTTCAATGACACTAGTGGATCCATAGGTGGATTGTGAAGAGAACACACATGCAATGACACTGGTTGTTGTTAGTAAAAAAAACACACATGCAATGAAACTGGTGGATCCATGGGTGGATTGTGAAAAGAGCACACATGCAATGACACTGCTGGATCCATAGGTGCTATGTAAAGAGATCACACATGCAATGACTCTGGTTGTTGTTAGTGAAAAGAACACACATGCAATGACACTGTTGGATCCATGTGTGGTCTCTGAAGAGAGCACACATTTCAATGACTCTTGTTGTTGTTAGTAAAAAGAACACACATGCAATGACACTGGTGGTCCATGTGTGGTCTCTGAAGAGAACACACATGCAATGACACTGGTTGTTGTTACTAAAAAGAACACACATGCAATGACACTGGTGGATCCATAGGTGGATTGCGAAGAGAACACACAGTGAATGACACTGGTGGATCCATAGTTGGTATGTGAAAAGAACACACATGCAAAATGACTGGTTGTTGTTACTAAAAACAACACAGATGCAATAACACTGGTGGATCCATGTGTGGTCTCTATCGAGAACACGCATTTCAATGACACTGGTGGATCCATATGTGGTATGTGAAAAGAACACACATGCAATGACTCTGGTTGTTGTTAGTGAAAAGAACACACATGCAATGACACTGGTGGATCCATAGGTGGTATGTGAGAAGAACACACATGCAAAATGACTCTGGTTGTTGTTACTAAAAAGAACACACATGCAATGACACTGGTGGATCCATAGGTGGATTATGAAATGAACACACATGCAATGACACTGGTGGATCCATAGGTGGTATGTGAGAAGAACACACATTTCAATGACTCTGGTTGTTGTTACTAAAAAGAACACACATGCAATGACACTGGTGGATCCATAGGTGGTATGTGAAGAGATCACACAAGCAAAATAACTCTGGTTGTTGTTACTAAAAAGAACACACATGCAAAATGACACTAGTGGGATCCATGGGTGGATTGTGAAAAGAAAACACATGCAATGACACTGGTGGATCCATAGGTGGTATGTGAAAAGAACACACATGCAAAATGACTCTGGTTGTTACTAAAAAGAACACACATGCAATGACACTGGTGGATCCATAGGTGGTATGTGAGAAGAACACACATGCAATGACACTGGTGATCCATATGTGGTATGTGAAAATAACACACATGCAATGACTCTGGTTGTTGTTAGTGAAAAGAACACACGTGCAATGACACTGCTGGATCCATGTGTGGTCTCTGAAGAGAGCACACGTTTCAATGACTCTTGTTGTTGTTAGTAAAAAGAACACACATGCAATGACACTTGTGGATCCATGTGTGGTCTCTGAAGAGAGCACACATGCAATGCCACTGGTTGTTGTTACTAAAAAGAACACACATGCAATGACACTGGTGGATCCATAGGTGCATTGTGAAGAGAATACACATGCAATGACACTGGTGGATCCATAGGTGGTATGTGAGAAGAACACACATTTAAATGACTCTGGTTGTTGTTACTAAAAAGAACACACATGCAATGACACTGCTGGATCCATAGGTGGTATGTGAAGAGATCACACATGCAAAATGACTCTGGTTGTTGTTACTAAAAAGAACACACATGCAATGACACTGGTGGATCCATGGGTGGATTGTGAAAATAATACACATTTCAATGACTCTAGTGGATCAATAGGTGGATTGTGAAGAGAACACACATGCAATGACACTGTTTGTTGTTACTAAAAAGAACACACATGCAATGACACTGGTGGATCCATGGGTGGATTGTGAAAAGAGCACACATGCAATGACACTGGTGGATCCATAGGTGGTATGTGAAGAGATCACACATGCAATGACTCTGGTTATTGTTAGTGAAAACAACACACATGCAATGACACTGGTGGATCCATGTGTGGTCTCTGAAGAGAGCACACATTTCAATGACACTTGTTGTTGTTAGTAAAAAGAACACACATGAATGACACTGGTGGATCCATGTGTGGTCTCTGAAGAGAGCACACATGCAATGACACTGTTTGTTGTTACTAAAAAGAACACATGTAATGACACTGGTGGATCCATAGGTGGATTGTGAAGAGAACACACATGCAATGACACTAGTGGATCCATAGGTGGTACGTGAAAAGAACACACATGCAAAATGACTGGTTGTTGTTACTAAAAAGAACACACATGCAATAACACTGGTGGATCCATGTGTGGTCTCTGTAGAGAACACACATTTCAATGACACTGCTGGATCCATATGTGGTATGTGAAAAGAACACACATGCAATGACTGGTTGTTGTTAGTGAAAAGAACACACATGCAATGAAACTGGTGGATCCATAGGTGGTATGTGAGAAGAACACACATGCAAAATGACTATGGTTGTTGTTACTAAAAAGAACACACATGCAATGACACTGATGGATCCATAGGTGGATTATGAAATGAACACACATGTAATGACACTGGTGGATCCATAGGTGGTATGTGAGAAGAACACACATTTCAATGACTCTGGTTGTTGTTACTAAAAATAACACACATGCAATGATACTGGTGGATCCATAGGTGGTATGTGAAGAGATCACAGATGCAAAATAACTCTGGTTGTTGTTACTAAAAAGAACACACATGCAAAATGACACTGGTGGGATCCATGGGTGGATTGTGAAAAGAAAACACATGCAATGACACTGGTGGATCCATAGGTGGTATGTGAAAAGAACACACATGCAGAATGACTCTGGTTGTTACTAAGAAGAACACACATGCAATGGCACTGGTGGATCCATAGGTGGTATGTGAGAAGAACACACATGCAATGTCACTAGTGATCCATATGTGGTATGTGAAAAGAACACACATGCAATGACTCTGGTTGTTGTTAGTGAAAAGAACACACATGCAATGACACTACTGGATCCATAGGTGGTATGTGAAAAGAACACACATGCAGAATGACTCTGGTTGTTACTAAAAAGAACACACATGCAATGACACTGGTGGATCCATAGGTGGTATGTGAGAAGAACACACATGCAATGACACTGGTGATCCATATGTGGTATGTGAAAAGAACACACATGCAATGACTCTGGTTGTTGTTAGTGAAAAGAACACACATGCAATGACACTGCTGGATCCATGTGTGGTCTCTGAAGAGAGCACACATTTCAATGAATCTTGTTGTTGTTAGTAAAAAAAACACAGATGCAATGACACTGGTGGATCCATGTGTGGTCTCTGAAGAGAGCACAACTGCAATGCCACTAGTTGTTGTTACTAAAAAGAACACATGCAATGACACTGGTGGATCCATGGGTGGATTGTGAAGAGAGCACACATGCAATGACACTGGAGGATCCATAGGTGGTATGTGAAAAGAACACACATGCAAAATTACTGGTTGTTGTTAGTGAAAAGAACACACATGCAATGGCACTGGTGGATCCATGTGTGGTCTCTATAGAGAACACGCATTTCAATGACACTGGTGGATCCATATGTGGTATGTGAAAAGAACACACATGCAATGAATCTGGTTGTTGTTAGTGAAAAGAACACACATGCAATAACACTGGTGGATCCATAGGTGGTATGTGAGAAGAACACACATGCAAAATGACTCTGGTTGTTGTTACTAAAAAGAACACACAAGCTATGACACTGGTGGATCCATAGGTGGATTGTGAAATGAACACACATGCAATGACACTTGTGGATCCATAGGTGGTATGTGAGAAGAACACACATTTCAATGAGTCTGGTTGTTGTTACTAAAAAGAACACACATGCAATGACACTGGTGGATCCATAGGTGGTATGTGAAGAGATCACACATGCAAAATGACTCTGGTTGTTGTTAGTGAAATGAACACACATGCAATGACACTGGTGGATCCATAGGTGGTATGTGAGAAGAACACACATTTCAATGACTCTGGTTGTTGTTACTAAAAAGAACACACATGCAATGACACTAGTGGATCCATAGGTGGTATGTGAAGAGATCACACATGCAAAATGACTCTGGTTGTTGCTACTAAAAAGAACACACATGCAATGACACTGGTCGATCCATGGGTGGATTGTGAAAATAATACACATTTCAATGACACTGGTGGATCCATAGGTGGATTGTGAAGAGAACACACATGCAATGACACTGGTTGTTGTTACTAAAAAGAACACACATGCAATGACACTGTTGGATCCATGGGTGGATTGTGAAAAGAGCACACATGCAATGACACTGGTGGATCCATAGGTGGTATGTGAAGAGATCACACATGTAATGACTCTTGTTGTTGTTACTCAAAAGAACACACATGCAATGACACTGGTGGATCCATGGGTGGATTGTGAAAATAATACACATTTCAATGACACTAGTGGATCCATAGATGGATTGTGAAGAGAACACACATGCAATGACACTGGTTGTTGTTACTAAAGAGAACACACATGCAATGACACTGTTGGATCCATGGGTGGATTGTGAAAAGAGCACACATGCAATGACACTGGTGGATCCATAGGTGGTATGTGAAGAGATCACACATGTAATGACTCTGGTTGTTGTTACTCAAAAGAACACACATGCAATGACACTGGTGGATCCATGGGTGGATTGTGAAAATAATACACATTTCAATGACACTAGTGGATCCATAGCTGGATTGTGAAGAGAACACACATGCAATGACACTGGTTGTTGTTACTAAAAAGAAAACACATACAATGACACTGGTGGATCCATGGGTGGATTGTGAAAAGAGCACACATACAATGACACTGGTGGATCCATGTGTGGTCTCTGAAGAGAACACACATGCAATGACACTGGTTGTTGTTACTAAAAAGAACACACATGCAATGACACTGGTGGATCCATGGGTGGATTGTGAAGAGAGCACACATGCAATGACACTGGTGGATCCATAGGTGGTATGTGAAAATAACACACATGCAAAATGACTGGTTGTTGTTAGTGAAAAGAACACACATGCAATGACACTGGTGGATCCATGTGTGGTCTCTGTAGAGAACACCCATGTCAATGACACTGGTGGATCCATATGTGGTATGTGAAAAGAACACACATGCAATGACTCTGGTTGTTGTTAGTGAAAAGAACACACATGCAATGAAACTGGTGGATCCATAGGTGGTTTGTGAGAAGAACACACATGCAAAATGACTCTGGTTGTTGTTACTAAAAAGAACACACATGCAATGACACTGGTGGATCCATAGGTGGATTGTGAAATGAACACACATGCAATGCCACTGGTGGCTCCATAGGTGGTATGTGAGAAGAACACATATTTCAATGACTCTGGTTGTTGTTACTAAAAATAACACACATGCAATGACATTGGTGGATCCATAGGTGGTATGTGAAGAGATCACAGATGCAAAATAACTCTGGTTGTTGTTACTAAAAAGAACACACATGCAAAATGACACTGGTGGGATCCATGGGTGGATTGTGAAAAGAAAACACATGCAATGACACTGGTGGATCCATAGGTGGTATGTGAAAAGAACACACATGCAGAATGACTCTGGTTGTTACTAAGAAGAACACACATGCAATGGCACTGGTGGATCCATAGGTGGTATGTGAGAAGAACACACATGCAATGTCACTAGTGATCCATATGTGGTATGTGAAAAGAACACACATGCAATGACTCTGGTTGTTGTTAGTGAAAAGAACACACATGCAATGACACTGGTGGATCCATGTGTGGTCTCTGAATAGAGCACACATTTCAATGACTCTTGTTGTTGTTAGTAAAAAGAACACACATGAAATGACACTGGTGGATCCATGTGTGGTCTCTGAAGAGAGCACACATGCAATGCCACTGGTTGTTGTTACTAAAAAGAACACATGCAATGACACTGGTGGATCCATGGGTGGATTGTGAAGAGAGCACACATGCAATGACACTGGTGGATCCATAGGTGGTATGTGAAAAGAACACACATGCAAAATTACTGGTTGTTGTTAGTGAAAAGAACACACATGCAATGGCACTGGTGGATCCATGTGTGGTCTCTGTAGAGAACACGCATTTCAATGACACTGGTGGATCCATATGTGGTATGTGAATAGAACACACATGCAATGAATCTGGTTGTTGTTAGTGAAAAGAACACACATGCAATGACACTGCTGGATCCATAGGTGATATGTGAGAAGAACACACATGCAAAATGACTCTGGTTGTAGTTACTAAAAAGAACACACAAGCAATGACACTGGTGGATCCATAGGTGGATTATGAAAAGAATGCACATGCAATGACACTGGTAGATCCATAGGTGGATTGTGAAATGAACACACATGCAATGACACTGATGGATCCATAGGTGGTATGTGAGAAGAACACACATTTCAATGACTCTGATTGTTGTTACTAAAAAGAACACACATGCAATGACACTGGTGGATCCATAGGTGGTATGTGAAGAGATCACACATGCAAAATGACTCTGGTTGTTGTTAGTGAAATGAACACACATGCAATGACACTGGTGGATCCATAGGTGGTATGAGAGAAGAACACACATTTCAATGACTCTGGTTGTTGTTACTAAAAAGAACACACATGCAATGACACTAGTGGATCCATAGGTGGTATGTTAAGATATCACACATGCAAAAGACTCTGGTTGTTGTTACTAAAAAGAACACACATGCAATGACACTGGTCGATCCATGGGTGGGTTGTGAAAATAATACACATTTTAATGACACTGGTGGATCCATAGATGGATTGTGAAGAGAACACACATGCAATGACACTGGTTGTTGTTAGTAAAAAGAACACACATGCAATGACACTGGTGGATCCATGGGTGGATTGTGAAAAGAGCACACATGCAATGACACTGGTGGATCCATAGGTGGTATGTGAAGAGGTCACACATGCAATGACCCTGGTTGTTGTTAGTGAAAAGAACACACATGTAATGACACTGGTGGATCCATGTGTGGTCTCTGAAGAGAGCACACATTTCAATGACTCTTGCTGTTGTTAGTAAAAAGAACACACATGCAATGACACTGGTGGATCCATGTGTGGTCTCTGAAGAGAACACACATGCAATGACACTGGTTGTTGTTACTAAAAAGAACACACATGCAATGACACTGGTGGATCCATGGGTGGATTGTGAAGAGAGCACACATGCAATGACACTGGTGGATCCATAGGTGGTATGTGAGAAGAACACACATGCAAAATGACTGGTTGTTGTTAGTGAAAAGAATACACATGCAATGACACTGGTGGATCCATAGGTGGTATGTGAGAAGAACACACATGCAAAATGACTCTGGTTGTTGTTACTAAAAACAACACACATACAATGACACTGGTGGATCCATAGGTGGATTATGAAATGAACACACATGCAATGACACTAGTGGATCTATAGGTGGTATGTGAGAAGAACACACATTTCAATGACTCTGGTTGTTGTTACTAAAAAGAACACACATGCAATGACACTGGTGGATCCATAGGTGGTATGTGAAGAGATCACACATGCAAAATGACTCTGGTTGTTGTTACAAAAAAGAACACACATGCAATGACACTGGTCGATCCATGGGTGGATTGTGAAAATAATACACATTTCAATGACACTGGTGGATACATAGGTGGATTGTGAAGAGAACACACATGCAATGACACTGGTTGTTGTTACTAAAAAGAACACACATGCAATGACACTGGTGGATCCATAGGTGGTATGTGAAGAGATCACACATGCAATGACTCTGGTTGTTGTTAGTGAAAACAACACAGATGCAATGACACTGGTGGATCCATGTGTGGTCTCTAAAGAGAGCACACATTTCAATGACTCTTGTTGTTGTTAGTAAAAAGAACACACATGCAATGACACTGGTGGATCCATGTGTGGTCTCTGAAGAGAACACACATGCAATGACACTGGTTGTTGTTACTAAAAAGAACACACATGCAATGACACTGGTGGATCCATGGGTGGATTTTGAAGAGAGCACACATTCAATGACACTGGTGGATCCATAGGTGGTATGTGAAAAGAACACACATGCAAAATGACTAGTTGTTGTTAGTGAAAAGAACACACATGCAATGACACTGGTGAATCCATGTGTGGTCTCTATAGATAACACACATTTCCATGATACTGGTGGATCCATATGTGGTATGTGAAAAGAACACACATGCAATGACTCTAGTTGTTGTTAGGGAAAAGAACACACATGCAATGACACTGGTGGATCCATAGGTGGTGTGTGAGTAGAACACACATCCAAAATGACTCTGGTTGTTGTTACTAAAAAGAACACACATGCAATGACACTGGTAGATCCATAGGTGGATTATGAAATGAACACACATGCAATAACACTGGCGGATTCATAGGTGGTATGTGAGAAGAACACACATTTCAATGACTTTGGTTGTTGTTACTAAAAAGAACACACATGCAATGACACTTGTGGATCCATAGGTGGTATGTGAAGAGATCACACATGCAAAATGACTCTGGTTGTTGATACTAAAAGGAACACACATGCAAAATGACACTGGTGGGATCCATGCGTGGATTGTGAAAAGAAAACACATGCAATGACACTGGTGGAACCATAGGTGGTATGTGAAAAGAACACACATGCAAAATGACTCTGGTTGTTACTAAAAAGAACGCACATACAATGACACTGGTGGATCTATAGGTGGTATGTGAGAAGAACACACATGCAATGGCACTGGTGATCCATATGTGGTATGTGAAAAGAACACACATGCAATGACTCTGGTTGTTGTTAGTGAAAATAAGACATATGCAATGACACTGGTGGATCCATGTGTGGTCTCTGAAGAGAGCACACATTTCAATGACTCTTGTTGTTGTTAGTGAAAAGAACACACATGCAATGACACTGGTGGATCCATGTGTGGTCTCTGAAGAGAGCACACATGCAATGACACTGGTTGTTACTAAAAAGAACACATGCAATGACACTGGAGGATCCATAGGTGGATTGTGAAGAGAACACACATGCAAAATGACTCTAGGTGTTGTTACTAAAAAGAACACACATGCAAAATGACACTGGTGGGATCCATAGGTGGTATGTGAAAAGAACACACATGCAAAATGACTCTGGTTGTTGTTTCTAAAAATAACACACATGCAATGACATTGGTGGATCCATGGGTGGATTGTGAAAAGAGCACACATGCAATGACACTGGAGGATCCATAAATGGTATGTGAAAAGAACACACATGCAAAATGACTGGTTGTTGTTACTAAAAAGAACACACATGCAATGACACTGGTGGATCCATGGGTGGATTGTGAAAAGAGCGCACATGCAATGACACTGGTGGATCCATAGGTGGTATGTGAAGATATCACACATGCAAAATGACTCATGTTGTTGTTAGTGAAATGAACACACATGCAATGACACTGGTGGATCCATAGGTGGTATGTGAGAAGAACACACATTTCAATGACTCTGATTGTTGTTACTAAAAATAACACACATGCAATGACACTGGTGGATCCATGGGCGGTAGTTGAAAATAATACACATTTCAATGACACTGGTGGATCCATAGGTGGTATGTGAAAAGAACACACATGCAAAATGACTCTGGTTGTTGTTACTAAAAAGAACACACATGCAATGACACTGGTGGATCCATAGGTGGTATGTGAAGAGAGCACACATGCAAAATGCTTCTAGTTGTTGTTACTAAAAAGAACACACATGCAATGGCACTGGTGGATCCATGGATGGTAGTTGAAAATAATACATATTTCAATAACACTGGTGGATCCATAGGTGGTATGTGAAAAGAACACACATGCAAAATGACTCTGGTTATTGTTACTAAAAAGAACACACATACAATGACACTGGTGGATCCATTGGTGGATTGTGAAAAGAGCACACATGCAATGACACTGGTGGATCCATATGTGGTATGTGAAAAGAACACACATGCAATGACTCTGGTTGTTGTTAGTGAAAAGAACACACATGCAATGACACGGGTGGATCCATATGTGGTCTCTGAAGAGAGCACACATTTCAGTGACTCTTGTTGTTGTTAGTAAAAAGAACACACATGCAATGACACTGGTGGATCCATGTGTGGTCTCTGAAGAGAGCACACATGCAATGACACTGTTTGTTGTTACTAAAAAGAACACATGTAATGACACTGGTGGATCCATAGGTGGATTGTGAAGAGAACACACATGCAATGACACTAGTGGATCCATAGGTGGTATGTGAAAAGAACACACATGCAAAATGACTCTGGTTGTTGTTACAAAAAAGAACACACATGCAAAATGACACTGGTGGGATCCATGCGTGGATTGTGAAAAGAAAACACATGCAATGACACTGGAGGAACCATAGGTGGTATGCGAAAAGAACACACATGCAAAATGACTCTCGTTGTTACTAAAAAGAACACACATGCAATGACACTGGTGGATCCATAGGTGGTATGTGGGAAGAACACACATGCAATGACACTGGTGATCCATATGTGGTATGTGAAAAGAACACACATGCAATGACTCTGGTTGTTGTTAGTGAAAATAACACATATGCAATGACACTGGTGGATCCATGTGTGGTCTCTGAAGAGAGCACACATTTCAATGACTCTTCATGTTGTTAGTGAAAAGAACGCACATGCAATGACACTGGTGGATCCATGTGTGGTCTCTGAAGAGAGCACACATGCAATGACACTGGTTGTTACTAAAAAGAACACAAGCAATGACACTGGTGGATCCATAGGTGGATTGTGAAGAGAACACACATGCAATGACACTGGTGGATCCATAGGTGGTATGTGAAGAGAACACACATGCAAAATGACTCTGGTTGTTGTTACTAAAAAGAACACACATGCAAAATGACACTAGTGGGATCCATAGGTGGTATGTGAAAAGAACACACATGCAAAATGACTCTGGTTGTTGTTTCTAAAAATAACACACATGCAATGACATTGGTGGATCCATGGGTGGATTGTGAAAAGAGCACACATGCAATGACACTAGAGGATCCATAAATGGTATGTGAAAAGAACACACATGCAAAATGACTGGTTGTTGTTACTAAAAAGAACACACATGCAATGACACTGGTGGATCCATGGGTGGATTGTGAAAAGAGCGCACATGCAATGACACTGGTGGATCCATAGGTGGTATGTGAAGATATCACACATACAAAATGACTCATGTTGTTGTTAGTGAAATGAACACACATGCAATGACACTGGTGGATGCATAGGTGGTATGTGAGAAGAACACACATTTCAATGACTCTGATTGTTGTTACTAAAAATAACACACATGCAATGACACTGGTGGATCCATGGGCGGTAGTTGAAAATAATACACATTTCAATGACACTGGTGGATCCATAGGTGGTATGTGAAAAGAACACACATGCAAAATGACTCTGGTTGTTACTAAAAAGAACACACATGCAATGACACTGGTGGATCCATAGGTGGTATGTGAAGAGAGCACACATGCAAAATGCTTCTAGTTGTTGTTACTAAAAAGAACACACATGCAATGGCACTGGTGGATCCATGGATGGTAGTTGAAAATAATACATATTTCAATAACACTGGTGGATCCATAGGTGGTATGTGAAAAGAACACACATGCAAAATGACTCTGGTTGTTGTTACTAAAAAGAACACACATACAATGACACTGGTGGATCCATTGGTGGATTGTGAAAAGAGCACACATGCAATGACACTGGTGGATCCATATGTGGTATGTGAAAAGAACACACATGCAATGACTCTGGTTGTTGTTAGTGAAAAGAACACACATGCAATGACACGGGTGGATCCATGTGTGGTCTCTGAAGAGAGCACACATTTCAATGACTCTTCATGTTGTTAGTGAAAAGAACGCACATGCAATGACACTGGTGGATCCATGTGTGGTCTCTGAAGAGAGCACACATGCAATGACACTGGTTGTTACTAAAAAGAACACAAGCAATGACACTAGTGGATCCATAGGTGGATTGTGAAGAGAACACACATGCAATGACACTGGTGGATCCATAGGTGGTATGTGAAGAGAACACACATGCAAAATGACTCTGGTTGTTGTTACTAAAAAGAACACACATGCAAAATGACACTAGTGGGATCCATAGGTGGTATGTGAAAAGAACACACATGCAAAATGACTCTGGTTGTTGTTTCTAAAAATAACACATATGCAATGACATTGGTGGATCCATGGGTGGATTGTGAAAAGAACACACATGCAATGACACTGGAGGATCCATAAATGGTATGTGAAAAGAACACACATGCAAAATGACTGGTTGTTGTTACTAAAAAGAACACACATGCAATGACACTGGTGGATCCATGGGTGGATTGTGAAAAGAGCGCACATGCAATGACACTGGTGGATCCATAGGTGGTATGTGAAGATATCACACATGCAAAATGACTCATGTTGTTGTTAGTGAAATGAACACACATGCAATGACACTGGTGGATCCATAGGTGGTATGTGAGAAGAACACACATTTCAATGACTCTGATTGTTACTAAAAATAACACACATGCAATGACACTGGTGGATCCATGGGCGGTAGTTGAAAATAATACACATTTCAATGACACTGGTGGATCCATAGGTGGTATGTGAAAAGAACACACATGCAAAATGACTCTGGTTATTACTAAAAAGAACACACATGCAATGACACTGGTGGATCCATAGGTGGTATGTGAAGAGAGCACACATGCAAAATGCTTCTAGTTGTTGTTACTAAAAAGAACACACATGCAATGGCACTGGTGGATCCATGGATGGTAGTTGAAAATAATACATATTTCAATAACACTGGTGGATCCATAGGTGGTATGTGAAAAGAACACACATGCAAAATGACTCTAGTTGTTGTTACTAAAAAGAACACACATACAATGACACTGGTGGATCCATTGGTGGATTGTGAAAAGAGCACACATGCAATGACACTGGTGGATCCATATGTGGTATGTGAAAAGAACACACATGCAATGACTCTGGTTGTTGTTAGTGAAAAGAACACACATGCAATGACACGGGTGGATCCATGTGTGGTCTCTGAAGAGAGCACACATTTCAGTGACTCTTGTTGTTGTTAGTAAAAAGAACACACATGCAATGACACTGGTGGATCCATGTGTGGTCTCTGAAGAGAGCACACATGCAATGACACTGTTTGTTGTTACTAAAAAGAACACATGTAATTACACTGGTGGATCCATAGGTGGATTGTGAAGAGAACACACATGCAATGACACTAGTGGATCCATAGGTGGTATGTGAAAAGAACACACATGCAAAATGACTCTGGTTGTTGTTACTAAAAAGAACACACATGCAAAATAACACTGGTGGGATCCATGGGTGGATTGTGAAAAGAAAACACATGCAATGACTCTGGTGGATCCATACACATGCAAAATGACTCTGGTTGTTACTAAAAAGAACGCACATGCAATGACACCGGTGGATCCATGGGTGGATTATGAAAAGAAAACACATGCAATGACTCTGGTGGATCCATAGGTGGTATGTGAAAAGAACACACATGCAAAATGACTCTGGTTGTTACTAAAAAGAACACACATGCAATGACACTGGTGGATCCATAGGTGGTATGTGAGAAGAACACACATGCAATGACACTGGTGATCCATATGTGGTATGTGAAAAGAACACACATGCAATGACTCTGGTTGTTGTTAGTGAAAATAACACATATGCAATGACACTGGTGGATCCATGTGTGGTCTCTGAAGAGAGCACACATTTCAATGACTTTGTTGTTGTTAGTGAAAAGAACACACATGCAATGACACTGGTGGATCCATGTGTGGTCTCTGAAGAGAGCACACATGCAATGACACTGGTTGTTACTAAAAAGAACACCTCCAATGACACCGGTGGATACATGGGTGGATTGTGAAAAGAAAACACATGCAATGACTCTGGTAGATCCATAGGTGGTATGTCAAAAGAACACACATGCAAAATGACTCTGGTTGTTACTAAAAAGAACACACATGCAATGACACTGGTGGATCCATAGGTGGTATGTGAGAAGAACACACATGCAATGACACTGGTGATCCATATTGGTATGTGAAAAGAACACACATGCAATGACTCTGGTTGTTGTTAGTGAAAATAACACATATGCAATGACACTGGTGGATCCATGTGTGGTCTCTGAAGAGAGCACACATTTCAATGACTTTGTTGTTGTTAGTGAAAAGAACACACATGCAATGACACTGGTGGATCCATGTGTGGTATCTGAAGAGAGCACACATGCAATGACACTGGTTGTTACTAAAAAGAACACCTGCAATGACACTGGTGGATCCATAGGTGGATTGTGAAGAGAACACACATGCAATGACACTGGTGGATCCATAGGTGGTATGTGAAGAGAACACACATGCAAAATGACTCTGGTTGTTGTTACTAAAAAGAACACACATGCAAAATGACACTGGTGGGATCCATAGGTGGTATGTGAAAAGAACACACATGCAAAATGACTCTGGTTGTTGTTTCTAAAAATAACACACATGCACTGACATTGGTGGATCCATGGGTGGATTGTGAAAAAGCACAAATGCAATGACACTGGAGGATCCATAAATGGTATGTGAAAAGAACAAACATGCAAAATGACTGGTTGTTGCTACTAAAAAGAACACACATGCAATGACACTGGTGGATCCATGGGTGGATTGTGAAAAGAGCGCACATGCAATGACACTGGTGGATCCATAGGTGGTATGTGAAGATATCACACGTGCAAAATGACTCATGTTGTTGTTAGTGAAATGAACACACATGCAATGACACTGGTGGATCCATAGGTGGTATGTGAGAAGAACACACATTTCAATGACTCTAGTTGTTGTTACTAAAAATAACACACAGGCAATGACACTGGTGGATCCATGGGCGGTAGTTGAAAATAATACACATTTCAATGACACTGGTGGATCCATAGGTGGTATGTGAAAAGAACACACATGCAAAATGACTCTGGTTGTTGTTACTAAAAAGAACACACATGCAATGACACGGTGGATCCATAGGTGGTATGTGAAGAGAGCACACATGCAAAATGACTCTAGTTGTTGTTACTAAAAAGAACACACATGCAATGGCACTGGTGGATCCATGGATGGTAGTTGAAAATAATACATATTTCAATAACACTGGTGGATCCATAGGTGGTATGTGAAAAGAACACACATGCAAAATGACTCTGGTTGTTGTTACTAAAAAGAACACACATACAATGACACTGGTGGATCCATTAGTGGATTGTGAAAAGAGCACACATGCAATGACACTGGTGGATCCATATGTGGTATGTGAAAAGAACACACATGCAATGACTCTGGTTGTTGTTAGTGAAAAGAACACACATGCAATGACACGGGTGGATCCATGTGTGGTCTCTGAAGAGAGCACACATTTCAGTGACTCTTGTTGTTGTTAGTAAAAAGAACACACATGCATTGACACTGGTGGATCCATGTGTGGTCTCTGAAGAGAGCACACATGCAATGACACTGTCTGTTGTTACTAAAAAGAACACATGTAATTACACTGGTGGATCCATAGGTGGATTGTGAAGAGAACACACATGCAATGACACTTGTGGATCCATAGGTGGTATGCGAAAAGAACAAACATGCAAAATGACTCTGGTTGTTGTTACTAAAAAGAACACACATGCAAAATGACACTGGTGGGATCCATGGGTGGATTGTGAAAAGAAAACACATGCAATGATTCTGGTGGATCCATACACATGCAAAATGACTCTGGTTGTTACTAAAAAGAACACACATGCAATGACACCGGTGGATCCATGGGTGGATTGTGAAAAGAAAACACATGCAATGACTCTGGTGGATCCATAGGTGGTATGTGAAAAGAACACACATGCAAAATGACTCTGGTTGTTACTAAAAAGAACACACATGCAATGACACTGGTGGATCCATAGGTGGTATGTGAGAAGAACACACATGCAATGACACTGGTGATCCATATGGGGTATGTGAAAAGAACACACATGCAATGCATCTGGTTGTTGTTAGTGAAAATAACACATATGCAATGACACTGGTGGATCCATGTGTGGTCTCTGAAGAGAGCACACATTTCAATGACTTTGTTGTTGTTAGTGAAAAGAACACACATGCAATGACACTGGTGGATCCATGTGTGGTCTCTGAAGAGAGCACACATGCAATGACACTGGTTGTTACTAAAAAGAACACCTGCAATGACACTGGTGGATCCATAGGTGGATTGTGAAGAGAACACACATGCAATGACACTGGTGGATCCATAGGTGGTATGTGAAGAGAACACACATGCAAAATGACTCTGGTTGTTGTTACTAAAAAGAACACACATGCAAAATGACACTGGTGGGATCCATAGGTGGTATGTGAAAAGAACACACATGCAAAATGACTCTGGTTGTTGTTTCTAAAAATAACACACATGCAATGACATTGGTGGATCCATGGGTGGATTGTGAAAAGAGCACACATGCAATGACACTAGAGGATCCATAAATGGTATGTGAAAAGAACACACATGCAAAATGACTGGTTGTTGCTACTAAAAAGAACACACATGCAATGTCACTGGTGGATCCATGGGTGGATTGTGAAAAGAGCGCACATGCAATGACACTGGTGGATCCATAGGTGGTATGTGAAGATATCACACATGCAAAATGACTCATGTTGTTGTTAGTGAAATGAACACACATGCAATGACACTGGTGGATCCATGGGCGGTAGTTGAAAATAATACACATTTCAATGACACTGGTGGATCCATAGGTGGTATGTGAAAAGAACACACATGCAAAATGACTCTGGTTGTTGTTACTAAAAAGAACACACATGCAATGACACTGTGGATCCATAGGTGGTATGTGAAGAGAACACACATGCAAAATGACTCGGTTGTTACTAAAAGAACACACATGCAAAATGTCACTGGGGGGATCCATAGGTGGTATGTGAAAAGAACACACATGCAAAATGACTCTGGTTGTTGTTTCTAAAAATAACACACATGCAATGACATTGGTGGATCCATGGGTGGATTGTGAAAAGAGCAAACATGCAATGACACTGGAGGATCCATAAATGGTATGTGAAAAGAACACCCATGCAAAATGACTAGTTGTTGTTACTAAAAAGAACACACATGCAATGACACTGGTGGATCCATGGGTGGATTGTGAAAAGAGCGCACATGCAATGACACTGGTGGATCCATAGGTGGTATGTGAAGATATCACACATGCAAAATGACTCATGTTGTTGTTAGTGAAATGAACACACATGCAATGACACTGGTGGATCCATAGGTGGTATGTGAGAAGAACACACATTTCAATGACTCTGATTGTTGTTACTAAAAATAACACACATGCAATGACACTGGTGGATCCATGGGCGGTAGTTGAAAATAATACACATTTCAATGACACTGGTGGATCCATAGGTGGTATGTGAAAAGAACACACATGCAAAATGACTCTGGTTGTTGTTACTAAAAAGAACACACATGCAATGACACTGGTGCATCCATAGGTGGTATGTGAAGAGAGCACACATGCAAAATGCTTCTAGTTGTTGTTACTAAAAAGAACACACATGCAATGGCACTGGTGGATCCATGGATGGTAGATGAAAATAATACATATTTCAATAACACTGGTGGATCCATAGGTGGTATGTGAAAAGAACACACATGCAAAATGACTCTGGTTGTTGTTACTAAAAAGAACACACATACAATGACACTGGTGGATCCATTGGTGGATTGTGAAAAGAGCACACATGCAATGACACTGGTGGATCCATATGTGGTATGTGAAAAGAACACACATGCAATGACTCTGGTTGTTGTTAGTGAAAAGAACACACATGCAATGACACGGGTGGATCCATGTGTGGTCTCTGAAGAGAGCACACATTTCAGTGACTCTTGTTGTTGTTAGTAAAAAGAACACACATGCAATGACACTGGTGGATCCATGTGTGGTCTCTGAAGAGAGCACACATGCAATGACACTGCTTGTTGTTACTAAAAAGAACACATGTAATTACACTGGTGGATCCATAGGTGGATTGTGAAGAGAACACACATGCAATGACACTAGTGGATCCATAGGTGGTATGTGAAAAGAACACACATGCAAAATGACTCTGGTTGTTGTTACTAAAAGAACACACATGCAAAATGACACTGGTGGGATCCATGGGTGGATTGTGAAAAGAAAACACATGCAATGACTCTGGTGGATCCATACACATGCAAAATGACTCTGGTTGTTACTAAAAAGAACACACATGCAATGACACCGGTGGATCCATGGGTGGATTGTGAAAAGAAAACACATGCAATGACTCTGGTGGATCCATAGGTGGTATGTGAAAAGAACACACATGCAAAATGACTCTGGTTGTTACTAAAAAGAACACACATGCAATGACACTGGTGGATCCATAGGTGGTATGTGAGAAGAACACACATGCAATGACACTGGTGATCCATATGTGGTATGTGAAAAGAACACACATGCAAAATGACTCTGGTTGTTGTTAGTGAAAAGAATACACATGCAATGACACGGGTGGATCCATGTGTGGTCTCTGAAGAGAGCACACATTTCAATGACTCTTGTTGTTGTTAGTAAAAAGAACACACATGCAATGACACTGGTGGATCCATGTGTGGTCTCTGAAGAGAGCACACATGCAATGACACTGTTTGTTGTTACTAAAAAGAACACATGTAATGACACTGGTGGATCCATAGGTGGATTGTGAAGAGAACACACATGCAATGACACTCGTGGATCCATAGGTGGTATGTGAAGATATCACACATGCAAAATGACTCATGTTGTTGTTAGTGAAATGAACACACATGCAATGACACTGGTGGATCCATAGGTGGTATGTGAGAAGAACACACATTTCAATGACTCTGATTGTTGTTACTAAAAATAACACACATGCAATGACACTGGTGGATCCATGGGCGGTAGTTGAAAATAATACACATTTCAATGACACTGGTGGATCCATAGGTGGTATGTGAAAAGAACACACATGCAAAATGACTCTGGTTGTTGTTACTAAAAAGAACACACATGCAATGACACTGGTGGATCCATAGGTGGTATGTGAAGAGAGCACACATGCAAAATGCTTCTAGTTGTTGTTACTAAAAAGAACACACATGCAATGGCACTAGTGGATCCATGGATGGTAGATGAAAATAATACATATTTCAATAACACTGGTGGATCCATAGGTGGTATGTGAAAAGAACACACATGCAAAATGACTCTGGTTGTTGTTACTAAAAAGAACACACATACAATGACACTGGTGGATCCATTGGTGGATTGTGAAAAGAGCACACATGCAATGACACTGGTGGATCCATATGTGGTATGTGAAAAGAACACACATGCAATGACTCTGGTTGTTAGTTAAAAGAACACACAAGAAATGACACAGGTGGATACATGAGTGGTCTCTGAAGAGAGCACACATTTCAGTGACTCTTGTTGTTGTTAGTAAAAAGAACACACATGCAATGACACTGGTGGATCCATGTGTGGTCTCTGAAGAGAGCACACATGCAATGACACTGCTTGTTGTTACTAAAAAGAACACATGTAATTACACTGGTGGATCCATAGGTGGATTGTGAAGAGAACACACATGCAATGACACTAGTGGATCCATAGGTGGTATGTGAAAAGAACACACATGCAAAATGACTCTGGTTGTTGTTACTAAAAAGAACACACATGCAAAATGACACTGGTGGGATCCATGGGTGGATTGTGAAAACGAAACACATGGAATGACACTTGTGGATCCATACACATGCAAATGACTCTGGTTGTTACTAAAAAGAACACACATGCAATGACACCGGTGGATCCATGGGTGGATTGTGAAAAGAAAACACATGCAATGACTCTGGTGGATCCATAGGTGGTATGTGAAAAGAACACACATGCAAAATGACTCTGGTTGTTACTAAAATGAACACACATGCAATGACACTGGTGGATCCATAGGTGGTATGTGAGAAGAACACACATGCAATGACACTGGTGATCCATATGTGGTATGTGAAAAGAACACACATGCAAAATGACTCTGGTTGTTGTTAGTGAAAAGAACACACATGCAATGACACGGGTGGATCCATGTGTGGTCTCTGAAGAGAGCACACATTTCAATGACTCTTGTTGTTGTTAGTAAAAAGAACACACATGCAATGACACTGGTGGATCCATGTGTGGTCTCTGAAGAGAGCACACATGCAATGACACTGTTTGTTGTTACTAAAAAGAACACATGTAATGACACTGGTGGATCCATAGGTGGATTGTGAAGAGAACACACATGCAATGACACTCGTGGATCCATAGGTGGTATGTGAAAAGAACACACATGCAAAATGACTCTGGTTGTTGTTACTAAAAAGAACACACATGCAAAATGACACTGGTGGGATCCATGGGTGGATTGTGAAAAGAAAACACCTGCAATGACTCTGGTGGATCCATAGGTGGTATGTGAAAATAAGACACATGCAAAATGACTCTGGTTGTTACTAAAAAGAACACACATGCAATGACACCGGTGGATCCATGGGTGGATTGTGAAAAGAACACACATGCAATGACACTAGTGGATCCATATGTGGTATGTGAAAAGAACAAACATGCAAAATGACTCTGGTTGTTACTAAAAAGAACACACATGCAATGACACTGGTGGATCCATGTGTGGTCTCTATAGAGAACACACATTTCAATCACACTAGTGGATCCATATGTGGTATGTGAAAAGAACACACATGCAATGACTCTGGTTGTTGTTAGTGAAATGAACACACATGCAATAACACTGGTGGATCCATAGGTGGTATGTGAGAAGAACACACATTTCAATGACTCTGGTTGTTGTTACTAAAAAGAACACACATGCAATGACACTGGTGGATCCATAGGTGGTATGTGAAGAGATCACACATGCAAAATGACTCTGGTTGTTGTTACTAAAAAGAACACACATGCAATGACACTGGTGGATCGATAGGTGGATTGTGAAGAGAAAACACATGTAATGACACTGCTGATCCATATGTGGTATGTGAAAAGAACACACATGCAAAATGACTCTGGTTGTTGTTAGTGAAAAGAACACACATGCAATGACATTGGTGGATCCATAGGTGGTATGTGAAGAGATCACACATGCAAAATGACTCTGGTTGTTGTTACTAAAAAGAACACACATGCAAAGTGACACTGGTGGATCCATGGGTGGATTGTGAAAAGAGCACAAATGCAATGACATTTGAATGGTATGGGTGGATCCATAGGCGGATTGTGAAAAGAGATTTTCCCTCTCTCTCTGTCACAAATATCACAAAAACCCAAACGTGTGGACATCCCAAAGATGTGCTCACTCTGGGTGCTATGCCCTGATTGGCTGACACAGATGTCACGCTGATCATCGCCACCAACCGTTGATCCCATGTGATCCAACGGGAAGTATAACCCCTCCCTTCTCCACTTTTTTTGTGCATGGTCAATCCTTGTCACCTCTCTATCCGTGCCACCGATACTAAACCCCCATAAACAAGTGAAAATCCATCTATATAATAAAATAAATAAAATAAATGATCATATTTCAAAGAAGCCATCGTCTTCGTCTTTTGGTTCGTCCTCGTCTTCGTCAATGCCATGGTCCCTGCTATCACCGCCGTCGGTGCCCTCCTCTGACGTCGTGGTGTCCTCGAGTGCTGATGTCGATGGTCCTGGCGCGGTCGGACACGACGTGCTGCCTCAGCAGGCGACTCGCGAGCGCGGACGATGTAGCGAAGAGCCGGGGACGAAGGACGATGCAGCGAAGAGCCGGAGCGTGGATGGCTTGGACCTGCCATTGCCACATCGAGGGGGCATCGTGCTCGAGGTAGTTGCTCCGAATGGTCGATGGCGGGTACACAGAGTGGGGTGCCGATATGATCAAGCACGAGCAGCGGTTTCGTGCGTCGTGTCCACGTGTGCATTTGTCGATTATCAAAAAAAGAAGAAGAAAGAAGTAATATCTCGCTTACTGAACATAATTTGATCACAACTAAAGTGGCACAGCATATTCTAGACTCGTAAATATCCCGTCCGTGCTTGTCACGTGGAGTTCGACGGAGTTGGACGTGCCGACGTGATCGTGCAGCAGTTGCGCACGTCATTTCCTCATCAACACGTGACACACGCACGCGGGATGTGCGCGCCGATTCCCGTGATGACCACCCGGCTCGCACTCCCCTTATTATATACTGGATTTTGGGTGGCGCCGAAGACCATTGAAGTGTCCATCGCAATAAAGAGAAGTCCCATCGATTCCCTACCCCTGCCTCCCTGGCTTCTTTGAGAAGGTAGACCGTACACGATGGTCTTGTATATTAGTACTAGTACTACTAGACCACGGCCTGTACTCTTTACTCTTCTCCCACACTAATAATCACTATCTCCTTCCTCCTGCCTCCACCACACTCACCCTGCAAGCCATGGCTCCACTGAGGAGGGGGAGAGGCCGGTCGACGATCCTCGCAGAGAAAAGGGAGAGAAATCGCCGCGAGGCACTTCTTGCTCTACCAGCCGCTCAAGCCCACCCTCTCATCGAGGCCCAATCTCCCCCGCCAATGGAGCCTAATGTTCTAGCATGCGAGGGCTCCTCCCTGTACGGTCTCCTTATTCTACTTCTTCTCCATCTCCCTCTCCATCATGATCTTAATCAGCTTCTTCTTGTTTTTCTTCTTCTTCTGGCTCTTCCTCTTCTACGTATTATAGGTCGGCCGTGGAGCACGAATCCACCACGACGGAGGCGTTGCAGGACCCGTTCGGCCCCATTCCATGTCTCAGCGAGGTAGCAAATCTCCACGTTGTTATTTCTCCGAGTTATGATGTGGATTTCTTAGATGCTGTCCGTCCCGCATTGGTTTTTCTTCTTCTTTTGCGAGTTGTATTTGTTTTCATGAATATGACTGGATCTCTTGGTCTTTCCTTAATACCGCTGTTCATAGATTCACTATGAATTTTTTGTGATTAGGATTAGTTTATCGTTGTCATGAATAGATCTCCAGGTCCATTTTTTAACACTGCAGCCAATAGATTCAACGGGGATTTTTTTGATCTGTATTAGTATTCACCTGGGACCTAGAGTGTAATTGTAGAATTCCTATTTCAATTAACATGAACGATGTAGCGATCGAAGGCCGAGTACTGTGAGAAGGTGACCGCAATCAGTTCCAAGATTGCCAACCAACATGAGCTTGCACGCTCCCTCACCCAAGCTAATGAGAGCCTACGCAAGCAATTATCTGTGAAGAAGGAGATCTCGCTAGATTTTGCACGTGACGTTGTTAGGCTGCAGAAAGTGCTCGACCGTAACTTGATCAGGCAAGAACAGGCCATCAAGATAATCAACGAGCTCACGGAGGAGAAGAAGAATCTCGTGGAAAGGTGCATTCTCCTGCAGGACGAAGTCAGCGAGGCACTCAAAGGACGCGTCGAGGAAACCAAGGCTACCATCCGAGCCTACCATGACAGGAACCGTTGCCTGGATGCAGTCAAGGAGATGAAGCGGGACATGAGCAGAGGGATCACCGTACTCGAGGGTGTTCGGAAAGAGAACGAGGAGCTAAGGGCATGTCTGGAGGCGTACCGGAGCAATGCCCAAGTCTGATTCCCGTTAGCGAGGACACGAATACCAGTTCGTCCTCCTCTCCTTTTGTAATGTTTAGGGTTCAGGGAGCAATGCCCATGTCTGCTTCCCATTATAGGGTGCAATAAGAATCCTAGGGCAACTCCTTATCTATCTGGACATGTGTTGGTGTTCATGTTCATGAATGGACACCATGTTCTCTTTCCATATGTATCTGGACATGGGTTTCTGCATTATGAGTTTGCCACTCTCCCACTACTATTTGGTGATATTGGGAAAAACCCACATCACACTAAACTGCTGATAAATCTTATTTGTCTTCGGAATTGAAATTATGACAGTGCCACTAGTCGATTCATAAAATGTTGATTAGTCCTAGATTGCTTCTTCCTTGAAATTATGACAGTGCCACTAGTCGATTCAGTTAATTATGGAAACTAACCAGCTTGTCCTGGTGAACTGAACAAACCATACCATGTATTTTTGTTGTAGGGAAAGAGGCGAAAGATCGACCAAGACCAGCGACTGGCTAAATGACAAGATAGCAATCCAAAGGGAGAAGTGGAATTCGAAACTAGCCTTTGACCAATCAAGGCTGAATTGTGGTCCTTTCCGACAAGTGCCGTAAACTGAAGGAGTTAAACTTAATGGGCGGCTACACATGAAGGTCGCTACTGCCTAGGAAGCAGACGGAGATCATGAAAGGGATCTTGAAGGAAAATCGTATGGCTACGGAGAAAATTCTCTGCCATGTGACGGAGCGCTGGAACCTACAGCTGAAGCACGACATAGTACTGAAGGAGCTGGCCAATCTTAGGGAGGAAAACAGCAGCCCGGCCAGTGCTCGCTTGAACACAACATATGTCTATTTAGTAATCGAATCGCCTGGTTTATCCTCTGCAGTGGTGATTTTGTAAGCGTGAACTTAACTCTATGCACGATATGTGTGTTCGTCTGAAATTAGTTTACTCGAGGATTGAGTTTGGCTTAGTTCGGAAAGCGCAACTGCAAGTCTTACAATTAACTTGTTTCAGGCATTGGTACAACATAAATTATTCATCTCGAATTTCCTTTATCCTCTATAGTCTGTCCTTGTTCACCCTCACGCGCCTTCTTCAGTTCCTTCAACAGATCCGTAATGCAGCACTCTAGCTTCTCCTTGTCTTCCCTAAGCTGATCCCTCTCCTTTTCTGCATTATGAATCAGCAACCTGTGACTATCTTGAAGCTTCTTTGCAGTTCCAACAACCAAGCTCCCATCGATTCCGTCAGTTAGCTTTGACTGCAAATTCTCGATTTCTTGTTCCAGCTCCTTTTTTCGTGCCGACAACTTATATTTTTTTCAGCTGCATCACTTACATCAGTAAATCTCACCGACCTTTCCAACTCATACATCTCCCATAACTGTGCCAAACATTTCTTAAGTGCATTTGGCCACTCAAGATCCACCCACTCTACTGCTTTACACACCGGGCCAACCTAAAAACACACACACTATAGTGTTATGAACATGCACGATACATTTTACTTCATGTCACAGTTGCACATAACGTAAACAAACCTGATTTGTACAGCCCAAAAACCTTCTCCCAGTGTTACTGCCTTCGAATGCAACATATCTCCTCAGTTTTAGCCCATGGTCACATGGCACTTCTCCATCGAGATCTAGGCCCTCCCATTCGGAGTCGTAGATCGTCCTTGGTACCTATAGGTAAACGCAAAGCTGAAATCGAACACGATTGCATGCACATCTGGTCGGGCTCAGATCGAGTGATTTACCATTGCCTAACCCTAGCCCGAGAAAACAGAGGAACTCACATCATGGAAGGAATACTCGATGTCAGAGAGAAGGCTGTCGCTGCTCGACTGGTCGTCCTCGCTGTTCAAGGACATCATGGCGAATGCGACGGCGATGGTGGCAGCGACAGCGACGGCGATGGCGACGACGTCGGCGAGAGAGAGAGAGAGAGAGAGAGAGAGAGAGAGCATCCCTTCTACCGCTGTAATGATGACTAAATTGGCATGTTACAATAGTTTAATGGATACCATGCCCTTTCCTCGGATTCTTGTCTCTCACCTGATATGGATTCTCTTCACACATTCTCATTTCAAATATTAAACCTGCACTCCCTCCATCCCAATTTCATTGCCTAACGAAAACATACCAGTATATTACATCATCCAAAGAAACAAAATCATGTCAACTACAAGGTACTTATGCATCACTTCTTCAGTCATGGTTTCACAAAACATTACATTATAATCTCCCAACAAACATAACCACAACATGGTTTCACAAAACATCACATTACAATCTCTCAACAAATGTAATCACAGAAACAAGTATATTACATCAACTCAAGAAACAAAATCATGTCGACTACATGGTACTTACACATCACTTGTCCTGTCATGGTTTCGCAAAACATTACATTATAGTCTCTCAACAAACAAAATATCAGAAACAAGTACAATACATCATCTCAAGAAACATAATCATGTCAACTACAATGTATTTATGCATCACTAGTCCAGTCATGGTTTCACAAAACATTACATTACAATGTCCCAACAAACATAATAACTAAAACAAGTACGGTACGTCATCTTAAGAAACATAATCATGTCAACTACAATGTACTTATGTCTTATTACAACAACGATGGTTTCAGTGAGTGACATGTCCGAAAATCTCAACAGCTCGCACATCATTATATCGCAATCTCTCAACAAACATAATCACAGAAGCACGCTCTAAATGCAACAGCAGTCAATATTACAAATACAGGCAGGGGAACCCCGTGGTCCATATGACAAGCCCAGGGTAGCATCTCTCATCAGATCTCATCAACGTCGACCACCTCATTCTGTTCAGCCACTACAGGGGCATCCACATCCACTATAACCTGTTCAACAACATCAGAAATGGTACCAAGGAAGAACACCTTCCTGGTTTGCTTCTTTTGCCGCATAATCTACATAAGATCTTCAGTATCCAAAACATCTATGAATTGCTGCTTCTTATGATGCCACCACCGGATTTTTGCCATCTGCTTAGGGCCAATAGTGATTTCCTTACCGATCATCTCTCTCATTTCATCAAGAGTTATGTTTTTGGAATCGACAGTGATCTCCACAGTACATGACGAAACTGGCTTATTAACTCCCTCATCAAGTTTTGCCATGTATGAATCCACCTCTATGCGTATACTGAACTTATCTAGATCAGCATCTATTGGTCCGTATTCTCTAGAAGCAGAAGCTCTGGCAGCAAGATCTCCAGCATCTGCATACATATCATCAATCATCGCTTCAACTTTCACCTTACGATCAATGCACAACACTCCCAAACCATCCAAGCTCATGGGAGTGCTCAATTTGCTGATAGGTATCATTCATGTTGCGCCACACCAATTTTGTCCTCCTCTAGAACCCTAGGGAATTCTAGCGGCAAGCATATCTACCAGCTGCGAAACAGACACAACCTCTTTGCAATTCACAAGCAGATGCACATCTTGCCCGAACACAACCCTCTCGCAACCAAAATCAAGCTTTGCAGTGTACTGCCGAACATGAACTGTGAACTCATATAGGTCACTTGTATCAAAACTGTGCCTAATTTGATTAAAAAGGGGAACATTTCAGTTCATTCGATTCTATTATGCCGTAACTAATCTACTTGCAAGGTAAGGCACAGATAAGAAATAATCACATCTCGCTCTTCTCCCGGGTTTTTTTCTTCGAGATCTGAGTGCTGCATCCGCCCACCGGAGCCGAACAATCCGCCGCCAGCCTTGCTTTTCTCTTCAACCCGCTGCTTGTAGGTACCTTGGGAGCAGAATCCTTGCTGGCCTCCTAGCTAACTGGGGCTGAAGACCTCGCCGCAACTACACATTGAGCCCCAGACTTGGGCCCCGACGGACCCTTTTCAGTCGGCGACGTAGCTACAACCTTCGCCTTGCAAGACATGCTAGGCCGCCGCCGCCAGATTCAGTGTCGGGGGAGGGAGAAAAAAGGTCCTCCGCCGTCGGCAGATTTAGGGTCGGGGAAGGGAAGAAAAGGGACCGCCGCCGCCGCTGCAGCAAGATTCAGTGTCGAGAGTTAGGAAAGTACAATAATGGATTTGCCCCTACGACACATGCAGGGTGGCTAAGAAGAGTGACCGGCGAAGGAGGGGCACAGCAGGAACTAGTGTAACGGAATATCCTGACTTAATGGGCGCGATTTGAAAATATTTGGTTTGTCCATCATTCACTCGAAAGACCCCTCTCAGCAATTGGTGCCCCAACTTTTCGAATCACGGTGATAAAAATCAACTTAGGTACCGCGTTGCCTGTCCACCCCAACTTTCGGGCCGCAAAATGATATTCTCATGGGAAGGGCCATTTTTAGTTTGTCGAGTATTACACAATGGTTCATACTACCTAACTGATATGTGGCCAATCAAAGAAAGACCTTCTACTAAGAAGAGAAAGAGAGCTGGAGGCAGTACAAATCCGGATGAGTTAGACAAACCATGGAATATTGCTCAGCTACATCCCTTTTATTCTTAGTTTATCCTTCTTTGTAATCGTATATGTGTACATGTTCTGTGAGAAATAAAAGTTTTGGTTGCCTCAAGTTTTTTCTGAGAAGTTTTTACCATCTTATTTCCGAATGATCATGTCACAGTCGAAAATCCCAGAATACTTGAAAGTACTTTATGCTCATGTTTGTTCTGGTTTAGATTTCCGATTCTAAAATTGATACCTTTTGGGTATAAATTTAAATTTTCTAGTTTATACTTTGGTTATATGTCTGATTGCTGGATGCGGGTATTTTCTGAGTAGTGAATTGTTGGTACTGGAAGCCGGCTTTGTTTCCGAGTTTAAACTGGTTTAGCAATTGAGCTCCGTTGCTCGGCAAAGTTTCCGTGCTAAAAGTTGGCCGGCGCATGAAAGGGATGAGGCGGAAAGCCAAATAAACGATAAGTGCAGAAAAAAAAGTACAAGTGCTTAAGTAAACATCTCAGGCACATAATATCAAAGTCAAAAGTGCTGAATAGATAAATTAAAACTTGACACTAGCAAAAGTATCACACTACTTATTTACAGATCCATAATGTTTTCAAAATAACACATCTGTTTCTTTCTGATGATCTATGATGCAGGAGGAGAGTTAGGAGCTGCCGGCTCGCTGGATACATCAGCCGCACCTTGATAACGATCCGAGATGTTGAAATCCAATATGGTTTGATCATCATCAGAAACTTCAGCTGTTTCTTCGGAAGGCGGAGGCGGCGTGTCCACGCGGGTGAAGAAGGGAGTGTCGTAGCTGGTCAAATCAGCTACATGGCACCCATATCCGGCGTAGGAGTCCATGATGGCCTTGATATCTTGCTCCTGGCCATCTTCGTCCACAGTAGAATACCCTCTGGTCACTTGCCAGATTTCCATGCTTCCATGGTGGCTCATAACCTTGGTGAGAGCATTCTGCACTGCGGATCACACGTAGGACATGTTCCAGTCCTGAACAAGCTGCGACATATCCTTGGCCTTGTCTTGCACTTCAAAACCGGACATGCTATGCATATCCGGAACCTTGAGAACCTCGCCAATGTCTTCAAGAGATTGGCGGAAGTCATGAAGCAAATCACCAACTTGGGTAAGCCAGTGGTTGCGAAGCTCGGCAGAGGAAGAATCCGTCAAGTTCAGAGGACCTGTGCATATATTGCAAAGGGTAAGTCAAATAAACCCGAATTCTAGAGAGTCAGAAGATGTAGAAAAATTAGAGAAAGGGAAACTTACCAAGGATGACATCGTCGACTTTGGTCTTCTCTTCGCGAAGACTCTGGAGCTCAGCCTGGAGCACCGTGGAAATGTCCTTCTCTCTGAATAACTCATCATTGAGATCCGAGATTTTCTTATCTTGAAGCGCAATCTTGCGATCACGCTCATCGGTGGCCATGGAGCTGGACTCAAGAATCTGAGCAATGCTCTTCTCGTGATCTGCCTTGAGCTTATCCAGCTCTTGGCGAAGTTCTTTGTTCTCCACCACCAAGGTCTTAAGATTATTGGCCTCTTCGATCATGGCGCAAGAATGTTTTACCAGTTCTGCAAGTCAAAAGAACAATGGTTCAACAAAAAATCGACTATGAAACAAAAAAGACAAGGTTTGAGTCTCAAAATGTTTACTTTCGGCCTCATCCTTGGAAACCTTCAGTTGTGCATTTTAAAGTCAGAGAGCTCTGATCTCTTTCCAATTGTTGCAGCTATTTTTTAATAATTCCTGGTTATACGAATTAACTTTCTATAAGTCAGAATACCTAGAATCAGAAGTCTACTAAAGACTCGGGCTAATATTGTAACTAATATCAGCACAAGCCTTGGGGGCTACACTAGTTCATTCTTTGGCATCCTAAGTTAGCATAAACCTGGATTTGACTATCCAACTTCATGCTTGGGGGCTAGAGGATAGGATATAAAGTAACATAAAGGAAAAAGTGAGTTGGAATTCCGACTTACATGTTGTTCATGTGTGAGCTTGCTCAAGCACATGTTCACTTCAGTTGTAACCTTCTCGGCAAGGGTGAGTGGGATCACTGGTGGAGGTGGTAATACACCAGCTCTCGGCCCCTCGTCGTGAAGGCGGACTTGTTCGAGAAGTTCGGAGTACTTGACATCCTTCGCTTCTTGTGCTTCTTCTTCGACAGAAAGATTCTGGCTTTCTAAGCACTGCCGGGCAGACGCTAGATTTCCTCCGCAGATTTCCAAGACAGTCCAAGTTTGGCAAGTCCCAGATTACTTAGGAGATTGTCGGCGAAGATTTCTGCCGAGGGATCATTACCCGAAGAGGGTTCACCCTTATCAAAACCTGAGTCACTCATGGTGACGTCAGTCTGCGACTCAAGGATCGCTGGCTCTGCTGAGGGAGCCGGATGTTCTACAACGGTCGGAGATGGCATAATCTCTGGCACTGCAGAAGGTTGAGGAGTGGGAGTCGGAGGAGCCACAGCAGGAGAAGCCAGTTTGAGTTTCGACTGGCATAGGGGCTTCACGGTAGCATCCTTCCCCTTGCCCTTGATGAGCTGTTTAGCTTTGAGAAGAATATAGAACAAAGAACATTACATCTCAGAAGGAAATACAAGCAAAATACAAAGACCTCATGAAGAAAGATTACCTCTTCACAACTGACACTTCTTTGGTGCCTATGGCCAATGTCGGAGCCTTGTGTTTCCGAGGAACGACATCCAGCATTGGGACCAATTCACCATCATCCTGAGAAAATTTAGGAGGGTATCCTTCGATAGGAGCGAACTCCGACTCGGGGAGGTCAGCAAGCTGAAAGGAAAAAACATCTCACTATTGCAAAACTAACATATAGATGAGCACGAAAAAAGAGTTAATGCTGAAGTTTACCGGCACAACAAGATCTTCCGCTGTATGCATGTCTAGGGACAGTTCCGGAATCTTCCTCTCGATCCGCTCCCTTATGAGCCATTTGATTTGGCATACATAGTCTTGCGGCTTTAAGGCCTTGGGGATGATACAGAGGGAGTCATTCTTTGACGATGTGATGGAATGCATCAGTCGGTCTCTGTGATGTTGTAGGGGTTGAATCCGGCGTGCCACCCAGCATTGAACTAAGTTAGACCCTTTTAGGTCCTTGTGCTTCATCAGGTATTTGATCCGTCTCTTGGCGAGAAACAGATCATCACTGAGAGTCGGAGCGACCTCGTCCTAGGACTCTTGGGGCGTAGCAGCTCCGTCGACGAAAGCCGACAAAGCAGTATCTTTGCCAGGAGCGGGGATATCCTTGTGGTAGAAAAAAGTGGACGACCATTGTTTGACCGACTCACTTGCCATTATCCGGGGATAAACGCGCTCACGTCTAACTGAAAAGCTAATGGTACCGATAATATAAGGATTACCGGCAGTAATAGAATTTCTCCGGACATGGAAGTAATACCGGAAAAGAGTAAGGCTCGGCCTAATGCCGAGATACCCCTCGCACAAAGAAGCGTGTGCGCTCATCTCTAAGATAGAGTTAGGGGAGAGATGGTGAAGATGAACGCCAAAGTGATCTATAACCTCGGAAAAGATTTCTGAGGGAGGAAAAGAAAGACCTCTGTCTAGGTGAGTGCCGAAATGCACTCGCTCGTCGGCATGAGGGTTGGGGATGGTTTCGCCGAAGCCGCTCCGCCATTCGCCGGCACGGAGGAGCCCTTCATCTTCAACGACCTAGAGTTTGGGATTATCCAGGACGTAGGGGATCCAAACTCCACGGTGGCTCTCCTTCTCTGCCGCCGCCGCTGTCGCTTCCGCCGCTGCTGCCGCCTCTGCCAAGCCAGAAGACGATGAGGAAGCCATTCTTCTGGTACGCCGGTGACCTTAGGTGGGCGGCGCTTGATGTGTTTTTGCGGGAGGAAGTGAAGCGCTAGGTTCGTGGGAGGCGTAGGGGAGAAGGAAACGACGCTAGAATTGGTGAAGAAGATGGGGGTAATAATCCACACCACTTATATCCGCCAGGCGCGCCAAGATTCATGCAAAGGCTGCAGTGAACGTGCCACGTGTTGTGGAAAGGACGGGGAAACCTCCGCGTGATGATTACGCCGCCTCAATCTCCATGCACGCATTGAAACGGCGCCTCGGTTCCACGAAAGGCAGACCCACGAATGGTCATGCTGACAGGAAATGTCTGTCAGTGACGTGACTTGACCATGGCTGGTGTCAGGCTACGTCAGAGGCCAAGTTCTGGCTTAGTTTGAAATTCGAGCTGGAAATCTAAATAACTGTACTGATACGTCCGACTTATTTTGAAACCCGGATCGTACTTTTTGTTTTGAAGTTTCAGGAACCCTTCAAGATGCTGTAAGACGAAGATCAAGATAGATGATGATGAATCCGACTTTGGATCTTGGAGGCTTCCGGGGGCTGCTGTTGGGGATATACTTTCCGGGTATCCTCACAGTTCCTCACTGACTAGGGTGGCCCACTTCGGGTTAGATCTTTGCTTCACGGGCGGCCCAGTCAGGGAGAAGATACGGAGTCCAGTCCGGCTACGGGAAGGCCCAGAAGACTTACCGACGTAGGCCCATAGAGTTGTAGTTGAAGATGTACTCTATAACCGACTCTTAGTCGTAGCCGGATAGATCTCTCCTGTAAACCCTAGGCTGGATATCTATATAAGCCGTCTTAGGGAGAGCCTTTAGGGTAACTACTACCATACAATAGTCTACAACCTCAACTCGCACAGGCGATATCCTTGTAACCCATATTCCGGCTCTACCGTATTACTGGATTGCTAGCAGGAGTAGGGTCCGTCCAAAGCCGGCGGATTCAAACCTGGGTAACTTGTGTGCTCACCATCCCGGAACACCATACGTCTCACACCCCTCTCTTCCACATGCCTCGAGGACCCCCTCATGGCATACTTGTCATTAATCCGACGATAATAAATACACATATTCCTTGCTTGAAAAAGAAGGGTGGAAAAGGAAAATTAAACATGTACCTGTCATATAGATGGTTTGGATCAAACCATTATTAGCCATGTCATAAGAATTTGGACAATACCCTTTTATATGTGAGATCGAATTTAAACCCCGAAAGTATTGGAAACTCACATATAAGAATATGTTGGAATTGAAGGTAGATGATATCAATTGGAATATGTTGGAATATGTTGACAAGTTAGAATTTGGAAAGGTTAAAGAGAATGGCCCTCGACTCAATTTGGGTATGTGACAATATATCAATAACCAACTACAATATATCAAGAAGCAAGAATATTAATAGGGTACATGCACTATGAGGAAAGAACCAAATGAAAAAGGGGTTTTAATATGATGCTCAAATGCAAGGTGGCATGGTGACATGAGCATGATATAATGATGATGCAACAATACATATAGGAAGTAGCAGTTTATTATCAAACCATGTAGCATTAGAGATGTTAGACAGATGGGATGCTACATATTTTAGCTGGAATAAGAGGATCAGTCGAAGTGATCTGCCATGAGCAATAGGTATTGTCACTACTGCTTTGTAGAATGACCTAAAACAAAGACAACACAAGTTATAATAGCATTACCAGGCAAACATACCAACATGAATTTGAAATGTGTTAATACGGTGATATAATAAGGAAGCAAAAAATTAACAGTGGTGCCTCATACATCTCTTTCCTCCTAAATAACTGGACCAGTTGACGTCAAGGACCGATGCGAGCATGTGCTGATCTATGAAATGACTGCTCTACTTGAAGAAGGCTAACACCAAGACAAAACAAGTTATTTAAAAAGTAGACTTGGGAAACAAACTAGTACAATTTCATATCTAATAAATTTGAAAATATTTCATAGGACAAAAATAACAATGCGATCAATCAACCCCAGTACCTGATGCAGAATGATCAAACTAGAATGAGAAGAACATGGATACAAATAATATGAATACTAAGCCATTATGTTTCTCATAAACTAGCTAGGCACTACACAATAAAATCTGCAAATGTTTTAATCATAGACCAAAAAGAGAGTGCCTTAGTCAACCAAAATAGACCAACTGTGTGCCTCGAATAGACTAGATAGATTATTTAAGACAAACAATGAAACAAGCAATCATACTTTGGGTTATTCATGAACAACCAGATCATTTCAACAGTTCAGTTAGCAGCTCGAGAACAACAAACTGAACAACGATCCTCAAGTGAAGTGAGTAATATAACGATAATGGAGAGAGACATGATCAGAACACAAATTCAGGAAATTATAAAGATGTAGTGCATAAACAAGATTATCATCCATGCCTTGTTGTGCTTGGCAGCAGGAATTAATAGATTCATCAGGTGCAAGCAATTGAAGTAGAAGGAATTGACTGGTTTGAGGAAAAGCTATGACAAAGGGTTTTACAGCAACATCTAGCAAACTAGTTGCAAAAACATTTGAATCAGCATGTTAGTAGGTTAACAAAATAAAAAAGAAACAAGGTGATGATAAAATTTTCATTTTGTTTCTATTAGACATTTAAACACATTGTCGTGGTATTGCCGACGAGTACGCCATGGAGGGGTCCTCACAGTGCGTGTTTAGAGACGTGGGGTAAGGCGGAGAGTTGGCGGGTACGAGGTAACACAGCTTACCCATGTTCAAGTCCCACAATGGTGGCAGAACTCTACTCCTGCTATAAATCACTATAATGGCAATACACCGAGTTACAGAGATTGGTTCGCTGTGCGAGGTGTTGCGTGTTGTTCGCTGCAATCATAGAAATTGTGCCCAAAAGGCTCCCGCAGGCCGGCTTATAAAGGCGCCAAGACCTAGGGTTTACAGGAAAAGGTCCTTGTCGGACAAGGTAAAGAGTCCTACACCTACACGAACTAGTTTTCCGTGTCTTGTACTCCAAGGCTCCGAGTATGTCGGTGGCTCCTGCGTAGGCTTCCTTTATCCGGCATGGGCCTCCCTTCAGGATCCGTCTAACTGGGCCGCCCAGCTGGCCATAGGCCTTGATACCAACTATGGGCCACCCGGGTTAGGCGGATTGGTGACATGCTATGAGGATACCCATATAGCATATCCCCAATAGTAGCCCCCGGAGGACTTTGAAATCTTGCACCGTCTTGCTCATTGATCTCCGTATATCCCGTCTAAGTGATGCCAACAATTCATGAAGCAATATCTCAAAGGTCTCCCAAAGAACCCTGCAATCCTCTCTAGCTTTGCAATGTAGCCGGAGATTCCTTGAGTCTTTGTTTCCAGAGTTGGACGATCTCCGTCTTTGATGGAATCTTCAGATGTGACCCTTCACTGCAACTGTCAGGAGGATGATCTAGGGTACAACCTACGCTACCTCAAAACTCACAGAAGCAAAGAATTAATCATTAGCTATTTTCACGTGCGCGAAATCCGAAACAGTGGATCGGCAAAAGACGAAGGACGTGGCGAAATTACCGCGCACGTTCACTTCCACGTCGGCAACATTCCAACCATTAAATCTTTTTGCACAAATCTTGACGCGAGGCATATATATTTCCACCGCAGTCAATTTATTTACCCGCATTTGCTCCCAGTCTTCGTCTTCCTCTAGCCACACGACCGTTCGAGCTCCTCAGCGAAAACCCTAACCAGAGCACTTTCTTTCTCCACGCACTCCTCGTCGTAATGGCCTCCAGCAGCTCTGCTCTTTCCACGACGGCGATTCCCAAGGCTATGACGGAGCCATCCTAGGGAGTTATCATTCTGCTGGAGGGGATGGTCGTCCCCGTCTCCGCCGTGACGGAATACGCCGGCGATGACCAAGAACGAGCGGCACCCGAAGCTGCTGAAGAGGAAAACAACTCCCATAAGGGCATGTGGAGAGGTTCTGATCTCTCTGCCAAAGATCTCCAAGAGCTGATCAACGAGGGGATCTCCCTGCGGCAGAGAAGCTCGTCTGGCGGGCGGTGTCGGCCGGCGAGGTGGTCCCTTCTCCCCAAGCCAAAGAGAAGGTGTACCTCAAATTCTAGCTGGTATGTGGCGTTAGCCTACCGATCTCCGACTTCTTCCTGGATGTCCTTCGACACTTCCGGGTAATTCCCCACAACTTCTCTCCCAACATCCTAGTCCTTAGAAAATTTGTAGCTTTGTGCGAAGGATATCTAGGAATCAAACCTAGATTAGATCTGTTTGTATATTTCTTCACTGTCAAGAGAGAGTCCGTAGAGTCCAAGGACGAACTGCGGATTTGTGGAACTATTAGCTTCAAGATCTGGCATAGTCGGCGCTTCCTCGAGATCATGGGGCATGAGTCTTACATGAACTGGCAGCACACGTATTTCTACGTGCCAGATATCCCTCTGCCAGACCGTCTTGAGACCTACCCTGACTTCGTCGATGGAGCCGCCACTAGAGTGCCTGCGTGGCGAACCCCAGCCTCTCTTCCCTCCGACGATGAAGCCAATCGCGCCGTAAGGTGGATCGAATGGCTCGTAGACGGAGGTCTGACGGGTTTGGATCTTGCCATGTGCTGGTACATTAGGCGGATCTAGCCTCTGCAGCACCGCGCCGAGCTGATGTGCAAGTATAGCCAAGACAGAAGGGATCCCATGCGAATTTCGTGGGATAACTTCTCTACTGACTCCATCAATCTCCGGCTAAAGGACATCTTCAAGGTGAAGGACAAGAAGCATGGATTCAATATCACCTTCGAGATGTTCTATTGCGGCACATGCCCAGAGGTAGCTTCTGTTTCCTTTGTTGCTCGTTATATACTCTAAGGTTTTTCTAACTTGAAGTTGTGCATCTAACATTTCCATGTATCCTAGCTGACGACCTTGTCAACAAATCAAATGGCCTCCCAGGTCTATGATCCTAAGCTGAAGGATATCCAGGTGGTTTCCAATGACGACGCCTCCAAGGATCAACCAACTCCGGCAGCACGAAAGCGGAAGAGCTCCACCTCTAATGCTGCTGCCGAGGCCGAGAAGAAGAACAAAACGGAGAGTGGAGTCTCCAAACAATCCATTTCCGCCTTAGAGGTGGAGAATAAGAAGAAGTCCACCGGCATTCCTGTAGCATCCCAATTGTCTAACAATTGTAATGCTACTTGGTCTAGTAATATAATGGCTACTTCAAATATATAATTGTTGCATCATAATTATATCATGCTCATGTCATCATGCCACCTTGCATTTGAGCATCATATAAAACCCTTTTTGTTTTGGTTCTTCTCTCATATGCATTGTTAATTGTATTTGCCTCTTGACATTGTATTTGGTTCTTGATATATTGTTTAATGCCCAAGTTGAGTTGTGGGCATATATTTTATTCAACTCCACCACCTTTTCTTTCACCACCTTATAATTCCACCATCCAACTAAATATGAGCTTGGCACTTATTGGTTTTACCTCCAGCTCATGTGGGTTGGGATGGATCCAATTCTTTTCCACAGGCTCTCATCTTGGCATCATGTTGTTTTCACATTATTGATATATGAGAGCCACATGGCCATCTTTGCATGCCTTGTGAGTGGAACCCTTTTGCTAGCTTCCATATGTGTTGTGTTGGGGTTATTTTCATGTTAGGATATTTTTGGGCTTATTAAATGCCTAGTGGCACATACACACTAGCAAGTCCCAATTTTACTCAAACATGATCATCTCCATCTATTCCACTTGGGGCATCCTTTTAATCCTTTTTGCTTGGCTTTATTCCAATTTTTGGGAATGCAAAATAATATTGCCATGTAATAACATTGTTTTCACAAGAGTCAATATGGCAATAAATATTTTTGCATGGGCCATGCAAGTGCCACCTTTCTAGTATTTGGTTTTTATTTGATTTTTGAGTGGATCATCTCTATCTCTATCCTTTCTTTTGGCTTGATCTAAGTTAATCTAGCTTAAACCCTATCATCACATCCCTCTCTTTTTCTTGCCTTGTTTTTTTGTTTGATCTTGGTTGTTCTTGGCTTGACCTTGTCCATAGAAAACCCTAGCTTCAAACCACTCCATCTCTCTCTAAACCCTAATCCCTACCGTCTCTTCTTTATCTTCTCCAATCTACATCTAATCTAAACCATACCCCCATCTAACCCTGACCCTCACATCCCCCTCTCACCTAAACCCTAAGTCTACCCCTCTCTCGGCCTCTCTCTCTCTCTCACCTAGATGGCCCCACCATGCCACCTAGCTACCCACCCAAGCAAGCCCTAGCCCGAGCCATACCCCTCTCCCCTCCTACCCTAGCTCTAACCCGAGGCTACTCCTTCCTCTCTCTTTTTCTCTCTATGCCATAGTGGCCCCTCCAGCCCGAGCCTGTCCCTGCCTCCTTGCCCTCACGTCGACCCCACCTGGAAGCCTCCCACCTGCCCTGCCCTGGTCCAGCCCGAGCCTGCCAGCACGTGAAGGAGGAGCAAAAGCGGCCGACACCACCTTTCCCCTCCACCACGCCAACTACCCCTCCCTTCCTCTGTTCCTATCCACCCCACCACCTCTCTGCCTCGCCCAGCTACCCCCAGATCTACCCAGGACGCTCCCCTCTCTCCCTGCCGTCCCTCACCACCGCCACACCATCGCCGGCAAAACCCTCGGCCTCCACCGCCCCCTCCTTATCCAGCCGGTGGCGTGGCGCTCTAAGGTGTCGAGGAAGACCACGCAGCTCCCCACGCCACCCTCAGACTGGAGCCAGGAAGGAGAAGGCCGGGACCGGCCGACGGCGCTGACGCCGAAGCCCAAACCCTAGCACCGCCGACGCCGCCGCCGATCTGCTGCTCGCCGACCCGATCCAACACCGTCAACCAACTCTCGGTGAGCCCCTAAACCTCCTGGACATGCTCCGCCGCGCTGTCGTCGTCTAGGGCCGCTATGCGTTTCATCGAGCACGCTCTGTGCGTCGGCGAGCGCAGCGTCTGCTCGCTTCCGCCCCACATAGGACCCTATCTAGGCCGCGCCGACCCTCCCTGACACCAAGCCCAGGCCAGCGCAGTGCTCAGGCTGCCTTGAGCCCTAGGTCCCGCTCGATCTCCTACCCGCTGCTCACATGGCCACAGCACCGATCTGTCATGAGGAAGATCCATAGTGCGCCCTCGCTTTGCAGAATACCCCTGCGTCTTTTGATGCTTAACCCAAGGTCCGCCTGCCCACTAGTCGCCATGAATTCTCGAAAACCCCGGCTTTTATAACCCTTAACCCGCTCCAGCCCAGCCCCACCTGCATCCCCGCTCGTCATCCACGTGGTCCCTGTGGCCTCGACCCCACCTGCACCTCTGTGGCTGGCTTAGCTCATGATGACAGAAGTTTCTGGCCTGTCAGTCAGTCAAGATGACCCCAATCAGCGTGCGTGGCTAGAACTGAGCTAAGTAACAAAAGTTTCTGCTACATTTTAATTCAAATCTTTTCAAATTTAATTCAAATTCAAAATTCAAATCTGTTTTAATATAACTTTTCAAATATAATTCCAAATAATACATATAATATATGTTTTCAAATCAGAAAAATGTGAGGAATTCAAATATGCCATTCAAAATATATTTTGGACACTTTATTTTCCAAATTAATAAAAATTACATTAAAATGCCCTTTTTCCTTCATTAATTAATATCTTTTGTTTTATAACTCCAAATTTAACAAATAATATGTCTAAAATGATTAGCTCGACGAGACCTTTCTGTTTATGCATTCCATGTTCTGTTTTGCAGCATGCATCATATAAATATAAAGTGTACAGCAACTAATATGGGTATAAAATGGGGCCAAAACTCTATAAAATGATTTATTTTTGTATTCCACACCTCACCCATGCCATGCTACTTTATTGCCATGCAAATTGTGCATCATTCATCATGGCATGATTGTTTGCTTGATGCATTTTATTCATATGCTTGTGCACTTTATTTATGTTGGCCCTTGTTTGTTTGGTTCTTCTGCGAATAGACGCTGAGCAGGGGATATACCAAGAGAACCAGGAGCACTACCCAGATCCTTCTCTCGCTACAACTGAGCTTCCAGGCAAGCACTACCACATGCTTGCGTACATATAGTACCTATTGCCTCTATCTTATTCTTGCATCATTTAGTCGCGATTGCATTAAACTGAATCCCAAGTATTGCATAGCCTTTACTTTTAAACCCCACCGAAGCTTGTTCCTCCATCCCATGAGCCATTACTAAAGGAGTTGCTTGAGCCATGGGAGTCGTAGAACAGCATGTGTAGGGTATGTGAGTGTCGGATGGATAACGAGGTACCTATACAACTTAATCTGAGTAGTAATGGGATAACTAATGAAAGTGGCATCGGTGAGCCATATTCGCTATTTGGTTTTTCAGGCTCACTTGTGTCCCGTAGGACCCCGAGTACTTGATTCCTGTTTCTTGAATATTCGCTATCCACATCCGGAGGCTTATGAACCCCGAGCCGTAGCTTGATTCATTCTTATTTCTTGGGGCCACAAACTAGTTTGAGGTTTTATTACTATCCTGTACTTATGCCATGCTTTACTGCTTTATTTAAATTGTGCGAGGTAATCGCACTGTCTTTGTTAGGAAAGCGGAGTGTTTTCGCGGTGTCGACAAGCCCAGTCACATTTTCGGGTTCCCAGTCGTTCACAGCCATTGACGCAAACCTTGAGTCCGTCTCGGAGCCGGCCAGCTTCGTTGCGGGTAGCTTAATGGGGTGGCCCCCTGAAATATTTCTGAATCCTGTAATTGCTTTGTCGTGACTGCCTCGTTGGGTTTTGATTTGGTTTTTCTGAGGCATATCGAGTGTGTGTTGCTATTTGTGCACCCCTGCAGGTAAAACTTTCAAAGCCGTGTTCGCGTTATGGACGACTTGGAGCGCTTTCGATCATAGACAAGAATAACTAAAGTACCGCTTTTAACTTGACTAAGTATCTGACTAGTAAATAGTGCAACACTCATGGAATGGATAATAAAACTGCCAACGGATGGGGGGGTTGTTCGTCCGCTTCCTCGTCGGTAAGCGAGGAGGAGGATGGATCTGTTAATATTATCTTTATAACTGTTGTTATTAATTCACGGACATCCGTCTATCTATGGTTAGGCGGATGGTTAGCGAGTATCTATAGAATTGCTAGGGTTTATCTTTTGCTGCAATTGCGTCACCCTAGGTTGTGTCCCCTTTAGAGGCATAAAGACTTGCTGAGTACCCCTAGGGTCTCACACGATAAATTATTGGTTCAGATGAACAGGTACACTCGCAAGATGGATACTGGATGGAAGAGACGGACGATATGGGCAACGATCATTCGGTGTATAGATTCCGGGAACGGGGATCCGTGAGATCTGTGGGCGGGATCTGCTTATTTATGGGGCATCTTATGCCGATTTGCTTCTTATCCGTACTCAGATTTTGTCTTCCGCTTCCGCCTGATACTCTGTTGATTGATGTATGAGGAGATATCCTAAACTATTATATCTATCTAGGATATTTGGATCTTGCCGTATGGCGTTGCTATATTTCCTTTCTTTTTAGATGGAATGGCTCTGATGTACTGTTGTATGGTGGCTTGCATACATACTCATTTGTGTATGTAGTTGATCCCTTCGCCTGCCGATTACGCCTCCCGTTCTTGTCCCGATGTTTGGAAATGGTTGGGACGGCCGAAAGGTCTACCTGTGAGTGGCATTTGGGCCCCACCATACTATTTCAACCATTTCCGTTCATCCAGGCTTGTAACCAGGAGCGTAATTCACCGAGGTAGTTACAATTCCCCTCACCAAGGCTCCTGCCGTGGAGTAAGTATCTTCATTCTCCAACTTGTGCTTTTTCAGCCCATACCTTTTTTCAACTCTTGTACTTATACCTTGTACGTTTCAGGAGGAAACCCGATGTGATCTTCCAAAGATGTTGGAGGGTCAAAAAAAATTCGTGACAAGTTGACCAAGGGTCCATCCGCCAAGCCCTCTCCCGCCATCGCTCCCCTACTCCTGCCGCCATTCCCCCTGCTGGCCCTGCTGGGCCGTCATCTCCCGTCATCCCTGAGACCTCCGCCATGGAGATAGATATCAATCCAAAGCTTGATGCCTCAGGCTCTGTCGAGGTAGATGTTGCTCCTAGCGGCCAGGCGACGCAGGAGAGCACCTCTTCTAAAGTGGCTGAAGCTCTGGCTAAGGATGCCACCGAGAAGGGGAAGGAAGTGGAAGAGGTGAACGTGGAAGCCGCGATTGAGGTGGGAGCCTCTGCACCATCTACTGCCTCGAAGGTGTAGGAGGCACCTAGGGATTCATCCATGGCTCCGGCTTCGACATCTCCATTGGCCACGACTCCTCCGACGTTGAGCCTAGATGATCTCATCAAGCTGGCCGACGCAATCTATAAGAATCCTCAGACCTTTCATGATTCCTACGCTCATCTAGCCAACAATATGAGGATCATTGCCATCGTAAGTTTTTTGAACTTCACTTTCTTTACTTTGTGTAGTATATCCCACTGTAGCCCCCGAGCTCTTAGGCGGATAAGTCAATAGTTATTGGCCTGAGTTCTCTAGAGAACTAATCGTAGAACTTATCAGTGTAGCCCCCGAGCGTTTAGTTGAAACTACAAAGTTCGGACTAGATGCTCTTAGAGAAACTAGCTTACTTTAAAATCATGTACTGTCGCCCCCGAGTGTTTAGTTGAAACTGAATAGTTCTGACTAGAAGCTCTAGAGAAACTAAGCATGCTTATATCATGTGCAGAATGAGAATAAACAGAGGATAGCCGCCAATGAGAGGTTTGCTGCTCTTCGAAAGGAGATGGACCTTGAACAGGGTAAAACCAAATTCCTGAAGGAACATATCAAAAATAGCCAGAGTCTGTTTCCTATGACAGCTCCTTGCTTTCCCATTGCATCATTTTTTCTGTCTTCTGATAACACTTTTTGATTTCCGTCTTACAGAAGCCATCGCTAAGGCCAAGAGCATCGTCGAGCAATCCAAGCATATCCAGGAGCTCAATGATGAAAACAAGATTCTGAAGAAGGACCTGGCCGAGGCTGTCAAGGGCCATGAGGCAATGATGAAGGCTATGCAAGAGTCCGCGGACATCGAGATGCAGCGCCTGAAGGATGAGATTGCACAACTCAAAGACCAGAACCAAGCTGCCAAAGAGCAAAATGCTAGGAGTCTTGAGATGTTCAAGTCAGTCCAGAAGGAGCGCGATGTCTTGGCGGAGACATGCATGCAAGCGGAAACGAGCATCTTTTGTAACCTTTCTCCGTCTTGGTCTTTTCTGTAAGTAGGACAACCATTTTACTTGTTTGTACTCATGGTCCTTGTGCTTTGTGCAAAAAACAACTCCCATTGGCTTAGCCAACTTGGGTGAGGGTGCTCCAAGTTCCAAGGAACACATGATTCTTGCTGGCAACTTTGTCAGCACCGCCATCGCCCAAGCCAAGGAGATAGCTCAACCTCAGGGTATTAACATCAAGGCGGCAGACTCAGTAGCTAAGTGTGCGGAAATTCTGCGCCGAGCCCCCGAGAAAGTCAAGGACTAGAAAGCCTCTTGCGTCCGGGCTGGTACAAGGATGACCCTCACTACAAGAAAAGTTTCCTTCCGCAACGAATTGGCCCGACGGTCGTCGTAGAAGGCGCGTCTTCCGTGACGAAATTCTTGGCTCAGCCGTGGCCGATGGAAAACTTTTTTTCTGGTTTCGCGGCCCTCTACTATGACGGATCTGCTAAAAACATGGAGGAATCTCGGCCAGCGCGTGGCAGAAGCAAGATTTTTGTTTCCTCGCGCGATGTTGACTCGCCGAAGTATTTTGAGGCGTGTGGGTCCCAGATGTCAGTGTCTCTAGCGGACCATACTTTTTGGTCGCGCCTCACTGATTTGAACTCGATAACATAGCTCGAGGCGTCTGCCGTTTAGTCAGGCTACTAGGTCCCACATTTCAGCCTCTCATTAGAAGGATTGTGTGTATGATGGAATTTTTTCCTTCGCTCGCGCTACCCTGTTCCAAAGTTGATAGCGCTGCTCGATGCATCTACCATCTAATTAACCTCCTAGGACCCACATGTCATCCTCTCATTAGAAGAACATGTGTATGATGGAATTTTTTTCCTTCGTTGGTGCTACCCCATTCCGAGTTGATAGTGCTGCTCGACGCATCTACCATTTAACCAACCTCCTGAGCTGCACATGTCATCCTCTCATTACAAGAAACGTGTGTATGATTGATGTTTTTCTTTTGCTCGTGCTACCCTGTTCCGAACTTGATAGCGCTGTTAGATGCATCTATCATTTAATCACGATGCTAGACCCCACATGTCATTCTCTCATTAGAAGAAACGTGTGTATGATGGATTTTTTCCTTCGCTGGCGCTACCCCATTCCGAGTTGATAGCGCTGCTCGACACATCTACCGTTTAACCAACCTCCTGAGCCCCACATGTCATCCTCTCATTACAAGAAACATGTGTATGATTGATTTTTTTTCCTTCGCTACCCTTCTATTTAACTTGATAGCGCTGTTCGATGCATCTACCGTTTAATCACGCTGCTGGGCTCCACATGTCATCCTCTCATTAGAAGAAACGTGTGTACGTATGATGGATTTTTTTCCTTTACTGGCGCTACCGTGTTCCGAGTTCATAGCGTTGCTCGACGCATCTACCGTTTAACCAACCTCCTGAGCCCCACATGTCATCCTCTCATTAGAAGAAACGTGTGTATGCTGGATTTTTTCCTTCGCTCGCGCTACCCTCTTCCGAACTTGATAGCGTTGTTCGATGCATCTATCGTTTAATCATGCTGTTGGGCACCACATGTCATCCTCTCATTAGAAGAAATGTGTGTATGATGGATTTTTACCCTCTGTCGCGCCTTCATGTTCCGAACTTGATAGCTTCGCTCTCTGCATCAGCCGTTTATTCAGGCTGGTGGGTCCTTTATATCAGCCTCGCATTAGAAGAATCGTGGGCATCTCAATTTATTAAATGCTAGATAATGTAGTTTTTTAAAAACATGGGTAGGTGGGTTTTTTGTTTTTGTTTTAAAGGGCAATTCCAAAAAGGCCGAATTAAACATTTTGGGCTATTCTTCATCTACTATACTCAATGGGCTATACTCCATGCACTATTCTCCATGGGCTCCTTGATAAATATTTAAATGGGCTGTCATCAGCAAGTCCCCTGACCCCTACAAGGCCGAATTAAATTGTTCTGGGCTAAAGAGGGGTCGAATGGGCTAGATTTTACCTCCTATTTTGTAAAATTTGCATGGCTCGGCCGGCTTCGGAACATAGACCTCACTATCGGAGGGAAAAAGAAACGATAATTCTTTTCACATATATCCGTGTAAAAATATCAAAAGAACAAGGGACACATACCACGTGCACCAAAATTGGACAGGTATCCAATGACTTCACTTGGTACCCTCTCATTTCTGTCCAAAACACATCCAACGGTTCTGATGACACACAGGCAAAAGCTCTAGTGCAAGCAGCCCAGCAGCAGCGACATAACTTTTTTTACAAATTCAGTAGCATTTGAAAGATCCAGTAGTACAGAATAAGACAGGAAAAATATCGACAGATTCCTAGTTCATATTCAGCAGCACTTGACCGATTCTGTAGCATTCCAAAGTGGTTGTTTCAGCTATATAGACACTGAAACTCAATAGCAGTATAGAGAGAACCCGTTCATGTTTCAGCTCTAAAAACCTTATCACACGATCAGTTTACCCTTTTCTCCAAACACACTCGATCATTGGATCAAGCATAACTGACAATCAAGTATGCTTTTGTGTGCATACCTTCTCTTCACATTAATACCAGTGTGACCCCCATATATATGCATCCCAAAATGCCCAAGACTCATCTAGATTGTGACAAAGCCAAGTTTAAAAAGGAAAGCAAGACCATCTACTGCACTTGATCTAAACAAGTACCAGTACATCAGTATTAGTTCTAGAAATACCTTAGTAATAGTAACGACATAACACTTGATAGATTGAGTAGCATTTGAAGCTTGAGCAGTACAGAATAAGACAGAAAAAATATCTACAGATTCCCAGTTCATATTCAGCACCACTTGACAGATTCAATAGCATTTCAAAGTGACCAATTCAGCAGTACAGACAATGGCCAAAAGAAATGATAGATTCGGCAATGAAGACATTGAAATTCAATAGTTGTAGCAAGGCCATGACTCATAAGGAAAGAGAGTCCATATTCAGGACTCGATCGGTCGATCTGAACAAGTACCACTACATATGTATACTACAAAATAGATTAGCAGTAGCAAGTTAAGACCTCCATACAAAATACTCGGCATAACGCAACAGCGTGTCAAGTGCTGGCCGAGTAGCACTTTCTTTCCTGCCTATTACCCTTTCCTTCTCACACCGTCGCCTATGGGCCCACTATGTCAGCAACGTACATTAGAAATAGGTATACATTGCCGCAAACTTGTTCCACCTCTCCCCATACAAATTAAATCTGTAACCAACATAAAGTAGTAATTAATTAGTATGACGTTACTATCTTAACATTGGGATCATCACAAAGAATATTTAGATGTTTTATCTCACTTTTGAAACTTGTTGATGCAATACTCCTAATCCATAGGGAATTCCGACAAACGGTTCAGAAGCTTCCAGGTAACACCGCGGCTGCGACAAATATGACCTGATCCCTTCTAGAGCGACTTCGGCCGACGATGGCCTACTCGTCAGCTCAGATGTCGCCACCATTTCGACCGCATAGAGATCATGCCACAGAGACAACGACCAAAGCATCAGCTTGTACCGCAGTGATTCACACGCCCCTGAACTGACGAACCTGGGGGATATGATGATGTCCGTGGTGTGGCCATCAATTTGAGTGACGAACATGGTGCCCTCTTTCCTGATGCCGATGATATCCGCTCTCCTCGAGCCCCCTGTGGGCACCGGGTTAGACGGCTCCCAGTATTTGTGGCTATAGGGCATTATGGGCGCAGTCCTCGAGTGGGCAACTCTGAGGTGGCGGATGAGCTCTACCATAGGTGTTAGCTCTACCGACGAGGTGATGAACTCGCATCCAGGCTCCATGCAGACTTGCTGGCCGCAAAGGCACCAGATTATGTGGTCGTAGACGTTGTTGTAGGGGACGAATGTCCCACAGTGGTCGTTGGGGCATCTGCTACCTTTTCCGCCCGTGACTTGGCGGTACAGCTCGTTGGAGCATGCGGATAGCCGGGCGACGCTGGTAGTGTCCAGACACATAGCAATTTCATTGAAAACGTCATCGCCGACCTTGCTCTAGACGCCATGTAATGGGTTGTGCGTCGATTGCGACATTGTGATGGATTGGGGGGAAGAGGTCAGACCAGAGTATGACTATCGGGGGACTTTTTGAGAGGGGTGGCGTGTGGCCTGCAAGATCCGATGCAGCGGGCGAGATGGCGAGGAAAATGTGTGAAGCGTGCACTGGAGACGATCTCAAATGCGGGGCCAGGCGGCGTTGGCGAGTGGGGATAAAAACAGCCGAGATGGGGAAGATGGGATGGCTCTTTGAATGAGTTTTTTTGCAAGGCATCTAGAGCTGCATCCAGGATGCCGATTAGCTTGGCTTGCACGCTGCAGTGCACTGAATTAACCATCTGAAATCCCGGCGCATTTTATAGCTAGGCTGGCACGCTGCCGTGCCCTAAATTAACCATGTCACAACCTGGGCCATTATAGCTAGGCCGGCACACTGTCGTGTACGCCGACTAGAGTTACTACTGATGTCATGTTTGACCAGATGATGTTTGTTTAGTTTGCTAAAAAGGATTATACTGTAGGGCTGGACTATCAAGCAACTCGACCCGTTAAGGCTCGGCTCGTTAAGGCTCATGCTCATTAAGGCTCAGATCATTAAACTCGTTAAGGATAATGAGCAAAAAGTAAAGCTCAACTTGGTTCATTAGATGTTCACGAGCGTTCATGAGCTGCTCGTTATAAAAATGTATCAGCCTCAGACAGAGGCATATCGATAATTAAAAGCCATACGATCGGCGGGGTCGATGCAGATCCAGATTGAGAAGATGGAGATGGGGTATGCAATGGGAGATGACGAGTTGACGGGACACATGAGAAATGTTCTGAATCGACCAGGGGAGTCTAGGGTAAGGTTTTTGGTCGGTCGCTCTCGCTCCTAGATTGATCAATCTTACTCAATGGGCTAGATGTTTGCCTTAGATGGGCTGCCAAATTAGACATGTAGCAACATAAGTGGGCCTTACCTTGGTTGTTACCGAGCTTAACGATTAGCTCACAAACATTGTTAACTCGATCATTTAGCTCGTTAAGGATATCGAGCAAAAACTGCAGCTCAGCCAAGATCGTTAAGGAAACAAGTCGATTTTGAACGAGCCGAGCAAACGAGTGCTCATTAAACTCATCGAGTTTCGAGTTTTATGTCCATCCCTAATACTTTGGAACAGGAGGTAGTACAATACTAGAAGTAGTACACTAGATATTTGTTTTGTAGTTTTGCTGCAAACATAGTACAATAAATACCTCCACATTGGAGCCTAGCGCGATTAAGTACCACAGTGTTCCAACAGGATGCATGGTAACGGAAGGTGTTCAAGCACCTCTTTATAGAATAGTTATAAGTAGAAGTGAACAATCAGTACATTAATACACCTAAGATATAGTAAATTTTCCATCAAATGATGGGTGATAAATTGCACATCTGATCACCTTCTCGCACTTATCATGATCAAATACTATCACCTTAAAGGAAGTGGTGGCAAGCTTCTCGAATACTAGAAAGTATCCTAGCTTCAAGTCATGTGATTTGAGAAAATCTAGCCATCCTTCGTCAAGGATTACCTTTCCATCTTGCTTCTTCAGCTCGATGTCCCAGCTGTAGGCTTTGCATATCTTCAGCTTGATGGCATCTAGATACTCACTGCCAAACGTTAGCAAAAAGGAGCTGGGTATGCTCCGCACGTCTAACCCTACCGGTATTAACAACATCTTGCAGAACTTGTCAAAGGTGTTCTCCACGTGGGTGTTCCTGGCTAGCCGCTCCATCTAGACTGCACAGGACTCTCTTGTCTTCTTCGATGACGAGTCTATCCAAGCTCTTCTTGCCCGAACACTACAAAAAAAATCCCGTAGACAGATAATGTCTCTACCAGCTGTCAATAATTGTTAAATAGTACAGTATTAGCTGATAAAGTACAATACAAGATCAGCTAAGAAAGTAAAGTGGAGCAATTTTCTTATCGAAGTACACAAATTAAAGTCTTAACTCTAGCTAGAATGAATGCCGGTTATATTATTACTACTTCCAAGGTCTAGGCATCACATTAGTGTAGTTCTTTATCGAGGAGTACAGATACCGAACACCCAGGAATAGACGAACGGATGAATAGGATGAGCTCTATCTGCTGCCGATGCTAGAGATGCATACATATACTCGAAATTTTTGCAAAAATCAGGGTAGGGAAGCAACCACCCTAACTTACCCAAATTAAAGGGACCTCCGCCCCTGAGACAAATCTAAAGCAAAACATACCGAGTGGCCTCCCAAATCATCATCAGCTGTGGATCAATCAATACAAAATTTGAACTTATTATTACAGTTCACCGTAGATCTAGCGTCGGAACTAGCTTGCATGCGTAAAACTGAACTGTAGTATACAGACGAGTTAAATGCACTAGATGAGAACTATACTCATCACCAACCCAATGTTAACCAAGCGCTAATAAAAGCTTGACCGCATCTCATCATCAAGATCAAGGGTTCCAGGGATTATGTACATACCGCACTACCACCACGATGTATGAGGGATGTGACGGCTCTATAGATGAGGTTGCAGGGCTGCCGCCCGCAGCCGACCCGCCTAAGGCGAGTAAGTTGCGGCGGTGGTGGTCGTCAATGGAGGGAAGCGCAATGGTAAGGAGTGCTGTGTGAGAGAGGGTTGGGGCTGGGGCGGGGGCTGGTGAGGGCATAAATGCGGCAAGGTTACACGAATGCTGTGGACAAAGCAAACCTTGCCACCAATACAGTACTACTAATTGTCATGCAAAAATTAATTGCCTAGAAAATTGGGCACGGCAGCTTGAGTGCTTGAATAGGGAAACATCAAACACATACTATGAAAGTATATTATTACGTACATGGTGCCTAGTACAAGCAATAGTGGAAATGATGTTGCAAGTACTGATACTACAATACAGTATGAAAGTACTACATACATAGTACTGTACATTACATGGTGACAAGTACTAGCTACAGAAATGATGTTGCGAGTGCTCATAATCAGCTTTTCGGTATTTTGGTCAAACTTCACATAGTTCTAACAAGGCAGGATTGGCACAAACCACATTGGCACCTCAAACATTTGCTCTCTATGTTCCGCTCTAGTGTAGTTAAGTGATGAACCTATGGCAGCTCCCCCATTAACGTGCATGTGGCTCCAATCTAGAACTGGCTGTGGGCGATGTTGGTAGCCCACGTGTATAACAAACACACAGTCTCCTCTGAACACTGGCAGAGCTTCGTCAACATCGGCAGCACCAGGTTCGGAGTTTGTAGGGGGATCGAGGATGAATGGATGGTTGATTCCCACAAACACGGACCTCCCTTCAAGATTATCCCTTCTAATCCAGTCCGGTGCTACAGGGTCATCCAAATTAAGGGCCCTCTACAAAACATGGCAGCGGAGCGAGAGATAAGTGAGCAGTTCTCTACCCATGTATGATACATGATTACCATGGTTGCTGGTTCGTGCACCCCTGATGTGAATCCATAGGATATTCCAGCCAAGCTTTGCCAAGTACCAGCTGTGTAATGCAATATCTTTAGCCTCGGCATCGTCACCGGCTTGGACATTTGCAGGCACTTCAATTACTGGAGCCTGTATGACACGCGGGCCTGCAAGTATACCTGTGTGTGCATTTCAGTTAGCAAAAGTATCACGAACAATGCAGTTGTAAGTAATTTATAAATTTTACTTTTAAATAACAGGACTCACTCCACTTGTTTGGTTCCCAGACAAGAACATCTCCTCGCGGTTCTGTCACCGCGTATATGCGATCAATAGAACCACTGATTAGACACTTGGCAATGGCATCGACATATGTTGCTGGTGCAAGATAGTCGTTTCGAAGGATAATCCAGCCAGAAGGAAAATCTATGGTAGCAATGAATTTGTCAAACACCGCCATCGCGCTGTAGTGCCATTGGTTGTCAAATCTGTATGGTTTCTTTGCTATTTGTATCTTCAGCAGCTCGATATATGCGTTCTTGTAGAGGTAAGTGCATGGGGGGCTGGGGAAACACTGGTTACCCGATGGATAAATATCAACACGCTGCACACCTGGGAGCTCGATATGTGCCATACTGTAGACATTTTGGAGGTACCAGCGCCTCGGGTGCTTTGCAATCGCAATCCATTCTCTGTTGGCACCAACCCAACGACCCTTGTTTTCAAATCCTTCATCATCCCATGTTCTGGGTATGTCATCATCAACTGGTACAAATGCTTCTACTGTTGGATTGTCTAGTGGCATCAGCAACGCGTCAATGCCCTGCAACAGATTTTCTTCATATATAGGGGCATGCAAGGTGTTTGACTAAGGGGGTAGTGCTAGCTAGCTTTGCGGAAAAACTACTATCTGAAAGATGCAGAAACGTGTTGAATAAATCATGAATGCATGCAGACAAACACACCAAGGAATAAGGTCTTGTTTGCATTAAAGAAAAAGTGTAGGAATAGTTAAGTTTCCTATGCTGGCACTATTCAGAGGAATGGACCAGAGGAAAAAATACAGGCAATTTTCCTATGATTGATTAACAAGATTAGAGGCCTCTTTTGATTAAGGGTTTTTAAAAACGTAGGAATAGGAAAAACACAGGATTGACATGGTAGGTATAGTAAATTCATATTAGGGATTAAAAACGCAGGAATTTTGTAACAGGTGTCTTTGGATGGTGAATAGGAAATAAACACAAGAGTTCTGCAGGAATATAGTGTAAGCGCATTGGACTTCTCAAAGGAGAAATAGAGTGAGGTTGGAGCTCGTGTTTAGATTCTTATGGAATGTAGGGCATAGGAACTAAGAAGTGACTCCATAGGAATTTGATATCTTACAAAATCCTGTGGGTTAGAATCCTCCAAAAGTCATATGCAATTCTTCATATCCAACTTGGACCTCATTTTCAAATTCCTACACATGCAAAGAACAAGAATGAGGTCCCAAGGGACACGATAACATCATAAATATACTCTCCCGTGAGGTTTGACTTTGATTTTACCATGTTTTAAAGTAATCCTATGTTTTTGTATTCATGTAAACCAAAGAGCCAACTTTTTACAAAAATATTGTGTTTGTATAACAAATCAAACTTAAAATATAACGCCAGCCTTGATAGGCCAATACACCTTCCATTACAGGTATCAACAATCCTGGTTGTTCTTGTGTTTTTAGATTAGTATGTTTGGAGGAGAGGGGGGAGGGACACTGAAGCAAAATTCTTGGGCCTCTTTTGGTCACAGGATTGAGACCACAGGAATTTCACAGGTTTGCCGGTGAAAAACATGTGATTATAAAACATAGGTAAACTACCTACATGATTGGCACGATGAGAGTTGAGCCTCAAGTAGATGTTCCAATTCCTACGGGATTTAAGCATGGGTGGGGGTTGCAGTTCAAAATAATTTGCGTACCACGATTCCTTTGATCCACATTCAATCCATAGGAAAGAATCTAAGGATTCGATTCCTACAAAAATCATGCAAAATTGATTTTTACCTGCTCGTCATGGTCTAGTGGCCATGTCTGTGGGTCAGAGTGAAGTAGGCAGGGCAAACCAAACGGGAGACCAGGATCTTCCACAATCCCTCGACTCATGCCAACCATGCCGCGATCCAGGCGAGCAGTGCTCAGAAGATCGGCGCGACCGGTGATGTTGCTCAATGCTCCGTAGTGGAGGTTGCCAAATCCGATTGCCTGGCTGTAGCGCTCAGATATCTTACGCTTCATTGCTCTAGATGTCATTCCGGGGAAGAGTACTGCGGAAGATTTGTCGAGATGGGTTGGCGGTTTCTACCTTTATGCAAGGGTGGAGAGGGGCTACGATGGTGCACAAGCGGCCGGAGAGGCAGAGGAAGAGGATGAGGGGCGCGGGGCGGTTCTCCTCCGGTTGTCGGATCGACTACTTCGACCCGGTATATTAGGGCAAAACTAACGCGGGACGTTAATATAGACTCTTATGGAAAAAGGAATAGTAACAGAAAATTAGATATAGTAGTATTTTTTAAACGCTCCAGCCCGCAACTCTGGCCCCTAGTTTGAGGCGCTACTGTTTTTTTTTCCGGTAGGTAGCTAGGGACAGCAAATCACCGTGCCGAAGAAAAAAAGTTTGAAATGTCCTCAAATTTGCTTTGCGTGTGGGGATGGTGATGCCGCACTAAAGGAGAGAGCAAACACAATTTGTTTTGAATGCATATATACTACTCCCTCCAATCCATATAATGTTCTCAGATTTATCTAGATTAGAATGTATATAGTCATGTTTTCATGCTAAATTTATCTAATGGTTGGAAACTCCGAGTGGCAACATTATTACCATGACATGATTCACCCATTTACTCCCAAATATAGGAAAATCACGAATGATGGGAGTACAATTTACATCAAGGACCTAAAATGGATAAATTACATAGAGGTCCTTACATTTAGCACAAAGCACCCTAAAAATAAGCAAGGGAAATAGTCGGGTCCGGCTCCTTCTCGGTAGAGCAGAGCCATACTCTTCATACTACTTTCTCTTTGTTTGTTTTCAAAATATATGGCCAAATTTGGTGGCATGAAAATTCCTGGACATGGGATCATCATCAGCATAAAGTATGATGTAGATATGGCCATGACCTTGGTCATTCGGCTTGAAACCCAAGAATGTTCATACTCATCAGCAACTAATAAAATTAAATACGTTTAAATTTTACCAATTGCTTTTAGGTTCGAATTTTACACGTAAGGACGTAGGGATTACATTTTAAAACAAGGACCTAAAAAGGTGAAATTTTATCGAGCTCCATACATTTAGCATGAAGCACCCTGAAATTAAGCAGGCAAAACAGTCATGTTTGCTCCTTCTCAAGAGAAAAGCTGACCGAGACATACTCTTCATACTACTTCCTCTTTGTTTGTTTTCAAAATATAGCCAAATTTGGCGGCTTGCAATTTCTTGGATAGGGGATCATGAATCATCAACATAAAGTATGATGTAGATATGGCCATGAGGCCCATGGCCTTGGTCGTTCTTCTTGAAATTCAAGAATGTTCATACTTATCAACAACTAATAATCTTAAATACGCTTAAATTTTTACACTTGCTTTTAGGTTTGAATTTTACACGTACGGATGGTGGGAGTATATTTTACATCAAGGACCTAAAAAAGGTAAAATTACATCAAGGTCCATACATTTAGCACGAAGCACCCTAAAAATAATCAGGGAAAACAGTCATGTTTTGCTCCTTCTCAAGAGAAAAGCTGATCGAGCCATACTATTCATACTATTCATACTACTTCCTCTTTATTTGTTTTCAAAATATGGCCAAATTTGGCCGCATGCAAATTCTTGGATATGGGATCAGGAACCATCAGCATAAAGTATGATGTAGATATGTCCATGACCTTGGTCGTTCGTCTTGAAATCCAAGAATGTTCATACTCCTCGATAACTAATAATCTTAAATACGTTTAAATTTTACCACTTGCTTTTAGGTTCAAATTTTACACGTATAGACAGTGGGAGTACATTTTACACCAAGGACCTAAAAAAGGTAAAATTACATCGAGGTCTATACATTTAGCACGAAGCACCCTAAAATTAAGAAGGGAAAATTGTCATGTTTTGCTACTTCTCATGAGAGAAGATGATCGAGCCATACTCTTCATACTACTTCCTCTTTGTTTGTTTTCAAAATATGGCCAAATTTGGGGGCATGCAAATTCTTGGATATGGGATCACGAATCATCGGCATAAAGTATGATGTAGATATTGCCATGACCTTGGTCGTTCGTCTTGAAATCCAAGAATGTTCATACTCATCAACATATAATAATCTTAAACATGTTTAAATTTTACCACTTGCTTTTAGGATTGAATTTTACACGGACATCCGGAGTACATTTTACATCAAGGACCTAAACAAGGTAAAATTACATCGAGGTTCATACATTTAGCACGAGGCACCCTAAAATTAAGCAGGGAAAACTGTCATGTTTTTCTCCTTCCAGAGAGAGAATTTGACCAAGCCATGCATACTCTTCATACTACTTCCTGTTCGTTTGTTTTCAAAATATGGCCAAATTTGGTGGCATGAAAATTCTTCGCTATGGGATCATGAAACATCAGCATATAAAGTATGATGTAAATATGTATGACCATAGTCTTTCGGCTTGAAATGCAAGAATTTTCATATTCATTGACAACTAATAAGCTTAATTACGTTTAAATTTTACCACTTGCTTTTATGTTCAAATTTTACACGGACGGTGGGAGTACATTTTACAGTAAGGACCTAAAAAAGGTAAAATTACATCGAGGTCTATACATTTAATTACCATGGAGCACCCTAAAATTAAGCAGGAAAAACAGTCAGGTTCGGCTCCTTCTCGAGACAACAGCTGGTCGAGGCATACTCTTCGTAGTACTTCCCTCTTCGTTTGTTTTCAAAATATGACCAATTTGGCGGCATGAAATTCTTGGATATGGGATCATAAATCATCGATGTAAAGTATAATGTAGATATGGCCATGACCTTGGCTGTTCGGCTTGAAATCCAAGATTGTTCATACTCATTCACAACTAACCTTAAATTTGTTTAACTTTTACCACTAACTTGTAGGTTTGAATTTTACACGGACGGTAGGAGTACATTTTACATCAAGGACCTAAAAAGGGGAAATTAGATCGAGGTCCATTCATTTAGCATGAAGTACCCTAAAATTAAGCAAATAAAACAGTTTGGTTCGGCTCTTTGTTGAGAGAACAGTTGATTGAGCCGTACTCTTCATAGCACTTCTTCCTCTTCATTTGTTTTCATCAAGGACCTAAAAGGGGAAAATTACATCGAGGTACAAAAATTTAGCACAAAGCACGCCTTAAAATTAAGCAAAGGAAAATAGTCAGGTTCGGCTCCTTCTCGAGAAAGAACCTGACCAAGCCATACTCTTCGTAGTACTACTTCCTCTTCGTTTGTTTTTAAAATACATGGCCAAATTTTGTGTCATGCAAATTCTTCGATATGGGATCATGAATCATCAGCATAAAGTATGATGTACATATGTCCATGAACCTGGTGGTTCAGCTTGAAATGCAAGAATGTTCATACTCATTAACAACTAGTACACTTAAATACGTTTAAATTTTACCACTTGCTTTTGTGTTCAAATTTTACAGGGATAGTGGGAGTATATTTTACCGTAAGGACCTAAAAAGGGGTAAAATTACATCGAGGTCCATACATTTATCATGAAGCACCCTAAAATTAAGCAGGGAAAACAGTCATGTTTGGGTCCTTCTCGAGAGAGAAGCTCATCGAGCCATACTCTTCATACTACTTTCTCTTCGTTTGTTTTCAAAATATATGGCCAGAGTTAGCGGCATGAAAATTCGTGGACATGGGATCATCATCAGCATAAAGTATGATGTAGATATGGCCATGACCTTGGTCCTTCGTCTTGAAATCCAACAACGTTCACACTCATCGACAACTAATAATCTTAAATACTTTTAAATGTTATCACTTGATTTTAGGTTTGAATTTTACAAGGATGGTGCGAGTACATTTTACATCAAGGACCTAAAAAAGGTAAAATTACATCGACGTCCATACATTTATGTCTGAAAACTTGTCTTGTGGTATTCAGATCCATATTCTTCGGTGTTCCTTTACGTAAAAAAACAATCTTGTCATCACTCGAAAAATTGAGAATTAAATGTTCTTTCGTGATAGTTGGAAACTAACACCGAGGACATTGTATACTACATGAAGATGCACCCATCTACCTTTGGAAATACATTTAATTCAATAGGAATCTATCGCGCTTACTTGTAACTGATGTTTGACCTAATTTTGTTAAATTGTCAAGATGCAAAATCTTAGCAAGAAGTTGAGCCTATCGTCAAAACTCTTAGTGTTTTATGATATATTAATTGCGACCCCTCGATGGGTACCTCCAAAAGATTTTTCGTAAAACTTTCAAAGCAACCTACAATTTACTTGTAGTTTCAAATTTGACATAATTTCGATAAATCAACATAAAGTCATTCGGTCAAATAGACAGAGTTAGCTAGGAAGTTTGAAAACTCATAAATAAAACATGGGAATCGTTGGAACAACATGTTGGTAAACTTGGCTTCTAGCATTCAGATCCAATATTCTTCGGACATTCCTAAATGGAAAAGCACAACCTCACTCGTCATCCACTTGAAAAATTGAGAATAATTGAATGTTCTTTCCTGATATAGTTGGAAAATCACACCGGTGACACTGTTTGGATTTGCCGGTCTTGATCCAACGGTCAATGTTCGAAGTTATCCGTACACTATATAGTGGTATGGTATGGTATTGTATTGTAAGAGATAAGAAAAGATAAAGATAAGATAAGAAGTACTACGAATGGCCGATCTATTGAGTAACCTTCCCTCCCGATGTTTGGGAAGCAAGTGAAATTTTTTGAAAACCGGACAAGTTTGAATTTTTTCCGCCAAGGACCAGAGTGGTTTCCTTCCTATGTACTCCTCGTCCCTACTCCACGCCAACACGGCTGCCGAACACGCCAGAGACACAGAGCCTCCGTACCAAGGCACACATGCGCAGCACCACGCTGTGGACCAGGGAGAGATCAGCCGGGCCGGTGCGCGAGGGGAAAGGGTAGGAGAGAGGGAGGATGCATGGTGAGAGGCATCGAAGGAGAGAGAAAACACACAATTTGTTTTGCGTGCATAGGTCTTAAATTTACTACTAGTAGAATGGCCGCAGGAGTACCTCGTCTCAGGATCCCATCATAACTTTCCTCTGACATCGAACCGCCTTCAACTCCTCTTCATTGCTGGCCTCTTTTACCCTGCCTATGTTTTATTCTCTCAACGTGTACAGCGCGTGGACAGAGGTGAGCATATGTCTAAGCAAAGAAATGAGTACTAGTACTATACTAAGTGTACTAGTACTAATATACTTTCCTAAAAAAAGTACTAATATACTGCTCCTCCGATCCAAATTAATATTCTCAGATTTTTCTAGATTCGGATGTATCTAGCACTAAAACATGACTAGATACATCCGAATCTAGACAAATGTGAGAACACTAATTTGTATCGAGGGAGTACTATTTGCTTTTTCCCTAATAAGGGCATCAACAATGTGTACAAAACCACACCTTAAGGCCTAGTATGTGGCATCCACTAAGGTTCACCATATACATTGTGGAGAAAATAGAGTTTGTATCTTTAAGCCTAATAAGGTTCACCTCAAACTTGTGGGTCGCCCATAGAGAATATAAAAATCTTTTCCCCTCTCTCCTTGTTTCATGTGATTGTTTTAAAAAGGTGTTCAAAATTTTCATGATGCAAAATCTTAGCTAGAAGTTGAACCACTCATCAAAACTCTCTATGGTTTCTGATATATTAATTAACCGCTCGATGGGTACCTCCAAAAGCTTTTTTCGTAAAACTTTCAAAGCAACCTACAATTTATTACTTGTAGTTCAAGTTTGACCTAACTTCATTAAATTCAAGAGCAATATATCGCACTTAGTTGTAGCTCAAGTTTGACCTAATTTAATTAAACTATCAAGAAGCAAAATCTTAGAAAGAAGATGAACCCCTTGTCAGAACTCTCTATGGTTTCTGATAGTATATTAATTGACCCCGTGCCTCCCCGCGTGCCCCCTCCGATGGGTACCTCTAAGAGCTTTTTCATAAAACTTTCAAAGCAACCTACACAGTTTACTTGTAGTAGTTCAAATTTTACCTATTATATTTTTTCTGCTTTACCTATTATAATTCTATATTGTGATGGGATGCTAGATGTCTATTATCCGAGTCTCACATCCAGGGCACGTGCACTTTACTAGTACTTGTAGTTTCAAATTTGACCTAATGTCGATAAATCAACATAAAGTCATTCTAATGGGCAGAGTTAGCTAGGAAGTTCGAAAACTCATAAAACATGGGAATCGTTGGTATAACATGTTGGTCCAATATATCTATATGTAAACTTGGATGGTGGCATTCAGATCCAATATTCTTCGTACTTTTCTTTAGGAAAAAGAACAACCTCGCTCGTATTCTTCACTCGGAAAATGTAGAATTGAATGTTCTTTCTTGATAGTTGGAAACTCACACCAACGATACTGTTTACTACAAAAAGATGCACCGATGATCTACCTATGAAAAAACATTTAATTCAAGAGAAATCTATGGCGTTTACTTGTAGCTAGCTCAAGTTTGACCTAATTTTGTTAAATTGTGAAGATGCAAAGTCTTAGCAAGAAGTTGAACCTATCGTCGAAACTCTCACTGGTTTCTGATATATTAATTTTGACTCCTCGATGGGTACCTCCAAAAGCTTTTTCGTAAATCTATCAAAGCAAAACCTACAATTTACTTGTAGTTTCAAATTTGACCTAATTCCGAGATATCGACATAAAGTCATTCAAATGGGCGGGGTTAGTTAGGAAGCTTGAGAACTCATAAAACATGGGAATCGTAAGTATAACATGTTGTCGATCCACTATATATGTCTGTCAACTTGGCTTATGGTATCCACATAATATTCTTTGGACTTCTCTTTATAGAAAATTAAAGAACAACTAACCTCACTCGTCTTCACTCGGAAAATGTAGAATTGAATGTTCTCTCCTGATAGTTGGAAACTCACACTAACGGTATTGTTTACTACAACAAGATGAACTGATCTACCTCTGAAAATACATTTAATTCAAGAGCAATCTATCGCGCTTACTTGCAGCTCAAGTTTGACCTAATTTCATTAAATTGTCAAGATGCAAAATCTTAGAAAGAAGTTTAACCTATCGTCAAAACTCTCGGTGTTTTATGATATATTAATTGTGGACCCTCGATGGGTACCTCCAAAAGATTTTTCACAAAACTTTAAAACCAACCTACAATTTACTTGTAGTTTCAAATTTGACCTAATTTCCATAAATCGACATAAAGTCATTTGGTCAAATGGGTAGAGTTAGCTAGGAAGTTTGAAAACTCATAAATAAAATAGGTGAATCGTTGGTACAACATGTTGTGAAACTTGGCTTCTGGCATTTAGATCCAATATTTTTCGGACATTTCTTTACGGAAAAGAACAACCTCGCTTATGAGCACTCGGAAAATTGAGAATAATTGAATGTTCTTTCCTGATATAGTTGGAAAATCACACCGACGACATTGTTTACTACAAGAAAATGCACCCATCTACCTCTCTGAAAAGTCATATATTTTAACAGCAACCTGTCGCGCTTACTTGTAGATCAAGTTTGACCCAATTTCATTAAATAGTGTCATGCGATGCAAAATCTTAGCAAGAAGTCAAACCTGTTGTCAAAACTCTCGGTTGTTTCTCATATATTGATTGTGACCTCCCCCCGATCGAAACGGTACCTCCAAAATCTTTTTCGTAAAACTTCTAGAGCAACCTACAATTTAGTTACAGTTCAAGTTTGACCTAATTTAGATTAATCGGCATGTAGTCATTCAAGTGGGCAGAATAATTAGCTAGGGAGTTTGAAAACTCAAAAAACATATGGGAATCGTAAGTAAAACACGCTGGTCCACTTAATATGTCTAGAATCTTGTCTTATGGCATTGAGATCCATATTCTTCGAGCTTTATTTATGGAAAAGAACATCTCGTCATCACTCGAAAAACTGAGAATGTTCTTTCGTGATAGTTGGAAACTAACACCGAGGACATTGTTTACTACATGAAGATGCACCCATCTACATTTGGAAATACATTTAATTAAATAGCAATCTATCGCGCTTACTTGTAGCTCAAGTTTGACCTAATTTCGTTAAATTGTCAAGATGCAAAATCTTAGCAAGAAGTTGAACCTATCGTCAAAACTCCCAGTGTTTTATTTTATATTAATTGTGACCCCTCGATGGGCACCACCAACAGATTTTTCATAAAACTTTCAAAGCAACCTACAATTTACTTGTAGTTTCAAATTTGACCTAATTTGGATAAATCGACATAAAGTCATTCAGTCAAATAGGCAGAGTTAGCTAGGAAGTTTGTAAACTCATAAATAAAACATGGGAATCATTGTTACAACATGTTGGTAAACTTGGCTTCTGGCATTCAGATCCCATATTCTTCGGACATTCCTAAACGGAAAAGCACAACCTCGCTAGTCATCCACTCGAAAAATTGAAAATAATTGAATGTTCTTTCCTGATATAGTTGGAAAATCACACGGACAACACTGTTTGGATTTGCCGGTCTTGATCCAACGATCAATGTTCGAAGTTATCCGTACACTATATAGTGGTATGGTATGGTATTGTAAGAGATAAGAAAATATAAAGATAAGATAAGAAGTACTACGAATGGACAATATTTTGAGTAACCTTCCCTCCCGATGTTTGGGAAGCAAGTGAAAATTTCGAAAACCGGAAAAGTTTGAATTTTTTTGCCGCCAATGACCAAAGTGGTTTCCTTCCTATGTACTCCTCATCCCTACTCCATGCCAACGCGGCTGCCGAACACGCCAGAGACACAGAGCCGCCGTACCAAGGCACACGTGCGCAGCACCACACTATGGACCAGGGAGAGATCAGCCGGGCCGGTGCGCGAGGGGAAAGGGTAGGGGAGAGGGAGGATGGATGGATGGTGAGAGGCAGCAAAGGAGAGAGAAAACACACAATTTGTTTTGCGTGCATAGGTCCTGAAATTTACTACTAGTAGAGTGGCCGCAGGAGTACCTCGTGTCAGGAACCCATCATAACTTTCCTCTGACATCGATGCCTGTTATGCCATACATCACAATCCTAGGATTACCATTTTTGCGAGACATAACAAATTGGATATCACAGTACATCATCCATTACAAACCATAATAAGGTCTTACACAAATAAAGGATAGTACAAACAAGTAGCGGAATAAATAGCGTAGCGGTGGGCTCCATCTTCAGTGTCACAGGCAATGCTGACGATGGGAGATGATCCTAGTTGTCGTAGCCGTCCTGCTATCCTCTTTCAGGGTAGTTCTCCTCATAGTCTGGCCATAGGAATAGCCAGGGACAAAGCCATGAGTACTCTTTAAGTACTCGCAAACTATCACTAACAAGGTAGTTCTAGTAGGAAAGCTAAGTTCTAAGTTTATTTGTAAAGTTAATTTTGAAACCTAAGCTGAGTTCAGAAACAAAGAAAGATAAAATAAAGTTCTAAATCACCTAAGTGGGAACTTAGTTATCATAGTCACAACCATGTTGTGGTCAATTCATGTCACAATCCATTTCATAAGTCATTTTGAAAACATCTGACAACGAAACAGTATGGCCACTCCAACGGTCCATAACCGTGGATGCGGCTATTCGAATAGTTTGACACTCTGCAGAGGTGGTATACTTTGACCACAAAATTCGATACATCTGTTGGGGATAACCCTGAATCATCATACTTAGTATGCAGATAGTCAAACATAACCTTTCCTTTACACACTCTAGTATAAGCACCTCTCCTATGAGCTTGGCCTCCCAGCCATGGCCATCTGCCATCCTGGGCACTGCATAGGTGGACAACATTGAGAGGTAGCCTTAGCTCAAACCTCTCCCGCGAGGGAACTAATACTAATGCATATAAACTTCTGGCTTAGCCTTACCCAATTCAGGTATTGTGGTTCTACGGTAAAATTGGAATGGTATCGCATCCGAACCCAACCATCAGTTTTTATAAAAGGGCTAAGGCTCATGCCTCAACATTTTCATCATCATAAACCATTTGTGTTTCTCAACGCATGTCAAAACATTTCAATAGAATGACTCATCATTCCAAGGTTTTCACAAATCATTTTCACCAAGTATTCCCATCTAAAGTGATCAAGTTTTGGTTTAGCTCTAAACTACTAAGTTAAGAGTGTTCACTAAGGTGGGATGCTAATATCAATCTCATGCCATATAATGACATCTAAGTCTAACTAGATAGGTCAAGTTTTATACTCTTTATGCTATCTATAAACAAAGTAAGAAACTTTGGTAAAGTAAAGGAAAGTAAAGCTTGTAAATAAAACTTGGAGTAGGTATAAGTCAAATGGTATAACAAAAGCATGCCTAATGCATTTGCTTAAGTTATCTAGCTTGCAAGGTTTAGCTTGCATTGTTAATGATGGCTTGCAAGTATTAGCTTGCCAATAATAGCTTGCCTTGATTGGTGCAGTGGTTGAAATTCTCCTTTTCTTCTTCGGGGTAGAACTCCTCCTCCTCGTAGACTTGGTCGGTACTATCGTCTATAAATACATACGGAATACACAATCACCAAACAATACTTAACTAGTCTACTTAGCACACTAAGGCACACATTTGATGATCTAGTATCATCACAAACATCACAAGGTTTTAATGAACTAATTTCATTTATTTCATTTCAGAAAAGTAATTTCTTCTCATTGAAAATAACTAAGATTTAATATTCTCCAATTAAAATATGGGATCACGTGGACACATGTCATCACCACATATTCTAATATACGGGAATCTGATTTAAAGGTTGGATCACATTTTAATAAGTTTAATATTTAATGATTTAAAGTGACTAGAAATGCCTATATAGCATTATTTTGGTACTAGTCCAAAGTCACTGCATGCAAACCTTAATATTATTACATATTCAGATAGGTATGGTTAAATGTGATTTTTGAGAGTTGGAATCAACCCAAAATCTATTATGGTTGATTTTAGAAAAATGTTTGAATATGAAAAAGCTTCTGTCTTGTTATTTTAGCTAGGATAGATATCTAACTCTAAATGATTTAAATCCAACGGGCTTGGATAGAGATTTTCATTACCTTTCCAACAAAATTGGAATCACTCAATTTGGATTTGTAAAACTCTCTGAATTGATTTTCAAACTAAAGGACAGAACTAAGTTTAAGTCTAAAAAGAAAAATCTAGATTTGAATCTACTGGGTCACGCGGGAACACTAACGGGCCGGCCAAGTTTCACTCTATGGCACTGAGGACTGCTAACAGGGGGTCCCGCCTGTCAGTGGCTCATTAAATGCGAAGCGCTACGGGGCATTGTGGACCATAGGATTAGAGCTAGCATCTACGGCTCACGTGCATCGTCGATGACGGACTTGTCGCCAGCGAGGTGGAACCCTAACGGCTCAGTGGGGGTGCGGTGAGGGTGTACCAGGGCTCCAGCGAGTGCGGAAAGGCAGGCAAATGAACGAGGAGACGACATCGGGCTCAGGCGAAGTCGCGGCAGCTCCAGGGGTGGACGAAATTGACGGGAGCGTCTCCTCCTTTGCTGCGGCTATCTCTGGCGAAATTCTGGTGGCTGGCTGCTCGAGCTGCTCCGACGAGAGGTGGGCAAGGACCAGTGGAGATAGGGGAGTGTGGGAGTGTGAAGAATTGGTGCTGGGGAGGCTCCCTTATATAGGCCTGACGAGGCGGCAGAGAGGTGTGGGCGGAGCTCGTCGGTGACGATGGCATAGGGGGCTATCAGCGTGGGCGAGGTAGGCGGACGGTGGGCGGTTCCCTGGCAGTCAGCTAGGGCTTAATGGCGGTGCTAGGGGTGGTGGATTGCGGTCGGGAGCGTCACACGCTCTGAGAGACAGAGGCGGTGCTTGACGTGGTTCCCGGCGACTATGGGTCAAGCGGCGGGGTAAGGGCATGTCCGGCGGGTTGAGGTGGTCAAGGCGGAGCGGCACGCGTGGTCTATGGTCGAGGCGCGGCGCGTGGCGCTCTGTCAGCGATGGCGCTTTGGCTTGCGCTAGCGCGGCGCAGAGACTTAGTGCGGGGCTTGGCCTCGGTGGTCCAGGGGCTAGCAGTTGTCGTGGGATGGACCGTGGATGGCGGTGAGGTCACGCCTTCCTTCTTGGAGGGGCGGAGAGGGGCTGGTGGTCTCCTGCAGCGTGAGCACGGTTGGCCAGCAAGCATGGCCTCGGGGTGGCGCGCCACTGTGGTGCTAGGCCATTTGGTAGGTCCTTGATGGTCTGGTTGGGGTTAGGGGAGACAAGGGAATTGAATTGGGTTCAAATGGCTCGACAAATTTTGATAAAAAATAGTGATAGTTAGGCTAGTTTGATTTTGCTCACCAAGTGTTCGACACAATGGCCGCAAGAATTCAAATTTTGAATTTTGAAATGAAATTTGGTGGAGTTGTTAGTCACATGCTTGAGCATCTCTGGTTGCTGGGATTTGTCAAATGGAGTTCATTTGGATGGTTTTTGAAAAAGGGTGATCTAGACATATGAGATAGGTTCCATTTCCAAATGTCATTTAAAATTAGAGTTTAAATGTTTTTGGAAGATCACAAAGTGGGCCTTGGTACATATTAACTTGTATAGCAAGGGGTGCAAAGATCCACATTTGTTTCTGTTTGAAATTGAGTTCTAGGAACACCCAAAGTGTCCTAGTTGATTAAAATGGCAAAAGTGAACATTTCCATTTATTAATTTTTTTATTTATTTTTCTTTGGATTTTTATTGGTAATGATCTAGATGATGTGGAATTCATCTTAGAATCATTTTAAAACCATTAGAACAAACAATCATGGCAATTCAAAACAATTCCTATTTAATGCAACACACATATGAATGCTTAAGTTTTTGTTAACCCTAAATTGGGTGATATGGATCTTGATCACTTGGATTAAAGTTTTGGGATGTTACAAACCTTCCCCCCTTAAACAAAATCTCATCCTGAGATTTAAGAAAGAAAACTATTAACTAAAGAGATCTGGGAACTCAGTCCTAATGTAATCTTCTCGCTCCCAAGTGGCTTCTTCTTCGGTATGGTTGCTCCATTGGATGTTGAGAAATTTGATATTCCGGGTCCTGGTGGTTCTGTAGGCTTCCTCCAAGATACGTATGGGCACTTCACGATACGTCATATCCTTGTTGATATCAACGACTTGGTGATCGATGTTCTTGAAAACTTTGGTCTTCTCCGGCACTTCTAAGCATTTGCGAAGTAATGAGATATGGAACACATTGTGGATGGCTGACATCTCTTCTAGTAGTTCCAGTTGATATGATACTTCTCCTCGACAATTTAGAATCTTGAAGGGTCCAATATATCTGGGGGCTAACTTTCCTTTCAGACTAAAACATTGCATTCCCTTCAATGGCGAAACTTTGAGATACACAAAATCTCCGACATTGAAAGTCAGGTCTCTCCTTCTCTTGTCAGCATAACTCTTCTGGCTGGATTGGGCGGTCTTGAGGTGCTCACGGACTTTTTGAACCTTCTCTTCAGCTTCTCGTAGAATGTTGGGTCCAAAAATCTGACTCTCTCCTACTTGCGACCAATTCAAAGGGGTACGACACTTTCTTCCATATAAGAACTCAAATGGGGCCATTTGTAAACTAGCTTGATAACTTTGTTATATGAGAATTCTGCGAAAGGCAGACAATCTTCCTATTTTGATCCATATTCTAACACACAAGCTCTCAACATATCCTCTAGGATTTGGTTGACTCTTTCAGTATGTCCATCGGTTTGCAGGTGATAAGCTGTGCTGAAATCCAACTTGGTTCCTAATCCTTCTTGGACTTTCTGCCAAAATCTTGAGGTAAATTGGGTTCCTCGATCCGACACTATGGTCTTGGGGGTTCCATGCAGACTAACAATTCTGGCAATGTACAACTCTGCTAGCTTCGAACTCTGGTAGGTTGTCTTGACAGGTATAAAATGAGATACCTTGGATAGTCTATCAACGATGACCCAGATTGAGTCATTTGCCCTACTAGAAGTAGGCAAACCGGTGATAAAGTCCATTCCTACGGAATCCCATTTCCATTCCGGAATCTGCAATGGTTGCAATAGTCATGCGGGCCGCTGATGTTCTGCTTTGACTCTCTGATAGATATCACACTTGGCGATGTAGCTCCCGATTTCTCTCTTCATCTTGTGCCACCAAAATTGCTCCTTCAAATCCTGATACATCTTTGTTCCTCCGGGGTGGATAGAATAAAGAGTATCATGAGCTTCTTGCATGATAACTTGCTTTAGTTCCGAATCTACTGGCACACAGATACGTCCTTTGTACCACAGAACTCCTTCTTCTTCGGTGAATCCAGGTACCTTTCCTGCACCAATACGACGTTTGATTCCATTGATACTTCAATTTCCTTTCTGGGCTTCCTTGATTTGGCTAATCAAAGTGGGTTAAAGTTCAATGCTAGCTAAAAATCCTTTGCTAACTAGCTCGGTTCTAAACTGCTCCAACTCCTCATACAAACTTGGTTGCTTCTCCTTGATCATAGTGTTTAACCTACACGGCAATCTGCTAAGAGCATCCGCTACTACATTGGCTTTGCCGGGGTGATAGTGAATGTCAAGGTCATAATTCTTGATTAACTCTATCCATCTCCTTTGCCTCATATTCAGCTCCTTCTGAGTAAAAATATACTTCAAGCTTATGTGATCTAAATAAATCTCACAACGATTACCCATGAGGTAATGACGCCATGTCTTCAAAGCTAAAACTACAGCTGCTAATTCAAGATCATGGGTAGGGTAGTTATGCTCATGTTGCTTCAGTTATCGAGACAGATATGTGATGATTTTGACTTCTTACATCAATACACATCCAAGACCAATCTTGGATGCATCACAATACACATCAAACGACTTCTTTATATCTGGCATGATCAATATTGGGGCTGAAATCAATCTCTTCTTGAGCTCTTGGAAACTTGCTTCACATTTGTCAGTCCATTCAAACTTCTTGTCCATCTTCAACAATTGAGTCATGGGTCTTGCGATGCTCGAGAATCCTTCTACGAACTTGCGGTAATATCCCGCTAATCCGAGAAATGCACGGACTTGGGTTTGAGTGGTTGGGGCTTCCCATTATTCGACATCTTTGATCTTGGCGGGATCAACAACGACTCCCCCGACAGACACAATATGTCCTAGGAATCCTACTTCTTTTAGCCAAAACTCACATTTGTTGAACTTGACATACTACTGATGCTCTCTAAGGGTTTCAAGAATGATTCTCAGATGTTGCTCATGCTCTTCTTCTGACTTGGAGTAGATAAGGATATCATTGATAAACACAACAACAAACTTATCTAGAAAATTCATAAAGATCTTATTCATGAGATTCATGAAATAAGAAGGGGCATTGGTTAATCCAAAAGACATAACCGTATACTCATATAATCCATATCGGGTAGTAAAGGCGGTCTTTGGAATATCCGTTGCATGAATCTTAAGTTGGTGATAACTAGTACTAAGATCAATCTTAGTGAACACACTGGCACCAGTCAACTGATCAAATAGATCCTCTATCTTTGGCAATGGGTACTTGTTCTTGATTGTGACATCATTCAGCTTCCTATAATCTGTGCACAAACGGTTGCCTCCATCCTTCTTGTCGACGAACAAAACAAGCGATCTCCATGGTGATGCACTTGGTTCAATCAAGCCTTTCTCCAGCATAGCATCCAACTGCTTCTTCAGTTCCACTAACTCTGAAGGGTTCATGCTATAGGGTCTCTGAGCTATGGGACCAGTTCCGGGATTAGTTCAATAATGAACTCAATATCCCTATCCGGGGGCATACCGGGCAATTCATCTGGGAATACGCTGGGGTATTCATAGTCTACTCTGACTTGGTCTATCGTGGGTAGGGCTAGACTCTTGTTGCACTTGAATTGACGGGGCAAGGTTTCAGATATATGCTCTATTTATACTCTAGAGCTACTGGTCATTGTGATGGCTTTCTTGGCACAATCAATCAATCCCTTATGCTTCGACATACAATCCATTCCTAGTACTACTTCCAAACCTTTGGTTCCAAGTACTATTAGGTTGGCATAAAAATCTATCCCATGTATTCTGATAGGCACAACTTTGCAAATTTTTCTAGCTTTTGTAGTTGAACCAGGTATTTGAACTATCATGACATGCTTCAAGTTGGTTGGGTGAATCTTACTAGTGCATGCAAATTCTTTGGTGATAAATGAGTGCGATGCTCCAGAATCAAACACCACTCTTGCTAAAACTGAGTTGACAGAAAACATACCAAGCACTACATCTGGAGCTTCTTGGGCTTCCTCGACATTCATGTGGAAGAGACGGCCGTTGCGGTTGTGAGGGTTCCCTAGGGCAAATCTTCTTCCTGGTTGAACACGACACTGCTGTTGAGCTGGGGCATTCACATTGGTAGTCACGGCAATCTTCTTGGGACACTCATTGGAGTAGTGACCCTTCACTCCACACTCGAAACAAGTAATCTAAGACTTGTCCTTCGCTGCCACGGGCACAACATTGCTTCCAGTTCTGGGTGCAGTATTGTTGTTGTTGTTGTTGTTGCTGTTGCTGTTGTTATGTTTGGGAGGTGCACGGTTGAAATTGCTAGAGTTGCCAGGGTGGTTGTTGTTTCCTCCGGACTTCACATTTCCTCCGCTACGGTTGGGGTAGCTTGGGCGAGACATTGGGGGTCGATTGTTCCATGGTGCATATCTGGCAGACCGGTTGGGACGATACTTCTGGTGACTGCTGGCTCTAGCTTGGTGCATCATCCGATGTTTGTGGTTGTCGTTTGCTTGATTAATCTTCCCTTCCATCTGAATGGCAGAGTCGACTAGATCTTCGAGATCCTCGAAACGGATGTTGACGAGGACCCTCTGCATCTCATCATGCAGTCCGTTCAGGAATCTCTCTTTCTTCTTGGCCTCCGTGTTGATCTCATCCGGTGCATACCTGGCGAGGGACAAGAATCTATCACGGTACTCCACTACAGTCATTCTGCCTTGCTTTAGCTCTCTGAATTCATCCCTCATTCTGGTGACTAGACCTTGTGGCACGTGGGTGCGGCTGAACTTGACTTTGAAGGCTTCCCATATCATCACTTGACCATGGTTCATCGTGCGGGTGCTGTTGCATCTCCGGCCAAATAGTGGGTGGCAAACAGAACTTTCTCGTTTGCATCCACTAAGGCGACTTCTAAGTTGTTCTCCATTGTTTGCAACCAATCATCAACATCTAGTGGGTCTTCAGACTTGCTAAAGATTGGGGGATTGGTATTCTGGAAGTTTTTTGAGTTTGGATCCATGATGATCCTAATTTCCATGGTGCTGGTTGTTGTGAGCCATTTGGGCTATCTGCTGCAGGGTGGCTAGATTTGCTTGGCGCTCTGCCCTACTAGCTTCACAGTCTGTAATGAGCGTCTGCAGAATCTGCAGCATTGGGTCTTGCGATGACCTTCTCCCTCCTTGGTTTCCACGAGTCATCTGAAGATTGAGGTAGATAAAGGGGTAAGAGGGAAAGTTCTAAGGTTCATGGTTTTGGTTTCAATTTAAAACTTTGAGTTTGACTTATGTTTTGCAACTAACTTCTTTTCATTCATTCAAGCAAAGCACACGATACAAACACACACACCACAACAAAAGGAAAACAGATGGTTTTAAGAACCATCTGTAAGCTAAGATACAATGGGACTGATACTCCTCACTCCTATGATAGTGCTCTAGTGCATCTACTCATCATCGATGAAGTCGGAGTCATCATCGTCGGTGTAGAAGTCCATGGCATCATCCTCCAGATAGTCATCATCATTGCTGAGGTATGAGTCAATATCCCCTTGGATGTCTTCACCTTCCTCTTCTTCTTCTTCTTTTGCTGCAAGCTGAGCTTCTTGCTCCTTGATGGTCTTCTCGAGGTCAGCCACCTTCTTGCGAAGATGGTCGATGGTGTGATCCTTCTTTGCGTATTAACGATGAAGAGACTGCCAATCCTTGACTAGCAGTGAGAAAGTATGGGCCTTCTGGGCGGCAATGGCAAGGTTGTGGTTGGCGAATTCTCTAGCATTGTCCAATTCCTTCTGTCTGTCATACAGAAGGAAGTCGAGGTTCTCCACTTGACGCTTCAACTCCGGATGACTTGGCATCTCTAGCGGCATTCCCATAGAGTCACGCCTTGCATAGTGAACAAAGCGGGTTCCTTGGATTAGGTTGACACTCTGGGCGCAAAGACGAGCGAGAGCTTCATGCATTGCCCTCGCTAATACATCTAGCCAGTTGTTCTCTCTTACGGAGAACTGAATCCTCTCGGACATTGGTGCTTCTAACTTGCCTCAAAGATCAGCAACTACTAGCCATTGTAAATCTCCTCCTGGTGGACCAGGAAGTTGAACTCCAAGAAATTCCGGATGAGGATGCTCCAAGTACTCAGACAGTGAATCAAGATCCCTCTTGAAGATCAATTGGCCTCCGTTGCCCAACTGGTAGAACTTGCTGTACTGAACTTCCATCTATAAGAATTTAGGATGAGAAAGTTAGTAAAGTGATCAAGTGTGTCAAAATTTTATGTAGTAATGTAAGAATTTGGAGGAACATGAACTTTTTTGAGAGAAAGAAACCCAATGGTAAGAGAGGAAATAGTTTTCACAAATACTCACTTTGGTTTTTGAAACTAAGTTTTTTTTGTTTCGGACGTCCGTTCTAACTAGGGTCTCCTATGGTCAAGATGGCTCTGATACCAACTTGTCAACACCCGGATTTTTAATACCAGATGCCTATTATGCCATACATCGCAATCCCAGGATTACCATTTTTGCGAGACATAACAGATTGGATATCAGAGTACATCATCCATTAAAAACCATAATAAGGTCTTACACAAATAAAGGATCTCAAGATCCAGTCTTAGTACAAACAAGTAGCAGAATAAATAGCGTAGCGGTGGGCTCCATCTTCAGTGTCACAGGCAATGCTGACGATGGGAGATGATCCTAGTTGTCGTGGCCGATCCTTTGTCCTCCTTCAGGGTAGTCCTCCTCATAGTCTGGCCATAGGAATAGCCAGGGACAAAGCCATGAGTACTCTTTAAGTACTCGCAAACTATCACTAACAAGTAAGGTAGTTCTAGTAGGAAAGCTAAGTTCTAAGTTTATTTGTAAAGTTAAGTTTGAAACATAAGCTGAGTTCATAAACAAACAAAGATAAAATAAAGTTCTAAATCACCTAAGTGGGAACTTAGTTAGGCCCCCTTCTTTTCAGCTTCTTGGGCAGCCTTTCCCAGAAGCTACCCTTGACCAACTTCCCCCAGAATCTCATCGGCCAAAATCATTTATACTTTTAAATTGACGTTGAAACTACTAGTTAAGAAGTTTGAACGAATTTTGAAGATGAGCTTCTGAAAGAAGCTGGTGGAGGATAGCTTATGGGAGAAGCTGCCCAAGAAGCTGAAAGGAAGGGGGCCTTATCATAGTCACAACCATGTTGTGGTCAATTCATGTCACAATCCATTTCATAAGTCATTTTGAAAACATCTGACAACGGAACAGTATGGCCACTCCAACTGTCCATAACCGCGGACGCGGATATTTGAATAGTTTGACACTCTGAAGAGGTGGTACACTTTCACCACAAAATTCGATACATCTTTCGGAGATAACCCTGAATCATCATACTTAGTATGCAGATAATCAAACATAACCTTTCCTTTACACACTCTAGTATAAGCACCTCTCCTATGAGCTTGGCCTCCCAGCCATGGCCATCTGCCATCCTGGGCACTGCATAGGTGGACAACATTGAGAGGTAGCCTCAACTCAAACCTCTCCCGTGAGGGAACTAATACTAATGCATATAAACTTCCGGCTAAGCCTTACCCAATTCAGGTATTGTGGTTGTACGGTAAAATTGGAATGGTATCGCATCCGAACCTAACCATCAGTTTTTTATAAGGGCTAAGGCTCATGCCTCAACATTTTCCTCATCATAAACCATTTGTGTTTCTCAACACATGTCAAAACATCTCAATAGAATGACTCATCATTCCAAGGTTTTCACAAATCATTTTCACCAAGTATTCCCATCTAAAGTGATCAAGTTTTGGTTTAGCTCTAAACTACTAAGTTAAGAGTGTTCACTAAGGTGGGATGCTAATATCAATCTCATGCCATATAATGACATCTAAGTCTAACTAGATAGGTCAAGTTTTATAGTCTTTATGCTATCTATAAACAAAGTAAGAAACTTTGGTAAAGTAAAAGAAAGTAAAGCTTGTAAATAAAACTTGCAGTAGGTATAAGTCAAATGGTATAACCAAAGCATGCCTAATGCATTTGCTTAAGTTACCTAGCTTGCAAGGTTTATCTTGCATTGTTAATGATGGCTTGCAAGTATTAGCTTGCCAATAATAGCTTGCCTTGATTGGTGCAGTGGTTGAAATTCTCCTCTTCTTCTTCGGGGTAGAACTCCTCCTCCTTGTAGACTTGGTCAGTACTATCGTCTATAAATACATACGGAATACACAATCACCAAACAATACTTAACTAGTCTACTTAGCACACTAAGGTACACATTTGATGTGAAGGGTTCCATAGCAGAAAACAAAAAATTTCTATCTACTCGAACACTAATACCAGGATCTATACTATGCATACATAAGTAACGGAGAAGGAATACAATATTCATACCTTTGCAGACAGAGGCACGCCTTACGCAGGAAGGCGTATATTGATGAAGACGAGCAGCACCCCAAGTGTGGTGCCTCCGAAGTTTGTCACACGTCCGGTGTAGGAGACGTCAACCGGACTCTATAACATCCCAATTTCAGCAACCCTGATTAGTTGTCCACAATGCAAAAATCCGGGGGAACAATTTTACCTCAAGCTGAGCTTGATGGTAACCCTTAGTAATAGTTGATTAGTGTATAAGATGAGTTGTCTTGATATGCTGTCTGATGAGTTGCCTTGATCTGCTGATTGGCTTGTTTGCTTAAGAATAGTATGATCTACTCTAGGAGCTCATCACTAGGATCAAGATGTTTCTAACTCTTCAATCCCTAAGCAAGAATGCAAACCTAGATATGATCCCTAGCCATTAGGTGATCATCTAAAACCCTCAACCAGATCCATTCTGAAGATTTCCATTCCAGAAGTTTCCAAATCCCTGAAGACCAATATCCAGCATGGATCTCTTCTACTCAATGGACACTTCAATATCATCCACTTGTTGCTTCTCTGATACCTTGCAACTCCTTCAAGAACATTCCCTCTTGTACGGAAGGCAGGACTATGGCTGGGAGCCACATACTCATTGCTAGGGAGAACAAACCCAAAAGGAAAAGCATGGCTTTGCTAGGGTCAACAAGCGAAAGGTTAGGTTTGATTATCCGGACCCCCATCTACAGTGGTAGTGGGCCGTGGTTGTATCCAGGCGGATGTATTGATTCTTGTGGGGAAAGTGCGAAAAATCTGCAGAGTATAACCTATTCGAATAGCCGTGTCCACGGTCAAGGACGATTGTAAAGGTGTTGGCTAGGAGTACCCAAACTATGCTTGTTTGGGAAACAAGTACTATGAGGACGAAGGTTCCGGGGGAACCCGAGTTCGAAAGCTTTGTTTTGACCATTGTTTTGACCTGAGGTGGTCAAAAAGGTTTAAAAAGGGTTTTTACTCCAAAACTATTTTTGAAACTCTTTTTCAACAAGGATATGGAGATGTCTTGATTTATAAAACAAAAGCATGTTTTCAAAACTCTTTTTCAACAAATATATGGAGATGCCGTAACTTCCAAAGTTAGCTTAGTCTTTTCAAAGGCAACCCTAGATACAGCTATCTCGCCATAGCCAGACTTATATTTCCCTACTTCATTTATCCTGGTGGTTTGCGAGTACATTCAAAAGTACTCACGGCTTTGTCACTGGCTATTTACTTGGCCAGACTTTCAGAGGTTCGACTTTGGAAGATTCATGTGACATCCAGCGAGCTAGGTCGTCTTCCCAGTCAGCTGCCTGTAGGTTGAGGCACGATTGGGCTCGGCGTTTGAGATTGTTCCGCTGCTAAAGATGTTGTAGCCATGATGGCGTTAATGTAAGTCTTTTAATTCATCATGTTTCGGATGTTGTAATGATACCTGTCGGTTATGTTCCACGGCTCACTGATCATGGGAACGTGGATGTATGCATAACAAGGATTTCTCGGATGAATAATCCGGGGAGCCCATAGACTTGGTATCAGAGCCATCCTGACTGTAGGAGACCTTAGTTAGCATGGACGTTAGACAAGAAACGACAAACCTATTTTCCAAAAGACAAGGGAGAAAAGATGACTATTTGCAAAAGTGCTTATGTCTTCTCCCCCTCTATTTCGAAAAACTACTTGCAATGAATATGATTTCATAATCCCAAAACCATGCACACCTATCACTAACTCAACCTGACCCTAAACCCTTCTGTAGATGGAACCTATAGATGAAGAGTGGCTGAAGATTGGATTTCCCCAAATCCTATGGGACTCAATGCAACTGTGTGGTTACCAGTAGAAACCTACCTACACCCTACACAAGGGACTGTAATCAGGAGATTATGTGGGACAGATTGTCATACTAGCCAATCCAGGAACCAATGGAAGTCCTATCTACTTTACAGGACCTCGGATGCCTAGCCTCGTACTTTCTATTGACTTGGTAGCTAGAGAAGCTTTGATGCGCATCCGTAGCTCCCTCCCAGAGATGAGACAGCCCACAACCTTCCACCTCCCCATGAAGGGAAACGTCGACTGCACTGGAGGTACTCAAGACCCCAGCCTGGCGTATCCTGCTCTCTCCTTTCAGACCCGTTACAGCTACTCTAGCAATGAGGCGTTAACAGCAGTTATTAACGAATACCGACACTCCCGGATGGAGCTCTGTCGCCTGCAAACCATTCTCACCCGTAAAGAAGCTCTGGAAACCCTGCAAGGAAATCAAGCCCGAACAACTGCAACTGAAGGAACCTCGAGGGAAGCCGCCCCTAGGAAAAGCAGGAAGTGCACCACCGCCAGTCAATACCTCCATAGGTTCAAGCCCCTCAAGAAGGCGCAGGAAACCTCCACTGCTCTGCCAGAAGCCAGCTCCGAATTCACAGATGCACACTCCGAGTAATCACCTGCGTCATGGTACTCACCCGTTTAGCAATAGGGTAGAGTCGTGTATCGTCCTTGAACGTGTTCTGTAATGATTAAGTACTATTGGCACCCTTGGGTACAGAATTGGTTGGTATGTAATAACTCCCCTGGATTGCTTTGCTTGCTTGATTATCCTCTTCTTGCGTGTTTTACCCAAGTCGTTGCATCAGACCCAAACCCGAAACGCGTACCCTCAACCGGAAATTCCCCAGGATGGCCATGGAGTCAGGAAGCTCGAAGAAGGCATGTAGCCGTGGCGGAGATGGAAGACATCAAGCCGATAGATGCCCCGACCGCTGCCCAAACTGCGGAGAACCCCATTCGCCCAAAGTTTGCCCAACTCGACTTATCACTTGTTTCCTCTGTGAAGGCTAAGACCATGTCCCCACCAAATGCCCAATATATCCCCCTCATTGGCAAGACCCGTCAACCTCCCGGTACCAGCAAAGGCAAGTCGTCAAAACCGTTACGCCGAAGTACAGGTACCTGCTTCACGTGTGGACTACCCGGTCACTTCAGCAGAGAATGCCTCGAGGGGAAACCCGTCAAGACTTCCGCGAAAGAGAAGCCCGAAGGCTCCCAGGGCTCTTATCTTCAGAAAATATGGTCACCTTACCGCTCACTACCCCGCAGCTCAAGACTGAAGATTTCTCGCGCTTCGATAGGCGACAACACCCCGTGGAAGTAAAGACCAAGAGAGAAGCCCCTTAACCCACTCTAGGACTTCCCGAGAGTCGGCAAGCACAACTTGTATTAAACTAGCCATATCCCCCCCCTAGAACGCCACCTATGATGCTACCCTCTCTTAAGTTAATGTCCGCTACCTTAAGAACCGTCTTTTTTCACCCTCATAAAGATGTCCCCAGTTTGTAACTGTCCGACCTACCTTAATCGAATCCTAAGGGGGAAAGACTGCATCTTTTCCGCAAAACAGATTACCCCTCTACCAAAAGAAAATCCAACCATAGGATCCAAAGACACAGATCTTTAGACACAGTCTTGGATTCAAAAACCCACTTAAGAGAAGCGCCGTAGATCCTTACAGAAGGAAGATCCCTCCCCGCAACCATGGTTCAAGCCAGCTCGACCCTCGAGTTTCAAGAAGATTGAAGTTCAACCTTGCTGTCAAGGTGTTTCCATTCGAAGACTAAGTCGGCAAGATAGTACGCGTAAGACACCTAGTATCAAACAGACTCAAAATTCCCTAACCTTACTCTCCCGAATCTCGGGACGAGATTCTTTTAAGGGGGAAAGGTCTATAACATCCCAATTTCAGCAACCCTGATTAGTTGTCCAGAATGCAAAAATCCGGGGGAACAAAAACTTTTTCTTGTGCTTTGGTGCAGTGCTTGCTTGTTGTTTGTTTGCACTTGTGCTTATGAAAGTGTATCCTAGGATACTCCTTACCTCACCATCAATTGTCAAAATCTATTTACCAAAACTATCTTGGCTTACTTTAGATATTCTCAAACGTTCTGGCATTTCAAAACATGAGCAAAGATGCCTATGTAACCAAAACTATTTTGGTAGCTTCTATTGAAAAAACTATGGAGAGATATAGAATACAATCTCCTTATGTTTTCAAGACAGAACCCTCCACTAATATTATCTCTAGCTTTACCAAAACCTCCTTTCAAAGCATTTGAATCCTACTCTTGGTAGAGATACCAAGGACTCCCCCCTTAATTAAAACTCAACCTCTTCAAAATGCCCCAACATTACCTCAAGCTAAGCTTGATGGTAACCCTTAGTAATAGTTGATTAGTGTATAAGATGAGTTGCCTTGATATGTTGTCTGATGAGTTGCCTTGATCTGTTGATTGCCTTGTTTGCTTAAGAATAGTATGAGCTACTCTAGGAGCTCATCACTAGGATCAAGATGTTTCCAACTCTTCAATCCCTAAGCAAGAATGAAAACCTAGATATGATCCCTAGCCATTAGGTGATCATCTAAAACCCTCAACCAGATCCATTCTGAAGATTTCCATTCTAGAAGTTTCCAAATCCCTGAAGAGCAATATCCAGCATGGATCTCTTCTACTCAATGTACACTTCAATATCATCCAATTGTTGCTTCTCTGATACCTTGCAACTCCTTCAAGAACATTCCCTCTCTTACTCTAGCCAAAATCCTCAAAACTGCCAAATTTGGCCAAGTCTAGAAATAGTTCCAACATCACCTTTTTGAATGTCTCCTTTTCTCCAACCATGTGCATTTTTGGAAATGCACTTGAACCATGTTGTTAACCATACTAAGGAATACCAAGTCCCACATCTGTCCTTGGATAGATCCTCCTCCAACCCACTTGTCCTTGTTGGTTTTGCAGACAAGAAAATAACATTTCCTGCAAATCTAGTCATCAGGCCTACTTTGCTAGAAGCTCACACCACCATCCAAATCCCTATGGACCAACTCTCTACATGGTTGTGATCTACTCATTGATGTTCATCAAAACCTACTTCACTTGTTCCAAGTGAATCTTTGTGCTGCTTGATCCCACTTGGTTTAGAAGGCTTCATTACTCTTACTGCATGGCAGCCTTATTTTCAACAAAGTTTGCCATCATTTCTAGATCACCTCAAATATAGTTAATTCAAACTCTTTCTGCCATGTCCATCTATACGACATGGTCTACCTGACCATCTATCCCTTGCACCAAGGTGAGCTCTGATCTCCAAGATGCAAGCATGATTTGGTGATATAAAAATAACACCACCCTAGATGACCATCAACTCCTTGTTTTCCATCCTTTTCAAGTTGGAATTTCATTCCACAAGGTTGCAAATGATTGCTAGACCTTGTGTATCTCATATACATTGATCCTCCAGATTTATCAATAATTATCCATAATTATTATGGCTCCAAAACTATTTAATTCCTTAAATAGTCAAAATCTCCAAAACTCCCTCCATAACAGAAAGTTTGGTTTTTGCCAAAACACTTCTCCAAATTTTGGCTCATGTGAGTTCCATATATCTTACTCTACTTTCCCATCTTAGAAATAAATATTTTTGAGAAGCTTTATTATTTCTTTTTGCCCATTTTCTTAAATGGCTGAATTGGAATAATAATTGTTTTAACTACTTTTATGCCTCAATAAATCTTGGGAGAATTCCCCTAAGTGTGTATTCACCTTTGGGACCCTCCCACATCAAAACCCAACCTTGTCCAATGGAAATTTATCAAAAAATCTTCTAAAAACCACTTCTGCCCCTTTTGAGTGATTGGATTTAGGAGGACTAAAACTCCTCTAAAAAATCTCAAATATATCCTAGGAGTCTACCTTTACCTCATCTACTTACCAGTACCATTTCCTCCTCTGGTCCAATGCAAGATTTTGGACTTCCTTCACAACCATCTACTAGAGCAATATTTGTCAATTAAGCAAACCACCCCTCTAACCACTTCCAAATTTCTTCAAATCTTGCTCAATGCTCATCCTCACCACCAGAACACCCCACTGGCCGACCAACACTGTAGCACCACCTCAGCCCTCCCCATTTTCCCCTTGTACTAGTAGAAAGAGAGAGAAGTAACCCCAAATCTTACAAGGGTCTCCTCCAACCACTGATGGCACCCTCTCCCTCTCTGATCCAGCTCGACCAAATACCCCCCATACCCCTCCCCACCGACCCCTGGACCAATCCGTAGCTAGCATTCCTCTCCCCCTTGTCCAAAGTGGTAAATTACACCATCTACTCCTCCCTCTTGGTATAAAGGACAGCAACCCTCCCCAGCATGCTCTCTGCCCCTCATTTGCCCCCTCACACCTCCCACTCACCTTCCCCAGCACTCCCTCCCTCTCTCCTGCTCTGTGCTGTCCGAAGGAAGGAGAAGGAGTAGCTTTGGCCTCCTCAAAAAATCGAGCAAGGCCTCCCCTTCCCTGCTCCATTCCCTCTACATGTCAGCTCATGTGATCCCCTCCTCCTCTACCTGACAGTACTCCTCTTTTGGCCTAGGACCTACTCCTCCGTCCCCGCCAGCGAGCTCTGACGAGGTCGCTCTCGGCCGCCGCTGCACGAGCTGCTTCCAGTGGACCTCCTCCGCCGTGCCGCACACCGATCTGCTCGCCGTCGTCAACCGCTTCGCTCTGCCGCCTCCACGACCTCTCCCGAGCCCACTGGTGAGCTCCTGCCTCCCTCTCCGCCGCTGCCTAGGGTTCTCACCCTCCGGCGCCGTCGTGAGGTGGACAACAGACGTGGGGCGTCCATTGCCACTTAAACGGACGGCCAGATCTGGCCAATACATTTTTGGCCGCCCCCTCTCGCTTTTTTTGGCCAGAGCCCATTGGTGAGACCCGCGAGTCAGGTTCGAACCGCCCCTCCCGTGCATCGCCCCGTGCGCCGTGGGCCGAATCCCTCCCGGCCGGCCCAGTACATCCTAGATCCGGCCCAGTCCCTATTGTCCCTTTTTCTTTTTCTTTTAGAATTACAGATCTAGTTTTGTACCAGTTGAAATATATCCAAATAAAATGGTAAACCAAATCCAAATGCCAAGATCTAAATTTTTGGTTGTTCCCTGATGTTTTCTCAAACATGCAGAGTCAACCCCAAGTCCAAATTAAATTCCATTAATTACTGGAATTTATTCTGCTAAAATGTATCTGGTACACAAATTAATTTCCTTAGAGAGTTTCACATCTCCATTTGAGTTTAAACAAAGTCCTATTGAGAGGTATTTTGATATACCTATCATCTAGCACAGGTCCTATACCAAGGTGAATAGTATGCTGCCTTTAGTAAAAATAACAATAACAACAACTTTCTGCCCTAGATAATTTCCCCAGGTCTAACCAAATGTGTTCTATACCTTATTACAACTCCTAGTACCTCCTAGAACTAGTATCTACCAAATCCCAGCAGCTCAGAATTTATTGAGCTCTGGTTGCATTTTAGTGATTTAAATACTTCTGTAATGGGTATTTTCACTAAATAAATCACTCCAGGAGTTTGACAACTCCAAACAGAGTGAATCCAATTGCTACGGAAAGGTATTTGAAATTCCTATCACATTCCCTTGGAACCAACTCAATAGCTCCGATACAATTAATCTGGTGAAAAAGAGAAAAACCCGATAGAACTGCCTTTAGGAATTTCCTAAGGGCATTCTGGTAATTCTTTTGACTTAACTCCAACTCTAGGTGGTTCAGGACATCAGACACTACCAAACCATCCAAGGAAATAATTTTTGAATCTCCAGAACTCTTCTGGTGAATTATTTCCTCAAACTAGAGTTTATCCCACTATAAAAATCATAATTACATCTAGGAAATTGATATTCAAGTGAAACCACTTGGGTTGGTTTTGTCTTGTCAAGACCTATATGAGGATACCATGGTTAGCCCTTGGTATCCTGCTGACCACAGAACCTTAACCCAAGTTCACGATATCTAGTCTTGACAACTATCTTCCAAATGGAAAACACCTCCATGGCAATCTGGTAATTTCCACCAATAAAACCCAACTTCTCCAAAACTTCCCAAGTTCAGTAGTGTTCAATATGTTTGCTTGCTATATCGTTTGATGCTTGTTTACCTTGTAATGATTGTGGTATTGTCTGCTTGCATCTGTACCCGATGATGAAGATAGTGTGAGTGTCTGACGACAAGAAGGAAGGGACTTCTTATTATTGTTATTGGGTATTCTGGTTATCTAAAGAAGTCCAGGGACTTATTGCTGACCACAGACAAACCACCATTCCTGAACTTTGATATATGTCCTATTCTCATTTACCTGTTTTATATCCTCTTGATAAATTGCATAATCTACCTGCATGTTTTGTTTTACAAATAGTAACTTGGCTCCTCCAAGTTATGACTTCGTGTCCTTCGAGGCACCACCCCGATGTACCTACCATTTTATCCCTTTTAGATTGAGAGTATGGTGGTTAGCATCCTACCTCATTGAAAAACCACGGTTTTGAAAAAGTAAACTGTTTTGGGATTTATCCCACTACAAATGTTTCAAAACTCTTTGGTAAAACCCTTGGAAAAAGGCATCGTTCCAAGCGGATGTTTTAGCAAAAGAAATGGCGATGATGAGAATTGAGAATGTGATGGGATGTTCTACGCCTTTACCGGAACAATTTTTATCCGCGCAACCACATTACCCCAGGTGCTGGGGCTTAACTTGTAGTTTGTCCGCATTAGCCGAGGCACTTCTACCATGCTTATAGGGAGAGATCCATGGAATTCTGGGCAGGCGCCACCAGATCAAGGATCTGAAGCCTGTCGCTTGCTTCGGCAAGAGTGAGCCTGAACTGTTAGGAGGCCGGTGCAACAATTGGGTCTCCTGTGGACGGTATGACTTGGAGTACGGAAGGAAGTGGAGTCACCAGATTTAAGGTATACGCCAGGTTGCGTCTTAGGTATGCGCGTGTACGGAAGGCAGGACTATGGCTGGGAGCCACATACTCGTTGCCGGGGAGAACAAACCTAAAAGGAAAAGCATGCCTTTGCTAGGGTCGACAAGCGAAAGGTTAGGTTTGATTATCCGGACCCCCATCTACAGTGGTAGTGGGCCGTGGTTGTATCCCAGTCGATGTATTGATTCTTGTGGGGAAAGTGCACAAACTCTGCAGAGTATAACCTATTCGAATAGCCGTGTCCACGGTCAAGGACGGTTGTAAAGGTGTTGGCTAGGAGTACCCAAACTATGCTTGTTTGGGAAACAAGTACTATGAGGACGAAGGTTCCGGGGGAACCCGAGTTCGAAAGCTTTGTTTTGACCCGAGGTGGTCAAAAAGGATTAAAAAGGGTTTTTACTCCAAAACTATTTTTGAAACTCTTTTTCAACAAGAATATGGAGATGTCTTGATTTATAAAACAAAATCATGTTTTCAAAACTCTTTTTCAACAAAGATATGGAGATGCCATAACTTCCAAAGTTAGCTTAGTCTTTTCAAAGGCAACCCCAGATACAGCTGTCTCACCACAGCCAGACTTGCATTTCTCTACTTCATTTATCCTGGTGGTTTACGAGTACATTCAAAAGTACTCATGGCTTTGTCCCTAGCTATTTACTTGGCCAGACTTTCAGAGGTTCGACTTCAGAAGATTCAGGTGACGTCCAGCGAGCTAGGCTGTCTTCCCAGTCAGCTGCCTGTAGGTTGAGGCACGATTAGGCTCGGCGCTTGAGATTGTTCCACTTCTAAAGATGTTGTAGCCATGATGGCATTAATGTAAGTCTTGTAATTCGCCATGTTTCGGATGTTGTAATGATACCTTTCGGTTATGTTCCACGGCTCACTGATCATGGGAACGTGGATGTATGCATAACAGGGATTTCTCGGATGAATAATCTGGGGAGCCCACAAACTCCGATCTAGCTGAGCAGCAGAAGAAGTAGATGCCGGATCATAGATCACATGACGGTAGTGTGAAGGTGGAGAACTCAACCACGAGGTCCTCCCCAATATTACGGAGAAGTCCTCAGTGGATGAGAGAGAGAATGAGAGGAATGGGTGATTCCAAAGGGGAAGGGGGGTCCCCTTTATATAGTGGGAGGGGGCACCACCTAGGGGCCAGGCGGTGTGGGACTAATCCCCACACCCGTCGGCCACCTAGGGGCAGCCGCCGGCCCTAGGTGGGCCCCATTGGGGCGACCCATCAAGCCCAGGCCGGCAGGCCCCCACTCCCTAGGCGCCTTCCCCTATTGGGCCTCCCTTCGGGTGATGCCCATTAGCACTATGGAGCCTATAAAATAAAATAAAATATATATTTAATATTAATTCTCCAATTAACATTCAAATACACATATTATATTATTCCTTCACTCCGGAACACCTTCCGAACCCCTTTCCGATCTTCATCGGATGTTACCGAAACTATTCCGGTTTCTCTCTCTCTATTTCTCATACGATACCTCATCTACCCTAAGCGTCCCTACCCTTAAGCGTGACATCCTTCGGTTCGGAAACACTCCGGACATGATAGAGACTACTCTCATATCAATGATCAACTGAGGGACCTGGATGGCCATGTGACCCCCGTGCGTTTCACGAATACAATTGCTCAAACTGTGAGATAGTCGTTCCCCGTTCCCTTTGTCATTTGATACCTGATTCATCCGAGAATTGATCTTCAGTATCTCCATACCTTAGTTCAATCTCGTGACCAATGAACTTGTTTTCTCGTTCTCATGTCGTTGCATTCCGTGACCTAGTCACATGCTTGCAAGCTTGATTAATGCAACGCCACCGAGATGGCCACATGTATCTATCCGTTACATGGACTAGACAAATCCTGGTCTTGATACGTACTCCTCAACACATCCCTTTGGAAAACCTGAGTGGCATCTTTTTGATCACCCTTTTACGAGATGATTCTTGATAACCATCAAAGCCTCTTCCGGAAATGGTGATTTGCATTACCTCATAGTCAAAGGATCAGGTTGCAAGGTTCTCTGTGTTTTATCATCAATGGTGAACTTTGTAACTAGATCTCATGAAGATATAATGGTCGGATGTTTGTCTATCATGTTATTCGACTAATAACATGACCTCATTGTCAGTTGGCATAAATGCCCATGATCTTGAAACACAGACCATCCTCATGACCAATGAACTAGTTCACTAGAGGTAACTAGAGACACGATTTGTTTACATACCACACGTGTATTAACGTTTCGTATTAACACAATTATAGCACAGTATGAAACGTATTATGAACATATAGGAGATATATCAAAAAATACACTTTATTATTTGCCTCTAGGGCATAAGTCCTTCAGTCTCCCACTTGCACTAGAGTATAAACAAAACTAGTTTACAATAGGCAGGAACCTAACACCAATGGAATCTCGGTGTTGTTCGTGCTTTTCCTGATGGAGAGCTTTAGTCAAAGGATCTGCTACATTCAGTTCCGTATCTACTTTGCAAATCTTGACTTCACCTTCATCAATGTTCTGCCGGATGACGTGAAATTTTAGCTCGATGTGTTTGGCTGTGGAATGAGTTCTTGGTTCCCTTGCATTTGCAATAGCACCCGTGTTATCACAATAGACCGTCACGGGGTCTTGCGCATTGGGAAAAACTCCCAGTTCAATGACGAAATTCCTCAGCCAAACAGCTTCATTTGCTGCATCAGTCGCATCAATATATTCAGACACCATTGAAAATTGTGCCACCACCGACTGCTTCTTGCTTTTCTAGCTTACCGCCCCACCATTCACCAGGAACACAAATCCTATTTGAGATTTTGAGTCATCATGATCTGAGTTCCAGCTCGCATCCATGTAACCCGTTACATTTAGAGCTTCATCACTTCTTCCATAAATTAGGAACATATCCTTTGTTCTTTTCAGATATTTTAGGATATTCTTGACAGCTGTCCAGTGATCCGGTCCTGGATTACTTTGGTATCGGCTCGTCAAACTGAGAGCCAATGCCACATCAGGTCGTGTACTTAACATTGCATACATGATAGACCCTGTGGCTGAGGCATAGGGCATGAAAGCCATCTTCTTTCTATCATTGTCCGTTACAGGACATTGAGTCATACTCAATTTGCAATTCTTCATCATGGGAGTGAAACCCTTTTTGGTGTTCTCCATTTTGAACCTCTTCAAAATCTTTTCTATGTAAGTACTTTAACTCAATGCTATTAGGCGCCTTGATCTATCTCTATAGATCTTGATTCCTAATATGTATGCAGCTTCACCTAGATCCTTCATAGAAAATTGGTTACTCAAGTATGCTTTCACGCTTTTCATAAGATCCACATCGTTTCCCATGAGTAATACGTCATCCACATATACTACTAGGAAAACAACCGAACTCCCACTCGCTTTCTTGTAAACACAGAACTCTTGTTGGTTTTGGACAAATCCAAAACTCTTGATCACTTGATCAAAATGTTGGTTCCAGCTCCGAGATGCTTGCTTCAATCCATAAATGGACCGTTGAAGCTTGCACACCTTTCCAGCATCCTTAGGATTAACAAAACCCTCTGGTTGCATCATATAAAACTCTTCATCAATGTGACCATTGAGGAATGTGGTCTTGACATCCATCTGCCAAATTTCATAGTCGAAATGTGCAGCAATTGCTATTAAATCCTGACAGCCTTGAGCATCACTATGGGAGAGTAAGTCTCGTCGTAGTCAACTCCTTGAATTTGTCGAAACCCCTTTGCGACAAGTCGAGCTTTGTGAATGGTCACATTACCATTCACATCTGTCTTTTTCTTAAAGATCCATTTATTTTCCACAACCTTGCGGCCTTCTAGAAGGTCCACCAAGGTCCAAACTTGGTTTTCATGCATAGATCCTATTTCGGATTTCATGGCTTCTAGCCATTTCTCGGAGTCAGCACTATCCATGGCTTCTTTGTAGTTTGCAGGTTCTTCCTATTCATCTAGGATGACAGACATCACAAGGCTGCTGTACCAATCAGGAGTGGCACGAACCCTTGTAGACCTGCGAACCTCAGGAGTTTCGAAGTCATTGTTTTGATCATCATCAATGGGCTCTTCCTCCATATTAGAGAGTGGTTTCGGAACACCTTCCGTTGTGCTACTCGGAATTTGAAGAGAAGGGTCAACAATTTCATCTAACTCAATTTTCCTTCCACTCACTCCTTTTGCAAGAAACTCTTTCTCGAGAAAGGTGCCGGTTTTTGCGACAAACGTTTTGCCCTCGGCTTGGTTGTAGAAGGTATATCCAATGGTGTCCCTTGGATATCCTACAAAGATGCATTTTCCGATTTGGGTTCGAGTTTGTCAGGCTGTAGTTTCTTGACGTAAACCTCACATCCCCAAACTTTCAGAAATGACAACATTGGTTTCTTGCCATGCCATATCTCATATGGGGTTGCCTCCACGGATTTGGATGGTGCTCGGTTTAAAATAAAAGCGGCGGTTTCTAACGCATATCCCCAAAAAGACACAGACAAACTAGTGAAAGACATCATGGACCGTACACTATCCAATAGGGTTCGGTTACGATGTTCCGACACACCATTACGCTGTGGTGTTCCGGCTGGCGTAAGCTGTGGGATAATCCCACAGTCCTTTAAGTGCATGTTAAACTCATAACTCAAATACTCGCCTCCTCGATCCAATCGAAGATCCTTGATTTTCTTGTTATGTTGATTCTCTACCTCTTTCTGAAATTCCTTGAACTTTTCAAAGGTTTCAGACTTGTGCTTCATCAAGTAGATATATCCATATCTGCTTAAGTCGTCAGTAAAGGTAATAAAGTAACGATAACCATTGCGTGTTGAGAAACTCATTGGTCCACATACATCCGTATGTATGATCCCAAGTAGGTCTATAGCTCTCTCCACTATTCCGGAGAATGGTGTCCTAGTCATCTTGCCCATGAGGCATGGATCACATGTATCAAGGGATTCAAAATCCAATGATCCAAGAAGCCCTTCTGACTGAAGCTTCTTCATGCGCTTTATGCCAATGTGACCAAGACGGCAATGCCACATGAACATGGAATTATCGTCACTGTGCTTACAACGTTTAGCATCAACACTATGGATGTGTGTATCACAATCAAGATCAAGCAAGAATAAACCATCATGTACAGGAGCATGAACATAGAAAACATCATTCATATAAATTGAACAACCATTTGTTCCTGATTTAAACGAATAACGGTCTTGCAACAAGCAACACCCACTCACAATATTCATACTCAATGCAGGTACATAATAGCATTTATTCAAAACCAACAATAATCCTGACGGTAGACGGAGATGCAGGGTGCCGACGGCCATCACTTCGACTCTCGAGCCATTGCCGACGCACATCGTCACCTCGTCCTTCCTCAGACGCCTCCTACTCTGCAGATCCTGCTGAGAGTTACAATTTGAGCAACAGATCCTGTATCAAATACCCAGGTGTTACTCCTGGTGCTTATAAGGAATACATCAATAACATGTATATCATATATACCTTTGTCCGGGATGGCTATCTTGCCAGCTCGCTTGTCTTCAAGGTACTTGGGGCAGTTGCGTTTCCAGTGCCCACCCCTTTTGCAGTAGAAGCACGAAGTGCCGGGCTTAGGGCCAGGCTTGGCAGCCTTTGAGGTGCTGGGAACAAATCTACCATCCCTCTTAGACTTCTTACCCCTGCCTTTCCCCTTTTGCCCCGGTTTCTTAAAGTTGGTGGTCTTGTTGACCATCAGCACCGTGTGCTCCTTCTTGATTTCAACCTCAGCAGTTTTGAGTATGGCGAACACCTCAGCAAGGGTCTTAGTCATCCCTTGCATGTTTTAGTTCATCACAAAACTCTTATAGCTAGGGGGCAGCAAGTGTAGCACCCTATCTATAGCGAGCTCCTCCGGGATTTTGCAATCCATGGCGTTTAAGCGCTTAACGTAGCCAGACATTTTGACCATGTTCTCACTAATACTGTTGTGCTCTTCCATTTCAGCAGAGAAGAAGAGCTCGGAAGCATCATACCTCCCTGCACGAGCCTGTGGAGCAAAGACAGCCTTGAGACCCTCAATGATCTCAAAAGCATTCATCTTCTCAAAACGCTTTTGAAGCTCTGACTCCATGGCATAGAGCATTCCACTCTGGATGAGGGAGAAATCGTCTGCCTTGGACTGCCAGACATTGTTTTTGTCCTGGGAGGCGGAATCTGCAGGCTTAGGCGGAAGCTCAGCCTCGATGACATAAGTCAACTTGTAGGGGACTAGGAGGATCCTAAGATTGCAGAACCATGCGGTGAAGTTGGTTCCATCAGTTTTCAGCTTGTCCTTCTCGAGGAAAGTGCTAAGGTTGAATGTGGGTGGGAGAGACATCTACAAAGGATTTGCAAAGTATTTAGACTATGTTCATAATAATGAGTTCAAGTTTTAACTAAAAGAACTCCCACTTAAACGAACATCCCTCTACTCGTTTAGTGATCACATGATCCCAACCCCTGCACCTCCCCCGATCGTCACGGCCATTAGTGCAGTATCAAAGGTGGACATTCCCTAATGTCGATCACATCAACCATGTGATTCATGCTCGACCTTTCGGTCTCTTGTATTCCGAGGCCATGTATGCACATGCTAGGCTCGCCAGTTCTAACTCGTGTGTATTCGCAGTGCAACATGGCTTACACCCACTGTATGCGAACGTAGATATTTTTGACACCCAGGCCTGTAACCCTGGATCGCCTCATACCGAAGAACTTTCTTGGTGGTGCACACACAAGGGGAATACGATAACTGGAATACTACGAGGGATTATCTTATTATGCTACCGTCTAGTAAGTATACTAGCACAATAAGTGATACTTCAAAAGTAAAGTGTTATGACATGGTTATAACTTTATGATCATCATCAACAGCTTTAAAGTTTCACAAACTTGTCATTGCCATGTTATAATACTTGTCCCTATGCAATAATGAAGATAGATGCTTCTATATTAACTATTGCATGTTTTACGCGGCTTTAGGGCTTTCGCAGTAGAACCCCTTCCCACCTACGAACGTCGAGCCACAACATGGATTCAATGATTGCCGTTCTTCTTCCCTTTCCAGGGCCCTCGGTCTCAACGCCATATCAACTCATCAGAGAGACAGACACCCCCCTAAGCCACTTTGATTTGTGGACCAGTCTCGTGAATCACCACGTGAGGTTGGTTGGGGGTCGCTTCATCAAATAGTGCCACGATATGAACAATAACACTAAAGAGGGTAGCAACTAGAGAATCAATGCCCACATATTGCTATGTGTTCTATCCGTACGACATGTCTACCCATAGACCCGCTCTGATACCACTGAAGGGTTTTGTAGCGGAAAACAAAAAATTTCTATCTACTCGAACACTAATACCAGGATCTATACTATGTAGACATAAGTAACGGAGAAGGAATACAATGTTCATACCTTTGCAGACAGAGGCACGCCTTATGCAGGAAGGCGTATATTGATGAAGACGAGCAGCACCCCAAGTGTGGTGCCTCCGAAGTTCGTCACATGTCCGGTGTAGGAGACGTCAACCAGACTCCAATCTAGCCGAGCAGCGGAAGAAGTAGATGCCGGATCACAGATCACACGACGGTAGTGTGAAGGTGGAGAACTCAACCACGAGGTCCTCCCCAATATTACGGAGAAGTCCTCAGTGGATGAGAGAGAGAGAGAATGAGAGGAATGGGTGATTCCAAAGGGGGAGGGGGACCCCTTTATGTAGTGGGAGGGGGCCACCACCCAGAGGCCAGGTGGTGTGGGACTAATCCCCACACCTGCCGGACACCTAGGGGCCGCCGCTAGCCCTACGTGGGCCCCATTGGGGTGGCCCACCAAGCCCAGGACGGCTGGCCTCCACTCCCTAGGCGCCTTGCCCTATTGGGCCTCCCTTCGGGTGAGGCCCATTAGCAATATGGAGCCTTTAAAATAAAATAAAATACATATTTAATATTAATTCTCCAATTAACATTCAAATACACATATTATATTATTCCTTCACTCCGGCACACCTTCCGGACCCCTTTCCGATCTTCATCGGATGTTACCGAAACTATTCCGGTTTCTCTCTCACTATTTCTCATACGATACCTCATATACCCTAAGCGTCCCTACCCTTAAGCGTGACATCCTTCGGTTCGGAAACACTCCAGACATGATAGAGACTACTCTCATATCAATGAATAACAGAGGGACCTGGATGGCCATGTGACCACCGTGCGTTTCACGAATACAATCGCTCGAACCGTGAGATAGTCGTTCCCCGTTACCTTTGTCATTCGATACCTAATTCATCGGAGACTTGATCTTCGGTATCTCCATACCCTAGTTCGATCTCGTTACCGATAAACTCATTTTCTTGTTCTCATGTCGGTGCATTCCGTGACCTAGTCACACGCTTGCAAGCTTCATTAATGCAACGCCACCGAGAAGGCCACATGTATCTGTCTGTTACATGGACTAGACAAATCCTGGTCTTGATATGTACTCCTCAACACATCCCTTCGGAAAACCTGAGTGGCATCTTTTTGATCACCCTTTTACGAGATGATTCTTTATAACCATCAAAGCCTCTTCCAGAAATGGTGATTTTCATTACCTCACAGTCAAAGGATCAGGTTGCAAGGTTCTTTGTGTTTTATCATCAATGGTGAACTTTGTAACTAGATCTCATTAAGATATAACGGTCGGATGTTTATCTATCATGTTATTCGACTAATAATATGACGTCATTGTCAGTTGGTATAAATTCCCATGATCTTGAATCACAGACCATCCTCATGACCAATGAACTAGTTCACTAGAGGTAACTAGAGACACAGTTTGTTCACATACCACACATGTATTAACGTTTCGTATTAACACAGCTATAGCACATTATGAAACATATTATGAACATATAGGAGATATATCAAATAATACACTTTATTATTTGCCTCTAGGGCATAACTCCTTCATGATGATCTAGTATCATCACAAACATCACAAGGTTTTAATGAACTAAAGTCATTTATTTCATTTGAGAAAAGTAATTTCTACTCATTGAAAATAACTAAGATTTAATATTCTCCAATTAAAATATGAGATCATGTGGACACATGTAATCACCACATATTCTAATATATGGGAATGTGATTTAAAGATTGGATCACATTTTAATAAGTTTAAGTTTAATATTTAATGATTTAAAGTGACTAGAAATGCCTATATAGCATTATTTTGGTACTAGTCCAAACTCACTGCATGCAAACCTTAATATTATTACTTATTCAGATAGGTATGGTTAAATGTGATTTTTGAGAGTTGGAATCAACCCAAAAGCTATTATGGTTGATTTTAGAAAAATGTTTGAATGTGAAAAATATTTTGTCTTGTTATTTTAGCTAGGAGAGATCTCTAACTCTAAATGATTTAAGTCCAATGGTCATGGATAGAGATTTTCATTTCCTTTCCAACAAAATTGGAATCACTCAATTTGGATTTGTAAAACTCTCTGAATTGATTTTCAAACTAAAGGAAATAACTAAGTTTAAGTCTAAAAAGAAAAATCTAGATTTGAATCTACTGGGTCGTGCGGGAACACTAACGAGTCGGCCCAGTTTCACTCCGTGGCGCTGAGGACTGCTGACAGGGGGGGTCCTTCCTGTCAGTGGATCATTAAACGCGAAGTGGTACGGGGCATTATGGACCGTAGGATTAGATCTAGCATCTACGGCTCACGTTCATCATCGACGACGGACTTGTCACAGGCGAGGTGGAACCCTAACGGCTCAGTGGGGGTGCGGTGCGGGCATACCAGGGATCCAGCGAGTGCGGCAAGGCGGGCAAACGAACAAGGAGATGACGGCAGGCTCAGGCGAAGTAGCGGCAGCTCCGGGGGTGGACGAAATCGACTGGAGCGTCTCCTCCTCTGCTACGGCTATCTCCGGCAAAATTCTGGTGGCTGGTTGCTCGAGCTGCTCTGGTGAGAGGTGGGGAAGGACCAGTGGAGAGAGGGGAGTGTGGGAGTGTGAAGAATTGGTGCTGGGGACGAGGCGGCAGAGAGGTGTGGGCGGAGCTTGTCGGTGGGTGATGGCCGAAATGGGTGGGCGGTTCCCTGGCGGTCATCTAGGGCTTAATGGCGGTGCTAGGGGTGGTGGATTGCGGTCGGGAGCGTCACACGCTCTAAGAGACAAAGGCGGTTCTCGACGTGGTTCCCGGGGACTGTGGGTCGAGCGGCGGGGTAAGGGCGTGTCTGGCAGGTTGAGGTGGTCAAGGCGGAGCGGTGCGCGCGGTTTGTGGTCGAGGCGTGGTGCGTGACGCTCTATCAGCGACGGCGCTGTGCGCTGGAGAGGCGCAGAGACTTAGTGCAAGGCTTGGCCACGGTGGTCCAGGGGCTAGCAGTGCTTGTGGGGTGGACCGTGGATGGCGGTGAGGTCACACGAGCGGCGGAGAGGGGCTGGTGGTATCCTGCAGCGTGAGCACGGTTGGCCACGAGCATGGCCTCGGGGTGGTGCGACACTGTGGTGTTAGGCCATTTGGTAGGTCCTTGATGGCCTGGTTGGGGTTAGGAGAGACAAGGGAATTGAATTGGGTTCAAATGGCTCGACAAATTTTGATCAAAAACAGTGATAGTTAGGCCAGTTTGATTCTGCTCACCAAGTGTTCGACACAATGGCCGCAAGAATTCATATTTTGAATTTTGAAATGAAATTTGGTGGAGTTGTTAGTCACATGCTTGAGCATCTCTAGTTGCTGGGATTTGTCAAATGGAGTTCATTTGGATGGTTTTTGAAAAAGGGTGATCTAGACATATGAGATAGGTTCCATTTTCAAATGTCATTTAAAATTAGAGTTTAAATGTTTTTGGAAGATCACAAAGTGGTCCTTGGTACATCTTAACTTGTACTAGCAAGGGGTGCAAAGATCCACATTTGTTTCTGTTTGAAATTGAGTTCTAGGAACACCCAAAGTGTCCTAGTTGATTAAAATGGCAAAAGTGACCATTTCCATTTATTAATTATTTTTGATTTCTTTCTTTGGATTTTGCTTGGGAATGATCTAGATGACGTGGCATTCATCTTAGAATCATTTTACAACCATTAGAACAATCAATCATGGCAATTCAAAACAAGTCCTATTTAATGCAACACACATATGAATGCTTAAATATTTTAAATGAGAAAAAGTTTTTGTTAACCCTAAATTGGGTGATTTGGATCTTGATAACTTGGATTAAATTTTTGAGATGTTACACTTCAACTCCTCTTCGCTGCTGCCCTCTTTTACCCTGCCTACGTTTTATTCTCTTAGCGTGTACAGCTCATGGACAATGGTGAGCATATGTCTAAGCAAAGAAATGAGTACTAGTACTATACTAAGTGTACTAGTACTAATATACTTACCTAAAAAAAGTACTAATATACTGCTCCCTCCGATCCAAATTAATGTTCTCAGATTTGTCTAGATTTGGATGTATCTAGCACTAAAACATGACTAGATACATCCAAATCTAGACAAATTTGAGAACACTAATTTGGATCGAGGGAGTACTATTTGCTTTTTCCCTAATAAGGGCATCAGCAATGTGTAGAAAAGCACACCTTAATACCTAGTATGTGGCATCCACTAAGATTCACCATATACATTGTGAAGAAAATAGAGTTTGTATCTTTAAGCCTAATAAGGTGCACCTCAAGCTTGTGGGTTGCCCATAGAGAATAGAAAAATCATTTCCCCTCTCTCCCTGTTTCATGTGATCATTTTCAAAAGGTGTTCAAAATTTTCATGATGCAAAATCTTAGCTAGAATCCAAACCACTCGTCAAAACTCACTATGGTTTCTGATATATTAATTAACCGCTCGATGGGTACCTCCAAAAGCTTTTTTCATAAAACTTTCAAAGCAACCTACAATTTATTACTTGTAGTTCAAGTTTGACCTAATTTCATTAAATTCAAGAGCAATATATCGCACTTAGTTGTAGCTCAAGTTTGACGCAATTTCATTAAACTATCAAGAGCAAAATCTTAGAAAGAAGATGAACCCCTCGGTAAAACTCTCTATGGTTTTTGAGAGTATATTAATTGACCCCTGCCCCTCCCACGCGCCTCCTCCGATGGGTACCTCTAAGAGCTTTTTCGTAAAACTTTCAAAGCAACCTACACAGTTTACTTGTAGTAGTTCAAATTTTACCTATTATATTTTTTCTGCTTTACCTATTATAATTTTATATAGTGATGGTATGCTAGATGTCCATTATCTGAGTCTCACGTCCAGGGAACGTGCACTTTACTAGTACTTGTAGTTTCAAATTTGACCTAATGTCGATAAATCGACATAAAGTCATTCTAATGGGCAGAGTTAGCTGGGAAGTTTGAAAACTCATAAAACATGGGAATCGTTGGTACAACATGTTGGTCCAATATATCTGTATGTAAACTTGGCTGGTGGCATTCAGATCCAATATTCTTCGTAATTTTCTTTAGGAAAAAGAACAACCTCGCTTGTATTCTTCACTCGGAAAATGTAGAATTGAATGTTCTTTCTTGATAGTTGGAAACTCACACCGACGACACTGTTTACTACAAAAAGATGCACCGATGATCTACCTATGAAAAAACATTTAATTCAAGAGATATCTATGGCGTTTACTTGTAGCTAGATCAAGTTTGACCTAATTTTGTTAAATTGTCAAGATGCAAAGTCTTAGCAAGAAGTTGAACCTATCGTCGAAACTCTCGCTGGTTTCTGATATATTAATTTTGACTCCCCCGTAAATCTATCAAAGCAAAACCTACAATTTACTTGTAGTTTCAAATTTGACCTAATTCGAAGATATCGACATAAAGTCATTCAAATGGGCGGGGTTGGCTAGGAAGCTTGAAAACTCATAAAACATGGGAATCGCAAGTACAACATGTTGTCGATCCACTATATATGTCTGTCAACTTGACTTGTGGTATCCACATCCAATATTCTTTGTACTTCTTTTTATAGAAAATTAAAGAACAACTAACCTCGCTCGTCTTCACTCAAAAAATGTAGAATTGAATATTCTCTCCTGATAGTTGGAAACTCACACTGATGGTATTGTTTACTACAACAAGATGCACCAATCTACCTATGAAAATACATTTAATTCAAGAGCAATCTACCGCGCTTACTTGCAGCTCAAGTTTTACCTAATTTCGTTAAATTGTCAAGATGCAAAATCTTAGCAAGAAGTTGAACCTATCGTCAAAAATCTCGGTGCTTTATGATATATTAATTGTGACCCCTCGATGGGTACCTCCAAAAGATTTTTCATAAAACTTTAAAACCAACCTACAATTTACTTGTAGTTTCAAATTTGACCTAATTTCGATAAATCGACATAAAGTCATTCGGTCAAATGGGTAGAGTTAGCTAGGAAGTTTGAAAAGTCATAAATAAAACAGGGGAATCGTTGGTACAACATGTTAGTAAACTTGGCTTCTGGCATTTAGATCCAATATTCTTCAGACATTTCTTTACGGAAAAGAACAACCTCACCCGTGAGCACTCGAAAAATTGAGAATAATTGAATGTTCTTTCCTGATATAGTTGGAAAATCACACGGACGACACTGTTTACTACAAGAAAATGGACCCATCTACCTCTCTAAATAGTCATATATTTCAACAGCAACCTGTCACACTTACTTGTAGCTCAAGTTTGACCCAATTTCATGAAATAGTGTCATGTGATGCAAAATCTTAGCAAGAAGTCAAACCTGTTGTCAAAACTCTCGGTTGTTTCTCATATAATGATTGTGACCTCCCCCCTGATCGGTATGGTACCTCCAAAATCTTTTTCGTAAAACTTTTAGAGTAACCTACAATTTAGTTATAGTTCAAGTTTGACCTAATTTCTATAAATCGGCATGTAGTCATTCAAGTGGGCAGAATAATTAGCTAGGGAGTTTGAAAACTCAAAAAACATATGGGAATCGGAAGTAAAACACGTTGGTCCACTTAATATGTTAGAAGCTTGGTTTATGGCATTGAGATCCATATTCTCCGAGCTTTCTTTACGGAAAAGAACCATCTCGTCATCACTCGAAAATTTGAGAATATTCTTTCGTGATAGTTGGAAACTAACACCGAGGACATTGTTTACTACATGAAGATGCACCCATCTACCTTTCAAAATACATTTAATTCAATAGCAATCTATCGCGCTTACTTGTAGCTCAAGTTTGACCTAATTTCGTTAAATTGTCAAGATGCAAAATCTTAGCAAGAAGTTGAACCTATCATCAAAACTCTCAGTGTTTTATGATATATTAATTGTGACCCCTCGATGGGTACCTCCAGAATATTTTTTGTAAAACTTTCAAAGCAACCTACAATTTACTTTTAGTTTCAAATTTGACCTAATTTCGATAAATCAACATAAAGTTATTCGATCAAATAGGCAGAGTTAGCTAGGAAGTTTGAAAACTCATAAATAAAACATGGGAATCGTTGGTACAACATGTTGGTAAACTTGGATTCTGGCATTCATATCCATTATTCTTTGGACATTCCTAAACGGAAAATCACAATCTCGCTCGTCATCCACTCGAAAAATTGAGAATAATTGAATGTTCTTTCCTGATATAGTTGGAAAATCAAACCGACGACACTGTTTGGATTTGCCGGTCTTGATGCAACGGTCAATGTTTGAAGTTATCCGTACACTGTATAGTGGTATGGTATTGTAAGAGATAAGAAAAGATAAAGATAAGATAAGAAGTACTGTGAATGGCCGATATTTTGAGTAACCTTCCCTCCCGATGTTTGAGAAGCAAGTGAAAATTTCGAAAACCAGAAAAGTTTGAATTTTTTGCCAACCAAGGACCAAAGTGGTTTCCTTCCTATGTACTCCTCGTCCCTACTCCATGCCAACCCGGCTGCCGAACACGCCAAAGACACAAAGCTGCCATACCAAGGCACACGTGCGTAGCACCACGCTGTGGACCAGGGAGAGATCAGCCGGGCCGGTGCGGGATTGGAAAGGGTAGGAGAGAGGGAGGATGGATGGTGAGAGGCAGTGAAGGAGAGAGAAAACAAACAATTTACTACTAGTAGAGTGGCCGCAGGAGTATCTCGTCTCAGGAACCCATCATAACTTTCCTCTTACATCGAACCACCTTTAACTCCTCTTCACTGCTGCCCTCTTTTACCCTTCCTACGTTTTATTCTCTCAGCATGTACAATGCGTGGACAGAGGTGAGCATATGTCTAAGCAAAGAAATGAGTACTAGTACTATACTAAGTGTACTAGTACTAATATTCTTTCCTAAAAAAAGTACTAATATACTGCTCCCTCCGATCCAAATTAATGTTCTCAGATTTGTCTAGATTCGGACGTATCTAGCACTAAAACATGACTAGATACATCCGAATCTAGACAAATGTGAGAACACTAATTTGGATCGAGGGAGTACTATTTTCTTTTTCCCTAATAAGGGCATCAACAATGTGTACAAAAGCACACTTTAAGGCCTAGTATGTGGCATCCACTAAGGTTCACCATATACATTGTGGAGAAATAGAGTTTGTATCTTTAAGGCTAATAAGGTGCACCTCAAGCTTGTGGGTTGCCCATAGAGAATAGAAAAATCATTTCCCCTCTCTCCCTGTTTGATGTGATTGTTTTCAAAAGGTGTTCAAAATTTTCATGATGCAAAATCTTAGCTAGAAGTCGAACCACTCGTCAAAACTCTCCATGGTTTCTGATATATTAATTAACCGCTCGATGGGTACCTCCAAAAGCTTTTTTATAAAACTTTCAAAGCAACCTACAATTTATTACTTGTAGTTCAAGTTTAACCTAATTTCATTAACATAAACTATTATCGAAACCAAAGAATAATTAATAATGTTCGTATTATACTTTTATAACTCGTTTTTCCGGATACACGTAACATGATGACACAAAAAAAATTATACTTCTTTTCTTTTTTTGAAATGTTATAAAAACCGTGTCAACTTTTTCGGGATGCGGATGCATAGCAAGAACATGAATTTTTCAGAACTTTCGGTGGTTTTTTGATGTACCGAATTCTGCTTAGCTTCAAAAGATTTTAGGAAAATTTTAAGAGCAACTTATCGCGCTTACGTTTATTTAAAATTTAAGAAGGAAAGTGGGAGTATAGTTTACATTGAAGACCTCAAAAATAGAAAATTGCATAGAGGTCCATACATTTAGCATAAAGGGCGCTAAAATGAAGCAATGAAAAATAGTCGGGTCCAGGTCCTTCTCGAGTGAGCGGCCGAGCCATACCCGTCATACTACTGCTACTGTATTTTCGATCCAGCGTGCTATGGGTGTGCTTGGTGGCTTCCTCTTTGCAGGGTGTGAAATGGAACGACAATAGAGTACTACGGAGTAGTGGTAAAGCTGGTCAGATCATAATGAAGTGCATAGAATGTGATGAGACGTACTGCAGACACCAGACAGTATAAACAATCCCTTGTGCACCACTATCTTTTGAATCTTTTGAATAACCTTCCCTCCAGATGTTTGGGAAGAAAGTGAAAATTTAGAAACTGTGAAAGTTTGAACTCCGACTCTAATAATAGTACTATGAGTACTGTCCCTTTTGTCGCCAAGCCCCAAAATGGTTCCTTCTACGCAGCACGCCTGATACTGACACGGAGCCAACGACAAGGCAGGTCGACACACATGCGCAGCGCCACGTTTTGGACGAGGGAGAGATCACCTAGCTGGGGTGTGGGGATGGTGATGAGGCACTGGAGGAGAGAGAAAACACAATTTGTTTTGCGTGCATACAGTAGTACTATATAGTAAAGGTCCTAAAATTTACTAGTATTAGTTCCGTACTACTAGTACTACTAGGTGACTGTACCCTGTACCTCGTGTCAGGAAGCCATCTCACAGCTTTGCTCTCATATCGCACCGTCTTCAACTCCTCCTCTTCGCTGCTCTCTCGAGTTGCTTCCTCTATGCCCAAAGTTTCTATTCTGTCTCTTGGTTTCTTTTCTACAGAAATACATATTCTTCCTCCCTCCGACCCAAATTCATTGACTCAGATTTGTCTAGATTCGGATGTATCTAGACATATTTTAGTACTAGATACATCAGAATCTAGATAAACTTGAGTCAATTAATTTGGGTCAGAGGGAGTACTTGCTTTACAGAAAATACACTCCTCTCACTTGGAAAATTGATTTTTTCCTTTCCTCATGGTTGGAAACTCCGAGTGGCAACATTGTTACCATGCCATGATTCACACCCATTTTACACCCAAATATGGGACCACCATCGGACAGTGGGAGTACAATTTATATCAAGGACCTAAAAATGTAAATAATTATATAAAATTCCTTACATTTAGCACGAAGCCCCCTAAAATTAAGCAATGGAAATAGTCGAGTCTGGCTCCACGAGAGAGCAGCTGATCGAGCCATACTCTTCATACTACTTTCTCTTCATTTGTTTTTGAAATATATGGCCAAATTTGGCGGCATGCAAATTCTTCGATATGGGATCATGAATCATTAGCATAAAGTATAATATAGATATGTCCATGACCCTGGTCATTTGGCTTGAAATGCAAGAATATTCATATGCATTGGCAACTAATAAGCTTAAATACTTTTAAATTTTACCACTTGCGTTTACGTACGAATTTTACACGTATAGACGGTGGAGGTACATTTACATCAAGGACCTAAAAAAGGTAAAATTACATTGAGTTTCATACATTTAGCACGAAGCACCCTAAAATTAAACAAGAAAAAGTCATGTTTTGCTCCTACTCGAGAGAAAAGCTAATCGAGCCATACTCTTCATACTACTCCCTCTTTGTTTGTTTTCCAAATATGACCCAGTTTGGCAGCATGCAAATTCTTGGATATGGGATCATGAATCATCGATATAAACTATAATGTAGATATGGCCATGACCTTGGTTGTTCGGCTTGAAATCCAAGATTGTTCATACCTATTCACAACTAAGCTGAAATACGTTTGAATTTAGCTATTTTTTTAAATAATACATTTTTTAAAATAATTTTCACGAATAATACACGAATTGAAAGATTTACAATTCTAGCGCGGTGTCAACACTTGAAAAGACGACCAGTCCTTATCGGCTTTGAATAGCCGACTAGGCCCTGTCTATTTTTGAAAAGCTGACTAGTCCCCCTATTCTTCACATTTCCCTATAACCTGCCGGCTTTTCAAAAGTAGACAGGGACTTATCAGCTTTTCAAAAGAAGACAGGGACTACTCGGCTATTCAAAAGTCGATAAGGACTGGTCGGCTATTAAATTGCCGATACCACGCTAGAATTGCAAATCTTTCAATTCTTGTATTATTCGTGGAAATTATTAAAAAATGTATTGTTTAAAAAAAATAGCTGAATTTTACCACTTGCTTTTATCTTTGAAATTTACACGGACGGTGGGAGTACATTTTACAGCAAGTACCTAAAAAGGGGTAAAATTACATTGAGGTCCATACTATTAGCACGAAGCACCCTAAAATTAAGCAGGGAAAACAATCATGTTTGACTCCTTCTCGAGAGAGAAGCTGATTGAGCCATACTCTTCAGACTACTTCCTCTTTGTTGGTTTTCGGCACAAAGCACCCTAAAATTAAGCAGGGAAAATAGTCGGGTTCGGCTCCTTCTCGAGAGAGAGCAGCTAGTCGAGCCATACTCTTCATACTACTTCCTCTTCATTTGTTTTCAAAATATGGCCCAATTTGGCGGCATGCAAATTCTTGGATATGGGATCATGAATCATCGATATAAAGTATGATGTAGATGGATATGGCCATAACCTTGGTCGTTTGGCTTCGAATCCATGATTGTTCATACTCATTCACACAACTAAGCCTAAATACGTTTAACTTTTACCACTTGCTTTTGTCTTTGAATTTTACATGGACGGTGGGAGTACATTTTACAGCAAGGACCTAAAAAGGGGTAAAATTACATCGAGGTCCATACTTTTAGCATGAATAAAGCACTATGAAACTAAGCAAGGAAAGAAATCATGTTTGGATCCTTCTCGAGAGAGAAGCTAATCGAGCCATACTCTTCATACTACTTCCACTTGGTTTGTTTTCAAAATATGGCCAAATTTGGCTGCATGAAAATTCTAGGATATGTGATCATCATCAGCATAATGTATGATGTAGATATGGCCATGACCTTGGTCGTTCGTCTTGAAATCCAAGAATGTTCATACCAATCGACAGCAAATAATCTTAAATAAATTTAAAAAAGGTAAAATTACAACGAGGTCCATACATTTAGCACGAAGCACCCTAAAATTAAGCAGGGAAATAGTCATGTTTTGCTCCTTCTCGTGAGAGAAGATGATCAAGCCATAATCTTCATACTACTTCCTATTTGTTTGTTTTCAAAATATGGACAAATTTGGTGGCATGCAAATTCTTGGATATGGGATCACGAATCATCAACATAAAGTATGATGTAGATATGGCCATGACCTTGGTCGTTCATCTTGAAAGCCAAGAATGTTCATACTCATCGACAACTAATAATCTTAAATATGTTTAAAATTTTACCACTTGCTTTTAGGTTCGAATTTTACACGGACAGTGGGAGTATAATTTACATCAAGGACCTTAAAAGGGGGAAATTACATCGAGATCATTACATTTAGCATGAACTACCCCAAAATTAAGCAAAGAAATAAAACAGTCGGGTTCGGCTCATTCTCGAGAGAGCACCTGATCGAGCCATACTCTTTATACTGCTACTTCCTATTCATTTGTTTTCAAAATATATGGCCAAATTTGGTGGCATGCAAATTCTTGGATATGGGATGATCATCAGCATAAAGCGTGATGTTGATATGGCCATGACCTTGGTCGTTCGGCTTGAAACTCCAAGAATATTCATACTCATTAACAACTAATAATCTTAAATATTTTTAAATTTTACCACTTTCTTCTAGGTTCAAATTTTACACGGATGGTGGAAGTACATTTTACATCAAGGACCTAAAAAAAGGTAAAATTACATCGATGTCCATACATTTAGCACGAAGCACCATAAATTAAGCAAGGAAAACAGTTGGCTGGGAAGCTTTTGAACTCATAAAACTTGGTAATCAATCGTAAGTGTATCAAGGTCCACGCTTTGTCTGAAAACTAGGGTTGGTACTCTGAGCCATTTTTCTTCGTACTTGCTTACAGAAAAAATCTTGTCGCTTTCAGTTTCATTGTTCCTATAAGTTGGAACCTATGGTTGCCACTATTTTTCACCTTGCCAAGATGCACACATCTACCAAATATGGGAACATTACAATACAATACGATGTGCATATGGTTGTTACCCTTGTCGTTCGGCTTGAAACCCAAGAGTGTTCATACACCATGGGCTATATATATTGTGTAACTATTTTTTTATAATTTATGATGACTCACGGTTATTAATTATTTTCAGTGCAAATAGTAGTACACGCAAGAGGACGCCATGAAGAGGGCTTCATTTTTAGGTTTTCATTATTTTTGTTCATAGATAGTGAGTATCAAATTGTCCACATGCATATTCGTAGCAAGAATTTTAATATTCCTACATAACTCTTGTTGGTTTTTGAAGTATTGACCGCCTCGGTACCATAAAGAATCAAAGGATGTTTGTAATTTTTTAAGAGCATTCTATCATGTTTACTTGTAGTTCAAATTTGAAAATGATTTTTTACTCCTAAATTTTGGAAACTCCCAGTACTAGTAGCATTATTGTTCACCATGCCAAGATGCACTCATCTACCAAATATGGGATAATTACCATAAAGTATGTTGTACATATATATAAGTCCATTTAGCTTGTCTTTTGGCCTGAAGCCTAAGGATATGTTCATAGATGGCAGGCCATATTTTCAATTACATTGTTTTTTATATGCGAACTCTCTTGATAATAATCATTTTTCATAGCAAGTAGGACAAGTCAGAGGTCACCTTGCAATGTTTTTTATTGTTTTCAAATATAAGACAAATTTTGTACATGCAAATGCTTAGCAAGAAGTTTAATCCAACAAATCCATTGGTTTCCGATATATTGACAGTCTGGGTGTGGGTACCTTCAAAAGATACTTGTATAACTTTAAGAGCAATCTACTACTTACTCATAGTTTAAATTTTATCTAACATTGATAAATCAGCTTAAATTAGTTTAATAATGTGAAATTCACTAAGAAACCTTGAGAACTCAAAAAAGTTCGTAATCGTAAGTGAAACATGTATAAACTTTGTCTAGAAACTAGGCTTATAGCATTCCGAGGCATATTCACCGTGCTTGCTCTTAGGAAAATAAATCCCAGGAAAATAATAATCTGCTTAAAGTTTATGATTAATCAGGGTGTTTTTGTGTCAGGTGTAATAAACAGACATATATCGTTAGTCCTACACTTTAAAAGAAACTCTTCGATGGACATTTGTATATGTGAATGAAACGTCAAATCTTATGTACAAACAAGTTCTGTTCAAAAACAAGTTTATTACGACCAAATAAAGCCTTCACAAATTCAATGTGCGACGGACTGTTATGTTGGTACCTTTGTGGAAATATTGACGTTTCATATGAAATAAGTCTCTTACATACCAGCTACATGCATCCAAAAAGTATTGCGGGCGATAAATATCGTTAGTATCTAGTTTTTAGCATCATTCAAATCATTGTGTGTGAATGGGAGCAATGGCATTCGGAGACCACTTGTTAGTCTTGCTACCAATGAGGTTAAATCGGTCATTACAAGACTAATTGGCCAAATTTGTGCATATTACGCTAAAAAACTGTTAAAATATGCAAAAATGACGTCCACCAAGTGCTTTGTGCAAAAGTGCGATGAAAAGATGGTGGATCGTGCAATTTCCTCTATCTAAAAAATGTTTTATACTACTTCCTCAGTCCCAAAATATAAGGCGTCTAAGGATTGGTCAAAAGTCAAACCTTGCTAACTTTGACCAAATATTTAGAAAAAAATATCTACATCTACAATATTGAATGGACATATTAAGAAAATATACTTTATGGTGAATCTATTGATATTAATTTAGTATTATAAATTTTATATTTTTGTGTATAATCATGGTCAAACTTAAAAAAGTTGACTTTGACTAATCCTCAGGCGCCTTATATTTTGGGATGGAGGGTGATACAAAGTATTGTACTATACTGACTACTAGCAAAACAGGTACCAGATGGAAGTTTGAAACCAAAGGTTACCCACTATTTTAGCCGGTTCAAAGAAATGAACTAGTTCGTCAAAAAGTGATGATATGTGAAATGTAGTTCTTTTTTGTAGTACGGTACTACTAAAGCTGATAGAGGGTTACCCACTCCCATTCTCTAATAACTCCTCGCCCACCATTCCCTCTCTCACTATCACATCCCCACACTCAACTCACAACTGTCAGTCGTTAACCCAGCCATTGCCTCGATGAAACTAATGCCAAAACCTTTGTCTGTGGTTGAGCTGAGGTCCTCATCAAGCTCTGCTTCGGAGCTGCAGGTGGCTTGTTCGATTCCGATGGCCTCAGCACCCTCTCTAAAGCGTCCTTCGCCTTTCACGTGTGTGCGGGTCATGCCCAAGGTGAGGCGTCCATCGCCCTTAGGGTTTCGGCCGGTCGTGCCGAAACCCTCGTCTCTCGCTGAGCGATCGTCCAAGCCTCTGGCGCAGCGTGCGTTGGGAACGAATGCTCGTGCAGCGGCGGACGCGTCCTTTTTGTCTGCGGGTTGGACTCTCATTCCCAATGTGCCAAATTTCAGAGTGTACGCGATGAAACCCCTATCGGTGGCGCCCCCTTAATCAGCGATTATCTGTGCTTCTTCAGTGTATGTGGCTGGTTCTTCGTTAGTGGTTCCTTGTTCATCTGCTCAACCCATCGACCCCTGTGCAAGTTCGTGCCCCCCAACTACAACGAGGTTAGATATGGAGGATTGGGGTTTTAACCCAAATCCGACATGCATCTAGTCAGATTTTTGCAACGTGTACTGCAGGTCCTTTGTTGAACTTCTTAGTTGTATGTCATATTCTTGATAATTGTCTTTTGTGCTGTTCTTTATACTCTCTCCATCCAGAAATAACTGACTTGACTTTGCCTAGATTTGAATGTATCTAATTTGTCTTTTGTGCTGTTCTGCTTAGTTATGGAATATTCTTGATGATGATGATGCATGGTTCTGTTTTGGTACTTAGATGATGCATTGTGCTGTTTAGGAATTTTCCATGCCGCGTTGTGCTGTTTTGGTATTTTTTGTATGATGCATTGCGTCCTGTCTCCTCACTATGTTGTTTCGTCCATTTTGATCTGTGTTCTGCTGTTTAGGATTAAATGATATGCCTTCTATCTGTTCAGATTGTTTCAGTGACCCATTAGTTTAGGTAATTTTGATTGTGCAGACACTGTTTATTAAATTTAATTACATAATAGCTTTTGCTGTTTTGGTATTTTTGATGATGCACTGCATATATGCTGTTTTGTCTATCTAGATAATGCATTGTGCTGTTTTAGCCATTCAGATTATGCATTGTGCTTTTTTTTTGTGGGGGATATGCATTGTGCTGTTTAATCAATTTAATTAAATGTTATGCCACCTACTAGTAGCTGTTCAGATAATTTTGAGGACCCATCGGGTTAGGTCATTCTGATGATGCATTGTGCTTTGTAGGCAATTTAATTTACCTGATACCTTATGCTTTTTAGGTAATTTTGATGGTGCAATGACTCATCGTGATCTTTAGTCAATTTATACAATGTATTGTGATGTTTTGGTAATTCCGAAGGACTGATGCAATGGTAGTTTTTATGTAGGACGACCCAGTTGTAATGCCAAACTTAGACTACATTCTTGACCGGACAGCTCCAGCTCCAGGTGGCTATGAAGATGCTCTCCCCATCATACCAAGGGAGTTGAAGCTACCGGGCAGGAGAGTGGAGGCCTTGGCAAGGGCAAGTGCTGCTAGGTCGGTCGCTAGTTCTGCGTAACCGAGAAGACGCCCTAGGTCGGTTGGACACCATACCATGCCATATCGTCCTAGGTGCTTCTACATCCAGTTAGTCCAGCATGACTTGTATATTCTTATCATCCCAACTTACTTCAAGCCTTACTTGAAGGGACGCCCCTACCCACAACTAGTGGTGGTCCAAGCATGCGAGGAATGCGAGTGGGTTATCCATGCCAACAACAACAAAGACTAGATCGTCTTGGACAAAGAGTGGGCTACCTTTGCTGCTTTCCATGGGTTGAAGGAGGGTGACTGCCTTATGTTCAAGGTTATCGTAGACGGGTTTAAGATGAAAATATACGACCGCATCACCTCTTGCCGGAAGGTGTTTGTCTGTTGTGAGCATGCACATCTTGTTTAAGTGCCAATTTGGATCGAAGGATTTTCAAAGGAATTTTGGAGGAATTCGACCCATAGTATTTTTTTCATAAGGAAGCCCTTTGGATGAAAGGAATCATACCTCCAAAATTCATATAGATTGCATTTCTACACCCCAATCCCATAGGAATTTCAACATCCACTTTTTTACACTCATTCGTGTAGGATTAAGGCAATTTTCCTCCATGTTTACCGTGTTTCATTGAAATGACTTTAAGCCAGCAGATTTGTACCTCCGACCCTGTTATCCTGTGTTTTGAAATTATATGATCCAAATAAAGCTATTTCCTCTGTTTTGCAATCCATTGTTTTGTACCTGTGACCGAGTCAAATTCTAGTATTTTTAAATCCTGTTATCCAAAGAAGCCCAAAGTTATCTTTAAGTTTGCTGTTTGATCTTTTGGCGACCGTTTGTGATGCTTATGCGTCAAGCCCTAAGTATATTCAATGTGACTGCTACTACTCCCTCCGATTCATTGCTAGATACGTCCAATTCAGCGACAAGTAAATATGGATGGGAGGGAGTACTCCTACGTGCAAGTGCAGCATATGGAAAAATGGATGTCTAAGAACCTTTAGGCATAGGTCTAAACACTAGAGTACAGGTAGCTAGGAGCTTTTTGCTAGACTCGGGTCTAGTACTAGACACAGGTGGCTAAGAAGAAAAAAGCTTTGGTAAGAAGAAAAGATAGGGAAAGAGCCTTCTTAAATAGGTTTTTTATTTTAATAGTGGGGCCTACCAGTGTGTCTAAATGCTGCAGCATATTTGCCTCTGCTAGACTCGTGTCTAATATTTTTGCTAGACTCAACCAATATTCTACACGCTCTACTACGAGCAAGAGACCTAAACGGTGGAGCAGTTTTGATTAAAATATTCTTGGACTTGTGTCTAGTACAAGACCCAGAGGCTAGTTGATTAAAATATTTGGCATAATACTTTGAGGCATTTTCATTGGCCAGAGCACTAGTAGTTTGGAGAGAAAAAGTGAAAAAAGCTGCTACATGGGACCCACACAAGAGACCTAAACAGTGGAGCAATTTTGATTTTACTACTATCTTCTTAGCTCATGCCCAAGCCTTAGCACACTGCACAATATTTGCATCTAGTAAGCTCGATCGCTTGATGGACCAACGAGATTGCTCGAAGGCCGGCAACGATACCCAGTACTTTTTTCTGAACAAGCGAGACCCAGTACTTGACGTTTGGCTTCCACTATTCACTCTCCTCTCTCCTCCTACTAGTACTACCTTGCTCCGCCTTCGCAGAAACCATTTTCTTCCACTGCTCCTCCCTTTCTTCTCTACTTCTTCATCCAATGATGTCACAAAATATCCTGTGTCGTCGCAAGAATAGCAAGATGGCGGTGGTTAGAGCCGTGGAGAAGTCCCGCCGGCAGGGTGACCTGTAGGATCGGACCGAGAAAGGAGACCAGCCATGGGGCGAGGGCTCGTCTTCGCGCATGTATCCGAAGAGCGGCTATCATGGGGACCAAGTGTCCGGGTAGGTTTGTACTTCCATTGATTCCTGGGCTGTTTGCTCCTACTATTGAACCGTCTATGTACATCTTCCAGGGCAGGCGACTCGAGCGTCGAATTTTCCACCCCACGGGTCGATAGTACGACGGATATCTCTGACGCATACGATGCCCTCATGCCCGGTCTCGGTCGAAGAAGAGAGGTACTATTATCACTATACATGTATTGACATTTTTTGTTCTTCTCTGCATGCACTCCATGCTCTCTTACTGATGATGCATTTTCCATGCAGGAAGTCAGGGCGAGAATCTCGGCCAAAGTAGATGAAATCTACAGCCATAACATCAACATTCTTTAGAAAAACTTCAAGCTCAACCTAGAGTGTGATCGCCTCCGAGCCGATTTGGCTTTTCAAATGAAGCTCGCATGATCTTACGAGCGTAACTCATCCACGCTTCGCGCTGATTGTGAAAATTTGAAGAAAGAAGTCACGGTGCTCCGCAGCCAGCAGCTACCATTGTGGAGATCGTCCAGGTCACGCCCGCTAAGTAGGAAGAGAGAAGCCATCTCATGTTGGCCGTCAAGGTCACGACCACTGCGGAGGTCATCGAGGCCCTACCTCCGCAGGGCGGCCATAGTGTTGCAATCGCCGAATCTTGGAGTAGGAACTAGGAAGGGGGAGGACTTGCCTACGTGGCCCTCCTTTTTCTTTCTTTTGGATGCATGGATCGTTTTTTTCTCATCTGCCTACGCATAATTATATTGCACTCTTTAGCGTTCGAATGCACTCTGTGGAGCTTTTGTAACGATGTACTTGCCGTATAGTAGTCACTGTTTAGTGTACATATTACATTTAATTTAGTCAAATATGTGACATCCTTTTTAATTAGGTTGGAGGGCATTTTCAGAAAAATTAGGCTGTAGGAAGAGTATGTCTGATAAATCAAAAATAATTAAATAGTCAATGAGTGATCTTTAAATTTTGTCATACTTTCTACTTTGTCAGATGTATAGGGATCCGGGATCCAGTGTCTAGACAAGAAAATGCACCATCAGTGTTGGGGACATCCAGCTATTGTCTGGACTCTGGAGTACTTTGGGTCACAAGCACAGCTACCCTTATAGTCTACCTACGGATAGCCAACGATTCCTTGCATAGGCATTCCCGCTAGAGCCTTCATAGGGAAGGTATCCGCTTTGACCCATTGATTTCGGATTAGATGGTCAAGATTGCTAGATGCTGAACTCTGTCTCTCTGGATGATGTTTCTACTACTACTACGTAAAAATACACTTATGTGTGAGCTGCGTTGATTAGCGAGAGTCATCAGCGTACGGGGGCCTCGACCGCACAAAAAAAAGGTTTGCCACTCAATCAATTGTGCTCACATCTACCATTAAATGTGAGCATTTTACCAGCTTGACTGCCTCTATGCACTAATCATCCATCCATCTAATCACTCGCTGTATAATTTAAAGTGTTCAATTCTACGTATCTGACAAATGATTCTTCAAACTGACAACCTAGAAAACTCCTCTAGAAAGAGAGAAAGAGAAATTACTTATGACATTAATTGGGTGTGTAGTATTACCTCTGTATGTAAATAGAAATTAGAGGAAATACTTAATCACTAACATCTATAGTAACTAATTTCGTGCGTTATTTTATAGTAAAAATACTTCAGTACAAAAATGTAAAACTATGACAGAAGAAAAGAAGTGGTTTCGTTTATGGAGTGTAGCGAATATCATTATTTATCATGACAACATTGCAAATTTATAATATTGCCGTACTCCCTCGATACGAAACTTAGATTTGTCTAGATGCCCGAGTATATAGATCGAGTATATAGATCATATTCATGAGTATATAGACGTATTTTAGTGATACATATGAATCTAGATAAATTCCAAGTCACTTATTTCCGAACTACTAGTAATAGTTTTATCACAAGTCTCCTAAGACAAGTGGTCAATTGTCTTTGTGAGTGTCCACAAGAATGTAGTATATTTATTGAATTAAAAATTTGCACCTAGCCACCACAAATGAATCTAGCATCTCCCTCCTTGACACTTCTAATTACAAATTAGACGGTCACAAAGGTTTACACACATCAGGTCATTGCATATGGTTATTGTGTTGGAATTCATTTCTTGTGCTATATATTCTTGGTGATAAAGACATTATTTTTTGTCATGTAATGGAAACATTTCCCCTGATGGTAAAAACATTGTTTCGTTTTATGGAATGCTCTGTAAAATGGTAAAAAATAATTATTAACAATGAAAATATTTTTAGATACTAAAAAAAGGTCACAACTCTTTTTTGGTCGTTTCATGCATCATTGGGAATGATGGTAGTTTAATGTAACATTTAGAAAGTATGGAAAAACGACGAAACTTATCGTTGTTCATGGAGAGGTATATGTACATTGTCTGCCTGGACGTCAAATGTGAAGAACGCAAAACCAAAATTGTGCATGCCGACATTCATGCAAAACCATCCATAGTACTGCATCCATTAAAAATACACGATATCTTGGTAAGCTAGAAACATGTTTGGGAGTACTTCTAAAATACCCGAGAGATGTTTAGTTCTAATAAGTTGACCAACTATTGCACCAAAGTTCTAAATTATGCAGGATATTATTATGCTTTAATATGGTAAGTTATTGGAGTGCACGCAATAAAATAGTCGTGCGAAGCATGCATTCACTCCTGAACACCATAAGTAAAAGTTTGAACTCGTGGAGCGCCAAAATGACATCGCGCCAACTAGCCCGATTAATGGTCTGCTACTACAGTAACCTACACATCTACCCCTATAGTCTACTCTAGGACACCTAGCGATTGCTTGCATAGGCGTCCGCGCCAGAGCCTTCGAAGGGAAGGTATCCCCTATGGCCCGTTGATTTTGGATGGACGGACAAGATTGCTAGACGGCCAAAATCACATGGTCCCCACTCCCTCGTGCCCCTCTATTTCAAACACTGCGAAATTTCTAGCACCCCTTCGTTTCAAACGATACCAAAATCACGTGGTCCCCACTCCCTTGCACCCCTCCATTTCAAACACTACGAAATTTCTGGCGCCCCTCCGTTTCAAACGATACCAAAATCACATGGTCCCCACTCCCTCACGCCCCTCCATTTCAAACACTGCGAAATTTCTCACACCCGGAACCTCCCGCAGCACTTCTCCGCAGCTGGCTTTGCCCGCCGGAACTTGACACCATGCACTCCTCAGCCAATAGTATACCGGAGCTGCATCAGATGCGGTCTCATCGAAAGCATCATTGCCTCTTCACCGACGTCCACCACACCCGACCTTGGTCACCGAGTCCATCGTCGTCCACCACACCTGATTTCCTTTTCCCACTTTCCCCTCCACGGCGCCGAATCCGTCAATGACTGCCCAAGATCTGCATCAACACTGGCGGCATCCTCCCAACCTGTACCTTACCTGAACCGCCGTGCAGTGCACCGATTCAACCTCGTCCACCGTGGTCAAGCCGACATCGATCGCGCAAGATCTACTTCCCCGACGCAAATAGCTGGCGCAACCGAAGCACCCTGGGTGACAAGGATGTCACTCGTGCCGGTATGGATGATGATTAGAAGCCTATCCGACCATGGTACCAAATCACCAACTCTTTTTTTGTTTTGTCAGAAGTACAATAGGTTCTAGCCTGCCGTAGTGAACTGCATTTTTCTAATCGTTCTGTACACCCAGTCAAAGCGCACACCTGTTCTTCGTGCTAGATACTACGGACTAGGTCACTAGACATGTTGGTTTGCATTCGCTGCTCTACAAATTTTGAAGTCATGCACATGTTCTTAGTTACTCCGAACAACAGTAAATGCCTGCTACCATGTAGTTCTTGCAAAAATGTAAAATTAGTGGAAATATTAGTTTGGATTCCTTGCTCCACAGTTATTGAATCTATCTGGTTCGTCCTGAGATAAGTTCCTGTTATTGTTTCCTTCTTGGCATCGTTATGCTGTCCGGTAGTACCCGTTTTGACTCTTCATACTAATTTGATTATAATTTTGTTGTTGCCATCTGGTTCTTCAAAAGCTACAACACTAACTATTTTCTTTTTCTTGCATAGAGCCCAGAATGGAACAATGAACATGATAGTTTGCATAGCCTCTTCTACAGGTTCACAAGCGATGCCATTATTTCCTTATGTGGTGCTGGTTCATCCTAATCAATGGCATAACTATCCTCTACTATGTAGTTCACTCGTGGTTTGCATTCCTGCTCTAGACGTTCTCTTATGATGCCACTATAATTTCTATCTGGTTGATTCTTAGCTATGATAGTAACTAAATGCCATTGTGTAGCTCACCGCAGATTCTGAGTCACCCAACGACTATGCATTCTAAGAGATGCCACTGCTTCCATATATATTTGCTGAAATGACCTCGCTTGTTTATATTTGCTGAAATTCTAAGAAACACTTTGTTTGATTGCTCATTTCATTCTAGACACACTTGTCTAATGCTTGTTTGCCCTGCTCTACAGGTTCAGGAGCGACGCCATTATATCTTGCATCTGGTTCTGGGTCTGGTTCGTCCTAAGTCATGACATAACTATCCTCTACAATATATAGTTCATTCGTGGTTTGCATTCCTGCTCTACAAGTTCTCGTATAATGTGGTTATAATTTCTATCTGGTTCATTCTTCTCTATGACAGTAACTGCATGCCATTTTGAGTCTCAGCGCAAATTCCGAGTCACCTGACGTTTGTTGCATTTTAGGGTATAGAACTGCTTCCATATATATTTGTTGAAATGACCTGGATAGTTTATTTTTGCTAAAATTCTAAGCCACACACACACATTTTTTGATTGCTTGTTTAATGCATGCTTGCTTGTCCTGTTTGTTTGATGTGTTGGTCAATAATTGAACCATTGACCAGTTGTAAACTCCAGATCATAGCTCTTGTCATATCAGTCAAATGAGTAGTTTGTCTTGTTTAATGTATTAACTTGTTATTACTTAGTTTTAGGGTACAATTATTGCTATCGCCACCAAAGAGGGGGCTACAAGATCATGTCTCCTCCAATGTAGCTGTCAGACTCAAAGGAAGATGAAGGTGATCAATTGAGACTCTGCCATCAACTTGATTGTCAACTGAAATGCCGATTTTTCTTTCCCTTGATTTGATAATATATAATAATTTTAAGAAGTTTGCAGCTGATATAATATCTCGATAACTCACGTAGGCCATATATGCATTTAGTTGACGCCGTCCACATATGCGGTAGTCGTTACAGTAACTACGCCAGGCAGGTCGATTAGGGAACAGTACTGTGCTTTGTTATTGGCCCGTCGTGTATTTGACCGACGATGAACAGTAAAATATGCTGGATTATATAAACGTTTTATGATATTGTCATGGGCTTCAGAAAAGGCCGAAACTATAAAAGGCCGTAAACGTAATGGGCCGACCTACAAGTTGTAACTGGACGTAACAGTAACATGCCGTAATGGTAACAGGCCGTAAGAGTAACAAGCCATAACAGTAATAAGCCTTAACAGTAACATGCCTTAACAAAAACAGCCCAACACAGTAACAAGCAAGAAACCGTAAAATCCCAGAACAGTAACAAGCCAAAACAGTAGCCGGCCGCAATAGTGAAAGGCCAGAATAGTGACAAGCCAGAATAGTAACGACCCGATAAATTTCCAGGCGAGGGCAGTAACAGGCCGACACATTTACCAGACTAGAATAGTAAAGGGCCGCTGTGGGCCTGAACAGGTAAAGCCAGGAACAGTGAAAGGCCAGGACAGTAACATGCCTGAACAGTAACGGACAATCTTAGACAAGGGCCGTCAGTAAGCCGCCCACGATGGGCTACGATAAATAGTGATGGGCCACCCGCAGGCCTTAAATGTACAGGAGCGACTTGGCGCATGCTACTAATGGGCCACAGAGTGTTGGACCATCATGGGCCTTCTTTAGGCCGAAACAGTATTGGGCCTGAAATTTTGCGGGCCGCTGTCGACTGCAACTTTGGGCCCATTTGAAACAGTACATGACAAAACAGTAACGGGCCATCTTCTTATTGGGCTCCCCTAATGGGCCGGCCCAGTTAGAATTTAGCAGGCCTTGGCTGGTCCTGGCTTCTGCCATGGTTTCTATGGCCATTAACGGCGGTAACTGGCTGCTAACGGCGGCTGCCACGTGGCAGTTTGCATGACGTCAGCAGTCAACACGGCTGGCGAACAGATCTACGACGGAACAAGTTTTCATGGCTGAAGGTTGCGATCCGCCACGGTCAGGAAAAAAACGGTGGTATATTCTTTTGTGATGGGGCTTTTACCACGATGGCCATCCGTCGTAGAAGACTTTTTAGGCACAAAAAGTGGGCCTTCAACCACAAAAATCATCCGTTGTAAAAGCCAACTTTTCTTGTAGTGTCTGTCCTTAGTCAAGGCGCACTATGATAATGCCGACATCGACCTGGTTACCTCCGGCTTTCCTAAGATAGATGAGGAAGGTCGAGATATTGATAGCGATGCTATTTGGAATTCTCTCGCCGGCTTCGATAACAGGGTTGCAAAGATGGTCAATGCTGATGTCTTTGTGCCTGCCGAGATTCTGGATGATGACATGACTTCGTCTGACGTGGCCTGGCTCTCCTGATGATGCCACCACGAAGCCCCCTGCAGCAAAGCCATGAAAAACAATTTCTGTATTAAATGTGTCTCTGCAAAATGTATGTGTAAAAAACATATGTTTGTCTAAGGTGGAAAACTTGTATTCAAGCTTCCTGTAACTTATCTGTTTCCAGCATATGTATATATTTTTTAAGCAAGTGCTGGCTTATCCATTATTCTTGTTTGTATGCTTGACCTTTCATGAGACGGAAGACTCTCAGCACAGAACTATGCTCTGAGGTGATGATGCTTAATAGCACTGTCCAAAACCTAAGAACAAAATTGCCGGCTTTGAGTGCCTAAAAGTCACTACTCTGGAATCCACATAAAAACTTCGGAAAACATGTAGACCAGAAAACTTAAGCTAACGCCCGTAGGCGGAATTTTCACAAGGGCAAAAGGAACTTTGCACAGAAACGGCTTATATGATCCAAAAATGAACAACTAAAGGACGTAAAAGACTCAGAGAATATGAGTGAACCAAATGCTTTGTTTCATTCATCATATAAGAAACTTATTACATAATATAAATATGCTAAGTGTAAAAGGGACGTAGCTGTGCTATGTTCCATGGCCGACCTGTCTTCGGGTAATCATCATCGGAGTCACGTTGCTTGCGCTTGCGAGTTTTTGGCCTATCTTTCAACTCGCGAATATCGACGAGATAATAGGAACCATTGAGCAATGCTTTGCTTATGACGAATGGTCCTTCCCAAGGCGAGGATAATTTGTGTGATTTTTCCTACTTGAGTCTAAGCACCAGATACCCTTCTTTAAATGAGAGATGCTTTACGCGGCGACTATGGTAGACGCACAGCTTTTGCTGGTAGATGGCAGATCTCTGGCATGCCAGCACGTGCTCTTCTTCAAGTAGGTCAACAGATAGCCATCTGGATTCTTCAGCGCCATCTTCCTTGTAGGCAGAAACTCTTGGTGCATCGTGGAGGATGTCGGATGGGAGAACTGCTTCTTCTCCATAAACCATGAAGAAAGGAGTCAAGCATGTAGATCTGTTAGGTGTTGTTCGTAAACTCCACAAAATAGATGGTAGTTCGTCCGCCTAGGCTCCTGCTGCTCTACGTAGTGGTGCCTCCAAGCGTGGCTTGATTCCATGCAGAATTAGTCCATTGGCCCTTCCAACTTGTCCATTTGACCGTGGATGTGCCACACATGCTAGGTCAAGGCGGATGCCTTTCTCATGACAATACTCCTCAACTTCTCTGAGAGATAAATTTCTGCCATTATCGGTGATGATGCTATGTGAGAGACCAAATCTCACCACTAGGTCTCGGACAAACTTTAGGGTTGTTGCCTCATCAAGCTTTCTAATGGGTTTAGCTACAATCCATTTTGTGAATTTATCCACTGCTACTAGCAAGTGTGTGAATCCATAGGGTGTTGTCTGCAAAGGTCCCACCATGTCTAGCCCCCAGACTGCAAACAGCCAAGTTATTGGTATTGTTCGCAATTCTTCAGCTAGAACATTTGGTTGTCTTGCATAAATCTGACACCCAAGACATGTTTGTACCAACTTGTCGGCGTCCGCCTTGGCAGTTATCTAGTAGAATCCTTGTCGGAAGGCCTTGGCCACCAACGATCGGGGAGCAGCGTGATACCTGCAATCTCCGAGATGTATTTCTCTAAGGATTTCAATACCTTGCTACTGGGAGACGCACTGTAGGAAGGCTCCTGTGGTACTTCTTTTGTATAGCTGCACGTCAATGATGACGTAACCTTTTGCTCTGCGTACTATTTGCCGGCTTTTGACTTTGTCAGCGGGCAAAGTTCCATCTTGTCGATAATCCATGAACGGCTTTGTCCAAGACGGAGAGGTCACTGTTACTGTATTAACAAATGAGTCCACTCTATCGGGGTTGTCGCGGTCCGCTCCTTTCATGGATGGAGTCCGTAAATGCTCCAGAAAAATGGCTGGCGGAATTGGTTGACGGGCTGATCCAAGATTTGACAGCAGATCTGCCACCTCATTATCCTCCCTTTTGATGTACTTAACTTCATAGCCATCAAAGCAGTTGGCTATTTCGTCTACTTCATCTCGATATGCCAACATCATAGGGTTCCGAGCATTCCAGGCGCCAGCTACTTGCTGGGCAACCAAGTTGGAATCTCCACAGCAAACTATGCGCTTGATGCCAATATCCTTGGCTACACGAAGTCCGTGAATGAGGGCCTCGTACTCCGCCATGTTATTTGTAGCGTTGAAGTGGATCTGCAGGACGTATTGCAACTTCTCTCCTGTTGGTGATTGTAATAATACACCAGCCCCCGAGCCGTTGAGTAGCTTGGATTCGTCAAAGTGCATGATCCAATACTCTGGTTCTAGGACAGGAGTGTCTTCCGACAGCTCTGTCCAATCTGCAAGAAAATCCACCAATGCTTGTGATTTGATAGCGCCGCGTCGCTTGTAGGTGATGTCGAAGGCGGCAAGTTCAATGCCCCACTTTGCCACTCTTCCTGTAGCGTCGCTGTTGTTGATGATGTCGGACAGTGGAGCTTTGCTCACTACTGTGATGGGCTGCTCCTGGAAATAATGCCTTAGCTTGCATGAAGCAAGGAACACTCAATAAGCTATCTTCTGGTAGTGCGAGTAACGCTGCTTGGATTTCGTCAAGTCCTCGCTCACATAGTAAATGGGTCACTGAACTCCATATTCGTGTGTTGGTTCCTTGCGCTCCACCATGATGAAGATGTTGATTACTCGGTTGGTCGCCACCATGTATACCAACATAGGCTCCCTTGGCACCGGTGCTGCAAGTATAGGCGGAGAGGAGAGTATTCTCTTCAACTCCTGAAGTGCTGCGTCAGCCTCGTCCGTCCATGTGAATTTGGCCGCCTTTTTGAGCAACTTGTAGAGCAACATAGCCTTCTCACCAATTCGGCTAATGAACCGGCTTACTGCTGCAATGCAGCCTGTGAGACTTTGAATGTCTTTCAGGCATGTTGGGCGTTTAATGTCGAGGATGGCCTTGATTTTCCCCGGGTTCACCTCGATTCTGTGATGCGAAACCATGAAGCCCAATAGTTTCCTGGATGATACCCCGAAGACACACTTCTTTGGGTTCAACATCATGTTGTATTTCCGGAGATTGTCAAAGGTTTCCTACAAGTCAGCGATAAGATCATTTGATTTCTTTGACATTACCGCGATGTCTTCCATGTAAGAGTGTACGTTGCGACCTATTTGGTCATGTAGGCAATGTTGCATCGTCCACTGGTACGTAGCACCAGTGTTTTTCAACCCAAATTGCATCGTGAGGTAGCAATATGTGCCGTATGGTTTGGTAAACGAAGTGGCCAATTGGTCCGACTTTCACATCCGGATCTTGTGGTATCCTGAATAGGCATCGAGAAAACAAAGAAGTTCCGAGCCAGCCATGGATTCAATGACTTGGTCAATGCGAGGCAAAGCAAATGGATCCTTCAGACATGCTTCGTTCAAGCCGGTGTAATCAATGCACATTCTTAATTCATTGGTTCCCTTTTTGGGGACAAGTACAGGATTTGCCACCCATCGGGTGTGAATAACTTCTCGGATAATGCCAGCCTGAAGTAACCTAGCTATTTCTTTGCTTGTAGCCCTTCGTCTTTCATCACCAAAGCGTCATAGAGGCTGTTTCACCAGTTTGGCATTAGGATCTATATTCAAGCTATGCTCGGCAAGTTCCCTAGGTACACCTTTCATGTCGGCAGGTTGCCAGGCAAAGATGTCTCTATTCTCACAAAGGAACTCGACGAGCACGATTTCCTATTTGGGATCTAGGTCTGTGCCAATGGCGGTGGTCTTGGAGGAATCACCTTCGACAAGCTCCACCTGCTTGATCTTGACGACGGCCTTGAAGGCGGGTTCGACAATAGTGATCTGCTTCTTCAAAGCCGGCATCTCCGAGGTGTCGACCTGGTTCTGGATCTCCTTGAACTCCTCACCGTAGAGGACTGCTTCAGCGAAGACGGCTTCGCTGAGCTCGCACTTCCGTGCCTTGGTGAAGATTCCATCAACGATGATGATGCCATTTGGTCCTTGAATCTAGAGTTTGTTGTAGACAAAGCATGGCCTTGCGAGAAAGGAGTGGAAGATGTTGCGTCCGAAGATGACGTGGTACACGCTCTTGAAAGGCACCACTTCAAAGGTCATGTGTTCTTGGCGGTAATTGTTTACATTTCCAAAAGCGACCGGAAGGGTGATGCAAACTAGGGAATTTTCTTGTCGGCCAGGGACAACCCCATGGAACACGGTGTTGCTCTTCCTTAGCTGGGACTCCGTCAAGTTCATCTTATGTAGTCTATCCATGTACATGATGTTGATGCTGCTTCCACTATCCACAAGGCACTTGGTGAACTCTCTGCCGTCAATCAAAGGGTTGATGACCATGGCATATTGGTTCTCTGTTGGGATAAGTTCTGGATGATCCTTCCTATCCCAAGTAATTGGAACTTTCGACCACCTGACGTACTGGGGAACTGGAAGGAGGGTATCCATTAGTATCGTCAGAGAGGTTTTCTGGGCCCGGACAGTTGGGGTACCAAGGAAGGTGTGGTAACATGGAGCCTTCTTTTCGAAGGGATTTTTCCCTTTATCCTCTCCCTTGTCGGAAGAGTTTGGGTCCACGTCCTCATCCATATCACTTGATTCATTGGGTTCTTCCTCCTTCTTCTTCCCCTTGCCCTTTCCATGGGGTCTGTTCTTTTGACTTTGCTTGTAGCCTGACTCAGGGTCCTCCTTGAGATCATTGACAAACTTGCACTCGCGATTGGTGTGGGTGGATTTTCCATTGGCGTTGAGATGAACAAAACACAGCATATCGCGGTACTCTTCGTACGTTTGGGGAATGCGGGGCGCTGAGGGTGTAGTGTCACTCCTCTGCTGGCCGCTGCTGGTTCCTCGGCCATGTCCACGCTGTCCGCCATTGCCTTTGCCAGTGAATGTTGCGGCGACCATGTCGGCTACTTGCTTCTCTTCAGGCAGATTCTTCTGCTTGTTATTGTTGTTTTTCTTGGGCTGGGTAGGTATTGCTATTGCCGGCAATGATCCGCGCGCGTCGTCATCAGCAGCGGCAAACTCGCTAGCCATGGTGATCATTGCGTTGAGGTTGAGGTCATTGTTGTCGTGCCTGTGCTTCAACTTATGCCAGAGCAAAGTACCCTTCTCTAGTCCATCAATGAAGGCGGCGATAGCGATCTGTTCGTGCACCCCTGCGCAGGAATTTTTCATATCCAGCCAGCGAGAGAGGTAGGCACGGGAGGTTTCATCCTTTTCTTGCACACACCGCTGTAGGTCTCCGACAATGCAGGGACGTTTGTACGTACCCTCGAAGTTCTTGGTGAACGCTTCATGCATGTCCAACCAATTGCATATTGATTTCTCTGGTAAGTCATCGATCCATTGCCGGGCAATGCCTGTCAGCATGAGTGGGAGGTACTGACGGTGATGTTGGGGTTTCCCCCCTGCGATGTGAATCACCTTGCTGTAGTCCTGCAACCATGTTGCTAGCCTGGCAGTGCCGTTGTAGGGCTTGATAGTCTTGTCTCTCCGGAGGCCCTTGGGGTAGGTTGTGGCCCGTATGACTGGTACAAAACATCGTGGCCCAAGGTATGGGAGCTCTCGAGCTTCTTGGATCTTGTACAGCCGCGATCGTGCGTCTATGGCTCTGGTTGCTTCCCTTTTCCGTCACGAGGAGGAGAGTTGCTGCGCGATTTGTGAGATCCTCCATGACCTCCGCCATGATGGCTACTAGGTGGTGATGGCAACGGTGGAGGCGGTGGGTTAGCTCTCTTGCTATGCCCCTCCTGCGACTCCTCACGCCTGTCGCGGTTGCTTGTCGGACGTGGCGGTTCCATCATGGCCGCTGCGCTCTCTAGGGTGTCGAGGCTGTTTGCCCTGATCGCGTATAATGATACCGGGTTGCGACCGCCTTGGAGGTGGCATGCTTGTGCAGTGGCACGGTGCTGGTTCTATTGCGGATAGCATCAGTCCTATTGCGTGCCTCCCTCCGTCTTCGCTCTGTAGAGCCTGTGCGCAATCCTTCGCCACGGGGGGATTTTGGCCTTCTGCGGCAGTTCAGGGTTGACTGGCACAACTCCGGGTTGGACTCGAGCCTCTGTGAGGCGGCCTTTTCCTGTTGCTTGCATGCCTTGGCGACGAGGTCGTACACCTGAACAACTGCTTCTGGCGAGCTATCCTGCTCCAGGAGGGTCTTGGCAACGGCGATGTTGAGAGCGGGAGTTGGCATGACTTGCCTCCCCTCTGAATCTATGTAAGGGGTGGCATTTGTCGGCTTAGACCCGTCAAATCCCAAGCCTCGCCGAACGCCAGGATCTTGGATGACATGAGCTGGTACCTTATTTGCCTTATGCTTCAACAACAATTGCTTATATTCAGCCTCCATAGATCTTGCCGCCTTGATGGATTTCTTTGCCTTAGCCATGTCTTCATCCAGCTTAGCACCTTGCTCCGCGATGCACTTGGCCTCCGCCAAGATATCCACACGCTTCTCATCAAGCTCCATAATGCTCCAGATATGGGCGAGGCTGATTGGCTCAACGAGGAGTGCGTCGTAGATTGCTTTGTCAGAGGGGGTGGCTAGTGGGTTGCCAGCTGCTGACGTTGTTGGTGGCACTGGTGGTTGATTCAATTGTCGGGCCGTGTTGGGAGCCGTGGTGAGTTCCTGCGCCGGTGGCTGGCGGGTAACCGGAGGAGCCGCGACCTTGGCTTGAGCCGAGGGCTCGGTGGCCTTTTTAGCTGATGTTGCTCTGGTGACCACTAGCATGGGCGGAGCTCTCTCACATTCCTGTTCCTGCCCGTCTTCTTCCATCACGCTCCCAATGGAGACTAGCACCTGGTGGGAAGTGTTGGTCTTCTCGGCGTGCTCCTCCTTCTAGATCTCTTGCTCGATCTCCCTCATAACAGCGTCGTATTCCTCCGAGTTAACGTCCGAGCCACCGGCATCCATATTGATGTCGGCGTATAGCGCATCAAGGACGGAGTCGGAGTTGGCTTCTCTGTTGGCGATGCCGGATGTTGAGGGTGATGGAGGCAAGCCGTTGTTGTTGTTACCTCCTACGACATCGATGGTGATCGCCACCTTGGCTTCTTCATTGGTGTCCGTGTATTCGTTAACGATGGAAACCATCTCACCCAGGGTGAGAGGGACCGCGGCCTAGCGCCTTCGGAGGGTATGTTGGAGGAGGGTTCCGAGTGTGAGCCCTTCCACGAAGTGGTACATGAGCTCGTCAGCGCGGTCGCCCTCTAGGGTTTCCCTCACCCTCATCCATCTGGCAAGGTATTCGCAGGGGGATTCTCCATCCCTTTGGACGCATCTGGCCAGATCAAAGATGGTGACAACGCTGGCAAAGTGTGACCTGTGCATCTCTAACGCTCGGGGAAGCCAAGCGCATTTGCGGTGTCCTTCCACCTTTATATCCTGCAGAGGGGTGGTTTGGGTGGGCCTTGAATTTTTATAATCCAAGCCACCATACTCCAAGGATAGGTATGGCCCAGATCCTTCCGCGAACGTATCCTGCTCATAGGCGGTCCGTGCGGGGCTTGATGATTTTCCGACTTCCTGGGAGCTAGGACCCGAGTCAGTTTCGCTGATGAAGATGTGGATGCCTCCGAAGGGGATGACAGAGAAGCAAGTGGGGTTCGTCTTCGCCGGCACCCAGAACTCATTTGGAGGGACGATCAGGATGTTGCCGGAGAAGAGAAAGCGACCGATGGCTACGTTGTCGCTGATTCCCGTGAAGAGATTGGACCTCACCCGGTGTAGAGCTCGAAGCGCCTCTTGCCCCACGGTGGGCGCCAACTGTCGTGGTATTGCTGACGAGTACACCATGGAGGGGTCCTCACAGTGCGTGTTTAGAGACGTGGGGTAAGGCGGAGAGTTTGCGGGTACGAGGTAACACAGCTTACCCAGGTTCAAGTCCCACAACGGTGGCGAAACTCTACTCCTGCTATAAATCACTATAATGGCAATACGCCGAGTTACAGAGATAGGTTTGCTGTGGTGTTGCGCGTTGTTCGCTGCAATCAGAGAAGTTGTGCCCTAAAGGCTCCCGCAGGACGTCTTATAAAGGCGCCAAGACCTAGGGTTTACAGGGAAAGGTTCTTGCCGAACAAGGTAAAGAGTCCTACACCTACACGAACTAGTCTTCCATGTCTTGTACTCCAAGGCTCCGAGTATGTCGGTGACTCCTGCGTAGCCTTCCTTTATCTGGCATGGGCCTCCCTTTAGGATCCATCTAACTGGGCCGCCCAGAAGGCCATAGGCCTTGCTACCAACTATGGGCCACCCGGGTTAGGCGGATTGGTGACATGCTATGATGATACCCATATAGCATATCCCCAACACACATAAATTGGCCATTTCTTTGCTTTTATCAGATGGATTTTCAATAAGGCCTTGCACATCACCTTTATTTAAATTGGCCAGCAAAAAGATTGAACAAAAGAATTTGTTAGTCCCCACCTCTCAGACCAATTGTTCAATCCAGGGACCACCACACTTGGCTGAGCACAGGGGTGTTAGCAAGGTTAGATTCCACCTCTCAGACGAACTGTCCAATCCAGAGATCACGACACCCAGCTGAGCGCAGGAATATTAGTAAAATCATTTCTCAGATTATATGTTAGTGAAGGAAAACATGTTAGTGTCCCTAGCCAAGGTCTGACATCCAATCTAGGGATCACATGGTTCAACCTGGTTCATAATCAATTTGTGTTAGCTTGTGATCGACTAGACTACCACTATCACCTCCTCGTAGTCCAGGCATCCAATCTAGAGATGACATGGGCCTAACTGAGTTCAGAGATAGTTGATGTTAAGGTAAAACTAGGAGTCACAAAGTTATCTCAAACACAATGATTCCTAATCTTTCAAAATATTTTTGCATTTGAAAAATATATTAATTCATGTTGCAAAACATAGCACTGCATATATCATAAAAAAATTATGCACCAAATAGTTGTATAAACTTTAATTGAGCTCCACATGCTAGTCCAATTTTAATAAATATTTTTTTCAAAGAGCAGGTCCAAAATGTGTGTCAAATGACATATGCTTGTATGTATGTGTATGAAATGTTTAGAGCCAAGATTGAAACATGTTCACCTAGTGAAATTAGGGTCTCCTTCCCCTTCACATCCCCTTCTCCATCTTGGTGCCCTCCTTCATGTTGCTCCACTATGTGTACATTTATTTAAATCTGGAAATGAAAAAAGAAAAGGAACATAAAACAAACTAATAAGAAAATTAATTTATTATCAGGTTGCCTCTTGAGTAGCGCTTGTTTATAGTCATTAGCTTGACTCCTCCTTTCATTAAGCCGGCTTGACATGAGGATTTGCATCCTCAGCCTCGACTTCCTATGATTCCTCACTTTCTTCATATGCTGGGATCTCATCGCCAGCATCATAGTGTTTCAACCTCTGTCCATTTATCACAAAGTTTCCTCTAGTTCGATTCTGCACTTCCACTGCTCCATTGGCAAGAACTCACTTTACCTTGCAAGGCCCATATCACATGGACTTAAACTTGCCAGGGATCAAATGGAATTTAGAGCCATAGACAAGCACTTTCTCTCCAATCTTGAATTCTCTCCTCAGGATGTGCCTGCCATGTATATGTTTCTTATTCTCATTATAGAGCCTTGAACTTTCATATGCATCATTACTAATTTCTTCCAGCTCACACAACTGCAATTTCCTCTGTTTCCTGCATCATCAATATCCATGTTTAGCTTATTGATTTCCCAACTTGATCTGTGCTCAAGTTCCACTAGGAGGTGGCATGATTTTCCATATAATAGTCTGAATGGAGACATGCTAATAGGTGTTTTGTATGATGTTCTGTAGGCCCACAATGAGTCTGGCAACTTTGATGACCAATCAGTTCTTGATTTGGACACAACTTTTTCCAAAATCTGCTTGATTTCTCTATTGGACAACTCCACTTGCCCATTTTCTTGTGGGTGATAAGGAGTGGTTACTCTATGACTTTTCACTCCATATTTTGTTAACAGATTTTCTAGCTGGGCATTATTGAAATACATTCCTCCATCACTGATGACCACTCTGGGCACTCCAAATCTTGGGAAAATCACTTGCTTGAAAATCTTGCATACTGACTTTGCATCTGCATTGGTTGTTGGTACAGCTTCTACCCACTTGGACACATACTCAACAACTACCAATATGTGTTTAAATCCATTTGAGGAGGGCACTGGACCAATGTAGTCAATTCCCTACACATCAAACAATTCAACTTCTAGAATTCCTACTCAAGGCATCAAATGCCTTCTACTCATTTTTCCTGTCCTCTGACAAGCATCACAACTCTTGACAAAGTGGAACACATCATTGAACATGCTAGGCCAATAGAATCCTGCTTGTAGTACTTTTGCTTGTGTTTTAGTAATGCTTGCATGTCCTCCATCAGGACCAGAATGACAGTGATAGATTATTGACTTGATCTCTTCTGCTGGCAGACATCTTCCGATAATGCCATCTACACACTACTTGTACAAGTAGGGCTCATCCTAGTAATATTCCTTTTACATCATGCATCAACCTTTTATTTTACTGATATGAGTATTCTGGTTGAATAACATTACCCACAAGGTAGTTCACCATATCTGCATACCAAGGGATATTAGTCATGATGCTCATCAATTTCTCACCAGGAAATGCATCATTAACTGATATTTCAACTCCAGCCTCAATTCTTGACGAATGATCTGCTACAGGGTTTTCTGCCCCTTTTCTATCTTTTATATCAACATTAAATTCTTGCAAGAGAAACACCCATATGATGAGTCTGGGCTTGTCATCTTTCTTTGTGAGTAGGTACCTTATGGCTGCATGGTCACTGTACACCACACATTTGGGTCCAACCAAATACTACATGAACTTATTAAATGCATATACCACAACTAAAAGTTCTTTTCTGTAGTTGTGTAATTAGACTGAGGACTTTCCAAAGTTCTTCTATCATAATACACCACATGCAATGCTTTATCAATTCTTTGCCCAAAACTACTCTAACTGCAAAATCAATTGCATCACACATTAACTCAAAATGCTTGCTCCAATCTAGTGGCTGAACAACGAGAGCTGTTATCATAGCTTCTTTTAGTGCATTGAAAGCATCCATGCATTCTTTATCGAATTTAAATGGCACATCATTGCCCAGCAGCTTGGTGAAGGGCTTTGTTATGTGGGAAAAGTTTTTGATAAACCTTCTGTAGAACCTGCATGCCTAACAAAGCTTCTATCTCCTTTGACATTTACTGGTGGTGGTAATCTTGCAATAACTTCAACTTTTTCCTTATCAACCTCAATTCCTCTTTCTAAAATTAAGTGTCCAAGTAATATGCCTTCCTATACAAGGAAATTACATTTCTCCTAGTTAAGCACAAGGTTGTGCTCTAGGCTTCTCTTCAATACTAATTCAAGGTTTGCCACACAATCAGAGAAATTGGAGCCATAGACTATGAAGTCCTCCATAAATACTTCCATGATCTTTTCAATATAGTCAGAGAATATTGACATTACACATCTCTGAAATGTTCCAGGTGCATTACACAATCCAAAGGGCAGCCTTCTATAGGGAAATGTGCCATATGGACATGTAAAAGTGGTTTTATCTTGATCTTGTGGATGAATAGGAATTTACAGGAATCATGAGTAACCATATAGGTAGTAGAAGTATTTGTGCCTAGCCAATCTTTCTAGCATCTATTAATAAATAGCAGAGGAAAATGATCTTTCCTTGTTGCATGATTCAATTTTCTGAAATCAGTTGTCATTCTCCAACCAGTCACTGGTCTTGTTGGAACTTCCTCCCCATTCTCATTTTCTTCTACTATAATTCCACCTTTCTTAGGTACCATGTGTATTGGTCTCACCCATTCACTATGAGAAATTGGGTATATGATATTAGCAGCCAACAATCAGAAAATTTCTTTCTTCACTACTTCTTGTAAATGAAGATTCACTCTTCTTTGGTGTTCTCTGGTGGGCAAGCAATTTTCCTCCAGATAAATTATATGCATGCAGACTTCTAGACTTATGCCTTTCATATCCAAAATGGAATAACCAATTATTGATTTGTATTTCCTTAGCAATATGATCAATGCTTATTCTTGTTGTTCACTCAATTTGTTAATGATTATGACTAGGAACTATTTTCCTTTGCCAAGATAAGCATATTTCAAATGAGTTGACAGTGGTTTGAGCTCATCTTTGTCTGTTTTATCTTCCTTTTCAGCTGCAAATTCCCTTTCTCTGTCATCTACAATTCGATACATAACATAGTGGCACTATTCAGTATCCTGCTGTTGTCTTTCAACTTTATTAATGCTCAAAGAAGGAGAAATACTAGGAGCATATATTTCCTTGACATAGTGTGCTATTGAATTGACTTATTCATGCCTTTCAGTTAATTCTAGTAGACCAATGGCATTGCTCATGTTGGATGTGACTTTCTCAGATCCAAGCCTCAGAGTGAGATTTGCCCCTTGGACATTAATTAGTGCTCCTGCAGTTGCTAAAAATGGACGACCCAAAATGATAGACTCACTATTATCCTCCATTCAAGGACAACAAAATCTACTAGATAAGAGAACTTCTCAATTGTCAATGGCAATATGCCATTTGTTTCTCTGAATATTCTATTAACAAGCTGCAGTGTCATATTTGTCTTCTCTAGAGATCCCAAAGGCATGCTGTTGCAAGCTTAGTAAGGTATTACACTAACACTTGACCCTAGGTCACATAATGCTTTAAATTTCTTATCTCCAATTACACAAGGAACACATAAGCTTCCTGGATCATCTAGCTTCAGTGGCATATGATTTTTAATAACTGCACTACAGTCATTGGTTAAAGTTACCACCTCTGCACTTTCCAGACTTCTCTTCTTAGTAATCAATTCTTTGAAGAATTTTGAATATAAAGGGATATGCATCACTGCATCAAGAATTGGTATAGTTATCTGAACATCTTTCATTGCTTCAAGGAATTTAGCAAACTGTTTATCCTCCTTTGGTTTCTCAAGCCTTGTAGGGAATGGTACTCTGACTTGAGGAGATTCTTCTTTATTTTCAGGTTCTTTCTCAATTTATATTTCCTCTTCCTTCTCAGTGACTTTATCCTTTAGCTTCTCTGTCATAGGTACTGAAATTGCAGTCGCAGCTGCTTCCATTCTTCTAGGAGGTGTTACATAGATAGGCTGATTTGCGTTGTCTACTGTAGTTTTTCCTGACCATGTTGTTAATGCATTGCTTAAAGTTATGGCACCACACTGTTTTGGATTTGTTTCAGGTTGTGAGGTTTCATGGTATTGCCGACGAGTACGCCATGGAGGGGTCCTCACAGTGCGTGTTTAGAGATGTGGGGTAAGGCGGAGAGTTGGCGGGTATGAGGTAACACAGCTTACCCAGGTTCAAGTCCCACAACGGTGGCGGAACTGTACTCCTGCTATAAATCACTATAATGGCAATACGCCAAGTTACAGAGATAGGTTTGCTGTGCGAGGTGTTGCATGTTGTTCGTTGCAATCAGAGAAGTTGTGCCCTAAAGGCTCCCGTAGACCGGCTTATAAAGGCGCCAAGACCTAGGGTTTACAGGGAAAGGTCCTTGCCGGACAAGGTAAAGAGTCCTACACCTACACGAACTAGTCTTCCGTGTCTTGTACTCCAAGGCTCCGAGTATGTCGGTGACTCCTGCATAGCCTTTCTTTATCCGGCATGGGCCTCCCTTCAGGATCCGTCTAACTAGGCCGCCCAGCAGGCCATAGGACTTGCTACCAACTATGGGCCACCCGGCTTAGGCGGATTGGTGACATGCTATGAGGATACCCATATAGCATATCCCCAACAGTAGCCCCCGGAGGACTTTGAAATCTTGCGCCATCTTGCTCGTTGATCTTCGTATACTAAGTGTTGCCGGCAATTCGTCAAGCAATATCTCAAAGGTCTCCCAAAGAACCCTGCAATCCTCTCCGGCTTCGCAATGTAGCCGGAGATTCCTTGAGTCTTTGTTTCCAGAGTCGGATGATCTCCGTCTTTGATGGAATCTTCGGACGTGACCCTTCACTGCAGCTGTTAGGAGGATGACATAGGATATAGCCTATGCTACCTCGAAACTCACAGAAGCAAATAATTAATCGTTAGCTATTTTCACGCACGCGAAATCTGAAACGGCGGAGTGGCAAAAGACGGAGGACATGGCGAAATTACTGTGCACGTTCACTTCCACGTTGGCAACGTTCCAACCATTAGACCTTTTTGCACGAATCTTGACGCGAGGCTTATATATTTCCACCGCAGTCAAATTATTTCTTTTTACCTGCATTTTCTCCTAGTCTTCGTCTTCCTCCAACCGCACGACCGTTCGAGCTCCTCAGCGAAAACCCTAACCAGAGCCCTGTCTTTCTCCACGCACTCCTCATCGTAATGGCCTCCAGTAGCTCTGCTCCTTCCACGACGGCGATTCCCGAGGCTACGACGGAGCCATCCTAGGGAGTTATCGTTCCGCCAGAGGGGGTGGTCGTCCCCGTCTCCGCCGTGACGGAATCCGCTGGCGAAGACCAAGAACGAGCAGCACCCGAAGCCGCTGAAGAGGAAAATGACTCCCATAAGGGGTGTGGAGAGGTTCTGATCTCTCCGCCGAAGATCTCCAAGAGCTGAACGACGAGGGGTATCTCCCTGCGGCAGAGAAGCTCGTCTGGCGGGCGGCACCGGGCGGCGAGGTGGTCCCTTCTCCCCAAGCCGCAGAGAAGGTGTACCTCCAATCTCAGCTGGTATGCGGCGTTAGCCTGCCGGTCTCCGACTTCTTCCTGGATGTCCTTCGACACTTCCGGGTACTTCCCCACAACCTCTCTCCCAATAGCATCCTAGTCCTTAGCAACTTTGTAACTTTGTGTGAAGGATATCTAGGAATCAAACCTAGATTAGATCTGTTTGTATATTACTTCACCGTCAAGAGAGAGTCCATAGAGTCCAAGGACGAACTGCGGATTTGCGGAACTATTAGCTTCAAGATCCGGCCTAGCCGACGCTTCCCCGACATCGTGGGGGCATGAGTCTTGTAAGAATTGGTAGCGCATGTATTTCTACGGGCCAGATATCCCTCTGCCAGACTGTCTTGAGACCTACCCCGACTTCGACGATGGAGCCGCCACTGAAGTGCCTACGTGGCGAACCTCAGCCTCTCTTTCCTCCGATGATGAAGCCAATCGCGCCATAAGGCGGATCGAATGGCTTGTAGACGGAGGTCTGATAGGCTTGGATCTTGCCATGTGCTGGTACGTTAGGCGGATCCAGCTTCTGCAGCACCGTGTCGAGCTGATGTGCAAGTATAGCCAAGACAGGAGGGATCCCATTCGAATTTCGCGGGATAACTTCTCTACTGACTCCATCAAGCTCCGGCTAAAGGACATCGTCAAGGTGAAGGACAAGAAGTGTGGCTTCAAGATCACCTTCGACATGTTCGATTGCGGCACATGCCCAGAGGTAGCTTCTGTTTCCTTTGTTGCTCGTTATATACTCTAAGGTTTTTCCGACTTGAAGTTGTGCATCTAACATTCCCATGTATCCCAGCTGGCGACCTTGGCGGCAGATCAAATGGCCTCCCAGGACTATGATCCTAAGCTGAAGGATATCCAGGTGGTGTCCGACCACGACGCCTCCAAGGATCAACTAGCTCCATCAGCATGAAAGCGGAAGAGCTCCACCTCTAATGTTGCTACCGAGGCCAAGAGGAAGAAGAAAACGGAGAGTGGAGTCTCCAAACAATTCACTTCCGCCTTAGAGGCAGAGAAGAAGAAGAAGTCCACCGGCATTCCCCTCACCAAGGCTCCTGCCGTGGAGTAAGTATCTTCATTCTCCGGCTTGTGCTTTTTCAGCCTATACCTTTTTTCAACACTTGTACTTATACCTTGTATTTTTCAGGAGGAAAGCCGGTGTCAGTTTGAATTGATCCTCCAAAGATGTTGGAGGGTCAAAAAACATTCGTGACATGTTGAGCAAGGGTCCGTCTGCCAAGCCCTTTCCCGCCATTGCTCCCGCTACTCATGCCGCCATTCCCCCTACTGGCCCTACTGGGTTGTCATCTCCCGTCATCCTTGAGACCTCCGCCATGGAGATAGATATCAATCCAAACCTTGATGTCTCAGGCTCTGTCGAGGCAGACATTGCTCCCAGCGGCCAGGCGACATAGGAGAGCACCTCTTCTAAAGTGGCTGAATCTCCAGCTAAGGATGCCACCGAGAAGGGGAAGGAAGTGGAAGAGGTGGACGTGGAAGCTGCAATTGAGTCAGGAGCCTCCGTGCCATCTACTTCCTCGAAGGTGTAGGAGGCAGCTATGGCTTCATCCATGCCTCCGGCTTCGACCTCTCCATTGGCCGTGACTCCTCCGACCTTGAGCCTAGATGATCTCATCAAGCAGGCTGATGCAATCTATAAGAATGCTCGGACGTTTCATGATTCCTACGCTCATCTAGCCAACAATCTCAGGATCATTGCCATCATAAGTTTGTGGAACTTCAGTTGCTTTAGTTTGTGTAGTATATCCCACTGTAGCCCCTGAGCTCTTAGGCAGATAAGTCAATAGTTATTGGCATGAGTGCTCCAGAGAACTAAGCGTAGAACTTGTCTATGTAGCCCCTGAGCGTTTAGTTGAAACTGCAAAGTTCTGACTAGATGCTCTTAGAGAAACTATCTTACTTTAAAATCGTGTACTGTAGCCCCCGAGTGTTTAGTTGAAACTGAATAGTTCCGACTAGAAGCTCTAGAGAAACTAAGCTTGCTTATATCATGTGCAGAATGAGAATAGACGGAGAATAGCCGCCAATGAGAGGTTTGCTGCTCTTCGGAAGGAGATAGACCTTGAATAGGGTAAAACCAAATTCCTGAAGGAACATATCAAAAATAGCCAGAGTCTGTTTCCTACGACAGCTCCTTGCTTTCCCATTGCGTCATTTTTTCTGTCTTATGATAATACTCTTTGATTTACGTCTGACAAAAGCCATTGCTAAGGCCAAGAGCATCCTCGAGCAATCCAAGCATATCTAGGAGCTCTATGATGAAAATAAGATCTTGAAGATGGGCCTTGCCGATGCCGTCAAGGGCCATGAGGCAACGATGAAGGCTATGCAAGAGTCTGCGGACGTCAAGATGCAGCGCCTGAAGGATGAGATTGCACAACTCAAAGACCAGAATCAAGCCGCCAAAGAGCAAAATGCTAGGAGTCTTGAGATGTTTAAGTCAGTCCAGAAGGAGCGCGATGACTTGGCGGAGAAATGCATGCAAGCGGAAACGAGCATCTTTGGTAACCTTTCTCCGTCTTCGTCTTTTCTGTAAGTTGGACAACCATTTTACTTGTTTGTACTCATGGTCCTTGTGCTTTGTCCAAACCGCAGCTCCCATTGGCTTAGCCAACTTAGGTGAGGGTGCTCCAAGTTCCAAGGAACGCATGATTCTTGCCGGCAACTTCGTCAGCACCGCCATCGCCCAATCCAAGGAGATAGCTCAACCTCTGGGTATTAACATCAAGGCGGCAGACTCAGCAGCTAAGTTCGCAGAAATCCTGCGCCGAGCCCCCGAGAAAGTCAAGGACTGGAAAGCCTCTTGCATCCGGGCTGGTGCAAGGATGACCCTGTCCTTAGTCAAGGCGCACTATGATAATGCCGACATTGACCTGGTGACCTCTGGCTTTCCCAAGATAGACAAGGAAGGTCAAGATATTGATAGCGATGCTATTTGGAATTCTCTCGCTGGCTTCGATACGAGGGTTGCCAAGATGGTCAAGGTGGATGTCTTTGTGCCTGCCGAGATTCTGGATGATGACGTGACTTCATCTGAGTCTAGCCCTTCTCCTTCCGAGTTTGACGAGCTCTCCCGGCCTGGCTCTCCTGAGGATGCCACCACGAAGCCCCCTGCAGCAGATCTAGCAGAGCCATGAAAAACAATTTCTGTACTAAATGTGTCTCTACAAAATGTATGTGGAAAAAACTTATGTTTGACTAAGGCGGAAAACTTGTATTCAAGCTTCCTGCAACTTATCTGTTTCCAGCATATGTATATATTTTTTAAGCAAGTGTTGGCTTATCCATTATTCTGGTTCTTATGCTTGACCTTTCGTAAGACGGAAGACTCTCATCACATAGTTATGCTCTCAGGTGATGATTCTTAATAGCATCGTCCAAAACCTAAGAACAAAATCGCCGGCTTTGAGTGCCGAAAAGTCACTACTCCGGAATCCACATAAAAACTTCAGCAATGTGTAGACCAGAAAACTTAAGCTAACGCCCGTAGGCGGAATTTTCACAAGGGCAAAAGCAACCTTGCGCATAAAGGGTTTATATGATCCAAAAAAGAACAACTAAAGGAGGTAAAAGACTAAGAGAATATGAGTGAACCAAATGCTTTGTTTCATTGATCATATAAGAAACTTATTACATCATATAAATGTGCTAAGTGTAAAAGGGACGTAGATGTGCTATGTTCGATGGCCGATCTATCTCCGGGTAATCATCATCGGAGTCATGTTGCTTGCACTTGCGATTTTTTGGCCTATCTTTCAACTCGCGAATATCAACGAGGTAATAGGAACCATTGAGCAATGCTTTTCTTATGACGAACGGTCCTTGCCAAGGCGGGGATAATTTGTGTGATTTTTCATGCTTGAGTCTAAGCACCAGATCCCCTTCTTTAAACGAGCGATGCTTTACGCGGCGACTATGGTATCCACACAGCTTCTGCTAGTAGACGGCAGATCTCTGGCATGCCAGCACGTGCTCTTCTTCAAGTAGTCCCACAGATAGCCGTCTGGATTCTTCAGCATCATCTTACTTGTAGGTGGAAACTCTTGGTGCATCGTGGAGGATGTCGGATGGGAGAACTGCTTCTGCTCCATAAACCATAAAGAAAGGAGTCAAGCCGGTAGATCTATTAGGTGTTGTTCATAAACTCCACAAAACAGATGGTAGTTCCTCCGCCCAGGCTCCTGCTGCTCTACGTAGTGGTGCCTCCAAGCGTGGCTTGATTCCGTGAAGAATTAGTCCATTGGCCCTTTCAACTTGTCCATTTGACTATGGATGTGCCACATATGCTAGGTCAAGGCAGATGCCTTTCTCATGACAGTACTCCTCAACTTCCCCGAGAGATAAATTTCTACCATTGTCGGTGATGATGCTATGTGGGAGACCAAATCTCACCACTAGATCTTGGAAAAACTTTAGGGATGTTGCCCCATCAAGCTTTCTAATGGGTTTAGCTTCAATCCATTTTGTGAATTTATCCACTGCTACTAGCAAGTGTGTGAATCCACAGGGTGCTGTCTGCAAAGGTCCCACCATGTCCAACCCCCAGACTACAAACGACCAAGTTATTGGTATTGTTCACAATTCTTCAACTGGAACATTTGGTTGTCTTGCATAAAAATGACACCCAAGGCATGTTTGTACCAACTTGTCGGCATCCGCCTTGGCAGTTATCCAGTAGAATCCTTGTTGGAAGGCCTTGGCCACCAATGATCTGGGAGCGGCGTGATACCCACAATCTCCGAGATGTATTTCTCTAAGGATTTCAACACCTTCCTGCTGGGAGACGCACGGTAGGAAGACTCTTGTGGTACTTCTTTCATATAGCTGGTCATCAATGATGACATAACCTTTTGCTCTGCGTACTATTTGCCGGCTTTCGACTTCATCAGCGGGCAAAGTTCCGTCTTGTAGATAATCCATGAACGGCTTCATCCAAGCCAGAGAGGTCACTGTTACTGTATTAACATATGAGTCCACTCTATCCGGGTTGTCGCGGTCCGCTCCTTTCACGGAGGGAGTCCATAAATGCTCCAGAAAAACGGCTGGCGGAATTTGTCGACATGCTGATCCAAGCTTTGACAGCAGATCTACTGCCTCATTATCCTCCATTTTGACGTACTTGACTTCGTAGCCGTCAAAGCACTTGGCTATTTCGTCTACTTCATCTCGATATGCCGCCATCATAGGGTTCCGCCTATTCTAGGTGCCAGCTACTTGCTGGGCAACCTAGTCGGAATCTCCACAGCAAACTATGCGCTTGATGCCAATATCCTTGGATACGCGAAGTTCGTGAATGAGGGCCTCGTACTCCGCCATGTTATTTGTAGCGTTGAAGTGGATTTGCAGGACATATTGCAACTTCTCTCCTGTTGGTGATTGTAATAATACACCAGCCCCCGAGCCGTTGAGTAGCTTGGATCCGTCAAAGTGCATGATCCCATACTCTGGTTCTAGGACAGAAGTGTTTTCCGGCAGCTCTGTCCAATCTGCAAGAAAATCCGCCAATGCTTGTGAGTTGATAGTGTCGCGTCGCTTGTAGGTGATGTCGAAGGCAGCAAGTTCAATGCCCCACTTTGCCACTCTCCCTGTAGCGTCGTTGTTGTTGATGATGTCGGACAGTGGAGCTTTGCTCACTACTGTGATGGGATGCTCCTGGAATAATGCCTTAGCTTGCATGAAGCATGGAACACTCAATAAGCTATCTTCTGGTAGTGCGAGTAACGCTGCTTGGATTTCGTCAAGTCCTCGCTCACATAGTAAACAGGTCGCTGAACTCCATATCCGTGCGTTGGTTCCTTGCGCTCCACCACGATGAAGATGTTGATTACTCGGTTGGTCACCGCCATGTATACCAACATAGTCTCACCGATGCTGCAACTGCAAGTATAGGTGGGGAGGAGAGTACTCTCTTCAACTCTTGAAGTGATGCGTCAGCCTCGTCCGTCCATGTGAATTTGTCCGCCTTCTTGAGCAAATCGTAGAGCGGCATAGCCTTCTCACCAAGTCGACTGATGAACCGGCTTACTGCTGCAACGCATCCTATGAGCCTTTGAATGTCCTTCAGGCATGTCGGACATTTGATGTCGAGGATGGCCTTGATTTTCCCCGGGTTCACCTTGATTCCGCGATGCGAAATGATGAAGCCCAACAGTTTGCTGGATGGTACCCCGAAGACACACTTCTTTGGGTTCAGCATCATGTTGTATTTCCGGAGATTGTCAAAGGTTTCCTGCAAGTCAGCGATAAGATCATTTGATTTCTTTGACATTACCACGACGTTGTCCACGTAAGCGTGTACGTTGCGAACTATTTGGTCGTGTAGGCAATTTTGCATCGTCCGCTGGTACGTAGCACCAGCATTTTTCAACCCAAAGGGCATCGTGACGTAGAAATATGTGTCATAGGGTGTGGTAAACGAAGTGGCCAATTGGTCTGACTTTCGCATACGGATCTGGTGGTATCCTGAATAGGCATCGAGAAAACACAGAAGTTCCGAGCCAACCGTTGAGTCAATGACTTGGTCAATGCGAGGCAAAGCAAATGGATCCTTTGGACATGCTTTCTTCAAGCCGGTATAATCAACGCACATTCTTAATTCATTGGTTCCCTTTTTGGGGACAAGTACAGGATTTGCCACCCATCGGGTGTGAATAACTTCTTGGATAAAGCCATCCTTAAGTAACCTAGCTATTTCTTTGCCTATAGCCCTTCGTCTTTCATCACCAAAGCGTCGTAGAGGTTGTTTCACCGGTTTGGCATTAGGATCAATATTCAAGCTGTGCTCGGCAAGTTCCCTAGGTACACCTTTCATGTCGGCAGGTTGCCAGGCAAAGATGTCTCTATTCTCACAGAGGAACTCAACGAGCGCGCTTTCCTATTTGGGATCCAGGTCCATGCCAATGGCGGTGGTCTTGGAGGAATCACCTTAAACAAGCTCCACCTGCTTGGTCTTGATGGCGGCCTTGAAGGCAGGTTTGGCAGTAGTGATCTGCTTCTTCGAAGCCAGCATCTCCAAGGCATCGACCTGGTTCTAGATCTCCTTGAACTCCTCACCGTAGAGCACTGTTTCGGCGAAGGCGGCTTCGCTGAGCTTGCACTCCCGTGCCTTGGTGAAGCTTCCATCAACTGTGATGACGCCATTTAGTCCGGGAATCTTGAGTTTGTTGTAGACAAAGCATGGCCTTGCAAGGAAGGAGTGTAAGATGTCGCGTCCGATGATGACGTGGTACACGCTCTTGAAAGGCACCACTTCAAAGGTCATGCGTTCTTGGTGGTAATTGTTTACATCGCCAAAAGCGACCGGAAGGGTGATGCAGCCCAAGGAATTTGCTTGTTGGCCAGGGACAACCCCATGGAACATGGTGTTGCTCTTCCTTAGCTGGGTCTCCTTCAAGTTCATCTTATGCAGTGTATCCAGGTACATGATGTTGATGCTGCTTCCACTGTCCACGAGGCACTTGGTGAACTGTGTGCCATCAATCAAAGGGTTGATGACCATGGCATATTGTTTCTCTGTTGGGATAAGTTCTGGATGATCCTTCCTATCCCAAGTAATTGGAACTTCCGACCACCTGACGTACTGGGGAACTGGAGGGAGGGAAGCCATCAGTATCCTTAGAGAGGTTTTCTGGGCCTGGACGGTTGGGGTACCAAGGAAGGTGTGGTAACATGGAGCCTTCTTTTCGAAGGGATTTTTCCCTTTATCCTCTCCCTTGTCGGAAGATTCTGGGTCCACTTCCTCGTCCATATCACTTGATTCATTGGGTTCTTCCTCCTTCTTCTTCCCCTTGCCCTTTCCACAGGGTCTGTTCTTCCGACTTCACTTATAGCCTGACTCATGGTCCTCCTTGAGATCATTGACAAACTTGCACTAGCGATTGGTGTGGGCGGATTTGCCATTGGCGTTGAGATGGACGAAACACGGCATATCGCGGTAATCTTCGTACGTTTGGGGAACGAGGGGCGCTGAGGGTGTAGTGTCACTCCTCTGCTGGCTGCTGCTGGTTCCTCGACCATGTCCATGCTATCCGCCATTGCCTCTGCCAGTGAACATTGTGGCGACCATGTCGGCTACTTGCTTCTCTTCGGGCGGATTCTTCCGCTTGTTATTGTTGTTTTTCTTGGCCTGGGTAGGGATTGCTATTGTCGGCAACGATCCGCACGCATCGTCATCAGCAGCGGCAAACTTGCTAGCCATGGCGATCATTGCATTGAGTTTGAAGTCATTGTTGTCTTGACTGTGCTTCAACGTATGCCCGAGCAAAGTACCCTTCTCCATTCCATCAATGAAGGCGGCCATAGCGGTCTGTTCGTGCACCCCTGCGTAGGAATTTTTCATATCCAGCCAACGAGAGGGGTACGCACGGGAGGTTTCAACCTTTTCTTGCACACACCGCTATAGGTCTCCGACAGTGCAGGGACGTTTGTACGTACCCTCGAAGTTCTTGGTGAACGCTTCATGCATCTCCAACCAATTGCATATTGATTTCTCCGGTAAGTCATTGATCCATTACCAGGCAGTGCCTGTCAGCATGAGTGGGAGGTACTTGACGACGACGTTGGGGTTTCCCCCTGAGATGTGAATCGCTTCGCTGTAGTCCTGCAACGATGTTGTTGTCCTGGCGGTGCCGTTGTAGGGCTTGATAGTCTTGTCTATCCAGAGGCCCTTGGGGTAGGTTATGGCCCGTGTGACTGGTCCAAACATCGTGGCCCAAGGTATGGGAGCTCCCGAGCTTGTTGGATCTTGTCCAACCATGATCGTGCGTCATATGGATCTGGTTGCTTACCTTTTCCATCATGGGGAGGAGAGTTGTGGCACGATTTGTGAGATCCGCCATGACCTCCGCCATGATGGCTTCTAGGTGGCGATGGCGGCGGTGGGTTAGCTCTCTTGCTATGCCCCTCCTGCGACTCCTCACACCTGTCGCGGTTGCTTGTCGGACATGGAGGTTCCTTGTTGGACCTGCTCCTATGTCCTTCATGGCCGCTGTGCTCTCCGGCGTGCCGAGGCTATTCGTCCTGATCACATATAATGATACTGGGTTGCGACCGCCTTGGAGGTGGCATGCTTGTGCGGTGGCATGACGCTGGTTGCTCATGACATCGAGATGGTGGTGGAGGTGGCGAGCGGTGGGGACGAGCCTTTTCTCCGTGGTCGGAGGATATGGGGATAGCATCAGTCCTGTTGCGTGCCTCCCTCCGTCTTCGCTCTATAGATCCTATGCGCGATCCTTCGTCACGGGGAGGTTTTGGCCTTCTGCGGCTGTTCAGGGTTGACTGGCACAACTCCGGGTTGGACTCGAGCCTCTGTGAGGCAGCCTTTTCCTGTTGCTTGCATGCCTAGGCGACGAGGTCGTACACCTAAGCAACTGCTTATGGCGACCTGTCCTGCTCCAGGAGGGTCTTGGCGATGGCGATATTGACAGCAGGGGTTGGCATGACTTGCCTCCCCTCGGAATCTATGTAAGGGGTGGCCTTTGTCGACTTAGACCGGTCAAATCCCAAGCCTCGGTGAACGCCGGGATCTTGGACGACATGAGCTGGTACCTTCTTTGCCTTATGCTTCAGCATCAATTGCTTATATTCGGCCTCCATAGCTCTTGCCGCCTTGATGGATTGCTGCGCCTTAGCCATGTCTTCGTCCAGCTTAGCACCTTGCTCCGTGATGCACTTGGCCTCCGCCAAGATTTCCGCATGCTTCTCATCAAGCTCCATAAAGCTCCGGATATGGGCGACTGTGATTGGCTCAACGAGGAGTGCGTCGTAGATTGCTTTGTTGGCGGGGGGGCTAGTGGGTTGCCAGTGCTGACGTTGACAGTGGCACTGGTGGTTGATTTGATTGTCGGGCCGTGTTGGGGGCCATGGTGAGTTCCTACACCGGTGGCTGGCGGGTAACTGTAGGAGGCACGGCCTTGGCCGGAGCCGGGGACTCGGCGGCCTTTTAGCTACTGCTTTTCTGGTGACCGCTGGCGTGGGTGGAGCTCTCTCATGTTCCCGTTCCTGCCCGTCTTCTTCCATCACGCTCCCAATGGCGACTAGGACCTGGAGGGAAGTGTTGGTATTCTCGGCGCGCTCCTCCTTCTCGATCTCCTGCTCAATCTCCCTCATAACAACATCGTATTCCTCCGAGTTAACATCCGAGCCACCAGCATCCATATTGATGTCGGTGTATAGCGCATTGAGGACGGAGTCGGAGTTGGCTTCGGTGTTGGCGATGGCGGATGTTGAGGGTGATGGAGGCGAGCCATTGTTATTGTTACCTCCTACGATTTCGATGGTGATCACCACCTTGGCTTCTTCATTGGCGTCCACGTATTCGTTGACGATGGCAACAATCTCACCCAGGGTGAAAGGGCCCGTGGCCTGCCGCCTTTGGAGGGTATGTCGGAGGAGGGTTCCGGGTGTGAGCCCTTCCACGAAGTGGTACACGAGCTCGTTGGCGCAGTCTCCCTCTAGGGTTTCCCTCACCCTCATCCATCTGGCAAGGTATTCGCAGGGGGATTCTCCATCCCTTTGAATGCATCTGGCCAGATCGAAGATGGTGACGACGCTGACAAAGTGTGACCTGCGCATCTCTAACGCTCGAGGAAGCCAAGTGGATTTGTGGGGTCCTTCCACCTTTATATCCTGCACAGGGGTGGTTTGGGTGGGCCTTGAATTTTCCTGATATGAGCCACCATACTCCAAGGAGAGGTATGGCCCAGATCCTTCCACGAACGTATCCTGCTCATAGGCGGTCCGTGTGGGGCTTGACGATTTTCTGACTTCTTGGTAGCTAGGACCCGAGTCAGTTTCGCCGATGAAGATGTGGATGCCTCTGAAGGGGATGATGGAGCAGCGTGTGGGGTTCGTCTTCGCCCGCACCCAGAACTCATCTGGAGGGACGATCGGGACGTTGCCGGAGAAGAGAACGCGACCGATGGCTACGGTGTCGCTGATTCCCGCGAAGAGATTGGACCTCGCCCGGTGTAGAGCTCGAACTGCCTCTTGCCCCACGGTGGGCACCAATTGTCGTGGTATTGCCGACGAGTACGCCATGGAGGGGTCCTCACAGTGTGTGTGTTTAGATACGTGGGGTAAGGCGGAGAGTTGGCGGGTATGAGGTAACACATCTTACCCAGGTTCAAGTCCCACAAAAGTGGCGGAACTCTACTCCTGCTATAAATCACTATAATGGCAATACGCCGAGTTACTGAGATAGGTCCGATGTGCGAGGTGTTGCGCATTGTTCGCAGCAATCAGAGAAGTTGTGCCCTAAAGGCTCCCGCAGGCCGGCTGATAAAGGTGCCAAGACCTAGGGTTTACAGGGAAAGGTCCTTGCCGGACAAGGTAAAGAATCCTACACCTACACGAACTAGTCTTCCGTGTCTCGTACTCCAAGGATCCGAGTATGTCGGTGACTCCTGCGTAGCCTTCCTTTATCCGACATGGGCCTCCCTTCAGGATCCGTCTAACTAGGTCGCCCAGTAGGCCATAGGCCTTGCTACCAACTATGCGCCACCCGGGTTAGGCGGATTGGTGACATGCTATGAGGATATCCATATAGCATATCCCCAACATGAGGGCAAACATGTGGCTGCATTCTGATTTGTTTGAGAGGAAAGGAGAGCTTGAAACATTTCTTGGCTTGTTTTCACCATATTTGCCAGGTTGACAATATCTGAACTCATTTTGCTCACTTGCTCTTTCATTTATTGTCTCTCCCTAACAGCTTCACTATCCACTGTTTGTGAACTACCAATAATACTTGCTAGTCTATAATCATAAGTTGACTGAGGATATGGCTGTGGCCTTGAATTTACACTCCTTGGTTGCTGCCAGTTATTTCTAGAAGAATTTCCTTTCTAGGACAAATTCGGATGATTTCTCTAGTTTGGATTGTAATTCTATGAATATGGACTATTTTGTGCATAGTTCACTTATGAGACTTGAGATTTATCAACAGAAAGAATTTTGCACTCAGTTGCTAGATGACCTGGATCTCCACAAACTTCACATCTGGAATTACTGCAGTAATTGACTTGTTCATTTACTTGACTCTTGTTGCTTGCAAGGATGCTGGCCATCTGCTTGTTTAGGATTTCCACTTGTGCTACCACAAAATTACTAGAACTTATGTTGTACATTCCTTCCTAAGAATGATTTTCCCTCTCATTTGTCCACGAGAAATTGTGAGATGCCATACTCTCAATAAGCTCAAATGCTTCATCTAGTGTCTTGATAATAATTCATCCACCAGCTGCAGAATCAACATAGGATCTGGTTTATGTCTTTAGTCCTTTATAGAAGGTTTGCATTATTAGCCACTTCTCTTGACCATGGTTTGGGCACATTCTAATCAATCCCTGATATCTCTTCCATGCGTCATAGAGACTCTCTCCTTCAAACTGAGAAAAACCTTATGATTTTATCTTTGAGGTCTCTAGCTTTGATGGGAGGGAATATTTCTCAAAGAAGGCCTATAGAAGGTGTTCCCAAGTATCCCTCAAATAAATGGCAATGAGTGCAGCCACTGCTTTGCTCTATTCTTCAGAGAAAAGCCATTATTCAGAGAAAAGGGAAACAACTTCATCCTTATCTCATCATTAGCTACCACATTACACATCAGGGTATTATAGTACTCCAAGAAGTTTCAGATATGTTCATGAGGATCTTCCATATGTGAACCTCCATATGCATTATTTTACACCATAGTAGTTAGTGCAGGTTTAAGCTTGTAATTATTGGCTTGAATCACTTGTGGGTTCATTTTCGCAATATGGGTATGGTCATTTGGTATCCATAACTCCCTCAGCGACTTTGGATCACCCATCTTCTTAGTAGCTTTGGCTGCTATCTGTTTCAACTCTCTTCTTCTCCTCAGAAGGGTCCTCTCAATCTCTGGATCAAAATCGGCAAGAGGCAATTCTTCACTGCCACTCATCCACTAATTCTTGCAATTTGGTTAAGCCTGGGAACTCTACAATCACACCACAACAAAATTTGTGAGAGGGTTAGTGTCCTCATAAACCGAAGCAACAAGAAACATAAACTTGCACAAGATCAATTGTAGGGAAGCACGATTCAATCTACAATTCTCAAGTTTATGTCTATATTAAATCCCCGGCAACAGCGCCAATTTGATGAAGGCATGATATAGCTTCCATATCGTTCTTTCCACAGGAGTACACACAAAACTATCAAAATATAGCTGAACCAAATAAGATTTTAGTTGGGGAATTCTATTTAATACATGATCCGCGTCTTAGAAACTGGAACAGAACTTGCTAGGATAGGGAAGAGACTAATCCTTGTGACCAAGTTGCTTCTGAGCAACCAAATCACCAAAACAGACCACTCAAAATAAATCACATAGAGATGTAACTTGAAATCAAGGAAGATTTACTCAATTGCATATGCTCAAATTCAAAGGTAAGGCAGAGGTATTACAGGGGATAAAGGAAGAATCATCACATCAGTTCACAGAGCCTACTAGGGTTTTACAACACATCAGGGATGCATACAACTCGGCAAGGAACAAATATGGATCGGGGGATAAGGGAAGAGTCGAATTCTCACTAGCTGCTGGCCGCCTTGTTCATCTGCCGGTCGTCGAGTTCGAGGAGTGGAGAGGAATCTAGATCAAGATCCAGATGGCCCCTAGACCTTCTTCCCCCGTCTCAATCCCTGCTCTCCCTTGTTCCGTGGTGCTCCATTCTTTAGAGAAAAGGGAAACAACTTCATCCTTATCACATCATAATCTACCCCATTACACTTTAGGGTGTTACAGTACTCCAAGAAGTTTCGATATGTTCATGAGGATCTTCCATAGGTGAACCTCCAGATGCATTATGTTACACCATAGTAGTCAGTGCAGGTTTAAGCTCGTAATTATTGGCTTGAATCACTAGTGGGTTCATTTTTGCAAATGGGTCTGGTCATTTGGTATCCATAACCCCCTCAGGGACTTTGGATCACCCATCTTCTTAGTAGCTTCGGCTGCTTTCTGTTTTAGCTCTCTTCTTCTCCTCAGAAGGGTCCTCTCAATCTCTGGATCAAAATCGGCAAGAGGCAATTCTTCACTGCCACTCATCCACTAATTCCTGCAATTTGGTTAAGCCTGGGAACTCTGCAATCACACCACAACAAAATCTGTGACAGGGTTAGTGTCCTCATAAACCGAAGCAACAAGAAACATAAACTTGCACAAGATCAATTGTAGGGAAGCACGATTCAATCTACAATTCTCAAGTTTATGTCTATATTAAATCCCCGGCAACAGCACCAATTTTATGAAGGCATGATATAGCTTCCATATCGTTCTTTCCACATGAATACAAACAAAACTATCAAAATATAGCCGAACCAAATCAAATTCCAGTTGGGGAATTCTATTTAATACATGATCCGTGTCTTATAAACTAGAACAGAACTTGCTTGGATAGGGAAGAGACTAATCCTTGTGACCAAGTTGCTTCTGAGCAACCAAATCACCAAAACAGATCACTCAAAATAAATCACATAGAGATGTAACTAGAGATCAAGGAAGATTTACTCAATTGCATATGCTCAAATCCAAAGGTAAGGCAGAGGTATTATAGGGGATAAAGGAAGAATCATCACATCAGTTCACAGATCCTACTAGGGTTTTACAACACATCAGGGATGCATACAACTCGGCAAGGAACAGAGATAGATTGGGGGATAAGGGAAGAGTCAAATTCTCACTAGCTGTTGGTCACCTTGTTCATCTGCCGGTCACCGAGTTGGAGGAGTGGAGTGGAATCTAGATCGAGATCTAGATGGCCCCTGGACCTTCTTCCCCGTCTCTCTCCCTGCTCTCCCTTCTTCCATGGAATGCGCGCGTTTGTCTCCGCCTCGGTTCACATGCCTTTTCTATTCAAGTCGAGTGACATTCACTTTGCACTTTGCCCCATGTGCTTCATAGCTTGTGACGCAAGATGGTCCTGGATGTTTCCCTCTCTTTTTCACTTCAGCTCCACAAGATGCAATATAGATGATTTAAAGTGCCTTTTCGCACTGATCTGCCAAAAAGAGGTGACTTGTAATATATGTAGAATTGTATCGACATAATGAGATTATGTTTGGAAAGAAATGGTGTAATGGTATTTAGAGAAGTATTTGTGAATGAAAACTATGCCGAAATGTATGTATGCTGCCCTTTTGTCACTCGGTTTTTTACAATCCTCAAAAAACTTACAACTACGAATTACAGTAGATTATTACAATTCTCAAAAAACTTGACAGTAATTAAATGAAGCATAAAAGTTGCATCAGAGTCTAGCACAACTGAGGAAACACCATAATTGGTGTTACATAAAAGGTCTCTATGGATCTTTCATAGAGAGACACGTAACAACAGGCTTCCCATGAGAGTTGCAGAGGAGATCACTAAGTACATTATGTGTCAAAGTTTGCCTGTTTTTAAATTTATATAAGTATTTGCGTGCTATGGTGATTAATGAATCTTCTTTGTTGGCTTCTTGATCAACAATATCAAGGGCATCTTGGAGGGCATCCCTAAATAATCTTTCAGCTGGAATAAGAGGATCAGTCGAAGCGGTGTGCCATGTGTTGTGGTGGTGTCACGGCAGATGCCATGGGTAGGATAAAGATGGAGCCAATATGCACTAGTGGTATCCGGGGAGGGATAGTGTAGTGAATCCACACACGAAGAACACAAGAACTCAACACACGAAGTACCCAGGTTTGAGGCTCTCCTATGGAGATAAAACCCCTACTCCTGCTCTAGATCTTATATTATGATCTTTGGACTAATACAAGTGCTCCTTAAGCTATTTCGAGGAGAGGAAGGAGACGAAGTGCTCCTACTGTCTACTCTCTCTAGGGTTTTTCCTTAGCCAAAATGGACCGACCCCCTCCTTGGAGGCCCTGACTCACCTTATAAAGGGGTGGACAGGTTACAACTAGGGCTTACGTGGCCTAGAAATTCTACAAGGATGCTTGTCCCGAAATAGTAGTTCGTCGCCCTCCTTTCCTCTGTCGCCAGGCTCTGCACGAAAATGGCTTAGAGTCCATGCAATCTAACAGTTGGGGTTAGACACTGTCATGTCCGTGACCATCTATTATACCTCTGCTCCACTCTCCCTTGTCGGTAGCACTTGTCTCCCCCTAGATTCCCTTGAGAGAGAGAAAATCGCTAACCTTGGGCTGGCTCTCTCCTTCTTGAGCAAGCCAACCCATGACTCAACCCTAGTCTAGATAACTCGGCCAAGGCAGTACCTACACAGATGAAACAACCTAAACCTCGTGCGAACATACCATATATGTTGGTCGAGTCTCGCTGGTGTTGTCCGGCTTATGGTAACTCGGTCGGCCCGCATATACCTCGACCAGCTCATGTTCTGGCCTATTTATGCCTCGGTGGACCTTGTCGTTATACCTCAGCTTGACCCTACCTGGGGTCATCCCCCCAACATTAGTCCCCGAAGCTGGTGCGGTCTTAGCAGCTTTATCTACAAAGGCCACAACAGGTTCAAACTATATGTATCTTTGTCTCTCTCATCGACATATATATATATGTATATATATATATGTCAGCCTATACCGAATTTAACTCGACCGCCCCATTTGCTAACTCGGTACTCACTTTGACATTCCTTGGCTCTGTCTGAGATATATCTCATTGGCCGAATCATATTGTCGCATCCGGGTTATTCCTATTAGATGCCTATCTTTTCATGTACTCCTCCTCGCATCCTACGTGGAAAGCAATAATTGCCCATTTGCCTCATTTTAAGGGTCGTGGCAGCATTTACTGGCACGCTCTGTCAGTTTCTAGTGCGACACGTCCCATCATGGCATCCCCCTCGATAACTGCAGGGGCCATGACTCGCCGTTACTCCTCTATGCCGTGTAGCCGTGCGTGTGGCACGATCTTATGCGCTAGTTAACGCAATATGCGTGTTGGTCGTGTGGCTAGTGGGATAACTGATCCCACTACCCACGATCCTTTGTGTGGTTAAATAGGAGAGCGGGGGAACCCTCAATCACTTTGCCCTGTTCTTGTCTCTTCTTCTTCTTCCTACTTGCGCTGCCGCCGCTGCTCTCTACTCCAGCGACCGCGCCACCCCTTCGCTTTGTACGCCCCTTGCTTCACCGCTGCACCGCTCTCCGCCACCACTATGGGCCGCGCCAATCTGTGCCTCTCTCCCTCGAAGAAAATACCGCATATGAGGGGAGCGATCTAGAAATGGCACCACGGGATGTTGTCATCGTTGATGAAAATGAAGAGGGCGGCATCGTCCTCGACGCGGACCCTGGGATGGCTCCAACGTCACCCAGAGGGAGATTGACTGGCTCGTGCGCACACGCCAGATTCCTCCGGGGTCACCTTCCGCCTCCTCGGCGACGAGCAATTCCCCATCATTGAGGAGGGTGGGTTTGTTGTTTTTGTAGCACACTTCTCTCACGGCTTCGGCCTTCCCATTAGTGATTTTTCCAAAGATTACTTTGATACTTTTGGCCTCGAGCCACACTATCTGCCGGCAAATACCATAACCTCCCTCTTTCCTTTTGTCTCTGGTACCGAGGGATACCTCGGCCTCTGGCCTAGCATCCATATATGGGCCAAATTCTTCCAGATCCAAGCAAACATTGTCCCCAATAAGGACCTCCGCCCAACGAGAAATCTCTCACCCAGTGCGGAGCGACATGTATCTCACCCTGAAAAAGTTCCATCTTTCCCCGGATTACCAGCCTCGAATCATGCAAGAAGTGGGCGAGGACGTTCTTCTATGTGAAGAACAACACAGATACTGACATGATTCAGCTTCCTTCTTTCTCAGTCGGCGTCCCCACTAAGCACAACTAGGACCTTGACCCATATAAGAACAACCCCTAGTCAACTTGGTAGAGACCCAGATCATCAAGCTGATGAAGGCCAGATTATGCGGCGATGACTTGATGGCTACTTTCATGAGTAGCCGAGTTTACCCTCTCTAGCAGCGCAACCACAAGATTTTCCATATGAGTGGTTGCCTTGATCCGAACCGAGTCTCCATGGTCGAGCTATCCAACACTCAGATCCACAATACGGTCGAGTCCATCTTCAAGACGGACATGGACGAGATATGGGAATGGGGCATGGAGCCCTTCTGCCGAGACAGGCCTGTACCCAAAGTAACATTTCCGGAATCAAACTTGCCGAGCTATGCCTTATGTTGGCACATTAGCTTATTCGATCTTTTATGCTTCTTTGTGCAGAAATTCCTTTAGAAAACCATCAAACATACGTCAACCCTACCCTCAAGTGGGGCAAGGATGAGGATACTTTAGATCTGAAGGAGCCGGACTCTGAGGAGTTCATGCCCATCCCGGACCCCAGCTCCGGTCGACCCTCTTGTAAGGCTTCTGCCTTACGGGACTAGCCAGATGATGATGATGAAGATGATGCTGAGATTCTTGCGGTATACGACCCAATTCCCCTCTCATATGCTCTTTCGCCTTATTTTGATCCAGCTAACCTGGCTGGTCAGGTGCACAACGTTCCTCCCATCACCGTGGGAGGCCAAGGTTCGGTGAAGAAGCGTGTTGCAACCTCGGCTCCAGCAGCCAAACCTGTTCGAGGCAGGAAAAGGTATAAGCGGTCGACCAAGAGGCTCCGCGGCAAAAGGTCCCTCCTTCTGTTGACTTGTAAGCTTTCTCTTTCGAGTTATCCTTGTATTTCTTGTTTCTCTCTATATTTCTTCTTTCTCTTTACCTTGTCCGACTCGTATTTTCTTATTCTTCCTCTTGTAGTGCTCCTCTGAATATTCCCCAGATCGGATCCAGTATGGCTTCTCTGATTCCCATGCCGACATCCCCCCACCTCATGACGATATCCGGGGTTCCAGCCCCGTTTGGGGGTAACACCCCTCCCGCACCAGATAATAGTTCGCCTTGGCCGGAGGGTGAACATGTCAGTGAAGGTGGAGGGGGCGCCTCCGAGGATACGGCCATACTGGATCAGCGGGGTGATTCATCCGCCCTAGAGAGGGAAGTAGAAGATCATGGCACCGGTAGTGCCGGCGTTGAACTAGTTTCAACCGAGGTGCTGGTAACCCCCTCACCACCCCAACCTCAAGCTCAAGAACAACCATCATCTGCCTTAGCTTTAGCCTTAGCCCAACAGCAACAACAACCAGCCTTTGCATCTATCTCGTCCGTGCAGCAGCAACCACCACCGGCTTCATCCGAGTCTCCCAAGACTTGGAAACAAGACCCGCCTCGGCGAAGCCCGCAGGCCAAGACCCGGCAAACTTCATAATCTCAGCCTCAGCAAACCTCGGCAATAGAGCCTCGGCCAACTACCTCTCAGCAGCAAGCTAATCCTTCTGTCAAGCAGAAGAAAGGAGGAGATGGCTCCAAGGCGACCAAGAAGAAGGCAAGAGAAGCATCCCCATAACCATCCATTGCAACAATGTTGTAGCAAGGTGCAACTCCATCTACCTCAACCACTGGAAAACAACGCATGCTGCATACAAGCCCAGCTGCTACAATGGCTGCCCAGAAGGCCTCTGCCGGAAAAGGCTTGGTCCTGACTCAGATTCCCAGTGGTGAGAGCCTCGAATCTCTAGCTGAGTATGCCGAGAACTGGAACAATGCTGACTACAGCGATGTTAGCTCCGCCAATCCCCAGATACCTCAGAAGTTCGGCCCAGCACAGATTGGCGACCAAATGTTCATTACTAGTCAAGCTATTGTTGAACCTGGGAAGATGGTGGAGGTAAATATCTCGGCTGCATTTTTATATTTGCAATAGATAACACATACCCATAAGTCCCCAATCCTCTAGGGGAGTAAGATATTACCGAGCCGGATGCTCCACTAGTTTAAAACTTAGTAAGTTAACTTTTGATCTCAGCATATCCGAGGTATTTAGCCGAGTCATTTTAACCTAGCCAAAATTTCCTTTAGGACCAGATATCCAGCCACCTAGATTCGGATCGAGTGTACTCGGTTCAAATCTTGAGTAGAGTCAATATCCAGACACCTAGATTCGGATCGAGTTTACTCGGTTCAAATTGTTAGTAGCATCAAATATCAAGCCACCTAGATTCAGGTCGATTTTACTCGGTTCGAATCTTGAGTAGCATCAAATATCCAACCACCTAGATTCAGATTGAGTTTACTCAGTTCAAATGTTGAGTCGCATCAAATATCTAGCTTTCTCAGTGACTAACAATTGTTTCTTGCAGATCTCGAACAACAGGTTCACTGCCGAGTTTCAGAGACTCCTCTTCTCGCATAGGGCCCTCTCCACTAAGCATAAGAGATTGTTGCTTGAGCTGAAGAAGAAGAGTAAGCTGCTGTTTTATTGCCTCTAGTGCTTTTTGTTCTTTATTTTCCGAGTTAACTCATAACTCGTATTCTGTCAGCCGAGGTGGGGACCCGGAATAAGGAGCTGCAACAGCAGGTGGACGAGCTAAAAGGTATTTTTTTCTCTTGACCCTTATCCTTTGCACCTCTCCCTTCTGGTTTGGCTCATAATGATACCTCGGCTCGGCCGGGTTAAAATCCTTGCAATGTCTCTTTAAGATAGCATATCGATGCCTAAATGATGCTTCATTTTCTCAAACAAGCAGGGCAGCACAAAGCTCAGTTGAAGGAGAAAGACGACAAGATCTCTCAGCTCCGTGTTTAGAATGAATATCTAAAACAACTCCAGAAGATTGAGCTTGACAAGCTGGATTAGGAGTTCACTAAGGAGAAGAGCCAACTCACCGGTCAACTGGAGAAGGACAAAGAACTTCTCCAGGAGGCCGAGGTCAAGTTTGAGTTGGTGAACACTGTGCTCGAGGACCTCCATAAGAAGCAAGATGCTTGGTTGGATGAACTTGGCCGGATTAACGACATCATAGCTCGTGAGTTTCCTTATGCTATCTTTTTTCTTTACTGTCTAGGTCTTTGTTTTTCTCTTATTGTTCTCTCTGACTTGCTCTTTTTGCTTATCCTCTTAGGTGACTTCCCCCTAGTCCAAGGCCCACGCTAATACTGCCATCTGCAAGTTCTGGGAGAAGAAAGCCGAGGCTGGTCCCCTCCCCAAAGAATATGACATCAATGATTCCTTGGTTGGTCTCTTTGCCAGCCTCGGACCCATGAAGGTCTTCGGGGTAGGGATCTTGGACGCTGCCATCCGAGCATTTCATGTGCTCTGGACAGAAGAAACTGCTCCCAAGAAGGTCGCACAGCTGTCCGAGAAATTAATGGATTGCGAGACGCAACTTAACTTGTGGAGGGAATCTGCCGCCCACGCTGGGGCCGACATAGCCCTATCCTTCGTGTTATCCTGGTATGAAGGCATCAATTCAGATGTTCTTCAGAATCTGCACACTGGCTCATGGTGGACAACTGATCTGGACCACATCCAATGCTGCCAAGCTCGAGCCTACCAACTTATCCAGTATGCCAATACACATAGATGGAATGAAGGGCCGACCTTCCACGACAAGGTCGATGATGAATATGTCGAAGAAGATGCGGGCGAGGATGAAGAGAACCCGGATGACCTAGAGGATAACTCGAATGGTGAAGTAGAAGCCGATGTTCCAAGCCCCGAAGCTGCCGTTCCTCCTCCAGCTACTAATGATCAGACCGCTGCTACTCCTTAGGCATAAAAACTTTGAATTTTGTTAATTCCTCGGTATGTCGGGCGCATATGCATAAAGCAGTTGAAGTTATTTTGCTACTGCTATTCTTATATGTCTGATCCTTTTGGGCGAAGTCCCCGACTTAAATTTTCTTCTTTGCTTAATCTTATGATTCGGCTCGCGTCTACCATTTTTCGGCGTTCGACTTACGAGTCTGAGACCAAAAAATCAAATTAACAGTACTTAAAACCATGAGAATTAGCTCAATTCGACATAACAATAAATAAAGTAAATACATGGGTTAGTCGACAAACAAATGTCGGCTCGATTATTTTCCCTCCCTTAGTCATTTTTCATGTATGTAGCATTTGCGAGCTTCTTCTCTTGCTTGTCATGAGGCCAATCTTTTGGACAACATCAATTCGAAGAGTTAGCCTTTGGTGCTGACAAATTACTAACTTGGCCTAAGGGGTATGAAAAATAAGCCACCCAACATATAAAATGTATGTACGAAAAAAGACAATTACTACTAAGGCAGTACCCGAATCACTGCTCGAGGTGCCGAGGTTTCATTAATTAGCTCACTGCCGAAATACAATCCGACATATGAGAGTTTGAGATACATACACTTCAGGTAAGTGTAAAATGGACGAAGAAGTGCTATATTCTATGGCCTTTCCAATTCTTCTCCTGACATGTTCGCCTTATTCTTCTCCTGCGCTTGAGCATCTATGAGATAGTATGCATCATTGTGCAGTGCCTTGCTCACAATAAATGGTCCTTCTCATGGAGGTGATAGCTTATGCATGCCGACAGTGTGTTGCACTAGCCGAAGCACCAAATCCCCTTCAAAAAAGACTCGGGGGTTTACTTTCCGGTTGCGATAGTGTCAGAGATTCTACTGGTACATGGCGGATCTGGACAATGCCAACTCTCTTGCCTCTTCTAGCTGGTCAACATCCTTTTTTAGGGCTTCTTGCACATCGGCCTCTGTGTATTGGGTGACCCTAGGAGAATCATGTACTATGTCTACTAGTAATACAACTTCTGCCCCATACCAGAAAGAATGACCTATTGATAGTTGATCGATTCAGAGTTATCCTAAGGCTCCATAGTACTGCTGAGAGTTCGTCAATCCAACACCCCGCTGATATTTGCAGCGGCTCAATGAGCCAGGGTTTTATCCCAGACAGTACTATCCCATTGGATCTCTCCACTTGCTCGTTCGATGTAGAGTTTGTGACTTATGCAACATCAAGTCTTATTCTTTTATCTTGGCAGAATCGAGCAAATGATCCCTCGGCAAAATTCGTGCCATTATCAGTTATGATGCTATGAGTATACACATATCTCAAGATGATGTCCTTGAGGAATGATATGGAAGGGGGTCCATCACACTTTCTGACTGGCTTGACCTCAATCCACTTTGTAAACTTATCACGCATGACTAGGATATGAGTCATGTTGCCACGAGCCAGCCTAAATGGTCCAACCATGTCCAAACACCATATAGCAAATGGCCAAGTGATAGGTATAGTTTTGAGTTTGGATGATGGCATATGTATCTTGCTTGAATACCTGTGGCACCCATTGCATTTTATCACAAGGTCCTATGCTTCTTGCAAAGCATTGGGCTAGTAAAATCCATGCTGAAATGCCTTGGCGACTAAAGCTCTGGACGAGGCATGATGCCCACAATCGCCCTGATGTATATCTTGGAGGATTTCCTGCCCTTCTGCCGAATCAACGCATTGCTACAAGTCACTTGTGACACTTCTTTTATATAATTCACCATTGATTATGGTGTAGGCTTTTGCCCTTCTCTAGATTTTTTTGGCGAGGATGTCATCACTTGGTAAACTCCCATCTTTCAAAAAATCCAGGATTGGCTGTGCCCAAACTGGTATAGCACAGACCGGTAAAATCACTTCATCAATTTCCATTGGGTCAGCCGACATAACTTCTGCTAGGTTAAGTTGAATAGTCCCTGGGTTCTGTTAGATAGTCCCCGAGGTAATCCCCGGGTGTGTCGAGGTAGTCCCCGGGTTACTCGAGATACTCCCACAATCCATGTCCATTGGGACAACCTTGGCTCCTAGACTGACCGTGATATATATTGACTCGGATTCTGGTGATGGGTTGATAGATGGTTTTCTGAGGTGCTCGAGAGCTATGCCTGGCAGGATAGCTTGCCGAGATGAGTTTCAATAACACGTCGTCTTCATCATTTTCTGCCCGAGGTACATGATGGAACTCACATCCTTCAAAGTACCCACAGATTTTTTGAACATGAATTCTATACATGGCCATATTTGTGTCCAGAGCATCCCAATGACCTGACACTTGCTGTATCACTAAATCCGAATCACTAAAACACTAGATTCGACATATTACAATCTATTTTTCTACTTTCAAGCCATGCACCAGTGCCTCATATTCGGCCACATTGTTTGATGCTCTAAAGTGAATCTGCAGCACATATCTCAACTGGTCTTTTTTGGGCGAGTTAAGGACTACCCGGCACCTAACCCATCTTTTAGTTTTGATCTGTCAAAGTGCATTCTCCAGTAATTCAAATCAGGCAAGGGCGGTTCATACTGCATCTTGGCCCAATCCACAAAAAAGTCGGCCACTTCCCGAGAGTTGATTGCATCTCTCCTATCATATTGTGGTGCATATGGGGCTAACTCAGTTGCCCATTTGGAGATTCGGCCACATGCATCTCTATTACCCATTATCTCGTATATTGGTGCTTCACAAATCACCTTTATGGGGTGTTCTTCAAAGTAATGCTTAAGCTTTTTGGCTGCCATATAGACGCCATATGCCATATTCTGATAATGGGGATAGTTTTGCTTCAAAGAAGAAAGTACTTCACTTAGGTAGTAAACTGGCCTCTGCACCAACTTATCCTCCTCGTCATGCTCCACCACTACTGTGGCACTTACAACTTGGTTGGTTGCTGCTATGTAGAGCAACATAAGCTCTTTGGATAGTGGTGAGGCTAACACAGGTGCAGAGGCTAGCATCTTTTTTAACTCATGAAAAGAATCATTCGCCTACGGTGTCTAGATGAATTTATCCAACTTTTTTATTAGCTGGTGCATAGGCAATGCCTTTTCTCCCAGCCAATAGATGAAATGACTCAGTGACGCTAGGAGACCAGTAAACTACTAGACATCGTTGAGACACTTCGGCAACTCCATACGCTCAATAGCTCGAATTTTAGTCCGATTAGCATTGATACCTCAGCTGGACACGAGGAAACCGTGTAATTTTCTGGCTGGGACACTAAAGGTGCATTTTTTAGGGTTAAGTTTCATATGGAACCAACTTAAGTTCACGAATATTTGCTAGATATCATCTAAGAGAGTATGACTCTCCTTGGTTTTTATTACCACATCATCAACATACACTTGGATGTTTTTGCCAATTTAATCGTGTAAGCACTTGTGCATGCACCTTTGATATGTTGCCCCTTCATTAGGTAAGCCGAATGGCATAGTGCGATAGCAATAAGCCCCATATAGGGTAATGAAGGCAATTTTTATTTGATCAGCTGGGTTTAATGGTATCTGGTGGAAGCCAGAATACGCATCTACAAATGATAGTAGCTCACAACCATCTATTGAGCCAATGACTTGATCTATCCTCAACAAAGGAAATGGATACTTTGGACATGCTTTGTTCAAGTTGGTATAGTCAATCCACATGCTCCATATTACTGCCACGTTTAGGTCGGCCTTTTTCTTTTCCACCAGCACCGGATTACATAGCCAATCCTAATGAAGCACTTCCGTGATAAACCCGACTGCAAGGAGTCGAGCTATCTCATCCCCTGTGATCTTTCTCCTATCCTCGGCATAGCGGCAGAGAGGTTGCTTCCCTGTCCTTGCATCAGGCCTGACATGCAAAGAGTGCTCAGCCAGCTCCTCGGTACACCTTGCAGGTCTTGTGTGGACCAAGCAAAAATGTCTTGATTCTCACGTAGGAAGCTGATGAGCTTGCTTTCCTATTTGTCATTTAGGGCCGCACCAATAGTTACGGTGCGCTCTGGGAACTGATCATCAATTGGATCTTTCTTGGTGTCCTTAGTTGGATGGAATGATACACTCCCATGTGGGTTACTCAGTGCTGGAATATTAAGCTGAGCTGACTGAGCCAATGCGACAGCCTCTTGGATCCTCCTCTTTCTTACATAATGACCAATGACTCAGCCAAGTTTGACCCGGCCGAGGCACACTCCATGGAACGCCTAAAGTCCCCAGTGATGGTGATGGCCCCATTGGGACCTGGCATCTTCATGTCCAGATAACTGACATGGTCACTGGACATAAATTTTGACTATGCTGGCCTGCCAAGCAGTGCATGGTAACAATTGTCTAGATCCACAACCTTGAACAATAAGTTTTCCATTCTGCAGTTATCTCTTGTGCCTAACAATACATCTATCCATACTTTTCCAATTTGCTCACTACACAACCCCGACACAACCCTAGAGCATGTTTTCCAAGATACCCAACTTATGCATTGTGTCCTTGTACAATATGTTGATGCTGCTGCCATTGTCAACTAGTACCTTTGAGAACTTCACATTAATGTTTGGCCCAATAAACGTCGAATCAAGCACTAGAGTATATGACCCTGGACTCGGCATGAGCTTGGGATGATCCTTTATGCTCTAGGTGATCTCCTATCTGACAAATACATATACTTCGGTATTGCTGGCATAACTGCATTGACCTCCATGTGTCGCCTCTACACACTTTTCCTGTCATTTTCCTCAGTGGTAAACGCACAATAGCTCTGATGGTGCTCCCTATACTCATTTCTACCATCATTGACGGGGTTTCTATACGCATTTCTGCCATCATTGCCAGGGTTTCTATACTCCCCTTTGTTCTAGTTATTCTCTTGAAGCACTACATCTCTTCTCTCTTGGTTATCATACCTCGGTGGTGGTGGAGGTAGGACTAACTGCTGTGCGTTCCCCCTATGAGTTGTGGCGGGTGAGGTGTCTGAGGCGGACCCATGTCCCCCAGAGCATGTTGCATCCACAGGCACTGCTGAGTCATGTGATTTGCCAGCTTACTCGGATTGGGAGTATGGAACTTGCATGGCTGATCCAGTATAGACTCATACATATACTTCGGCCTCTCTTGCCATTGCTTTTTCTGCTTGTTGGTCCATGTTTTCTTGCCATCACTTTTCTGTGCCTATTGCTGCCACTATTCTTCTGTCGCTGGCTACTCCTAGCTCCTGCTGATCTTGGTTCATCGCAGCAACATGATTCGAACCATACCGATAGTCCGACCTTTCATCTCTTCTTTTGCCTCGGAAATCATTCTGCCGAGATGACCCGACCCCATCCCTGGAGTAGTACTCCTCATTCGGCTCAGCCGACGAAGCAGGGGTTGGGTCGGAACTCCCAATGCATTTGAATCTACAATATTGATTGTCCCGGCCAACGTAGTTGGCATATCCCTCTGTAGCCTTTGCCACAGTAAAATTGCATGTCTACACCCTTGTGCAAACCAAGCTAATGCCCGTTACTCGATCACACCTTCACGTGAGTTATGCAATGTACACACCACCAAGTCAAAAACTCTCGGTCAGTCTCATTCGGCCTCTGCTTACACATTGCCAAGTACTGTGTCATGTTCGTCCTCTTGTAAGTGTTGGTGAAGTTACTGATGAATATTTCCTCAAAATCCAATCAACAGTTGATACTTCCTGCTTGCAGATTATTTAACCAGACCCTTGCTGGCCCCTCTAGCATTTGAGGTACATACCTCACCGCCCATCTGAGATTGCCCTATGCAATGTGCATAGCTGTGGAATAGTCAATCAACAAACCTTGTGGTTTGGTGTTACCATCATATGTATTTGTTCCCCTGGCTAGCTGAAAGTTCAGCACGGGTGGTTCTCTCATGATCCGAGGTCCAAAACATGTAGGACCGGAGGACCTTGTCCTTCCAACAGCTCTGACGTATAAATTCTATCCAGCTTCAATCTTGCATCATCCGGCTGCAAGTTCCTATTTCCTAGCCTTGATCCTATTGCACTTCCAATCATATGATGATCTGTCCTGGCAAACTCGGCATTGGCCATAGCCGAGTAACCATCATTGTATCTGTTTTGCCCCCAGATGAGCATATTGTTGTTGCATAGCTGGACCCGCACTTTGCTCTTGCTGAGGAATATACTATTGTTGTTGTTGATAGGGGGATACTTTCCTACTCCTACCGAGTTACGCTGGTCGGCATTACCTAACCTAGTGTTTCCTTGACTCCCATTGTGTTGGTCGGGGTTCCCTTGACCACTGTTGCTTTGGCTAACACTTCCTCGGTCAGCATTCCTCTGTGATGCTTTGCCTTCCCCGTCCACCACCGGGTCATACAGCACCATCTGCTTGTTTCTTCTACTAGAGGTTACCACCTCTTCTCTCCTTGGTCCAGAACTACGTGAAGATGCTACCCCGACTGATCTTGAAGGAGCGCCCCCAGCCGAATGAGCGACACGGGAACCCCCTGGCCTTCCCAGGTTAGTCCGTTGTATCCCCTCATTTTGCTGGTTCGTGATGTGCACTAGCTCTATTACTCTCCCTCGCTGCCTCTCCCGAGCCTCACTGGTCAAACCATCTAACTCGGTTGTTGCTGCATATGCAACCCTGAGGTTCTTTGCCGGGGTGTTGTACCTCAGCAGACCTGCTGACATTGGGTTACCCGAATCTCCTGCCTAGGCACATATTCCTTATCTATTTCACTGATGAGGTTCTTTCCCCTAATCTTTACACCATCCATACGAGTGGGACTAGTGCTAATCTTATTTTCCCTAGCAAACTCACGCGGCCTGATGTTCAACGCCTGCTGAGCCGTTGCTATTTTCTTGAGTCCCTCAAGCACTTTTTGCCGGGTTTCCTCTAGCTCGGCCTATGCCTGAGATGGATCTACTATTTGAGCTAAAGGTGTAGTCAAACTCTATATGGCTTGGTGCAATATGTTCTGTGGCCTCTCCAGCGGAGGAAACGTCGGACGAGTTACCTTGGGAGTTGTTTCCCCATCTCCAGCCGCATATTTTCTCGTGACAGCATCTGGCACGGTCATTATCACCTCGACGCAGCTAGCGGGGCGAGTGATACACAGACCGCGAGCCACTCTAAGAGGAGGTTCTCTCACCATGATTACTCATTGCGTGTGTGCGCAGGAGTCGTCGATCCCGATGTAGATATTGTGCGTGCCAAAGTTGACAAAGAGGCCATTGCACGGCAGTGGGCAGTTGCCGATGCTCCGTGCATTCTCACTGATGAAGTCCAACGAGCCGAAACGCTAAACCAGCCTGGAAACGACGCGCTCTCTAGTGGCGATGAAGTTTCCCGTCCGGATGAACACACCAACTAGTGCCGTTGGTGGCCCCACGGTGGGCGCCAACTGTCGTGGTGGTGTCACGGCAGATGCCATGGGTAGGCTAAAGATGGGGGCAATGTTCACTAGTGGTATCCAGGGAGGGATAGTGCGTTGAATCCGCACACGAAGAACACAAGAACTCAACATGCGAAGTACCCAGGTTCGAGGCTCTCCTATGGAGATAAAACCCCTACTCCTGCTCTAGATCTTATATTATGATCTCTGGACTAATACAAGTGCTCATTGAGTTGTATCGAAGAGAGGAAGGAGATGAAGTGCTCCTGCTCTCTACTCGCTCTAGGGTTTTTCCTTCGCCAATATGGACCGACCCCCTCCTTGGAGAGAATATCATTTTGCGGACCGAAAGTTAGGGTGTCTAGGCAACGCGGTACCCAAGTTCCCTGAAATCATCCGCAATGACTACAGTTGGTGTGCCAAATACTCAGAGGGTCTTTTTCGGCATGAATTCAACTTTATGTTTCAAATCAAAAAATCAGGCTAACGGCCGTCAAGTTGGCCCCCCCTGTTAGTTCTCACCGTTATGTCGCTCCTGTCGCTTCTGTCACTTAGGTGTCAATTAGGCTTGCAGCATTGGCGCCTGCATCCATTACGCGTCTTCTTCTTCCCCGGAGCGACAATCTGTGGGGCGTCGCAGCCATGGCGCGGAGCTGGGACATGGATGAACGTGCTCGGCCCAGCTCTCCTCCCTATAGGCTTCCCTTACACCGGAGCGGCAATCTGTGGTCGCGGCCATGGCGCAGAGCTGGGACGTGACGAAGCTGCTCAGCCCCGCTCTCCTCCCCATCCCGAGTCGGATCTCGCCCTCACCGTGGACCCACCCATGGCACGGTGCAGGGACGAGAATTGGTTCCCGGTGAGATCTATCACCTTGTCGACCATGCTCGGTTATGTTTTCCTCCTCTAGATTCCGAGCTTGCCGTCGCTGTGGTTGCACCCGCACCAATTCTGCCACCTCTGCCAAGGTCTCTGTGGTAGCTCAAGTTCTGGGGCTCTCCAAGTTCTGGTAGATCATTGTGTTTAATTATGAAAGACAAAATATAAATGATTTCTCTCAATTTCTCGCATAGAAAAATGCACACCTAATTTAATATTCTCGCAGGAACTGGCCCCACATGTTGAACCGGCGGCACTGCCACGATCTCCAAGTAACCACGGTGAGTTCTCGAACCGAAAGTTGCAGTTACCACGTTTCTTCTGCAGTCATTCCTCTTCCTTAGTCATTCCTCTGCAGTTTTTTCTGGGCACTTCTTCTTCCTCTGTTCTGGAACCGTCGGTTCATCTTCTTCTTCCTCTCGCAGGCAATTCCTTGCAGGCATTTCCTTTCACCCATTTCCTTGCGGGCATGGACGATGGGAAACTCACAACAGAGACCCACATGGTCCCTGCCCATGGCACCACGACTTTGACAGTGGTGTACACAAATGATGAAGCGACTGTGGAGACAACTCTCGCCAGGTTTGAGCAATTTCTTGAGAAAGAGAAGCACAAGTTTGTGGGGCTAGACTTGGAGTACACCCGTGCAAATAAGCGAAAAATCCTCCACAAGAGATTGCTATCGTGCAAATCGCCATACATGAGGAGGCCCTCGTTTACCACTTCTGCAGGTATGTGAAATTTAAATTTGAGATCACCACTTCTGCATCCCTTGTTCCCTTACATCCCTAGAACCCTCTAAGTGCAGGTGTAAACCAACTGAGATGCATTGTCCGGCTCTGGTCGAGTTCTTGTGTAGGAAAGGGATAACTTTCACTAGCATGGATATCACAAATGACACAATTATGCTTTCTCGTGCGTTGATAAAAATCCCAGAGGGGCACCAGATCGACATCCAAAATCTGTACAAGATCAAATCATACCCAGCGAAGGATGGCAGGGGTGATCTGGCAGCGGAAATCATCGATAAATCCTATGAAAAACTGAAGAAATTGAAGCGACTCGATCACGACTACTAGGAGTGGAAGCCGATGAGCCAGGTGCGCCTCGAGTATGCAGCCAGAGACGCCTACATGGCGTACGAGTTGTACAGTAAGCTCATTACCATGAAAGATGGGATGGTTAAGGCGGGGTTTTTCGTGAGAGAGTTATGCCCTGGTTGCAAGCTATCCCAGGAGAAGAAGCACGAGGAGGACAGAAAGTGGTTTCAGGACGAGCAGGGATCTTGGGACGGTGGCGACATCAAGCGGTTGATGGGGAAGCAAGTCAAGGACGACAACAAGTGGTGGTGATACATTATGTGTTTGAACTAGATTTTAGTTTCTAGTTTATTATGTGTGTGATACATTTAGTTACTTCAATACAAATTTTTGACCAATTTAACTTGTTGATGTATTTCTTGACAATTATAATATAATCGAGCACTAGAAATATTTTGTAGTGTGCATAAGAATGATCAGTAAATATAATTGAACACTAGAAACTTTAAGGCACTCCATATAAAGGAGTAGATTAATATAGAAGGTTCACCAGAGACACCACGGATATATTGTCTTACATGTCACACACATGTAATAATTAACTAGAACAAAATAAAAGCAGGGGCTGCAGTAGGAGGCCGGGACACGGAGACGCCTAGCAGGTGGGTTTATCGGCGAGGCGGCAGCCTAGTCGATGGGATATAGGCCAGTCCTGACATACTCCCGGAGGAATTTGCTGTAGGCTGAGCGCCGTGCCAAGGTAATCGGCCTATGGCTTCTCCCTCCGCCTCTGCCAATGCCCTCCGCGTGCTGGATCATGCTGTTGAGGTCCACGTTGATTGCTCTACCACAGAATGGGCAAAACAGTCCCCCCTATGGTGGAAACAGATTAGCCCACACCATAACCGCCTCAGCACGTAGCGTCTCTTGTTGTCCCTGGATACCTTGCTATCGTCCACTTCATCATCATCCTCCTGTTGATTTTTAAGAACATAACTTAGAACTCATACATATGATTGAATTGTATTACAACTCAAGAATTAACAACACGTTTATGTAAGACAATATATTCGTGGATAGCAAAGATAAAGCATCTCAGCAATAGTTTGATCGGTTCATATATCATTTCATCTCAACACAATGACAAATAATTACATCAGAGTGAATGTAGGATAAATCTAGGGGCCTCATAAGTTTCTTCATGGATGGAGTAGGTGAACCAAGTAACAATTGCACAACCTGTAATGTTGTTGTACATCGCCCTAGGTTCACTAACTCATCCCTGAAAAAATCTGACACCAATGTGTCTGCCTCTCTTTTGGGACAAATTTGAATCATTGGCCATAATAAGAAATTGAAATGTAATCGTACAAAACATTATTCAGGGATATACATAGTCAGGTACAAAAACAAGCCTAAATATTGTATTTATAAATAAAAAACCAAACAATTAATCTTCAGGTGCATGTTAAAAATACTAATAATCAAAACCATTCATATACATATGCATCATACCAATCATTAAAAGATCAGAAACAATTCAAGGATCATATATGTAGTTCCATATGATAATAAATCAAGGGCATCATAATTTGTTTCAGAGATGGAGTTGCAGAACCAAAGTACCAACAGCACAACCTATATTGTTTGTGTGCATTGCTGCGTCAGGTTCACCAACCCATCCCTAAAACATGACATCGTCATACGTGTCTCCCCTTGAACTCTTTTGGGGCAAATTTCAATCATCGTCCTCGGTGACAAACTAAAATGTAATTCTTATACACTATGAATGCATGGAATAGATAATTCGATTATCATAGTTCTATGAATGTAGAATAAAGATTGTGGCCTCATAAGTTTCTTTAGGGATGGATTCAGCGAACCAAGTAACAATTGCACAACCTGTAATGTTGTTGTACATTGCCCTAGGTTCACTAACTCATCCCTGAAAAAATCTGACACCAATGTGTCTGCCTCTCTTTTGGGACAAATTTGAATCATTGGCCACAATAAGAAATTGAAATGTAATCGTACAAAACAATATTCATGGATATACATAGTCAGGTACAAAAACAAGCCTAAATATTGTAATTATAAATAAAAAACCAAACAATTAATCTTCAGGTACATGTTAAAAATACTTATGATCAGAACCATTCATATACATATGCATCATACCAATCAGTAAAAGATCAGAAACAATTCAAGGATTATATATGTAGTTCCATATGATAATAAATCAAGGGCCTCATAATTTGTTTCAGAGATGGAGTTGGAGAACCAAAGTACCAACAACACAACCTATATTGTTTGTGTGCATTGCTGCCTCAGGTACACCAACCCATCCCTAAAACACGACACCACCATACGTGTCTCCCCTTGAACTCTTTTGGGGCAAATTTCAATCATCGGCCTCGATGACAAACTAAATTGTAATTCTTATACACTATGAATGCATGGAATAGATAATTCAAATATCATAGTTCTATGAATGTAGAATAAAGATTACAGCCTCATAAGTTTCTACATAGATGGCATAAGCGAACCAAGTAGCAATTGCACAACTTATATTGATCTTGTACATGGCCCCAGGTTCGCTCACTCATCCTTGAAAAAATCTGACACCAATGTGTCTGCCTATCTTTGGGGCACATTTGAATCATTGGCCACAATAAAAAATTGAAATGTAATCGTACAAAACAATATTCAGGGATATACAGATGCATCATACAACGCATTCATAGTTCAGAAACAATACAAAGATTATATATTTAGGTTCCATATGAGAGAAACATTAGGGCCTCATTTTTTCAGCGATGGAGTCGGAGAACCAAAATACCAACAGCACAACCAATATTGTTTATGTGCATTCCTGCCTCAGGTTCACTAACCATCCCTAAGAAAACGACACCATCAGATGCCCTTGCACTATTTTGGGGCAAAATTGAATCATTGGGCTCAGTAAGGAATAGAAATGTAATGTTATAGGCCTGTTGTGTATCGAAATCAACACTCAACTAGCAAACTCAACTAGATGGCATATGAGCAGATTGGGGTTTTTTGACTAGACGGATTGGGGTTTTGTGACTAGATGGCAGATGCATCAATCAACCGATCGAATCATATATATACTACCATACTTCAAGAGCAAAAGAATATGTACATGATTGAGCAAATCCTATGTATGAACAGTGAAAACTGCGGCTGCGACTAGAGAATCTAGCAATGTAGTACCTCAGACTCCTCATCAGGGACCCCCTCCTCGAACTCATCATTCTCCATGATTGTGTCGAAGATTTCTTGTACGGCGATGGGGTCGTTGATGTAGATCACCGGATTACCTCCGTCTGCCCCCCACGGATCTGCGGCGCACCACGGCGTTATCGGCCACCTGCTTTCGGCGGTAGCTACTACTCGCCGGTGGTGATTACTACCACCTGCTCGTGGCGATAGCTACCTGCTGCTCGGCAGCGGCTACCACCTGCTTTCGTGGCGATGGCTCTGGCTGGACGGATGAGCTCGCACCCTCGGCCTGGCGACAAGCGTTCGTTAGCTGGAGAGCGCCTCACTTTGCTTGGCGGCGAAAGCCATCTGCTGCGCCATCAACTGGCTTCACCTCCGGCTCATCTCCACGTGTACGCTTCATGGTGAACCAAGGGAAGGAGGTAGTGCAAGCGAGGGAGCTTCGGCGCGCGCGGCAGGTGTAGATTGGGGTCTTGGGACTAGACAGACTGGGGGGAAATGACACGAGCTCATGGAAGAAGAAGGTCGAGGGGGGTTATAGACACCTGACCGTTCGTAGTCCTCGAGTGGACACGTGTGGTGGGCGGGGGGCTACCACGATCTCCACCCTTTTTTTCGGTTCCCTTTTTTTTGAAACAGCCACGATCTCCACTTTAGAGCTGCATTGAAAACACGCTCATGGTAGACCTCGATTCCACTGCATGCAAGTGGCGCAGAACTAATTTCTAGCAATGTTATATCTACTCGAGGGGGGCCCTTGGCTCATGGAAGTTACTAGCGGTAGGGCCCAGTTGGAAGTGAGATTGAGAGTGCTGCGTAAAAATGGGATGTCTTATTAAAATCAAGTGGCAATAAATTGCAGCGTCCTGTCGACAACCGTGCACTCGATGACCCCGTTGCCCTATGCATGTGTTGTAGTAGCAGTAGTAGGCTTTTCAGACTTGATTAAACTTGACATGACCGCTCGACGACTTTTTCCATGGACGGCATCGTGTTCCTTCCTATAGAAGTCTCGCGGAGGGAGACGTCCGTGCTGTCTCGCGCTGTACTGTGAAGGGCACGACGTGTGCAACGATCATTGTTGGATCGCACAGAATCAACGGTTGGTGCGCACGATCCGCGTGACAACTGTGACAACCAATCAGGGAGTAGCAGACAGGGTGAGCACAGGTTTGGGCTTCTACGAAAGATAGAGAGAGGAGGGGCAAAACTAAGTAGTACCACATAAAACCAAGGGCAAAACTGAGTAGTATAAAAATGCAAAGTGTCTTGTACAATGAAATACATCATGGAATACATCAAATAATGCCAAGATAGATCCACTAGAGTTCATTGGATGTGTGTTCTTCTCATGAACCACACATGGATCCACCGGTGTCATTGCATGTCTGTTCCTCTAAACAAACCACATAAGGATCCACAAGTGTCATTGCATGTTTGTTCTTTTCATGAACCACACCTAGTGTCATTGCATGTGTGTTCTTCTAAACAAACCACATAAGGATCCACCAGTGTCATTGCATGTCTGTTATTTTCATGAACCACACCTGCTGTCATTGCATGTCTGTTCTTTTCATGAACCACAGCTAGAGTCATTGCATGTCTGTTACTTCCATAAACCACACATGGATCCACCGGTGTCATTGCATGTCTGTTCTTTTCATGAACCACACCCAGTGTCATTGCATGTCAGTTCTTTTCATGAACCACACCTAGTGTCATTGCATGTCAGTTCTTTTCATGAACCACATAAGGATCCACCAGTGTCATTACATGTCTATTCTTCTCACAAACCACATAAGGATCCACCAGTGTCATTGCATGTCTGTTCTTTTCATGAACCACACCCAGTGTCACTGCATGTGTGTTCCTCTAGACAAACCACATAAGGATCCACCGGTGTCATTGCATGTCTGTTCTTTTCATGAACCACACCCAGTGTCATTGCATGTCTGTTCTTTTCATGAACCACACCCAGTGTCATTGCATGTCAGTTCTTTTCCTGAACCACATAAGGATCCACCAGTGTCATTGCATGTCTGTTCTTCTCACAAACCAAATAATGATCCACTAGTGTCATTGCATGTCTGTTCTTTTCATGAACCACACCCAGTGTTATTGCATGTGTGTTCCTCTAGACAAACCACATAAGGATCCACCGGTGTCACTTCATGTTTGTTCTTTTCATGAACCACACATGGATCCACCGGTGTGTAACATCCCAAAACTTTAATCCAAGGGTATTAAGATCCAAATCATCAAAATTAGGGTTAACAAAAACTTTTCCAATTAAAATTATTAAAGCATTCATATGTATGTGCATTTAAAATGGGAGTTGTTTGAATTGCCATGATTAAGTGATCCATTGCTTGTAAAATGATTCTTAGGTGAAATAAACATCATCTAGATCATCCCCAAACAAATCCCAAAGAAAAACATATCAAAATGAATAAAAGATGAGAATGGTCATTTGTGCCATTTTAATCAGCATGCCAACTTTGGCTATTCCTAGTACTCAAAACCTAACAGAAACAATTATGGATCTTTGCACCCCTTGATAGTACACATAATGTTGTACCAAGGCCCACTTTGTGATCTGCAAAAAACATTCAAACACTAAATTTAATTGGCATTTGAAAATTGAATCTTTATCATATGGGAAGATCCCACTATTTCAAAAACCACTCAAAAAAGCTCAATTTTCAAAACCCAAGCACCCACAGAGTCTCAAGCTTAACACTAGCACACCCACCAAAAATCTTTTCAAAATTCCAAACTAAGTTTCTTGCGGCCATTTCATCAAACACATGGCATGCAGGTTTTACACCTAATATCTAGCTTACTGTTTTGAACAGGGTTTTGCATCCAATTCTCCTCAAAACACTCCCTATGTCTCCAAATGATCTAACCATGCCATTATCACCCCCTCCCCTATCCCCTAGTGGCCATTCCATGCCATGCCGAGCACATGCTGGCCGGCCAACCATGCCACAACCGCAGCAGACCATCTCGCCCCCTCTCACCATGTCTACGAGCTAGCCCTCACCTCACCACCACTCTTTGTCCCCTCCCCAAGCCAGGCCAGAGCATGGACCACCGCCAAACCATGGCCGCCCAATGCATTGCATGCCATGCAGAACAGCCTGGCAGCGCCGCATGCACCACATGCATGCACAAGCCGCCCCTCGACGTAGCCCGCGTCCACCGCTTTGCCAAGACCCAGGGAGCACACCGGACATGCCCGTTTGCCGCCCAACGTACCACAGCCACCGCTCGCCGTGGACACCGCCGTCTCTGCCGCTCAGAGTGCCAGCACCGCCCGACCGCATACCACTGCCCCTAGGCCCGCATTCACTTCGTAGAGCACCACCAGGAGACCGGCGTTCGCCCCCTACCTCGAGCCACGCCGCTAGCATGCTGTGCAGCCCTCACCGGAGTCGCTGCCCATCCTTCTCGGTCGCATCGTCGTCCTATAAATAGAGGCCTTCCCCAGGCATTCTCTGCACACCACTCACCTCCCCTCACCTCACTGGACCTTCCCCACTTCTCCCTGGAGCAAGGCGAGCAGCCGTTCGCCGAACAAAAACTTAATTTCCAAACCAAAGTGAGTATTTATGAAAAACTATTTCCCTCTCTTATCCTTGGGAATTCATTCTTTCTCAAAAATTCATGTCCTCAAATTCTTACATTACTACTTAAAAATTGACACACTTGATCACTTCACTAATTTCCTCATCCTTAATTCTTGTAGATGGAGACTCAGCTCAGCAAGTTCTACCAGTTGGGAAACGGATGTCAACTGATCTTCGAGAGGGATCTAGATTCATTGTCGAAGTTATTGGGACGCCCACATCCGGAGTTTCTTGGAGCTCAACTTCCAGGACCCCCAAGAGGAGATTTACAGTGGCTAGTCACCGCTGATCTTAGAGGAAGCATTGAAGCACCAACGTCCGGGAGAATCCAGTTCTCCATGAGAGAGAACAACTGGCTAGATGGATTAGCCAGGGCAATGCATGAAGCTCTCACACGTCTATGTGCCCTCAGCGTCAACCAACTCTAGGGAACCCGTTTTGCTCACTATGCAAGACATGACTTCATGGGAATTCCGATGGAGATGCCAAGTCACCCAGAGTTGAGGCGTCAAGTGGAGAATCTTGACTTCTTGCTGCATGATAGACAGCAGGAACTGGACAGTGCCAGGGAGTTAGCCAACCAAAACCGTGCCATTGCCGACCAGAAGCCCAGACTTTCGCACTGCTCGTCTAGGATCGCCAGTCTCTTTGCCGCCAGCGTGCAAATAAGGATCGCACCATCGCCCGTCTTCGCAAGAAGGTGGCCGACCTTGAGAAGACCGTCAAGGAGAAAGAAGCTCAGCTTGCCGCAAAGGAAGAAGAAGAGGAGGGTGAAGACATCCAGGGAGACATGGATTCTTACCACAGCAATGATGATGACTTTCTGGAGGAGGATGTTGTGGACTTCTACACTGATGATGAGGACTCCGACTTCATCGATGATGAGTAGATGCACTAGAACACTGTCGTAGCATGAGATGTATCGATCCCATTGTATCGTAGCTTGCAGAATGGTTCTTCAAACCATCTGTTTTCCTTTGATTGTTGTGGTGTGTGTTGTATCGTGTGCTTGTTTGCATGAATGAAATGAAGTTAGTTGCAAAACCTGAGTGTCAACACCCGGATTTTTATTACCAGATGCCCGTTATGCCGTACCTCACAATCCTAGGATTACCATTTTTGCGAGACATAACGGATTGGATATCACAGTACATCATCCATTACAAACCATACATAAGGTTTTACACAAATAAGGATCTCATGATCCAGTCTTAATACAACAAGCAACGGAAATAAAAGATAGCGTAGCGGTGGGGTCCATCTTGAGGGCACAGGGCAATCTTGTGGCGAGATAGTCCTAGTTATCATAGCCGTCCTACTGACCATCATCTTGATAATCTCCTTCATAGTGTGGCCATGATAATAGCCAGGGAAAAAATCCATGAGTACTCTTTAAGTACTCGCAAACTACCACTAACAAGTAGTATAATTCTGAGTTAAAGTGCTAGAGCTAGGTTTAACTATAAAGTTAAGTTTGAAACCTAAGCTGAGTTCTGAAGCAAAGAAAGATAAAGTAAAGTTCTAGAATCACTTACGTTGGGAAGCTATTATCATAAACACAACCCTGTTGTGGTCAAGTCAAAGTTCATCATTCATTTCAAGTTATTTAGAAAACATCTGACAACGAAACAGTATGGCCATTCCAACTGTCCATAACTACGGATGCGGCTATTCGAATAGTTTGACACTCTGCAGAGGTGGTACACTTTCACCACAAGATTCGATACATCTGTCAGGGGTAACCCTGAATCATCATACTTAGTATGCAGATAATCAAACATAACCTTCCCTTTACACACCCTAGTATAAGCACCTCTCCTATGAGCATGGCCTCCCAAACCCTGACCATCAGTCATCTTGGGCACTCCATAGGTGGACAACATTGAGAGGTAGCCTCAGCTCAAACCTCTCCCGTGAGGGAACTAATACTAATGCATATAAATTTCCAGCTAAGCCTTACCCAATTCAGGTAGTGTGGTTGTACGGTAAATTTGGAATGGTATCGCAGCCGAATCAAACCATCAGTTTTATAAAAGGGTTAAGGCTCATGCCTTATCATTTTCATCATCATAAACCAGCTGTGTTTCTCAACACATGTCAAAACATTTCAATAGAATGACTCATCATTCCAAGGTTTTCACAATTCATTTTCACCACTTGTTCCCATCTAATGTGACTCAAGTTTTTGATCTACTCTAAAATACTAAGTTAAGAGTGTTCACTAAGGTGGAAGGATGGGATCAATCTCATGCCATAGAATGACATATAAAGGTTTCTAAGTAGGTCAAGTTTTATACTTTTTATGCTACCTTTAAAAACAAGTAAAGAACTTTGTGTACTAAGGGGAGTAAAACTTTTAAGTAAGACTTGGGGTACTAATAGTCAAAAGGGTGTGATCAAAGCATGCTTAAGGCATCTTTGCTAAACCATCTAGTTTGCTAGTTTGCTAAGTACTAAACTTGCAAGGGTTAATCTTGGGTATTGCTAGCTTGCTAAGGGTAGCTTGTACTGTTAATGGTGGCTTGCCTTGGTTGGTGCAGTGATTGAAGTTTTCTTCGTCTTCGTCTTGATAGCACTCCTCCTCCTCGTAAGCTTGGTCGGTACTATCTTCTATAACAATACATACGGAGTAGACAATCACCAAACAATACTTAACTAGGCTAGATAGCATTCTAAGACACACAATTGATGATCTATTATCATCACAAGCATCACAAGTTTAATTCAATAGTTTCTTCCTTTTTATTTTAGAAAAGTAATTTCTACTCATTGGAAATTTAACTAAGATTTAATATTCACCACTTAAAATATGGGATCATGTTGACACATGTCATCACCACATACTATAACATGTGGGAATGAGATTTAAAAGGTTGGATCAATATTACTTTTGTTTAAGTTCATTATTTAATGATTTAACTTGGTTGATTTTAACTTGGTTGATTTTATAAAAATGTTGCAAGTTGCAAAAGCTTTTGTCTTCTTATTTTTATTAGGAGAGATCTCTAACTCTAATTGAATTAAATCCAACGGGCTTGGATAGATCATTTCAATACCTTTCAGAAAAAAATAGTTTCATGCAATTTGGATTTATACAACTCTCTGAATTGATTTTTAAACTAGGGCACAGAAACTAGATTCAATCTAAAAAGAAAAATCCAGATTTGAATAGGTGGGCTAGTGTGGGAAAAGAAATGGGCCGGCCCAGTGGCGCTCCACGGCACGGAGCTCAGCTGACAGGGGGGTCCCGCATGTCAGCAGCACTTAAAACGCGAAACGGTACGCGCGCTGTGGGCCATGCAATTAGAATAGGAATCTACGGCTAAGGGTCGTCGTCAACGACGAACAGGTCGCCGGCGAGCTCGAATCCTAGCGGCTCGGTGGGGGTCTACTGGGGGCGTACCAGGGCTCCAGCGGGGTCGGCGAGGCGGGCAAATGACGTGGAAGACGACGGCGAGGCGAGGCGCGGTTGCGGCGGAGCTTGGGGTGGTCGCAATCAACGGCGCCCTTCTCCTCCTGTCGCGGGTGCTCCGACTCCAATTCCAGCGAGGCAGAGCTCGCCTTGCTTCGGCTAGAGGTGGGTGAGGCTCAGAGAGGTGAGGGGAGTGGAATGGTGTGGAGAGAAGAGGCTGGGGAGGGCTCCTTTTATAGGCCCGATGGTGAGACCGAGCGGGATGGGCAGTTGACGGTGGCGACATGGCTACGGAGGGGTAGAGGCATGGCTGGGGATGGAGATTGATGGGCGGTTCCCTGGCGGTGCTCTAGAACTTGAATGCGGCCGTAGGGGCGGTGGCACGCGGTCTGGGCGAGGTGGCGCTCTGAGAGGCAGAGGCGGCGGTGTCCACGTCGAGCGGTGGCTGTGAGGCGTTGGGCGGCCAGCGGGGGTGTCTGGGGTGTTCTCCAGGTCGCGGAGGAGCGGCGGGCGCGGGCTGCTACCAAGGGACGGTCGGTGCGAGCGGGGACCGAGCGCGCTCTAGGGGCGGCACTGGCATGGTGCGGTGGCACTGGGCGCGGTTTGTGCTCGGTGGTCCACTGCTGCTCTGGGCTCGGGCAAGGGACAGGGGGTGGCGGTGAGCTCCTGGCTACCTCCTAGACATGGCAAGGAAAGATGGAATGGCCTGCTGCAGCGGGGCAAGGCTTGGCCGGCGAGGCATGGCTCGGCATGGCATGGCATGGGGACTAGGGACAAGGGAGAGGGGTGTTAGGGGTTTGGTTAGATCAAGAGGGGACAGAGGAGATAAATGAAGATCATTTGGGGGCAAAACACTGTAGTAAACAGTGAGCTAGGATTAGAGTAGAGATTATGCATGCCAAGTGTATGATTAAATGGCCGCATGAAAGAAAGTTTTGAATTTTGGTTTCAAAAATTTTGAGTGATCTCCACTAGTGATAGGTAGTCTCTGGTTGCAAGGGTTTTGAAAGTGGAGCTCAAATAGATGGTTTTTGAAATAGGGGTGATCTATGCATATGCATTAGATTCAATTTTAAACTGTCATTTAAAATAGTTAACAGAATGTTTTTAGCAGATCCTAAGGTGGGCCTTGGTACCTCATTATGTGTACTAGCAAGGGGTGCAAAGATCAAGAATTGTTTCTGTTAAGTTTTGAGTACTAGGAATAGCCAAAGTAGGCATGGGAGTTAAATTTGCCAAAATGACCATTCCTCCTTTTTAATTCTTTTTGATTTGATTTTCTTTAGGAAAAGTTCGGGAATGATGTAGATGATGTTTAAATCACCTAAGAAACATTTTACAACCATTGGATCATTCAATCACGGCAATTCAAACAACTCCTATTTTAAATGCACACATATATGAATGCTTTCATTTTAAATTTGCAAAAGTTTTTGTTAACCCTATTTTTGGATGATTGGATCTTGATAACCTTGGATTAAAGTTTTGGGATGTTACACTGAGTCAAACTCAAAATTTTAGTTTTAAACCAAAACCATGAACCTTAGAACTTTCCCTCTTACCCCTGTATCTATCTCAATCTTCAGATGACTCATGGAAACCAAGGAGGGAGCAGCTCGTCGCAAGACCCAATGCTGCAGATCTTACAGAATCTCATCATAGACAGAGAAGCAAGAAGGGCAGAATGCCAAGCCAACATAGCAAGATTGCAGCAGATCGCCTAGATGGCTCTCAACAACCAGAACCATGGAAACCAGGATCACCATGGGTCCAAACTCAAAAACTTCTAGAATACCAATCCCCCAATCTTCAACCAAGCTGAAAACCCACTAGATGCAGATGACTGGCTGCAGACAATGGAAAACAACTTTGAAGTTGCAGGAGTTGATGTAAACGAGAAAGTTCTCTTCGCCACCCACTATTTGGCGGGAGATGCAAGAGCTTGGTGGACTAGTATCCGCAATATGAACCATGGTCAAGTGATGACATGGGAAGCTTTCAAAACAAAGTTCAGCCGCACCCATGTGCCGCAAGGTCTAGTCACCAAACTAAGAGATGAGTTTCGCGACTTGAAGCAAGGCAGAATGACTGTGGTGGAATACCATGACAGATTCCTGTCGCTTGCAAGATATGCCCCTGATGAGATCAACATAGAGGTGAAGAAGAAGGAGAGATTCCTGAATGGACTACATGATGAGATGTAGACTGTCCTTATCAACATCCGTTTCGAGGATCTCGAAGAGCTAGTCGACTCTGCCATCCAGAAGGAAGGGAAGATTAATTAGGCAAACGACAACCGCAAACGTCGTATGATGCAACAATTAGGATCCAGCAGTCATCAGAAGTACCGTCCCAACCCCTCACCAGGATATGCACCAAGGAACAACCGACTCCCAATGTCTTGCCCAAGCTACCCCAACCATAGCGGAGGAAATGTGATGTCCGGAGGAAACAATCACAACTCCGGAAATGCCAACAATTTCAACCGTGCCCCTCCCAAGAACAACAACAACACTGCACCCAGAACCGGCAGCAATGTTGTGTCTGTCGCAGCAAAGGACAAGTCCCAGATCACTTGTTTCGAGTGTGGAGTGAAGGGTCACTACTCCAATGAGTGTCCCAAGAAGGCTGCTGCCACTGCCAATGTGAATGCCCCAACTCAACAGCAGCGTCGTGTTCAACCAGGGAGAAGGTTTGCCCCAGGAAACCCTCACAACCGCAACGGTCGTCTCTTCCACATGAACGCCAAAGAAGCCCAAGAAGCGCCAGATCTAGTGCTGGGTATGTCTTCTATCAACTCGGTTTTAGAAAGTGTATTGTTTGATTCAGGAGCATCGCATTCATTTGTCACCAAAGAATTTGCATGCGCTAGTAAGATTCACCCAACTAACCTGAAGCATGTCATGATAGTTCAAATCCCCGGATCAACTACAAAAGCTAGAAAATTTTGCAAAGTTGTACCTATCAGAATACATGGGATAGATTTTTATGCCAACCTTATAGTACTTGGAACCAAAGGATTGGAAGTAGTACTAGGTATGGACTGGATGTCAAGGCATAAAGGACTGATAGACTGTGCTAAGAAAGCCATCACCATGACCAGTAGTTCTGGAGTAACAGTAGAGCATATATCTGAAACCTTACCTCACCAATTCAAGTGCAACAAGAGTCTAGCCCTACCCACGATAGACCAAGTAAGAGTAGTCTGTGAATACCCTGACGTATTCCCAGATGAATTGCTAGGTATGCCCCTGGATAGGGATATTGAGTTCATTATCGAGCTAATCCCCAGAACTGGGCCCATAGCCCAGAGACCCTATAGCATGAACCCCTCAGAGTTAGTGGAACTGAAGAAGCAGTTAGATGCCATGTTAGCAACAGGATTGATTTAGCCAAGCGCTTCACCATGGAGATCACTAGTGTTATTCGTCGACCAGAAAGATGGAGGAAACCGTCTGTGTACAGATTACAGAAAGTTGAATGACGTCACCATCAAGAATAAATACCCCTTGCCAAAGATAGAGGATCTATTTGATCAGTTGACTGGAGCCCAGGTATTCTCAGAGATTGATTTTAGGACTGGTTATCACCAACTTAAGATTCGTGCAATGGATATTCCGAAGACCGCCTTTACTACTCGCTATGGTTTAAACGAGTATATGGTTATGTCTTTTGGATTAACCAATGCCCCTGCTTATTTCATGAATCTCATGAATAAGATCTTTATGAATTTCCTAGATAAGTTTGTCGTTGTGTTTATCGACGACATCCTTATCTAGTCCAAGTCAGAAGAAGAGCATGAGCAACATCTGAGAATCATCCTAGAAACCCTGAGAGAACATCGGTTGTATGCCAAGTTCAGCAAGTGTGATTTTGGCTGAAAGAAGTAGGATTCCTAGGACATATTGTGTCTGCCGGAGGAGTCTCTGTTGATCCCGCCAAGATCAGAGATGTCGAAGCATGGGAAGCCCCAACCACTCAAACCCAGGTCCGTGCATTTCTCGGATTAGCGGGATACTACCGCAAGTTCTTCGAAGGATTCTCGAGCATCGCTAGACCCATGACCCAATTGTTGAAGAAGGACAAGAAGTTTGAATGGACTGACAAGTGTGAAGCCAGTTTTCAGGAGCTTAATAAGAGATTGATATCAACCCCAATTTTGATCATGTCAGACATCAAGAAGCCGTTTGATGTATATTGTGATGCATCCAAGATTGGTCTCGAATATGTATTAATGCAAGAAGGCAAAGTCATCACTTATCTATCTCGACAACTAAAGCAGCATGAGCAGAACTATCCGACCCATGATCTTGAGCTAGCAGTCGTGGTTTTAGCATTGAAGACATGGCGTCATTATTTGATAGGTAATCGCTGTGAGATTTACTCGGATCATAAGAGCTTAAAGTATATTTTCACTCAGAAGGACCTGAATATGAGAAAAAGGAGATGTATAGAGTTAATCAAGGATTTTGACATTGACATTCACTATCACCCTGGCAAAGCCAATGTGGTAGCGGATGCTCTTAGCAGATTGTCGTGCAGGCTTAACACCATGATCAAGGAGAAGCAGCCAAGTTTGCATGAGGAGTTGGAGCAGTTCAGAACGGAATTAGTTAGCAAAGGATTCTTAGCTAGCATTGAACTTCAACCCACATTGATTAGCCAAATAAAGGAAGCCCAGAAGGGAAATGAAAGTATTGACAGAATCAAATGTCATATTAGTACAGGAAAGGTACCTGGATTCACTGAAGACGAAGAAGGAGTTCTTTGGTACAAAGGGCATATCTATGTGCCAGCAAATTTGGAGCTGAAGTAAGTTATCATGAAGGAAGCTCATGATACCATTTATTCTATCCACCCCGAAGGAACGAAGATGTATCAAGATTTGAAAGAGCAATTTTGGTGGCACAAGATGAAGAGAGAAATCGGGAGCTACATCGCCAAATGTGACATCTGTCAAAGAGTCAAAGCAGAGCATCAGAGACCTGCATGACTGTTGCAACCATTGCAGATTCCGGAATGGAAATGGGATTCTATCGGAATGGACTTTATCACCGGTTTGCCTACTTCTAGTAGGGGAAATGACTCAATCTGGGTCATAGTTGATAGACTGTCCAAGGTATCCCACTTCATATCTGTCAAGACTACCTACCAGAGTGCGAAGCTAGCAGAACTGTACATTGCTAGGATTGTTAGTCTGCATGGAACCCCCAATACCATAGTATCAGATCGAGGAACCCTGTTTACCTCGAGATTTTGGTAGAAAGTGCAAGAAGGATTAGGCACCAAGTTGAACTTCAGCATCGCGTATCACCCGCAAACAGATGGACAGACTGAGAGAGTCAACCAAATCCTAGAAGATATGTTAAGAGCTTGTGTGTTGGAATACGGATCAAAATGGGAAGAGTGCCTTCCTTTCGCAGAGTTCTCATATAACAACAGTTATCAAGCTAGTTTGCAAATGGCACCATTTGAGTTCCTATACGGAAGAAAGTGTCGTACCCCTTTGAATTGGTCACAAGTAGGAGAGAGTCAGATCTTTGGACACGACATTCTCCGAGAAGCCAAAGAGAAAGTTCACAAAGTCCGTGAGCACCTCAAGACCGCCCAATCCAGACAGAAGAGTTATGCTGACAAGAGAAGGAGAGACCTAACTTTCAATGTCGGAGATTTTGTATATCTCAAGGTTTCACCATTGGAAGGAACCCAACGTTTTAGTCTGAAAGGAAAGTTAGCCCCCAGATATATCAGACCCTTCAAGATTCTTAACTGTCGAGGAGAAGTATCGTATCAACTGGAACCACCTGAAGAGATGTCAGCCATCCACAATGTGTTCCATATCTCGTTACTTCGCAAATGCCTGGAAGTGCCAGAGAAGACTGAAGTTTTCAAGAACATCGATCATAGAGCTGTAGAGATCAACAATGACGTGACATATCGTGAAGTGCCCATCCGTATCTTGGAGGAAGCTTACAGAACCACCAGGACTAGGAGTATCAAGTTTCTCAAGATTCAATGGAGCAACCATACCGAAGAAGAAGCCACTTGGGAGCGAGAAGATTACATTAGGACAAAATTCCCAGATCTCTTTAGTTCCTAGTTTTTTTTGTAAATCTCGGGACGAGATTTTGTTTAAGGGGGGAATGTTTGTAACATCCCAAAACTTTAATCCAAGGGTATTAAGATCCAAATCATCAAAATTAGGGTTAACAAAAACTTTTCCAATTAAAATTATTAAAGCATTCATATGTGTGTGCATTTAAAATAGGAGTTGTTTGAATTGCCATGATTAAGTGATCCATTGCTTGTAAAATGATTCTTAGGTGAAATAAACATCATCTAGATCATCCCCAAACAAATCCCAAAGAAAAACATATCAAAATGAATAAAAGATGAGAATGGTCATTTGTGCCATTTTAATCAGCATGCCTACTTTGGCTATTCCTAGTACTCAAAACCTAACATAAACAATTATGGATCTTTGCACCCCTTGATAGTACACATAATTTTTTTACCAAGGATCACTTTGTGATCTACCAAAAACATTCAAACACTAAATTTAATTGGCATTTGAAAATTGAATCTTTATCATATGGGAAGATCCCACTATTTCAAAAACCACTCAAACAAGATCAATTTTCAAAACCCAAGCACCCACAGAGTCTCAAGCTTAACACTAGCACACCCACCAAAAATCTTTTCAAAATTCCAAACTAAGTTTCTTGCGGCCATTTCATCAAACACATGGCATGCAGGTTTTACACCTAATATCTAGCTTGCTGTTCTGAACAGGAGTTTGCACCCAATTCTCCTCAAAACACTCCCTCTGTCTCCAAATGATCTAACCATTCCATTATCACCCCTCCCTATCCTCTAGTGGCCATGCCATGCCATGCCGAGCAAATGCTGGCCGGCCGACCATGCCACCACTGTAGCAGACCATCTCGCCCCCTCTCACCATGTCTACGAGCTAGCCCTCGCGTCACCGCCACTCTCTGTCCCCTCCCCAAGCCAGGCCAGAGCATGGACCACCACCAAACCGCCGTTCCCAATGCGACTGCGCCATGCCGAGCACGCGCCAGAGCGCCACGCCTGACACGCGTGCACAAGCCTCCCCTCGACCGCAGCCCGTGTCCACCGCTTCGCCACGACCCAAGGAGCAGGCCGGACATGCCTGTTCGCCTCCCAAGGCACCACAGTCATTGCTCGCCGTGGACACCGCAGTCTCTGTCGCTCAGAGAGCCAGCACCGCCCGACCGCATACCACCGCCCCTAGGCCCGCATTCACTTCGTAGAGCACCACCAGGAGACCAGCGACCGCCCCTACCTCGAGCCATGCTGCTAGCACGCTGTGCAGCCCTCGCCGGAGTCGCCTGCCCATCCTTCTCGGTCGCGTCGTCGTCCTATAAATAGAGGCTTTCCCCAGCCATTCTCTACACACCACTCACCTCCCCTCACCTCACTGGACCTTCCCTACTTCTCCCCTGAGCTGCCTCGACCGTCCCTGAGCTCATCGTCGACCACCAGTCCGTTTGCCCGCCTCACCGTCATTGCTGGAGCCCTGGTACGCCCCCTAAGCACCCCCATTGAGCCGCTAGGGTTAGAGTTCGCCGGTGACAGGCCCGTCGTTGAGGATGATCCCCAGCCGTTGATCCCCGTTCTAATCCAACGACCCACATCGCCCATACCGCTTCGCGCGTTATGAGCCGCTGACCGGTGGACCCCCCTATCAGCTGAGCCCATCGCCACGTAGTGTCACCGGGCCGGCCCGTTAGCGTTCCCGCGCAACCCAGTTAGTTTGAATTAGGATTTTTCTATTTTAGTTAAACCTAGTTCTGTCCCTTAGTTGAAAATTCAATTCAGAGAGATTTACAAATCCAAATGGAGTGATTCCAATTTTGTTAGAAAGCTACTGAAAATATCTACCCAAGCCCGTTGGATTCAATTCAATTAGAGTTAGAGATCTCTCCTAGTAAAAATAACAAGACAGAAGCATTTGCACCTTGCAACATTTTTATAAAATCAACCATGATAGATCTTGAGTTGATTTCAACTCTCAAAAATCACATTTAACCATACCTATCTGAATATGTAATAATATTAAGGTTTACATGCAGTGACTTTGGACTAGTACCAAAATAATGCTATATAGGCATTTCTAGTCACTTTAAATCATTAAATAATGAACTTAAACCAAAGTAATTATGAACCAACCCTTAAATTACATTCCCACATGTTAAGATATGTGGTTATGACATGTGTCCATGTGATCCCATATTTTAAGTGGTGAATATTAAATCTTAGTTAATTTTCAATGAGTAGAAATTACTTTTCTTAAATAAAAAGAATGAAACTAGTTAATAAAACTTGTGATGCTTGTGATGATAATAGATCATCAAATGTATGCCTTAGAGTGCTAATTAGACTAGTTAAGTATTGTTTGGTGATTGTGTATACCGTATGTATTTATAGAAGATAGTACCGACCAAGCTTACGAGGAGGAGTTCTACCAAGAGGAGGAAGATAACTTCAACCACTGCACCAACCAAGGCAAGCTACTATTAGCAAGCTAGGATTAAACTAGATGGTTTAGAAAAGATGCTTTAGGCATGCTTTGGTTAAACTACTTTGACTATTCTTTACCCCAAGTACTAATTTCAAGATTTACTTCCTTTACTTTACACAAAGTCCCTTACTTGTTTTGAAGGTAGCATAAAGAGTATAAATCTTGACCTATTTTAGATAACTTTAGATGTCATTCTATGGCATGAGATTGATCCCATCTTTCCACCTTAGTGAACACTCTTAACTTAGTAGTTTAGAGTAGATAAAAACTTGAGTCACTTTAGATGGGAACACTTGGTGAAAATGAATTATGAAAACCTTGGAATGATGAGTCATTCTATTGAGATGTTTTGACATGTGTTGAGAAACAAAAATGGTTTATGATGATGGAAATATTGAGGCATGAGCCTTAGCCCTTTTATAAAACTGATGGTTGGATTCGGATGCGATACCATTCCAAATTTACCATACAACCACAATACCTGAATTGGGTAAGGCTTAGCCGGAAGTTTATATGCATTAGTATTAGTTCCCTCGCGGGAGAGGTTTGAGCTGAGGCTACCTCTCAATGTTGTCCACTTATGCAGTGCCTAAGATGACAGATGGTCATGGTTGGGAGGTCATGCTCATAGGAGAGGTGCTTATACTAGGGTGTGTAAAGGAAATGTTATGTTTGATTATCTGCATACTAAGTATGATGATTCAGGGTTATCCCTGGCAGATGTATCGAATCTTGTGGTGAAAGTGTACCACCTCTGTAGAGTGTCAAACTATTCGAATAGCCGCGTCCGCGGTTATGGACAGTTGGAATGGCCATACTGTTTCTTTGTCAGATGTTTTCAAAATAACTTATGAAAGGAATAATGAATCTTGACTTGACCACAACAAGGTTGTGTTTATGACAATAGCTTCCCAACTTAAGTGATTCTAGAACTTTATTATATCTTTCTTTGCTTCAGAACTCAGCTTAGGTTTCAAACTTAACTTTATAGTTAAACTTAGAGATAACACTTTAACTTAGAACTATACTACTTGTTAGTGGTAGTTTGCGAGTACTTAAAGAGTACTCATGGCTTTTGTCCCTGGCTATTGTCATGGACAGACTATGAAGGAGACTACCAAGATGATGGTCAGCAGGACAGCTATGATAACTAGGACTATCTGCCTTTGTTAGCATTGCCTATGCCCCTGAAGATGGACCCCACCGCTACACTTATCTTTTATTTCCGCTGCTAGGGGTTGTATTAAGACTGGATCATGAGATCCTTATTTGTGTAAGACCTTATGTATGGTTTGTAATGGATGATGTACTGTGATATCCAATCCGTTATGTCTCACAAAAATGGTAATCCTGGGATTGCGAGGTATGGCATAACGGGCATCTGGATTAAAAATCCGGGTGTTGACACGGTGTCATTGCATGTCTGATCTTTTCATGAACCACACCCAGTGTCATTGCATGTCAGTTCTTTTCATGAACCACACCCAGTGTCATTGCATGTCAGTTCTTTTCATGAACCACATAAGGATCCACTAGTGTCATTGCATGTCTGTTCTTCTCACAAACCACATAAGGATCCACTGGTGTCATTGTGAAGGGAATATGCCCGACAGGCAATAATAAAGTGGTTATTATCTTATTCCATGTTTATGATAAATGTTTATTTTACATGCTAGAATTGTATTGATCGGAAACATCAATACATGTGTGTTTAATAAACAAAAAGGGTTCCTAGTTATGCCTCTCTTATAGACTAGCTTGTTGATTAACAAGATGATCAAGGTTTCCTGATCATGGACATTGGATGTTGTTAATAACAAGGTCACACCATTGGTGGAATGATGTGATGAACATTCATCCGAAGTATAGCATTACGATCAAAGTCATTATGTTTATATTGCTATAACATCATACGAAGTAATCTTTATCATTAGACCATGAGATCATGTTAATTGCTAACACCGGAAGAGTATCTTGATAACATCAAACGTCACACCGTAACAGGGTGACTATAAAGGTGGGTTCAGTGCTACGAAGGTGTTATGTTGAGGCTCATGGATCAAGAGTGGGATTTGTCCATCCCGATGACGGATAGATATACTCTGGGCCCTCTCGGTGATATCACATTGAAACAGCTTGCAAGAAAGTGATGTGATCACTAGAATGTTATATCATGGGAACAAGAAAAGAGTGCATGTCGGTAACGAGATCAAACTAGGTATGGAGATAACGATGATCGAATCTCGTACATGTAATATATCGCGAGACAAAGGGATTTAGTTACTAGTGTTAAAGGTTCTCACGATCACAGAAGTCATCGTTGAATGTGTAGGAGTCAGTATGGATCTCCAGGTCCATTGGCGATTATTGATCGGAGAGGGGTCTCGATCATGTCTGCATTATTCGCGAACCATAGGGTGACACACTTAAGGGATACCGACACCATTTGGAGCAAATATGTTTCAGATAAAGATTTAAGAAAGCGCTGGAATTATTTCAATAGACACCGAAACTATTTCGGGTGAAAATGCTGAAATTGGTTCTGCATGTAATATTGAAATGTTGCAGGGGGTTTTATGTGAATGTTTGTTAATTAAATTAATTAACAAAATTCTGAATAAAAATAATAAAAGAGTTTTATTAAATGAGAGAGCATTAAATTTGGAGAAATTTAATGCATTTAAAGTGGAGACTTTAAAAGAGAATGTGAAGGGGCATTTTAATGTGGAGGGGTTACCACCACATAAATGGAGGAGGTGAAGGGTCACCCCCTCCATGCGACCATGAAGGAGGGCACCCCTCCTCCTATAAAGGCCACCCTCCTCACTTCTCACACCCCTCCTTGTGAAGGATCTCTCTCCCCCTCTAGTATTATTCCCCCATGGTCTCGGATTAGCGAGATACATGTTCCTGGTGGCTTTATCTGGAAAGGAGTTGCTGCTTCCACTGCTTTGCTGCAGCGAGGGACGGAGGTTGTCGGGGTACCGTACGTGAGTGTGATCACGGATGCACCGCTGCTTTGCGGTGCTGGACTTGGTGGTGCTGGAGCTGGATCTCATGGACGTGCTGGAGACGGACCTCCTGGACTTCATCACGATCTTGAGATCGGCAAGTGTACGACTACATCAACCACGAGTTCCTACTCGTTAACAAAACTCGTTGTCTTTGAGGGTAAGTTCTCGTTGGATGTATGTCCACTCGTTGCTTTGTACCTAGTAGATAGATCTTGGCGTGTAGTTCACACCGTAGGAAACTTTTTGTTTTCTATGCTGCGGACCCAACACATTGCATGTATGTTCTTTTCATGAACCACACCCAGTGTCATTGCATGTGTGTTCCTCTAGACAAACCACATAAGGATCCACCGGTGTCACTGCATGTCTGTTCTTATCATGAACCACACATGGATCCACCTGTGTCATTGCATGTCTGTTCTTTTCATAACCACACCTAGTGTCATTGCATGTCAGTTCTTTTCATGAACCACATATGGATCCACCTAGTGTGATTGCATGTTTGTTCTTTTCATGAACCACACCCAGTGTCATTGCATGTGTGTTCTTCTAAACAAACAACAAAAGGATCCACCAGTGTCATTGCATGTCTATTCTTTTCATGAACCACAGCTAGAGTCATTGCATGTTTGTTACTTCCATAAACCACACATGGATCCACCGGTGTCATTGCATGTCTGTTCTTTTCATGAACCACACCCAGTGTCATTGCATGTCCGTTCTTTTCATGAACCACACCCAGTGTCATTGCATGTCAGTTCTTTTCATGAACCACATAAGGATCCACCAGTGTCATTGCATGTACATTCTTCTCACAAACCACATAAGGATCCACCTGTGTTGTATATACATTCTTTTATGAACCACACCCGGTGTCATTGCATGTGTGTTCCTCTAGACAGACCACATAAGGATCCACCGGTGTCACTGCATGTTTGTTCTTTTCATGAACCACATAAGGATCCACCAGTGTCATTGGATGTGTGTTCTTCTCATGAACCACACATGGATCCATCGGTGTTATTGCAGGTATGTTCCTCTATACAAACCACATAAGGATCCACCAGTGTCATTGCATGTCTGTTCTTTTCATGAACCACACCTAGTGTCATTCATTGTCTGATCTTGTAAACAAACCACATAAGGATCCACCAGTGTCATTGCGTGTCTGTTCTTTTCATGAACCACACCAGTGTCATTACATGTCTGTTCTTTTCATGAACCACACCTGGTGTCATTGCATGTCTGTTCTTTTCATGAACCACAACTAGAGTCATTGCATGTCTGTTACTTCCATAAACCACACATGGATCCACCGGTGTCATTGCATGTATGTTCTTTTCATGAACCACACCCAGTGTCATTGCATGTTAGTTCTTTTCATGAACCACATAAGGATCCAACAGTGTCATTGTATGTCTATTCTTCTCACAAACCACATAAGGATCCACTAGTGTCATTGCATGTCTGTTCTTTTCATGAACCACACCGGTGTCATTGCATGTGGTCCTCTACACAAACCACATAAGGATCCACCGGTGTCACTGCATGTCTGTTCTTTTCAGGAACCACACATGGATCCACCGGTGTCATTGCATGTCTGTTCTTTTCATGAACTACACCTAGTGTCATTGCATGTCAGTTCTTTTCATGAACCACACCTAGTGTCATTGCATGTCAGTTCTTTTCATGAACCACATAAGGATCCACCAGTGTCATTGCATGTCTGTTCTTCTCACAAACCACATAAGGATCCACTAGTGTCATTGCATGTCTGTTCTTTTCATGAACCACACCCAGTGTCATTGCCTGTGTGTTCCTCTAGACAAACCACATAAGGATCCACCGGTGTCATTGCGTGTCTGTTCTTTTCATGAACCACACCCAGTGTCATTGCATGTCACTTCTTTTCATGAACCACATCAGGATCCACCAGTGTCAATGCATGTATGTTCTTCTCACAAACCACATATGGATCCACCTAGTGTGATTGCATGTCAGTTCTTTTCATGAACCACACCCGGTGTCATTGCATGTGTGTTCCTCTAGACAGACCACATAAGGATCCACCAGTGTCACTACATGTCTGTTCTTTTCATGAACCACATAAGGATCCTCCGGTGTCATTGGATGTGTGTTCTTCTCATGAACCACACATGGATCCACCAGTGTCATTGGATGTCTGTTTCCCTAAACAAACCACATAAGGATCCACCAGTGTCATTGCATGTCTATTCTTTTCATGAACCACAACCAGTGTCATTGCATGTGTGTTCTTCTAAACAAACCACATAAGTCATTGCATTTCTGTTCTTTTCATGAACCACACTCGGTGTCATTGCATGTGTGTTCCTCTAGACAAACCACATAAGGATCCACCGGTGTCATTGCATGTCTGTTCTTTTCATGAACCACATAAGGATCCACCAGTGTCATTGGATGTGTGTTCCTCTCATGAACCACACATGGATCCACCGGTGTCATTGCATGTCTGTCCTCTAAGTAAACCACATAAGGATCCACCAGTGTCATTGCATGTCTGTTCTTTTCATGAACCACACCTAGTGTCATTGCATGTGTGTTCTTCTAAACGAACCACATAAGTCATTGCATGTCTGTTCTTTTCATGAACCACCCCGGTTGCATTGCATGTGTGTTCCTCTAGACAGACCACATAAGGATCCACCGGTTTCACCGCATGTCTGTTCTTTTCATTAACCACATAAGGATCCACCAGTGTTGTTGCATGTCAGTTCTTTTCACGAACCACACATGGATCCACCGGTGTCATTGCATGTTTGTTCCTCTAAACAAACCACATAAGGTTCCACCAGTGTCATTGCATGTCTGTTCTTTTCATGAACCACACCCAGTGTCATTGCATGTGTGTTCTTCTAAACAAACCACATAAGTATCCACCAGTGTCATTGCATGTATGTTCTTTTCATGAACGATAATTAGAGTCATTGCATGTCTGTTACTTCCATAAACACCACATGGATCCACCGGTGTTACTGCATGTCTGTTCTTTTCATAAACCACACTCAGTGTCATTGCAAGTCAGTTCTTTTCATGAACCACACCCAGTGTCATTGCATGTCAGTTCTTTTCATGAACCACATAAGGATCCACCAGTGTCATTGCATGTCTGTTTTTCTCAAAAACCACATAAGGATCCACCAGTGTCATTGCATGTATGTTCTTTTCATGAACCACACCCAGTGTCATTGCATGTGTGTTCCTCTAGACAAACCACATAAGGATCCACCGGTGTCACTGCATGTCTATTCTTTTCATGAACCACACATGGATCCACCGGTGTCATTGCATGCCTGTTCTTCTCATTAACCACACATGGTTCCACAGATGTCATTGCATGTAAGTTCCTCTAAACAAACCACATAAGGATCCACCGGTGTCACTGCATGTCTGTTCTTTTCATGAACCACACCTAGTGTCATTGCATGTGTGTTCTTCTAAACAAACCACATAAGGATTTGCATGTCTGTTCTTTTCATGAACCACACCCGGTGTCATTGCATGCCTGTTCTTCTCATTAACCACACATGGTTCCACCAATGTCATTGCATGTAAGTTCCTCTAAACAAACCACATAAGGATCCACCGGTGTCACTGCATGTTTGTTCTTTTCATGAACCACACCTAGTGTCATTGCATGTGTTTTCTTCTAAACAAACCACATAAGGATTTGCATGTCTGTTCTTTTCATGAACCACACCCAGTGTCATTGCATGTGTGTTCCTCTAGACAAACCACATAAGGATCCACCGGTGTCACTGCATGTCTGTTCTTATCATGAACCACACATGGATCCACCTGTGTCATTGCATGTCTGTTCTTTTCATAACCACACCTAGTGTCATTGCATGTCAGTTCTTTTCATGAACCACATATGGATCCACCTAGTGTGATTGCATGTTTGTTCTTTTCATGAACCACACCCAGTGTCATTGCATGTGTGTTCTTCTAAACAAACAACAAAAGGATCCACCAGTGTCATTGCATGTCTATTCTTTTCATGAACCACAGCTAGAGTCATTGCATGTTTGTTACTTCCATAAACCACACATGGATCCACCGGTGTCATTGCATGTCTGTTCTTTTCATGAACCACACCCAGTGTCATTGCATGTCCGTTCTTTTCATGAACCACACCCAGTGTCATTGCATGTCAGTTCTTTTCATGAACCACATAAGGATCCACCAGTGTCATTGCATGTCTGTTCTTCTCACAAACCACATAAGGATCCACCTGTGTCGTTGTATGTCTGTTCTTTTTATGAACCACACCCGGTGTCATTGCATGTGTGTTCCTCTAGACAGACCACATAAGGATCCACCGGTGTCACTGCATGTTTGTTCTTTTCATGAACCACATAAGGATCCACCAGTGTCATTGGATGTGTGTTCTTCTCATGAACCACACATGGATCCATCGGTGTTATTGCAGGTATGTTCCTCTATACAAACCACATAAGGATCCACCAGTGTCATTGCATGTCTGTTCTTTTCATGAACCACACCTAGTGTCATTCATTGTCTGATCTTGTAAACAAACCACATAAGGATCCACCAGTGTCATTGCGTGTCTGTTCTTTTCATGAACCACACCAGTGTCATTACATGTCTGTTCTTTTCATGAACCACACCTGGTGTCATTGCATGTCTGTTCTTTTCATGAACCACAACTAGAGTCATTGCATGTCTGTTACTTCCATAAACCACACATGGATCCACCGGTGTCATTGCATGTATGTTCTTTTCATGAACCACACCCAGTGTCATTGCATGTTAGTTCTTTTCATGAACCACATAAGGATCCAACAGTGTCATTGTATGTCTATTCTTCTCACAAACCACATAAGGATCCACTAGTGTCATTGCATGTCTGTTCTTTTCATGAACCACACCCAGTGTCATTGCATGTGTGTTCCTCTACACAAACCACATAAGGATCCACCGGTGTCACTGCATGTCTGTTCTTTTCAGGAACCACACATGGATCCACCGGTGTCATTGCATGTCTGTTCTTTTCATGAACTACACCTAGTGTCATTGCATGTCAGTTCTTTTCATGAACCACACCTAGTGTCATTGCATGTCAGTTCTTTTCATGAACCACATAAGGATCCACCAGTGTCATTGCATGTCTGTTCTTCTCACAAACCACATAAGGATCCACTAGTGTCATTGCATGTACATTCTTTTCATGAACCACACCCGGTGTCATTGCATGTGTTCCTCTAGACAAACCACATAAGGATCCACCGGTGTCATTGCGTGTCATTCTTTTCATGAACCACACCAGTGTCATTGCATGTCACTTCTTTTCATGAACCACATCGATCCACCAGTGTCAATGCATGTATGTTCTTCTCACAAACCACATATGGATCCACCTAGTGTGATTGCATGTCATTCTTTTCATGAACCACACCGGTGTCATTGCATGTGTGTTCCTCTAGATGGACCACATAAGGATCCACCGGTGTCACTACATGTCATTCTTTTCATGAACCACATAAGGATCCTCCGTGTCATTGGATGTGTGTTCTTCTCATGAACCACATGGATCCACCAGTGTCATTGGATGTCTGTTTCCCTAAACAAACCACATAAGGATCCACCAGTGTCATTGCATGTCTATTCTTTTCATGAACCACAACTAGTGTCATTGCATGTGTGTTCTTCTAAACAAACCACATAAGTCATTGCATTTCATTCTTTTCATGAACCACACTCGGTGTCATTGCATGTGTGTTCCTCTAGACAAACCACATAAGGATCCACCGGTGTCATTGCATGTCTGTTCTTTTCATGAACCACATAAGGATCCACCAGTGTCATTGGATGTGTGTTCCTCTCATGAACCACACATGGATCCACCGGTGTCATTGCATGTCTGTCCTCTAAGTAAACCACATAAGGATCCACCAGTGTCATTGCATGTCTGTTCTTTTCATGAACCACACCTAGTGTCATTGCATGTGTGTTCTTCTAAACGAACCACATAAGTCATTGCATGTCTGTTCTTTTCATGAACCACCGGTTGCATTGCATGTGTGTTCCTCTGCAGACCACATAAGGATCCACGGTTTCACCGCATGTCTGTTCTTTTCATTAACCACATAAGGATCCACCAGTGTTGTTGCATGTCAGTTCTTTTCACGAACCACACATGGATCCACCGGTGTCATTGCATGTTTGTTCCTCTAAACAAACCACATAAGGTTCCACCAGTGTCATTGCATGTCTGTTCTTTTCATGAACCACACCCAGTGTCATTGCATGTGTGTTCTTCTAAACAAACCACATAAGTATCCACCAGTGTCATTGCATGTATGTTCTTTTCATGAACGATAATTAGAGTCATTGCATGTCTGTTACTTCCATAAACACCACATGGATCCACCGGTGTTACTGCATGTCTGTTCTTTTCATAAACCACACTCAGTGTCATTGCAAGTCAGTTCTTTTCATGAACCACACCCAGTGTCATTGCATGTCAGTTCTTTTCATGAACCACATAAGGATCCACCAGTGTCATTGGATGTTTGTTCTTCTCATGAACCACATAAGGATCCACCGGTGTCATTGCATGTATGTTCTTTTCATGAACCACACCCGGTGTCATTGCATGTGTGTTCCTCTAGACAGACCACATAAGGATCCACCGGTGTCATTGCATGTCTGTTCTTTTCATGAACCACACATGGATCCACCGGTGTCATTGCATGCATGTTCTTCTCATTAACCACACATGGTTCCACATATGTCATTGCATGTAAGTTCCTCTAAACAAACCACAGAAGGATCCACGGTGTCCTTGCATGTCATTCTTTTCATGAACCACACCTAGTGTCATTGCATGTGTGTTCTTCTAAACAAACCACATAAGGATTTGCATGTCTGTTCTTTTCATGAACCACACCCGGTGTCATTGCATGCCTGTTCTTCTCATTAACCACACATGGTTCCACCAATGTCATTGCATGTAAGTTCCTCTAAACAAACCACATAAGGATCCACCGGTGTCACTTCATGTTTGTTCTTTTCATGAACCACACCTAGTGTCATTGCATGTGTTTTCTTCTAAACAAACCACATAAGGATTTGCATGTCTGTTCTTTTCATGAACCACACCCAGTGTCATTGCATGTGTGTTCCTCTAGACAAACCACATAAGGATCCACCGGTGTCACTGCATGTCTGTTCTTTTCATGAACCACACCCAGTGTCATTGCAATTCACTTCTTTTCATGAACCACATCAGGATCCACCAGTGTCAATGCATGTATGTTCTTCTCACAAACCACATATGGATCCACCTAGTGTGATTGCATATTAGTTCTTTTCATGAACCACACGCGGTGTCATTGCATGTGTGTTCCTCTAGACAGACCACATAAGGATCCACCGGTGTCACTGCATGTCTGTTCTTTTCATGAACCACATAAGGATCCACCGGTGTCATTGGATGTGTGTTCTTCTCATGAACCACACATGGATCCACCAGTGTCATTGCATGTCTGTTTCCCTAAACAAACCACATAAGGATCCACCAGTGTCACTGCATGTCTATTCTTTTCATGAACCACAACTAGTGTCATTGCATGTGTGTTCGTCTAAACAAACCACATAAGTCATTGCATGTCTGTTCTTTTCATGAACCACACTCGGTGTCATTGCATGTGTGTTCCTCTAGACAAACCACATAAGGATCCACCGGTGTCACTGCATGTCTGTTCTTTTCATGAACCACATAAGGATCCACCAGTGTCATTAGATGTGTGTTCTTCTCATGAATCACACATGGATCCACCGGTGTCATTGCATGTCTGTTCCTCTAAACAAACCACATAAGGATCCACCAGTGTCATTGCATGTCTGTTCTTTTCATGAACCACACCCAGTGTCATTGCATGTGTGTTCTTCTAAACAAACCTCATAAGTCATTGCATGTCTGTTCTTTTCATGAACCACCCCCGGTTGCATTGCATGTGTGTTCCTCTAGACACACCACATAAGGATCCACCGGTGTCACTACATGTCTGTTCTTTTCATGAACCACATAAGGATCCACCAGTGTTGTTGCATGTCAGTTCTTTTCACGAACCACACATGGATCCACCGGTGTCATTGCATGTTTGTTCCTCTAAACAAACCACATAAGGATCCACCAGTGTCATTGCATGTCTGTTCTTTTCATGAACCACACCCAGTGTAATTGCATGCGTGTTCTTCTAAACAAACCACATAAGTATCCACCAGTGTCATTGCATGTAAGTTTTTTTCATGAACGACAATTAGAGTCATTGCATGTCTGTTACTTCCATAAACCACACATGGATCCACCGGTCTTATTGCATGTCTGTTCTTTTCATGAACCACACCCTGTGTCATTGCATGTGAGTTCTTTTCATTAACCATAGCTAGAGTCATTGCATGTCTATTACTTCCATAAACCACACATGGATCCACCAATGTCATTGCATGTTTGTTATTTTCATGGACCACACCTAGTGTCATTGCATGTCTGTTCTTTTCATGAACCACAACTAGAGTCCACTAGTGTCATTGGATGTGTGTTCCTCCCATGAACCACACATGGATCCACCAGTGTCATTGCATGTGTGTTCTTCTAAACAAACCACATAAGGATCCACCAGTGTCATTGCATGTCTGTTCTTTTCATGAACCACACATAAGGATCCACTAGTGTCATTGCATGTCTATTCTTTTCATGAACCACAGCTAGAGTCATTGCATGTTTTTTACTTCCATAAACCACACATGGATCCACCGGTGTCATTGCATGTCTGTTCTTTTCATGAACCACACCCAGTGTCATTGCATGTCCGTTCTTTTCATGAACCACACCCAGTGTCATTGCATGTCAGTTCTTTTCATGAACCACATAAGGATCCACCAGTGTCATTGCATGTCTGTTCTTCTCACAAACCACATAAGGATCCACCTGTGTCGTTGTATGTCTGTTCTTTTCATGAACCACACCCGGTGTCATTGCATGTGTGTTCCTCTAGACAGACCACATAAGGATCCACCGGTGTCACTGCATGTTTGTTCTTTTCATGAACCACATAAGGATCCACCAGTGTCATTGGATGTGTGTTCTTCTCATGAACCACACATGGATCCATCGGTGTTATTGCAGGTATGTTCCTCTATACAAACCACATAAGGATCCACCAGTGTCATTGCATGTCTGTTCTTTTCATGAACCACACCTAGTGTCATTCATTGTCTGATCTTGTAAACAAACCACATAAGGATCCACCAGTGTCATTGCGTGTCTGTTCTTTTCATGAACCACACCAGTGTCATTACATGTCTGTTCTTTTCATGAACCACACCTGGTGTCATTGCATGTCTGTTCTTTTCATGAACCACAACTAGAGTCATTGCATGTCTGTTACTTCCATAAACCACACATGGATCCACCGGTGTCATTGCATGTATGTTCTTTTCATGAACCACACCCAGTGTCATTGCATGTTAGTTCTTTTCATGAACCACATAAGGATCCAACAGTGTCATTGTATGTCTATTCTTCTCACAAACCACATAAGGATCCACTAGTGTCATTGCATGTCTGTTCTTTTCATGAACCACACCCAGTGTCATTGCATGTGTGTTCCTCTACACAAACCACATAAGGATCCACCGGTGTCACTGCATGTCTGTTCTTTTCAGGAACCACACATGGATCCACCGGTGTCATTGCATGTCTGTTCTTTTCATGAACTACACCTAGTGTCATTGCATGTCAGTTCTTTTCATGAACCACACCTAGTGTCATTGCATGTCAGTTCTTTTCATGAACCACATAAGGATCCACCAGTGTCATTGCATTTCTGTTCTTCTCACAAACCACATAAGGATCCACTAGTGTCATTGCATGTCTGTTCTTTTCATGAACCACACCCAGTGTCATTGCCTGTGTGTTCCTCTAGACAAACCACATAAGGATCCACCGGTGTCATTGCGTGTCTGTTCTTTTCATGAACCACACCCAGTGTCATTGCATGTCACTTCTTTTCATGAACCACATCAGGATCCACCAGTGTCAATGCATGTATGTTCTTCTCACAAACCACATATGGATCCACCTAGTGTGATTGCATGTCAGTTCTTTTCATGAACCACACCCGGTGTCATTGCATGTGTGTTCCTCTAGACAGACCACATAAGGATCCACCAGTGTCACTACATGTCTGTTCTTTTCATGAACCACATAAGGATCCTCCGGTGTCATTGGATGTGTGTTCTTATCAAGAAACCCACTTGGATCCACCAGTGTCATTGGATGTCTGTTTCCCTAAACAAACCACATAAGGATCCACCAGTGTCATTGCATGTCTATTCTTTTCATGAACCACAACCAGTGTCATTGCATGTGTGTTCTTCTAAACAAACCACATAAGTCATTGCATGTCTGTTCTTTTCATGAACCACACTCGGTGTCATTGCATGTGTGTTCCTCTAGACAAACCACATAAGGATCCACCGGTGTCATTGCATGTCTGTTCTTTTCATGAACCACATAAGGATCCACCAGTGTCATTGGATGTGTGTTCCTCTCATGAACCACACATGGATCCACCGGTGTCATTGCATGTCTGTCCTCTAAGTAAACCACATAAGGATCCACCAGTGTCATTGCATGTCTGTTCTTTTCATGAACCACACCTAGTGTCATTGCATGTGTGTTCTTCTAAACAAACCACATAAGTCATTGCATGTACATTCTTTTCATGAACCACCCCGGTTGCATTGCATGTGTGTTCTCTAGGCAGACCACATAAGGATCCACGGTTTCACCGCATGTCATTCTTTTCATTAACCACATAAGGATCCACCAGTGTTGTTGCATGTCAGTTCTTTTCACGAACCACACATGGATCCACCGGTGTCATTGCATGTTTGTTCCTCTAAACAAACCACATAAGGTTCCACCAGTGTCATTGCATGTCTGTTCTTTTCATGAACCACACCCAGTGTCATTGCATGTGTGTTCTTCTAAACAAACCACATAAGTATCCACCAGTGTCATTGCATGTATGTTCTTTTCATGAACGATAATTAGAGTCATTGCATGTACATTACTTCCATAACGCCACATGGATCCACCGGTGTTCTTGCATATGTCATTCTTTTCATAAACCACACTCAGTGTCATTGCAAGTCAGTTCTTTTCATGAACCACACCCAGTGTCATTGCATGTCAGTTCTTTTCATGAACCACATAAGGATCCACCAGTGTCATTGCATGTCTGTTTTTCTCAAAAACCACATAAGGATCCACCAATGTCATTGCATGTATGTTCTTTTCATGAACCACACCCAGTGTCATTGCATGTGTGTTCCTCTAGAAAAACCACATAAGGATCCACCGGTGTCACTGCATGTCTATTCTTTTCATGAACCACACATGGATCCACCGGTGTCATTGCATGCCTGTTCTTCTCATTAACCACACATGGTTCCACAGATGTCATTGCATGTAAGTTCCTCTAAACAAACCACATAAGGATCCACGGTGTCCTTGCATGTACATTCTTTTCATGAACCACACCTAGTGTCATTGCATGTGTGTTCTTCTAAACAAACCACATAAGGATTTGCATGTCTGTTCTTTTCATGAACCACACCCGGTGTCATTGCATGCCTGTTCTTCTTATTAACCACACCTTGTTCCACCAATGTCATTGCATGTAAGTTCCTCTAAACAAACCACATAAGGATCCACCGGTGTCACTGCATGTTTGTTCTTTTCATGAACCACACCTAGTGTCATTGCATGTGTTTTCTTCTAAACAAACCACATAAGGATTTGCATGTCATTCTTTTCATGAACCACACCGGTGTCATTGCATGTAAGTTCCTCTAGACAAACCACATAAGGATCCACCGGTGTCACTGCATGTCTGTTCTTTTCATGAACCACACCCAGTGTCATTGCAATTCACTTCTTTTCATGAACCACATCAGGATCCACCAGTGTCAATGCATGTATGTTCTTCTCACAAACCACATATGGATCCACCTAGTGTGATTGCATATTAGTTCTTTTCATGAACCACACGCGGTGTCATTGCATGTGTGTTCCTCTAGACAGACCACATAAGGATCCACCGGTGTCACTGCATGTCTGTTCTTTTCATGAACCACATAAGGATCCACCGGTGTCATTGGATGTGTGTTCTTCTCATGAACCACACATGGATCCACCAGTGTCATTGCATGTCTGTTTCCCTAAACAAACCACATAAGGATCCACCAGTGTCACTGCATGTCTATTCTTTTCATGAACCACAACTAGTGTCATTGCATGTGTGTTCTTCTAAACAAACCTCATAAGTCATTGCATGTCTGTTCTTTTCATGAACCACCCCCGGTTGCATTGCATGTGTGTTCCTCTAGACACACCACATAAGGATCCACCGGTGTCACTACATGTCTGTTCTTTTCATGAACCACATAAGGATCCACCAGTGTTTTTTGCATGTCAGTTCTTTTCACGAACCACACATGGATCCACCGGTGTCATTGCATGTTTGTTCCTCTAAACAAACCACATAAGGATCCACCAGTGTCATTGCATGTCTGTTCTTTTCATGAACCACACCCAGTGTCATTGCATGTGTGTTCTTCTAAACAAACCACATAAGTATCCACCAGTGTCATTGCATGTAAGTTCTTTTCATGAACGACAATTAGAGTCATTGCATGTCTGTTACTTCCATAAACCACACATGGATCCACCGGTCTTATTGCATGTCTGTTCTTTTCATGAACCACACCCAGTGTCATTGCATGTGAGTTCTTTTCATGAACCACACCCAGTGTCATTGCATGTCAATTCTTTTCATGAACCACATAAGGATCCACCAGTGTCATTGCATGTCTGTTTTTCTCAAAAACCACATACTGATCCACCAGTGTCATTACATGTATGTTCTTTTCATGAACCACACCCAGTGTCATTGCATGTGTGTTCCTCTAGACAAACCACATAAGGATGCACCGGTGTCACTGCATGTATATTCTTTTCATGAACCACACATGGATCCACCAGTGTCATTGCATGTCTGTTCTTCTCATTAACCACACATGGTTCCACCGGTGTCATTGCATGTATATTCCTCTAAACAAACCACATAGGGATCCACCGGTGTCACTTCATGTCTGTTCTTTTCATGAACCACACCTAGTGTCATTGCATGTGTGTTCTTCTAAACAAACCACATAAGGATTTGCATGCCTGTTCTTTTCATGAACCACACCTGGTGTCATGGCATATGTGTTCCTCTAGACAAACCACATAAGGATCCACTGGTGTCACTGCATGTCTGTTCTTTTCATGAACCACATAAGGATCCACATGTGTCATTGGATGTGTGTTCTTCTCATGAACCACACATGGATCCACCAGTGTCATTGCATGTTTGTTCCTCTAATCAAACCACATAAGGATCCACCAGTGTCATTGCATGTCTGTTCTTTTCATGAACCACACCCAGTGTCATTGCATGTGTGTTCTTCTAAACAAACCACATAAGGATCCACCAGTGTCATTGCATGTCTATTCTTTTCTTGAACCACACCCGATGTCATTGCATGTCTATTATTTTCATCAACCACAGTTAGAGTCAATGCATGTCTGTTAGTTCCATATACCACACATGGATCCACCGGTGTCATTGCATGTTTGTTCTTTTCATGAACCACACCCAGTGTCATTGCATGTAAGTTCTTTTCATGAACCACACCGAGTGTCATTGCATGTCAGTTCTTTTCATGAACCACATAAGGATCCACCAGTGTCATTGCATGTCTGTTCTTCTCACAAAAAACTTAAGGATCCACCAGTGTCATTGCATGTCTGTTCTTTTCATGAACCACACCCAGTGTCATTGCATGTGTGTTCCTCTAGACAAACCACATAAGGATCCACCGGTGTCACTGCATGTCTGTTCTTTTCATAAACCACACATGGATCCACCGGTATCATTGCATGTCTGTTCTTTTCATGAACCACACCCAGTGTCATTGCATGGCAGTTCTTTTTATGAACCACATAAGGATCCACTAGTGTCATTGCATGTCTGTTCTTCTCACAAACCACATATGGATCCACCTAGTGTGATTGCATGTCTGTTCTTTTCATGAACCACACCCGGTGTCATTGCATGTGTGTTCCTCTAGACAGACCACATAAGGATCCACCGGTGTCACTGCATGTCTGTTCTTTTCATGAACCACATAAGGATCCACCGGTGTCATTAGATGTGTGTTCTTCTCATGAACCACACATGGATCCACCGGTGTCAATGCATGTACATTCCTCTAAACAAACCACATAAGGATCCACAGTGTCATTGCATATGCATTCTTTTCATGAACCACACCTAGTGTCATTGCATGTGTGTTCTTCTAAACAAACCACATAAGTCATTGCATGTCTGTTCTTTTCATGAACCACACCCGGTTGCATTGCATGTGTGTTCCTCTAGACAGACCACATAAGGATCCACCGGTGTCAGTGCATGTTTGTTCTTTTCATGAACCACATAAGGATCCACCAGTGTCATTGGATGTGTGTTCTTCTCATGAACCACACATGGATCCACCGATGTCATTGCATGTCTATTCCTCTAAACAAACCACATAAAGATCCACCAGTGTTATTGCATGTCTGTTCTTTTCATGAACCACACCTAGTGTCATTGCACGTGTGTTCTTCTAAACAAACGACATCTGGATACACTAGTGTCATTGCATGTCTGTTCTTTTCATTAACCACACCCGATGTCATTGCATTTTTGTTCTTTTCATGAACCACAGCTAGAGTCATTGCATGTCTGTTACTTCCATAAACCACACATGGATCCACCGGTGTCACTGCATGTCTATTCTTTTCATGAACCACACATGGATCCACCGGTGTCATTGCATGTTTGTTATTCTCATTAACCACACATGGTTCCACCGGTGTCATTGCATGTATGTTCCTCTAAACAAACCACATAGGGATCCACCGGTGTCACTTCATGTCTGTTCTTTTCATGAACCACACCTAGTGTCATTGCATGTGTGTTCTTCTAAACAAACCACATAAGGATTTGCATGTCTATTCTTTTCATGAACCACACCCGGTGTCATGGCATGTGAGTTCCTCTAGACAAACCACATAAGGATCCACCGGTGTCACTGCATGTTTGTTCTTTTCATGAACCAACTAAGGATCCACAAGTGTCATTGGATGTGTGTTCTTCTCATGAACCACACATGGATCCACCAGTGTCATTGCATGTTTGTTCCTCTAATCAAACCACATAAGGATCCACCAGTGTCATTGCATGTCTATTATTTTCATGAACCACACCCAGTGTCATTGCATGTGTGTTCTTCTAAACAAACCACATAAGGATCCACCAGTGTCATTGCATGTCTATTCTTTTCATGAACCACACCCGATGTCATTGCATGTCTGTTCTTTTCATGAACCACGGTTAGAGTCATTGCATGTATGTTACTTCCATATACCACACATGGATCCACCGGTGTCATTGCATGTTTGTTCTTTTCATGAACCACACCCAGTGTCATTGCATGTAAGTTCTTTTCATGAACCACACCCAGTGTCATTGCATGTAAGTTCTTTTCATGAACCACATAAGGATCCACCAGTGTCATTGCCTGTCTGTTCTTCTCACAAACCACTTAAGGATCCACCAATGTCATTGCATGTCTGTTCTTTTCATGAACCACACCCAGTGTCATTGCATGTGTGTTCCTCTAGACAAACCACATAAGGATCCACCGGTGTCACTGCATGTCTGTTCTTTTCATAAACCACACATGGATCCACCGGTGTCATTGCATGTGTGTTCTTTTCATGAACCACACCCAGTGTCATTGCATGTCAGTTGTTTTTATGAACCACATAAGGATCCACCAGTGTCATTGCATGTCTGTTCTTCTCACAAACCACATATGGATCCACCTAGTGTGATTGCATGTCTGTTCTTTTCATGAACCACACCCGGTGTCATTGCATGTGTGTTCCTCTAGACAGACCACATAAGGATCCACCGGTGTCACTGCATGTCTGTTCTTTTCATGAACCACATAAGGATCCACCGGTGTCATTAGATGTGTGTTCTTCTCATGAACCACACATGGATCCACCGGTGTCATTGCATGTCTGTTCCTCTAAACAAACCACATAAGGATCCACCAGTGTCATTGCATGTATGTTCTTTTCATGAACCACACCTAGTGTCATTGCATGTGTGTTCTTCTAAACAAACCACATAAGTCATTGCATGTCTATTCTTTTCATGAACCACACCCGGTTGCATTGCATGTGTGTTCCTCTAGACATACCACATAAGGATCCACCGGTGTCAGTGCATGTTTGTTCTTTTCATGAACCACATATGGATCCACCAGTGTCATTGGATGTGTGTTCTTCTCATGAACCACACATGGATCCACCACTGTCATTGCATGTTTGTTCCTCTAGTCAAACCACATAAGGATCCACCAGTGTCATTGCATGTCTGTTCTTTTCATGAACCACACCCAGTGTCATTGCATGTGTGTTCTTCTAAACAAACCACATCTGGATACACTAGTGTCATTGCATGTCTGTTCTTTTCATTAACCACACCCGATGTCATTGCATTTTTGTTCTTTTCATGAACCACAGCTAGAGTCATTGCATGTCTGTTACTTCCATAAACCACACATGGATCCACCGGTGTCAGTGCATGTCTATTCTTTTCATGAACCACACATGGATCCACCGGTGTCATTGCATGTTTGTTCTTCTCATTAACCACACATGGTTCCACCGGTGTCATTGCATGTATGTTCCTCTAAACAAACCACATAGGGATCCACCGGTGTCACTTCATGTCTGTTCTTTTCATGAACCACACCTAGTGTCATTGCATGTGTGTTCTTCTAAACAAACCACATAAGGATTTGCATGTCTGTTCTTTTCATGAACCACACCCGGTGTCATGGCATGTGAGTTCCTCTAGACAAACCACATAAGGATCCACCGGTGTCACTGCATGTCTGTTCTTTTCATGAACCAACTAAGGATCCACAAGTGTCATTGGATGTGTGTTCTTCTCATGAACCACACATGGATCCACCAGTGTCATTGCATGTTTGTTCCTCTAATCAAACCACATAAGGATCCACCAGTGTCATTGCAGGTCTATTCTTTTCATGAACCACACCCAGTGTCATTGCATGTTTGTTCTTCTAAACAAACCACATAAGGATCCACCAGTGTCATTGCATGTCTATTCTTTTCATGAACCACACCCGATGTCATTGCATGTCTGTTCTTTTCATGAACCACAGTTAGAGTCATTGCATGTATGTTACTTCCATATACCACACATGGATCCACCGGTGTCATTGCATGTTTGTTCTTTTCATGAACCACACCCAGTGTCATTGCATGTAAGTTCTTTTCATGAACCACACCCAGTGTCATTGCAAGTCAGTTCTTTTCATGAACCACATAAGGATCCACCAGTGTCATTGCATGTCTGTTCTTATCACAAACCACTTAAGGATCCACCAGTGTCATTGCATGTCTGTTATTTTCATGAACCACACCCAGTGTCATTGCATGTGTGTTCCTCTAGACAAACCACATAAGGATCCACCGGTGTCACTGCATGTCTGTTCTTTTCATAAACCACACATGGATCCACCGGTGTCATTGCATGTCTGTTCTTTTCATGAACCACACCCAGTGTCATTGCATGTCAGTTCTTTTTATGAACCACATAAGGATCCACCAGTGTCATTGCATGTCTGTTTTTCTCAAAAACCACATATGGATCCACCAGTGTGATTGCATGTATGTTGTTTTCATGAACCACACCCGGTGTCATTGCATGTGTGTTCCTCTAGACAAACCACACATGGATCCACCGGTGTCACTGCATGTCTATTCTTTTCATGAACCACACATGGATCCACCGGTGTCATTGTATGTTTGTTCTTCTCATGAACCACACATGGTTCCACCGGTGTCATTGCATGTATGTTCCTCTAAACAAACCACATAGGGATCCACCAGTGTCACTTCATGTATGTTCTTTTCATGAACCACACCTAGTGTCATTGCATGTGTGTTCTTCTAAACAAACCACATAAGTCATTGCATGTCTGTTCTTTTCACGAACCACACCCGGTTGCATTGCATGTGTGTTCCTCTAGACAGACCACATAAGGATCCACCGGTGTCACTGCATGTTTGTTCTTTTCATGAACCACATAAGGATCCACCAGTGTCATTGGATGTGTGTTCTTCTCATGAACCACACATGGATCCACCGATGTCATTGCATGTCTATTCCTCTAAACAAACCACATAAAGATCCACCAGTGTTATTGCATGTCTGTTCTTTTCATGAACCACACCTAGTGTCATTGCACGTGTGTTCTTCTAAACCAACCACATCTGGATACACTAGTGTCATTGCATGTCTGTTCTTTTCATTAACCAGGCCCGATGTCATTGCATTTTTGTTCTTTTCATGAACCACAGCTAGAGTCATTGCATGTCTGTTACTTCCATAAACCACACATGGATCCACCGGTGTCACTGCATGTCTATTCTTTTCATGAACCACACATGGATCCACCGGTGTCATTGCATGTTTGTTCTTCTCATTAACCACACATGGTTCCACCGGTGTCATTGCATGTATGTTCCTCTAAACAAACCACATAGGGATCCACCGGTGTCACTTCATGTCTGTTCTTTTCATGAACCGCACCTAGTGTCATTGCATGTGTGTTCTTCTAAACAAACCACATAAGGATTTGCATGTCTGTTCTTTTCATGAACTACACCCGGTGTCATGGCATGTGAGTTCCTCTAGACAAACCACACATGGATCCACCGGTGTCATTGCATGTCTGTTCTTTTCATGAACCAACTAAGGATCCACAAGTGTCATTGGATGTGTGTTCTTCTCATGAACCACACATGGATCCACCAGTGTCATTGCATGTTTGTTCCTCTAATCAAACCACATAAGGATCCACCAGTGTCATTGCATGTCTATTCTTTTCATGAACCACACCCAGTGTCATTGCATGTGTGTTCTTCTAAACAAACCACATAAGGATCCACCAGTGTCATTGCATGTCTATTCTTTTCATGAACCACACCCGATGTCATTACATGTCTGTTCTTTTCATCAACCACAGTTAGAGTCATTGCATGTATGTTACTTCCATATACCACACATGGATCCACCGGTGTCATTGCATGTTTGTTCTTTTCATGAACCACACCCAGTGTCATTGCATGTAAGTTCTTTTCATGAACCACACCCAGTGTCATTGCATGTCAGTTCTTTTCATGAACCACATAAGAATCCACCAGTGTCATTGCATGTCTGTTCTTCTCACAAACCACTTAAGGATCCACCAGTGTCATTGCATGTCTGTTCTTTTCATGAACCACACCCAGTGTCATTGCATGTGTGTTCCTCTAGACAAACCACATAAGGATCCACCGGTGTCATCATGTATACATTCTTTTCATAAACCACACATGGATCCACCGGTGTCATTGCATGTCTGTTCTTTTCATGAACCACACCCAGTGTCATTGCATGTCAGTTCTTTTTATGAACCACATAAGGATCCACCAGTGTCATTGCATGTCTGTTCTTCTCACAAACCACATATGGATCCACCTAGTGTGATTGCATGTCTGTTCTTTTCATGAACCACACCCGGTGTCATTGCATGTGTGTTCCTCTAGACAGACCACATAAGGATCCACCGGTGTCACTGCATGTATGTTCTTTTCATGAACCACATAAGGATCCACCGGTGTCATTAGATGTGTGTTCTTCTCATGAACCACACATGGCTCTACCGGTGTCATTGCATGTCTGTTCCTCTAAACAAAGCACATAAGGATCCACCAGTATCATTGCATGTCTGTACTTTTCATAAACCACACCCAATGTCATTGCATGTGTGTTCTTCTAAACAAACCACATAAGTCATTGCATGTCTGTTCTTTTCATGAACCACACCCGGTGTCATTGCATGTTTGTTCCTGTAGACAGACCACATAAGGATCCACCAGTGTTAGTGCATGTTTGTTCTTTTCATGAACCACATAAGGATCCACCAGTGTCATTGGATGTGTGTTCTTCTCATGAACCACACATGGATCCACCGATGTCATTGCATGTCTATTCCTCTAAACAAACCACATAAAGATCCACCAGTGTCATTGCATGTCTGTATTTTTCATGAACCACACCTAGTGTCATTGCACATGTGTTCTTCTAAACAAACCACATCTGGATACACTAGTGTCATTGCATGTCTGTTCTTTTCATTAACCACACCCGATGTCATTGCATTTTTGTTCTTTTCATGAACCACATCTAGAGTTATTGCATGTCTGTTACTTCCATAAACCACACATGGATCCACCGGTGTCATGGCATGTCAGTTCTTTTCATGAACCACACCCAGTGTCATTGCATGTCAGTTCTTTTCATGAACCACATAAGGATCCACCAGTGTCATTGCATGTCTGTTCTTCTCACAAACCACATAAGGATCCACCAGTGTCATTGCATGTTTGTTCTTTTCATGAACCACACCTAGTGTCATTGCATGTGTGTTCCTCTAGACAAACCACATAAGGATCCACCGGTATCACTGCATGTCTGTTCTTTTCATGAACCACACATGGATCCACCGGTGTCATTGCATGTCTGTTCTTTTCATGAACCACACCCAGTGTCATTGCATGTAAGTTCTTTTCATGAACCACACCCAGTGTCATTGCATGTAAGTTCGTTTCATGAACCACATAAGGATCCACTAGTGTCATTGCATGTTTGTTCTTCTCACAAACCACATAAGGATCCACTAGTGTCATTGCATGTATGTTCTTTTCATGAACCACACCCAGTGTCATTGCATGTGTGTTCCTCTAGACAAACCACATAAGGATCCACCGGTGTCACTACATGTTTGTTCTTTTCATGAACCACATAAGGATCCACCAGTGTCATTGGATGTGTGTTCTTCTCATGAACCACACATGGATCCACCGATGTCATTGCATGTCTATTCCTCTAAACAAACCACATAAAGATCCACCAGTGTCATTGCATGTCTGTTCTGTTCATGAACCACACCCAGTGTCATTGCACGTGTGTTCTTCTAAACAAACCACATAAGACCACCGGTGTCATTGCATGTCTGATTCTTTTCATGAACCACACCGGTGTCATTGCATGTGTGTTCTTTTCATGAACCATAGTCTGCATTGCATGTCAGTTTCTTAGACCACACCACCAGGTGTCATTGCATGTCAGTTCTTTTCATGAACCACATAAGTATCCACCAGTGTCATTGCATGTTTGTTCTTCTCACAAACCACATAAGGATCCACCAGTGTCATTGCATGTCTTTTCTTTTCATGAACCACACCCAGTGTCATTGCATGTGTGTTTCTCTAGACAATCCACATAAGGATCCACCGGTGTCACTACATGTCTATTTTTTTCATGAACCACACATGGATCCACCGGTGTCATTGCATGTCAGATCTTTTCATGAACCACACCAAGTGTTATTGCATGTTAGTTCTTTTCGTCCATACATAGAGGATCCACCGGTCATTGCATGTCTACTTCTTCTCACAAACCACATAATGGATCTTACTCACATGTTGTATACATTCTTTTCATGAACCACACCTAGTTTCATTGCATGTGTGTTCCTGTAGACAAACCACATAAGGATCCACCGGTGTCACTGCATGTCTGTTTTTTTCATGAACCACACATGGATCCCCCGGTGTCATTGCATGTCTGTTCTTTTCATGAACCACACCCAGTGTCATTGCATGTGTGTTTTCCTCTAGACAAACTACATAAGGATCTACCAGGGTCACTGCATGTCTGTTCTTTTCATAAACTCCACATGGATCCACCGGTGTCATTGCATGTGTGTTCTTTTCATGAACCACACCCAGTGTCATTGCATGTCAGTTCTTTTCATGAACCACATAAGGATCCACCAGTGTCATTGCCTGTCTGTTCTTCTCACATACCACATAAGGATCCACGAGTGTCATTGCATGTATGTTCTTTTGATGAACCAGACCCAGTGTCATTGCATGTGTGTTCCTCTAGACAAACCACATAAGGATCCACCGGTGTCACTGCATGTCTGTTCTTTTCATAAACCACACATGGATCCACCGGTGTCATTGCATGTGTGTTCTTCTCATGAACCACACATGGATCCACCGATGACATTGCAAGTCTATTCCTCTAAACAGACCACATAAATATCCACCAGTGTCATTGCATGTATGTTCTTTTCATGAACCACACCCAGTGTCATTGCACGTGTGTTCTTCTAAAGAAACCACATAAGGATACACTAGTGTCATTGCAGGTCTGTTCTTTTCATGAACCACACCTGGTGTCATTGCATGTCTGTTCTTTTCATGAACCACAGCTAGAGTCATTGCATGTCTGTTACTTCCATAAACCACACATGGATCCACCGGTGTCATGGCATGTCTGATCTTTTCATGAACCACACCCAGTGTCATTGCATGTCAGTTCTTTTCATGAACCACATAAGGATCCACCAGTGTCATTGCATGTCTGTTCTCACAAACCACATATGGATCCACCAGTGTCATTGCATTTTTGTTCTTTTCATGAACCACACCCAGTGTCATTGCATGTGTGTTCCTCTAGAGAAACCACATAAGGATCCACCGGTGTCACTGCATGTCTGTTCTTTTCATGAACCACACATGGATCCACCGATGTCATTGCATGTCTGTTCTTTTCATGAACCACACCCGGTGTCATTGCATGTAAGTTCTTTTCATAATCCACACCCAGTGTCATTGCATGTCAGTTCTTTTCATGAACCACATAAGGATCCACCAGTGTCATTGCATGTCTGTTCTTCTCACAAACCACATAAGGATCCACTAGTGTCATTGCATATATGTTCTTTTCATGAACCACACCCAGTGTCATTGCATGTGTGTTCCTCTAGACAAACCACATAAGGATCAATCGGTGTCACTGCATGTCTGTTCTTTTCATGAACCACATAAGGATCCACCAGTGTCATTGGATGTGTGTTCTTCTCATGAACCACACATGGATCCACCGATGTCATTGCATGTCTATTCCTCTAAAGAAACCACATAAAGATCCACTAGTGTCATTGCATGTCTGTTCTTTTCATGAACCACACCCAGTGTCATTGCACGTGTGTTCTTCTAAACAAACCACATAAGGATACACCAGTGTCATTGCATGTCTGTTCTTTTCATGAACCACACCCGGTGTCATTGGATGTCTGTTCTTTTCATGAACCACAGCTAGAGTCATTGCATGTCTGTTACTTCCATAAACCACACATGGATCCACCGGTGTCATTGCATGTTTGTTCTTTTCATGAACCACACCCAGTGTCATTGCATGTCAGTTCTTTTCATGAACCACACCTAGTGTCATTGCATGTCAGTTCTTTTCATTAACCACATAAGTATCCACCAGTGTCATTGCATGTTTGTTCTTCTCACAAACCACATAAGGATCCACCAGTGTCATTGCATGTCTTTTCTTTTCATGAACCACACCCAGTGTCATTGCATGTGTGTTCCTCTAGACAATCCACATAAGGATCCACCGGTGTCACTACATGTCTGTTTTTTTCATGAACCACACATGGATCCACCGGTGTCATTGCATGTCAGATCTTTTCATGAACCACACCCAGTGTTATTGCATATTAGTTCTTTTCCAGAACCACATAAGGATCCACCAGTGTCATTGCATGTCTGTTCTACTCACAAACCACATACGGATCCACCAGTGTCATTGCATGTCTGTTCTTTTCATGAACCACACCTAGTTTCATTGCATGTGTGTTCCTGTAGACAAACCACATAAGGATCCACCGGTGTCACTGCATGTCTGTTTTTTCATGAACCACACATGGATCCACCGGTGTCATTGCATGTCTGTTCTTTTCATGAACCACACCCAGTGTCATTGCATGTGTGTTCCTCTAGAAAAACCACATAAGGATCTACCGGGGTCACTGCATGTCTGTTCTTTTCATAAACCACTCATGGATCCACCGGTGTCATTGCATGTCTGTTCTTTTCATGAACCACACCCAGTGTCATTGCATGTCAGTTCTTTTCATGAACCACATAAGAATCCACCAGTGTCATTGCATGCCTGTTCTTATCACAAACCACATAAGGATCCACTAGTGTCATTGCATGTATGTTCTTTTCACAAACCACACCCAGTGTCATTGCATGTGTGTTCCTCTAGACAAACCACATAAGGATCCATCGGTGTTAGTGCATGTCTGTTCTTTTCATGAACCACACATGGATCCACCAGTGTCATTTCATGTCTGTTATTTTCATGAACCACACCCAGAGTCATTGCATGTCAGTTCTTTTCATGAACCACATAAGGATCCACCAGTGTCATTGCATGTATGTTCTTCTCACAAACCACATAAGGATCCACCAGTGTCATTGCATGTCGGTTCTTTTCATGAACCACACCCAGTTTCATTGCATGTATGTTCCTCTAGACAAACCACATAAGGATCCACCGGTGTCACTACATGTATGTTCTTTTCATGAACCACACATGGATCCACCGGTGTCATTGCATGTCTGTTCTTTTCATGAACCACATCTAGAGTCCACCAGTGCCATTGGATGCGTGTTCTTCTCATGAACCTCACATGGATCCACCAGTGTCATTGCATGTCTGTTATTTTCATGAATCACAGCTATAGTCATTGAATGTCTGTTACTTCCATAAACCACATATGGATCCACCTAGTTTGATTGCATGTCTGTTCTTTTCACAAACCACACATGGATACACCAGTGTCATTGCATGGGTAGCCGTTAGACCGAGTCTTCTAGAAGGCACGCCCTAACACAGTTGTTCTGCTTGACGATTGTTACATACCGTTCGACTGGGGCGCTTGGATGATTGGGATCGTATCGTGAGGGCGATCCGCGAGTAGGCTGTTTTGTGGCATGATTGGCCACGCTTACTTTGGACAAACTGGCAACACCGGGTGCTCCCCTATTGCGAGTGTCACGTCTCACGAGTTCAGTGGGCCACTGATGCGCTCGACGATTGACGTAGAGCTTGTTGGGAACCCCAAGAGGAAGGTATGAGGAGCACAGCAGCAAGTTTTCCCTCAGTTATGAAACCAAGGTTTAATCGAACCAGTAGGAGCAAGGAAACACCCCAAAGGTGTTACTAGCTGAGCTTTGGCAGGGCGCACTACCGGTGCTAGTAGAAACGTGGAGACCTGCACAACACAACCACAGAACTTTGTCCCCAACTTGCGATGAGGTTGTCAATCTCACCATGTTTTGCGGAAAACAAAGGATTAAACGTATCGAATGGAAAGAAGTAAAAGTTTGAAGAAAGTAAACACAAAGCAGTAAAGGATTGTAGATTGTATGTAAAGACAAAGGACCAGGATCCATAGTTCACTAGAGGTGGCTCTCCTTAAGATAGAAAACATGCTGGGTGAACAAATTACAGCGGGGCAATTGACAAACACCGAGAAAGCAATACATGCATATACTAATCATCTTGACTCCTTTGAGACTTGATTGGCATTACAACATAATACATAGACCGCCATCCAACTGCATCTATGACTAATAATCCACCTTCAGGTTATCATCGAACCCCTCCGATTAAGTTGCAAGCAACAGATTATTGCTTTATGAACTACGTGTAAAGTAAACAATACGATTGTTCTATGAACAAAGGATTGTTGTTTTCTCCCTAGTAGCAATAGCACATATATACCTTAGAGATTTCCGTCACTTCCCCAGATTACCAGAGGCATGAACCCACTATCGAGCATAAATACTAACTCTTGGAGTTGCTAGCATCTACTTGGCCAAGATAGCTACTAACAACAGAAAGCATGCAAGATCTCAAATAACAAAGACATGATAGAATCAATAATCAATCTGAAATAGCATCTCAATATCCATCGGATCCCCGCAAACACAACATGTATGATTACAAATAGATGATCTTGATCATGAACGGAGCTCACAAGATCTAAACATGAAAGCACAAAGGAGGAGAAACCAGCCATCTAGCTACTACATGGATCTGTAGTCCAAGGATGAACTACTCACGCATCACACCGGAGGCTTGCATGGTGATGAAGAAGGCCTCTGGGTGAATTCCCTCTCTCGGTAGGGTGCGGAAGAGCTTGATTTCTCGATCTAGGGATGGAGATGGCGGCTATAGACTCTTCGTGGATTTTTATCGGTGCTTAGGGTTTCGTCGAGGAAACTTATAGGCTAAGGAGGGCCGAGGCGGAAGGAGCCACCGAGGGGGTGCGGGCGGCCACACCACCCAGCAGCAGGCAGTGGTGGTGTGGTGGCTCACTAGCCCTTCTCCGTCAGATATCCCGCACTTGATCCTTCCGGAAAATAGGCACTTTGGCTTTGTCCCGTCCAATTCGAGAATATTCATTTTCCTTTTCTTGGAACCAAAAACAGAGAAAAGCAGGCCGACATTGTGGCTGTTGTTAATAGGTTAGTCCAAGAAATCATATGAAAAGTACTCCAAAGTTGGAACAAAACACAAGAAAGTGGATAAAACCAAGCATGGAACATCAAAAATTATAGATACATTTGTAATGTATCAGCCACATCCCAGTGTCACGTCCCCATTACTTCTCTTCCTCCCCGTACTTCTCTTTCTTACCCTCGAAGCCACTTCCCCCACTTCACTCCCATCTTGCCGTATCCGCAGGCCGATGGCGCCTCCATCCCAATCCCCTCTCTGGCAGCCACCCCCTCCCCTCTCGCCATGGGTTCAAGGGGAGATGGCGAGGAAATGCGTCGTGACGACATGGACGGTGATTTCGATGTCAGTCGTCTCATCTCTATTTCTATCATCTGCGGCCAGTTATCTATTTTTTGAGCTAGATCTAATCTGTTTACTCATGCGCGTATGATGTGTTAGGCCAACCAGACGATGTATGACTCCGACTATCACGGTTTAGCGGATGAAGACAGTCCTCTAGTATGTAAACATGGATATGTGCCTGCTAAATTTGTAGTGTTCGAAGAAGGCGAAACGTGTGAGGTTTCTATGGTGTCAAGGACATCGTGCAATGATGCAAGGCGGAAGTTGCGGAGTTGTCAAATGGGTAGATCCAGAGTGGCCCAAATCGATGCAGAAAACGCTGGACAAACTATGGGAAATGACTATCGAGTTGAAAGAATCCGTATTCAGCTCACTTCTTGACAGTGTTGAGATGAAGCTATGGGAACCAGTTGACATGACCAAGCATAAGCGAGATCTCAGGTGGGTGCAAGACAAGGTTAGCAAAGTCGAGAAGGAGAGGGACGCGGCATTGGCCCTGAAGGCTAAAGCAAAGCAAGAACTGACTCAAGCAAGGAATGATCTCCACCAGGCCAAAGTCCTGCAGTTCACAACTACGAGTATTGACAAGTGCATCAGGAAAATGCAGAGAAACAATTGAAGCTATGCAAGGAATATGCTAAAAGGTAGGAGCAGATGATTCGATCCTTGCTCTCGCAGGAAGATGCGCATCGGGCTAAGATTAGGAAGATCAAGGAGATGTGTGATAACTAGTTCTATTTAGCTTAAGCTCCATGCCTTTTTAAGTTGTAATAGTTGTACTTGTTGACCTAGCGGTCTGAACTATTGGTCCCAGATTCCAGGGAGGAAAAAAATTGCTTAACACCGCAACTTCTGCCTTGCATCATTGCACGATGTCCTTGACACCGTAGAAACCTCCTGCCTGCGTTTCGTCCTTCGAAGGCTACAAATTTAGCGGGCACATATCCATGTTAACATACCAGAGGATTGTCTTCATCCTCTAAACCGTGATAGTCGAAGTCATACATTGTGTGGTTGGCCTAACACATCATACGCGCATGAGTAAACAGATTAGATCTAGCTCAAAAAATAGATAACTCGCCACAGATGATAGAAATAGAGATGAGATGACTCACATCGAAATCACCATCCCTGTCGACACGACGCGTTTCCTCGCCGTTTCCCCTTGAACCCATGGCGAGAGGGGTGGGGGGTGGCTGCCAGAGAGGGGATTGGGATGGAGGCGCCGTCGGCTTGCGGCTACGGTAGGATGGGAGTGAAGTGGGGAAAGTGGCTTCGAGGGAAAGGAAGAGAAGTACGGGGAGGAAGAGAAGTAATGGGAATGTGACACTGGGATGTGGCCCACTGAACTCGTGAGACCTGACACTCGCAACAGGGGAGCGCCCGGTGTTGCCAGTTTGTCCAGAGCAAGCGTGGCCAATCATGCCACAGAACAGCCTACTCACAGATCGCTCTCACGAAGACCATCCCAATCGATCCAAGCGCCCCAATCGAACGGTATGTAACAATCGTCAAGCAGAACAACTATGTTACGGCGTGCCTTCTAGAAGACTCGGTATAATGGCTACCCATAAAATGACACTGGTGTATCCATGTGTGGTTTGTGAAAAGAACAAACATGCAATCACACTAGGTGGATCCATATGTGGTTTATGGAAGTAACACACATGCAATGACTCTAGTTGTGATTCATGAAAAGAACTGACATGCAATGACATTGGGTGTGGTTCATGAAAAGAACAGACATGCAATGACATCGGTGGATCCATGTGTGGTTTATGGAAGTAACAGACATGCAATGACTCTAGCCGTGGTTAATGAAAAGAACACGCATGCAATGACACTGGGTGTGGTTCATGAAAAGAACAGACACACAATGACACTGGTGGATCCTTATGTGGTTTGTTTAGAGGAATAGACATGCAATGACACCGGTGGATCCACGTGTGGTTCATGAGAAGAACACACATCCAATGACACTGGTAGATCCATATGTGGTTCATGAAAAGAACAGACATGCAGTGAAACTAGGTGTGGTTCATGAATAGAATAGACATGCACTGACACTGGGTGTGGTTCATGAAAACAATAGACATGCAATGACACTGGTGGGCCCATCCTTATGTGGTTCATGAAAAGAACAGACATGCAATGACACTGGTGGATCCTTATGTGGTTTGTTTAGAATAACACACATGCAATGACACTGGGCGTGGTTCATGAAAAGAACACACACGCAATGACACTGGTGGATCCTTATGTGGTTTGTTTAGAGGAACAGACATGCAATGACCCCGGTGGGTCCACGTGTGGTTCATGAGAAGAACACACATCCAATGACTCTGGAAGATCCTTATGTGGTTCATGAAGAGAACTGACATGCAGTGACACTGGGTGTAGTTCATGAAAAGAACAGACATGCACTGACACTAGGTGTGGTTCATGAAAAGAACAGACATGCAATGACACTGGTGGATCCTTATGTGGTTTATGGAAGGAACAAACATGCAATCACACTAGGTGGATCCATATGTGGTTTATGGAAGTAACACACATGCAATGACACTGGGTGTTGTTCATGAAAAGATCAGACATGCAATGATACTAGTAGATCCTTATGTGGTTCATGAGAAGAACAGTCATGCAATGATATTGGGTGTGGTTCATGAAAAGAACAGACATGCAATGACACTAGTGGATCCTTATGTGTGGTTCATGAAAAGAACAGACATGCAATGACACTGGTGGATCCTTATGTGGTTTGTTTAGAAGAACACACATGCAATGACACTGGTGGATCCATGTGTGGTTCATGGGAGGAACACACATCCAATGACACTAGTGGACTCTAGTTGTGGTTCATGAAAAGAACAGACATGCAATGACACTAGGTGTGGTCCATGAAAATAACAAACATGCAATGACATTGGTGGATCCATGTGTGGTTTATGGAAGTAATAGACATGCAATGACTCTAGCTATGGTTAATGAAAAGAACACGCATGCAATGACACTGGGTGTGGTTCATGAAAAGAACAAACATGCATGACACTGGTGGATCCTTATGTGGTTTGTTTAGAGGAACAGACATGCAATGACACCGGTGGATCCATGTGTGGTTCATGAGAAGAACACACATCCAATGACATTGGGTGGATCCTTATGTGGTTCATGAAAAGAACTGACATGCAGTGACACTGGGTGTGGTTCATGAAAAGAACAGACATGCAATGACATCGGTGGATCCATGTATGGTTTATGGAAGTAACAAACATGCAATGACTCTACCTATGGTTCGTGAAAAGAACACGCATGCAATGACACCGGGTGTGGTTCATGAAAAGAACAGACATGCAATGACTTATGTGGTTTGTTTAGAAGAACACACATGCAATGGCACTGGGTGTGGTTCAGGAAAAGAACAGATAGGCAATAACATTGGAGGATCCTTATGTGGTTTGTTTAGAAGAACACACATGCAATGACACTAGGTGTGGTTCATGAAAAGAACAGACACGCAATGTCTCTAGCTATGGTTAATGAAAAGAACACGCATGCAATGACACTGGGTGTGGTTCATGAAAAGAACAGACATGCAATGACACTGGTGGATCCTTATGTGGTTTGTTTAGAGGAACAGACATGCAATGACTTTAGATATGGTTCATGAAAAGAACAATCATGCAATGACACCGTGTGTGGTTCATGAAAAGAATAGACATGCAATGACTTATGTGGTTTGTTTAGAAGAACACACATGTAATGACACTGGGTGTGGTTCATGAAAAGAACAGATATGCAATGACACTGGTGGATCCTTATGTGGTTTGTTTAGAAGAACACACATGCAAATACATTGGGTGTGGTTCATGAAAAGAACAGACAGACAATGACACTGGTGGATCCTTATGTGGTTTGTTTAGAGGAACAGACATGCAATCACACTAGGTGGATCCATATGTGGTTTATGGAAGTAACAGAGATGTAATGACTCTAGCTATGATTCATGAAAAGAACAGACATGCAATGACACTGGTGGATCCTTATGTGGTTCATAAAAAGAACAGACAGGCAATGACACTGGTGGATCCTTATGTGGTTTGTTTAGAAGAACACAAATGCAATGACACTGGGTGTGGTTCATGAGAAGAACACACATCCAATAACACTGGTGGATCCTTATGTGGTTTATTTAGAGGAACAGACATGCAATCACACTAGGTGGATCCATATGTGGTTTATGGAAGTAACAGACATGCAATGACTCTAGCTGTGATCCATGAAAAGAACAGACAGGCAATGACACTGGTGGATCCATGTGTGGTTCATGGGAAGAACAGACATCCAATGACACTTGTGGACTCTAGCTGTGGTTCATGAAAAGAACATACATGCAATGACACCGGGTGTTGTCAGGGGGATGATCCCCTGGTACCCCAACCGTACAAGAAACCAAGCAATCGGATCGCGTCCGACTGACCAGGTGCAGCCGGACAGGGCAAGACAGGCCGGCTATCACACGGTAGCCGGATCAGCAAGAGGTAGCCGGCTACGGCGAGGTAGCTGGCTATGGCGACGTAGCCGGACCCAATCAGTGAGACAGGATGACGTGCGTATCAGTGCACGGTACGCCTTGTATGATGACAAGACTGGCAACCACCCGGCCATACCGAAGACTTTGCGGGGATGACGCAGGAACAGTGGCCCGATCTTTGACGACGCCCATCGCGTCTCGACAGCCATACCGCTCATACTCCGATGAGACATACCATGCCGGACACTATAGATGACCAGCCGGTTAGGACCCGCATGTGGGGCCCGCTAGTCGGATTGGCCAGTGAGACCATTGCCTCTCTGCCTATATAAGGAGAGGCAAGGCCTAAGTAGAAGGGATTGGTCTCATTGCATTTAAGGCAGTAGCTAGAGAATACAGCTCAATGAGCACTTGTAGTTCGTGTATCCCTGATAGTCAGATCCGGCAGGAGTAGGGGATTTACGTCATCACGAGGGCCCCGAACCTGGGTACTTCTTGCGTCCAGCTACGCTTGCTTGTATCCAATCCCGCCTGCGGATGTTGTCGATAGCTTCCTTGCTAGTCCCCACACCTCTATCTAACCTCCTTAGGTACTGCCGTTCCCAATACAACGACATGTGGCGCCCACCGTGGGGCATGATGGCTTCGACCGGAGTCACGTTCCGCACGGGACCCTGCACTTCAGCCGGTGAGCGCGTGGCCTCTGGCCTAGTGCTCACGCTTGGCAAATTCGACTGCTTCATCGACAACACTTCCTGCTTCGCCAGAACCTCCTTCCCGGCGAACGACACTGTCCTGCTATTCGGCGACCTCCCTGTCTACGTCACCACCGTTCCGGACCGTTTCCCCAGGGAAATCATCTCTGTCGTGGAGCTTCCGCATCCGGGCGGTAGCACCTCTGTCGCATCCTGCGGGGTGGAGGTCATGATGGCCGGCTCCAGCTCTCACCCCCGCCAGCCGTGGGAGCAAAGCGCGGACGAGGTTGGGACTTCTGCCCCTCCACAGCCTCGGAACCCGGTGGAGGATGCCATTGATTGGCTCCTGACGCCGGTTAACCTCGAGATTGACCAGGAGGAGAAGGAGGCCAACTTTGCCATGGAGAGACAGATCCACCTCCAGGAGGCCATGGAGCTAGCAGCAGCCTGCAAGCAACTCGAGATCACCCGGCGCGAGTACGACCGCGTGGACGACTTCACTCTGGCTACCGCGGAGCCGAGCCGGTGCGGAGCCGGGGCGGCGAGCTAGGCGGTAGGATGGAAAAGGATGGGGAGCTAGATCCCGCACCCGCTCTCATCCGGCCTACCTACAGCACGCCCATCAAGAACCTGCGCGCAGCACGAGCCGCGGCAGAGGAACTGCCCAGTCTGGAGGGTGAGGAGCGAGCCCGCCAGCACGCTCGCATGTAGGAGCTCCTCCGCATCGCGGACGAGCAGGCCGACACCAACCGGCAGATGCAGGAGGACCCCAGCTACTCCAGGGGAGCAAGCTGCCTGCCAGCGTAGCGCGCTTGCGACACCCAGCAGGCGTCCTCCCCTTAGTCGGCTAAGGCCCGCAGCAGGCGTCGTAGCTCTGGCAACAGGGGCCAGCCGCGCCAGGAGCAGATGGTGAACAGCAACCCGCCGCCTCTCCCTCCACCAACAGGGGCGCCCAGACCCGCCGGCTCCCATCTCTCGGGCCCGGTGGGAGCGCCCAACCCGGATTGTCCGGATGCCCGTGACCGCATCGAGCTCCTCGCTCAAGCGCGCGTCACGGAGGAGGAAGATTCTACCGGTCCGGTTTGTTTCAGACCCTGCATCCGGAATGAGCCATTTCCGGATAAGCTCTCCCTGCCTAGGGACACCCCCAAGTACGATAGCAGCATGAAACCGGAAGATTGGCTGACCGACTATGCTACGGCATTCGGCATCACCCATGGGAACAAGCGCACAGCCGTGCGCTACGTCCCCCTCATGCTAACCGGGTCGACAAGAATGTGGCTCAACAGCCTTGCGCCCAATAGCATCCACGCCTGGCCAGACTTCGAGAAAGTATTCATCCGCAACTTCAACGGCACATACAAGCGACCGGGACGCCCACGCGACCTGGCCTTGTGCGTTCCAAGGTGATCGCGAGACCGACCGCGAGTACCTCGCCAAGTGGACGGAGCTGCACAACACCTGTGAGGGCATCCTAGAGAGCCAGGCCATCGGCTTCTTCATCGAGGGTTGCCGAGAAGGCACCATGCTTCGCCACCGGCTACTATGTGACGAGCCGAAAACCATGGCAGAGCTCATGACGGTTGCGGACCAGTACGCCACGGCGGATACCGCCATGAAGAAGCCACTCTGAGTAAATGCTGACGGGCGTCCGACTCCTACGGAGCTGGCTCGCGACCGTCCGGGCAATCCGGCTGGCGAAGCCGGATCCTCCAGGCGCCACGGCAACAACAACCGGTTCCACGGGGACCGCCAAGCCGGGCAACAGAAGCCCCGCTACCATGCGTGGCAGGTCAATGCTATGGAGGGTGCGCCCGACGCACCGGCTAACGACACAAGGAGGCAGAAGCCACGGCTCACCTTCGACCAGATGTTTGACGGCCTGTGCAAGTGGCACAGCGGTCCCTTCAAACCGGCTACGCACACCACTCGGAATTGCAGCTGGACCCGCCAGCTAAAGGACCAGGGCAACCAGCCTCGTCTCCCCCCTCCCCCTCCGGGCGGACCCCCCCCACCGGCTAGGGGAGCCGGTAATGATGGTAACAGCGGCAACGGTGGAAACAACAACAACGGCTACCCCCAGCCGCATGCCGCCTACCACATCTTCGAGACGGAGCAGGACGACAAGCACAGCCGCAGGCGACACTCCAAGGAGGTCAATGCCATCGTCTCTCCGGTCCCCCAGTACCTGAACTGGTCGGAAACCCCCATCACCTGGAGCCATGCAGATCAGCCGAAGCAGCTGCCGACTTCCGGGGGCTACGCCATGGTGCTCGACCCCCTCATCGTCTCCAACGCGTGTACCTGCCGATTCTCGCGCGTCCTCATCGATGGAGGCAGCAACCTCAACCTCCTCTACCAGTCCTCGCTGGAGAAGCTGGGCATTCACGAAAGCGACCTGCGCCCGACTACCACAACGTTCCACGGCGTACTGCCGGGGCCAGCCTGCGCCCCGCTGGGGAAAATCCAGCTGGACGTCATCTTCGAGACCGAGGAGAACTTCCGCCGCGAGCCAATTTGGTTCGAGGTAGTAAACCTGATGAGCTCCTACCATGCTCTCCTCGGGTGCCTCGCCCTCGCCAAGTTCATGGCCGTCCCCCACTACGCGTACCTCAAGACGAAGATGTCGGGACCCCGCGGCGTGATCACCATCGCCGGCTGCTTCAGGCGGTCGATGGAGTGCACCTCAGCTGGTTCCAAACTAGTAGAGGCCCTCATCATAGCCGAGGAGAAGCGCGTGATCATGCGCAACATGGCCATGGCCCAGCAGGACATGCCGACTAGCAGCAAACCGGTTGGAGAAGGAACTTCCCAGCCGGCAAAGGAGACAAAGAGGATTCTGCTCGACCCCTCCGACCCGACTAAGTTCGTCACCATTGGTGCCGGCTTGGACAACAAATAGGAAGGCACGCTCGTCGACTTCCTCCGTGAGAATCGGGACATCTTTGCATGGTCCCCCAAGGACATGTCGGGTGTGCCGAGGGAATTTGCCGAGCACTCACTTCATGTGCGGCCGGACGCCAAGCCGGTCAAGCAGCCTCTGTGCCGGTTTGCGGAGGAGAAGAGGAAGATAATCGGGGACGAGATCACCCGGCTCCTTGCAGCCGGGTTCATCATGGAAGTGTACCACCCGGACTGGTTGGCGAACCCAGTCCTGGTGCTGAAGAAGAACAAGACCTGGCGCATGTGTATCGACTACACTAGCCTGAACAAGGCGTGCCCGAAAGACCCCTTCGCCTTGCCCCGTATCGATCAAGTCATCGATTCCACAGCCGGCTGTGATTTGTTGTCTTTTCTAGATTGCTATTCTGGGTACAATCAGATATGGCTAAACCCGTCTGATCAGATTAAGACATCATTTATCACCCCTACGGGGCTTTCTGCTACGTAACCATGCCTTTCGGTCTAAAGAATGCAGGCGCTACCTACCAGCGCTGCATGCAGAAGTGCTTTCACTCGCAGATAGGCCAAAACGTGCATGCTTATGTGGACGATGTGGTCATCAAGACCAAGGAGAAGCGCACCCTCCTCGAGGATCTGGGAGAAACATTTGGCAACCTCCGCCAGTACCAGATGAAGCTGAACCCGGAGAAGTGCGTCTTCGGAGTACCATCCGGTCAGCTATTCGGTTTCCTCGTATCGCAACAGGGTATCGAGGCGAATCCGGAGAAGATCGTGGCCATCGAGAGGATGCAGCTGCCCAGGAACCTGCCTGGAGTCCATAAGTTCACCGGATGCCTGGCCTCCCTCAGTCGTTTTGTCAGCCGGCTGGGGGAGAAGGCACTCCCATTATACCAGCTGATGAAGAAGATAGACAAGTTCTCCTGGACTTCGCAAGCCGACACCGCATTTCACGACCTCAAGCGCATGCTATCCACAACGCCGGTTCTAGCCACGCCGGCTAGCAAGGAGCCGATGGTTCTCTATAGAGCAGCCATCAGCCGGGTTGTCAGAATCGTCCTGGTGGTGGAGCGCCCCGAGGAAGGCAAGGCTCAGCTGGTTCAGAGGCCCGTCTACTACCTCAGCAAGGTTCTCTCCCTTTCCAAGCAGAACTACCCCCACTACCAGAAGATGTGCTATGGCGTGTACCTGGCATGCAAGAAGCTCAAGCACTACTTCCAGGAGCACCCGATTAAGGTCGTGTGCACCGCAACCCTTTCAGAAATCATCGGCAACAAGGACGCCACCGGCCGAGTCGCCAAGTGGGCCATCGAGTTGGCCGCCTACTCCATCCAGTACGAGCCCCGGCTCACGATCAAGTCGCAAGCATTGGCGGACTTCCTCGTCGACTGGGCTGAGACCCAGTATCTCCCACCAATTCCGGATTCGGACCACTGGAAGATGCACTTCGACGGGTCGAAGATGCTCGGGGGCTTGGGAGCCGACATCGTGCTCACCACGCCCAAGGGAGACCGGATGGAGTACGTGTTGCAGATTCACTTCAAGGCCTCCAACAACATTGTTGAATACGAGGCACTGGCGCATGGACTCTGGTTAGCCAAGGAGATCGGTGTCAACCAGATCCTGTGCTTTGGTGATTCGGATCTGGTGGTGTAGCAAGTATCCGGAGAATGGGACGCCAGAGATGCAAACATGGCCCTCTACCGGTTCCACATCCAGAAGCTCAGTGACTCCTTCGACGGGTGCGAATTTCACCACGTCCCTTGCATCAACAACGAGGCAGCCGATTCGCTTGCCAAAATCGGATCCACCAGGCAGCCGATCCCACAGGGGTCTCTTTGGAGCACCTGCGCAAGCCCTCCATCAACCCGTCGCCAGAGTCAGACTCCATCACCTGGGCAGGAAGCGTTCCGGCTGGCAGAACGGCAGAAGCGGAGCCGGTAGAGCCACCAAAGAAGAAGACCCGCACCAATTCCGGCAAAGCAGTGCCCTCCGGCTTGCAAGACCCGGGGGCTGACGGTTCATCAAGCAGCTCGGGGGCTGCCGTCCCGGGTACGCCACCCGGACGACCCCCCGACATCCGTCAACCAGAGGGCGGGAACGTCCTCGTCATTCAGGAAGTGCCATCCTGAAGAGAGCCCTTCATGAGCTACATCGCCAACGGAGAACTTCCGGATGACGAGGTGGAAGCCAGGCAAATCCGGCGCCGCGCGCACACGTACACCATCATCAACAACGAACTGTACAAGCGCAGCGTATCTGGTATTTTCCAGAGATGTGTCGATGTAGACACAGGCTACCGTCTACTCAAGGACATCCACCAGGGCGAGTGCAGGCACCACGCTTCATCAAGGGCGATAGTCGCCAAGGCGTTCCGCCATGGTTTCTATTGGCCCACCGCCCTCGAGGACGCTGAGCTGCTGGTCCGCGCGTGAAATGGATGCCAGCGCTTCGGGCAGCTCAGGCACATGCCAACTTTGGTACTCAAGACCATACCGATCACCTGGCCCTTCGCGGTTTGGGGCCTCGACATGGTCGGTCCCTTCAAGCAGGCGCGCACGGGTATGACCCATCTACTGGTAGCGGTGGACAAGTTCATGAAGTGGATCGAGGCTAAGCCCATCTGGAAGCTGGACGGGGCGACAGTCGTCACCTTCTTCACCGACATCATCAACTGATTCGGCTACCCCAACAGCATCATCACCGACAACGGCATGAACTTCGCCAAGGGGGCCTTTGCCCGGTTCTGTAGCAACAAGGGCATCCGGCTGGACCTCGCCTCCGTCACGCACCCGCAGTCCAACGGGCAAGTGGAAAGGGCAAACGGCTTGGTGCTAGCCGGTATCAAGCCGCGTCTCATGGAACCATTGGAGCGGTCCCCCGGATGCTGGATCGAGGAGCTTCCGGCTGTGTTGTGGAGCCTCCGCACCACGCCGAATAGATCAACCGGCTACACACCGTTCTTCCTGGTCTACGGATCAGAAGCCGTCCTCTCCGCGGACATCAAATTCGACTCACCGCGCAAGCTCCTATATGACAAAAAAGGCCAACCAGGAGGCCCGGGAGGACGGAGTGGACCTCCTGGAGGAGGCCCGCGAGCTGGCTCTGTCTAGGTCAGCCCTGTACCAGCAGCGACTACGTCGCTACCATTCAAGCCGGATCCGCCCAGTCGCGTTTCGCGAGGGCGACCTGGTTCTCCGGCTGGTGCAAGACACGAAGGGCATGCACAAGTTATCACCACCCTGGGAGGGCCCCTTCATCATCAGTCGGGCGCTGCCCAACGACTCCTACTACCTCATTGACGCGCAGCAGCCGTGCAAGAACAAGATGGACAAATCAGACGAGGAAACCGAGCGTCCCTGGAACGCGGCCCTGCTGCACCCGTTTTACACCTAGTCGCCAGACAGTGTATGTATCCCGCAAACCCTATGAATGAAGATACAGACCCCTACGAGAATCTCGGGGGCTCCTTGCTAGAAATGTGTTTTCGCATATGCTTTTCTGGTTCTGATTTTCCGGCTCCAGCAACCCCTACCCGGGGCTTGCCGGCTGGCCTGGCCTGCTAAGTCAACAAACCGACTGAGTAGTGTGCGGTGATGTCAGAGGCCCACTCTTCGTCTCAGCTACAGACTGCAACCCGGCTGTTCGGCTAGCAAGAGCAAAAGCCCGAGGCACCCCACACGAAAAACAGGGAGGAGACGCGACAGACCGGGTGTTCCGGTCTTGCAACTAGCTCGAACTAATCCGGCTACTAAGCCGTTAGTACTGTGCGCAATGTACTGTCAGCTCCCTTCGATTCCGGCTGCAAACCGCAACCCGGCTACCCGGCAAGGACACAGCGAAAACAACAGAGCACACGGGAAAGCGACCAAGTGTTTGGAGAGGCACAAGCCAGTTTTCGAAAAAACAAGCAGTTTTCCGGCTACAATTTGACAGACTAACCTATTAACCTATGAGGATGTATGTGTATGTATATGTATATTCTTGCCCGACTACCTCGAGTCGGAATTCAGGAAAAGGGAAGAAGAATCGAAGTCCTTGCCTTCATCAAGCGCTCCGAATCTCGGGGGCTACACCCACTAGGTGTGCTCGCGTGCCCCCAGTGGAATCTTGTAGTTCCTGACCGGCTAAGGGCGTTTAGCCGGCCGTTCAGAGCCTAGGTGAGGGCAAGGGCAGGAGCAAGAGAAGACAAGGAAGATTGAAGCACTGCTACGCCCGACTACTCCGAATCTCGGGGCTACACCAGTGGGTGCGCTCATCACAGGAATGTTATTCCCGGTGAAGGCATTCAGCCGGCGAAAGCAGCCGACTAAGACGAGTCTAGTCAGATAAAGTTAGAAGACGTGAGAAAAAGAAGGAAGATTCGAAGCACCTGGCTGCGCCAGCTACTACGAATCTCGGGGGCTACACCCAGTGGGTGCGCTAGCGCGCCCCCACTGGAGGTGCAGTTCCTCTGGCTAAAGGTGTGAAGCCGGATGAAGTAAGCCGGATAAAGTCAACCGGCAAAATATTGAAAGGAAAATCAAAACACACAAGTTAAAGGAAACTCATGAGTTCAATATTAACAAATAAAAAGGAGGCGAAGCTCCCATAAGTTACCCGGCATCAGAGATAGCCGGTACAGACAGACAAGTTTCACACATAGCAAAAGCAAGACAAATACACCCAGCATCCCGGGGCAGTGGCTAAGCGGCAGGACCCTTGCTGTGAGGAGCATCTTGACCGGCAGAGGCTTCGGGCGGAGGAGGAGGCGTGGAGCTCGATTCGGTTCCTGTGCCCGCAGGCGGCGGCAGTGGGCCTTCCGCATCAGGAGTGCCGACGGACTCCGAGTCGGTGAGCACCTCGTCGGGGTCCATGTAGTCGGTGATCTTGATGGCAGACCCGAGGAGCTCCGTATGGGCTTGGCGGATGACGACAAGGTCGGGGCCGGCACGGAAGCCTCCGTCGATCTTCTCGACGCGAGCGTCCTTGTAAGGAGAGCATGAGGGCCAGAGCCATCTCCGCTCCCGCTCGCGCCGCCAAGTTCCGCAGCCGGTCCACCACAGCCGGCACCTCTCCCACCTTCGCAGCCAAATGAGCCATCGTCTCCGGAACCGGAGCCTCCGGCCACATGAAGGAGAAGATGTCCCGCGCCGCTTGGTGAAGCTTGGCAGCCTCTTCGCCAAGCAGAACGACGAGCTCCTGGGCCGTCGGCTGCGCTCCCGGCCAGTTCTCCTGCAGCCGGTTGTAGGCCAGCAGGTCTATGCCGGGATAAAAAGCTGTCAGAAAAGAGAGTCAGATCCGGCTACCGGATCCGGGAAGAAAAGAAGGCGGAAAAGGGGGAACTTACCCTTGGCCGTGTGGCCAACCTGCATCAGCTCCTCTACCAGAGCCTTCTCCTTCGCCGCCAGCCGTTTGATCTCCTTCTCTTGGTCCTTGTTCTAGGCCTCGAGAAGGTTGAAGGCCTCGATCCGGCTGGCGAGGGAGGCGTCGCGCTCCTTCATGGTGGCCTCCAAGCCGTCTACCCTCGCGTGCCAATCCTTATTCTGCAGCCGCAGAGTAGAATTGGACTTCCTCAGTCGGTCGTTCGCTCTCTTGAAGCGATCGATCTCGCACTGAGCGCACACGAGGATGGCTGCAACCAAACCGACTATCAGTAAAAAAAAGAGAGAGCAAGACGGACGAAGCGAACTTACTCTGGGAGGTCCCATTGGCAGCAGCAAGCTTCTGCTCCAGCGTCCGGTTCCCACTGGTTGCGGCCTCCAGCAGCCAGATCTCCTTCACCGCCAGTTCAAGGGTGGCGGCGAGATCCGTCAGCGAGGCGGTGGAGGAGGCGTCGTCATCCACGGCGTTGGCGGCCAAGGACTCCTTCGCGGCAACCACCACGTCCTCCACTCCTCCAACGGCTCGTTGTCGGAGTTGTCATCACCGACAACCATGAGCTCCTTGCTGGCAGCGGCCCCCCGCGCACCCGTGGAAGAGCCACCCGGCTGGGGATCCGCCTCCGGTTGAACCTCCACGTCCGGCTGCGAGCCTCCCGCTCTGGCTGAGGCAGCCGGCTCAGATCGAGGCGGTGGCAGAGGCGGCACCGCGGGAGAAGGAGGGGCGCTGGCAGAAGAGGTTGGAGCATGCAGCAGCGACCCGGTTGGAGCTCGAGCCGGGCTCGCGGCTCCAAAAGAAACCAACGTGCTAAGAAGAAGGAGGACAAGGCAAAGGCAAATAAACCAAAGTCAGGAAGGAAGAAAAAAGAGGCACGCAGAAAACACCGAAAGAAAAGGGGAGAAGGGACGTACCCCGACACAACTAGAGGCGGCCCCTTCTTCTGGCCAAGGGACGTACCCCAGCACGTGCTGGACCGGCTCCTCTTGGGAGCCGTCTCCTCCGTTGCAGGCCGGCGGGAGCTAGAACAGCTGGAGCCGCTCCCGCCTGCCTCGCCATCCATCGCGGAGCGCGTCGCCGGATCGATGGTCAGTGCGGCCTCCTCCTCCTCGTGAACCTCCACGTGGGGTCGGCCGCCGGCTCGTCATTCCGGCTGGGAAAGGCATCGCCATCCCTGTCCGACTCCTCGCCGGACCGCCGAGCGCACGGCTCGGGCAAGTCAGGCGTGAACTCCTCAAGAGGAGTCTCACCCTCCTCGCGAAGGATGCAAGCAAAGATCTGCCGAATACAAGAAGTCAGCCAGATAGAACAAGAAAAATGCAGGAAGAACAAATGAAGTTTCCGGCTAGAAGAACTTACGCGGGGAACGCGGTTCTCCCGGCTATAGGGCGCCAGACTGAACTTCCAGTTCTCCGGCAATCGCTCCTTGGTGATCGTCCACACCCACTTCTTCAAGTTGTGGTAGTGGGGATCACGGTGCGACAGCCGGGTCGGGTCCAGCCGGCCAGAGTAGTAGCACATCTTGTGCGCCCGCTGCTGCATTGGCATCATCAGCCGGGACATCCAGCTGAGGGTGATGTCCAGGCTGGTTAGCCGGCAGGTGACGAGGGAGCGCATGCGCTGCAGCATCGCATCCGTCTCCGCCTTGTCACCATGGATCTTCAGCTCCCAGTTCTGCCGGCTGGACTCGACATCCTGGAAAGCCGGAAGATTGATCCGGTCGACGTTGGTGACGTTCTTGATGTAGAAGTACGACTACTGCCACAGTCGTATCGTGTCCTGAGGCAAAAACTTGAGGTAGCCGGATTGGGCGCGGGAGTAAATGGAGGCGCCGCCGCAGACGACTAGCGGCCCCTTCGTGTACTGCACCTGCGGCCGGACTCGGAAGAGCTGGCAGAAGAGCCCAAGATCCGGCTGGATCCCAAGGTAGCTCTCGCCGAAAGCCATGAAGTGCGCCAACGTCCCGATTGCGTTGGCGCCGAGATGGTGGAGGCGGAGATCGAAGAACGCTAGAAACGTTAGGAAGAAGGGGTGCACCGGCAAGGCGAACCCGCGCGCCAGATGGGAGAGGAAGATGACGCGCTCCCCCTCCGCCAGGTGCAGCGACACCTCTCCCGCCGGCGCCAACCGCACCGCCACCTCCTCCTCCGACGGGAGAACGTGAGTGGCGCGGTACTTCTTGATGTGGTCCTCTGTGACGGAGGAGCCACACCAACCTCCGCGGTCGGCTGCCATCTCCGGCTGACAGGGAGGCGCGGCGGCGGAGGAGTGACGGTGGCCCGTACCGCCGACGACGAAAAGCGGGCGGCGTAGCGGTCTACGGCAACAACAGAGCAAGGGCACAAAGGGCAAGAGCGCACTAGGGAAGGAGAAACTGCAGCGAGGAGCGAAGGAAGGGAACTGCCTCTCCCGCGGTGTCCCTTTAAAGGGCCGGAAGCACAACCGTCAACAACTCCACGTGTCGCACATACGGCCGACCCTCACCCCAACCGTCACCCAGATCCTGTGTGCCAAGGCAGGACACGCAGAAGATCCCGGAGCGAGAACCGAAGCGTCGGGCAGCGGTTTCCCGAGGCGACGTGCGACGGGACGTTACGCTGCCCGCCATAGTGCAATGATGATGTGTGCACTCATGGCCAGCGTCAGCATTAACGTCACGGGTAGCGCAACCGCCAGGCGTAGCCGGACACAAATTCAAAACCAAGAGGGAGCGCGTGCACATTTCGCCCAAGGGCGGAATCCACACGCGCTCGGGGGCTAGTGTCAGGGGGATGATCCCTAGGTACCCCAATCGGACAAGAAACCAAGCAATCGGATCGCGTCCGGCTAACCAGGTGCAGCCGAACAGGGAAAGACAGGCCGGCTATCACACGGTATCCGGATCAACAAGAGGTAGCCGGCTACGGCGACGTAGCCGGACCCAATCAGTGAGACAAGACGACGTGCATATCGATGCAGTGCGCTGTCTGATGACAAGATCGGTAACCACCGGCCGCATCAAGGCTGCGTGGATGACGCAGAGCAAAGGGTTCGATGCTAACGGCAGCCAGCTCGCCGGCGTCCACTGTGCCTATGACAGCCATACCGCTCATACTCCGATGAGACATAGCATGTCGGACATCAGATGACCAGCCGGGCTGGGACCCGCATGGGGCCCGATCGAATGGCGGTGAGACCATTGCCTCTCTGCCTATATAAGGAGAGGCAAGGCCTCAATAGAAGGGGTTGGTCTCATTGCATTTAAGGAAGTAGCTAGAGAATACAGCTCAAGGAGCACTTGTAATTCGTGTATCCCTGATAGTCAGATCCGGCAGGAGTAAGGGCTTTACCTCATCACGAGGGCCCCGAACCTGGGTACTTCTTGCGTCCAGCTACGCTTGCTTGTATCCAATCCCGCCTGCGGACGCCGTCGATAGCTTCCCTGCTAGTCCCCACACCTCTATCTAACCTCCTTAGGTACTGTCGTTCCCAATACAACGACAGGTGTGGTTCATGAAAAGAACAGACATGCAATGACTTATGTGGTTTGTTTAGAACAACACACATGCAATAACACTGGGTGTGGTTCATGAAAAGAACAGATAGGCAATGACACTGGTGGATCCATATGTGGTTTGTTTACAAGAACACACATGCAATGACACTGGGTGTCGTTCATGAAAAGAATAGACACGCAATGACACTGGTGGATCCTTATGTGGTTTGTTTAGAGTTACGGACATGCAATCACACTAGGTGGATCCGTATGTGGTTTATGGAAGTAACAGACATGCAATGACACTTGTAGATCCTTATGTGGTTCATGAAAAGAACAGACATGAAATGAAACTGGTGTGGTTCATGAATAGAATAGACATGCACTGACACTGGGTGTGGTTCATGAAAATAACAAACATACAATGACACTGGTGGGCCCATCCTTATGTGGTTCATGAAAAGAACAGACATACAATGACACTGGTGGATCCTTATGTGGATTGTTTAGAAGAACACACAGGCAATGACACTTGGTGTGGTTCATGAAAAGAACACACACGCAATGACACTAGTGGATCCTTATGTAGTTTGTTTAGAGGAACAGACATGCAATGACACCGGTGGATCCACGTGTGGTTCATGAGAAGAACACACATCCAATGACTTTGGTAGATCCTTATGTGGTTCATGAAAAGAACTGACATGCAGTGACACTAGGTGTGGTTCATGAAAAGAACAGACATGCACTGACACTACGTGTGGTTCATGAAAAGAACAAACAGGCAATGACACTGGTGGATCCTTATGTGGTTTATGGAAGGAACAAATATGCAATCACACTAGGTGGATCCATATGTGGTTTATGGAAGTAACACACATGCAATGACACTGGGTGTGGTTCATGAAAAGAACAGACATGCAATGACACTGGTAGATCCTTATGTGGTTCATGAAAAGAACAGACATGCAATGACATTGGGTGTGGTTCATGAAAAGAACAGACATGCAATGACACTTTGGATCCTTATGTGGTTTGTTTAGAGGAACAGACATGCAATGACACCGGTGGATCCGCGTGTGGTTCATGAGAAGAACACACATCCAATGACACTGGTGGATCCTTATGTGATTCATGAAAAGAACTGACATGCAGTGACACTGGGTGTGGTTCATGAAAAGAACAGACATGCAATGACATCGGTGTATCCATGTGTGGTTTGTGGAAGTAACAGACATGCAATGACTCTAGCTATGGTTCATGAAAAGAACACGCATGCAATGCCACCGGGTGTGGTTCATGAAAAGAACAGGCATGCAATGACTTATGTGGTTTGTTTAGAAGAACACATATGCAATGACACTGGGCGTGGTTCATGAAAAGAATAGATAGGCAATGACACTGGTGGATCCTTATGCGGTTTGTTTAGAAGAACACACATGCAATGGCACTGGGTGTGGTTCATTAAAAGAACAGACACGCAATGACTCGAGCTATGGTTAATGAAAAGAACAAACATGCAATGACACTGGGTGTGGTTCATGAAAAGAACATACATGCAATGACACTGGTGGATCCTTATGTGGTTTGTTTAGAGGAACAGACATGCAATGACTCTAGATATGGTTCATGAAAAGAACAGACATGCAATGACACCGGGTGTGGTTCATGAAAAGAACAGACATGCAATGACTTATGTGGTTTGTTTAGAAGAACACACATGCAATGACACTAGGTGTGTTTCATGAAAAGAACAGATAGGCAATGACAGTGGTGGATCCTTATGTGGTTTGTTTAGAAGAACACACATGCAATGACACTAGGTGTGGTTCATGAAAAGAACAGACACACAATGAAACTGGTGGATCCTTATGTGGTTTGTTTAGAGGAACAGACATGCAATCACACTAGGTGAATCCATATGTGGTTTATGGAAGTAACAGACATGCAATGACTCTAGCTGTGATTCATGAAATGAATAGACATGCAATGACACTGGTGGATCCTTATGTGGTTCATGAAAAGAACAGATAGGCAATGACACTAGTGGATCCTTATGTGGTTTGTTTAGAAGAACACAAATGCAATGACACTGGGTGTGGTTCATGAGAAGGACACACATCCAATGACACTTGTGGATCCTAATGTGATTTGTTTAGAGGACCATACATGCAATCACACTAGGTGGATCCATATGTGGTTTATGGAAGGAATAGACATGCAATGACTCTAGCTGTGATCAATGAAAAGAACAGACATGCAATGACACTGGTGGATCCATGTGTGGTTCATGGGAAGAACAGACATCCAATGACACTGGTGGACTCTAGCTGTGGTTCATGAAAATAACAGACATGCAATGACACCGGGTGTGGTTCATGAAAAGAACAGACATGCAATGACTTATGTGGTTTGTTTAGAAGAACACACATGTAGTGACACTAGTGGATCCTTATGTGTGGTTCATGAAAAGAACAGACATGCAATGACACTGGTGGATCCTTATGTGGTTTGTTTAGAAGAAGACACATGCAATGACACTGGTGGATCCATGTGTGGTTCATGGGAAGAACACACATCCAATGACACTAGTGGACTCTAGCTGTGGTTCATGAAAAGAACAGACATGCAATGACACTGGGTGTGGTTCATGAAAAGAACGGACATGCACTAACACTAGGTGTGGTTCATGAAAATAACAAACAGGCAATGACACTGGTGGATCCTTATGTGGTTTATGGAAGGAACAAACATGCAATCACACTAGGTGGATCCATATGTGGTTTATGGAAGTAACAAACATGCAATGACACTGGTAGATCCTTTTGTGGTTCATGAAAAGAACATACATGCAGTGAAACTGGGTATGGTTCATGAATAGAATAGACATGCAATGACACTGGTGTGGTTCATGAAAATAACAGACATGGAATGACACTGGTGGGCCCATCCTTGTGTGGTTCATGAAAAGAACAGACATGCAATGACACTGGTGGATCCTTATGTGGTTTGTTTAGAAGAACACACATGCAATGACACTGGGTGTGGTTCATGAAAAGAACACACACGCAATGACACTGGTGGATCCTTATGTTGTTTGTTTAGAGGAACAGACATGCAATGACACCGGTGGATCCACGTGTGGTTCATGAGAAGAACACACATCCAATGACATGCACTGACACTAGGTGTGGTTCATGAAAAGAACAAACAAGCAATGACACTGGTGGATCCTTATGTGGTTTATGGAAGGACCAAACATGCAATCACACTAGGTGGATCCATATGTGGTTTATGGAAGTAACACACAAGCAATGACACTAGGTCTGGTTCATGAAAAGAACAGACATGCAATGACACTGGTAGATCCTTATGTGGTTCATGAAAAGAACAAACATGCAATGACACTGGTGGATCCTTATGTGGTTTGTTTAGAAGAACACAAATGCAATGACACTGGTGGATCCATGTGTGGTACATTGGAAGAACACACATCCAATGACACTGGTGGACTCTAGCTGTGGTTCATGAAAAGAACAGACATGCAATGACACTGGGTGTGGTTCATGAAAAGAACAGGCATGCAATGACAACGGTGGATCCATGTGTGGTTTATGGAAGTAACAAACATGCAATGAATCTAGCTATGGTTAATGAAAAGAACACACATGCAATGACACTAGGTGTGGTTCATGAAAAGAACAGACATGCAATGACACTGGTGGATCCTTATGTGGTTTGGTTAGAGGAACAGACATGCAATGACTATAGCTGTGGTTCATGAAAAGTACAGACATGCAATGACACCGGGTGTGGTTCATGAAAAGAACAGACATGCAATGACTTATGTGGTTTGTTTAGAAAAACACACATGCAATAACACTGGGTGTGGTTCATGAAAAGAACAGATAGGCAATGACACTGGTGGATCCTTATGTGGTTTGTTTAGAAGAACACACATGCAATGACACTGGGTGTGGTTCATGAAAAGAACAGACACGCAATGACACTGGTGGATCCTTATGTGGTTTGTTTAGAGGAACAGACATGCAATCACACTAGGTGGATCCATATGTGGTTTATGGAAGTAACAGACATGCAATGACTCTAGCTGTGATTCATGAAAAGAACAGACATGCAATGTCACTGGTGGATCCTTATGTGGTTCATGAAAAGAACAGACAGGCAATGACACTGGTGGATCCTTGTGTGGTTTGTTTAGAAGAACACACATGCAATGACACTAGGTGTGGTTCACGAAAAGAACAGACGCGCAATGACACTGGTGGATCCTTATATGGTTTGTTTAGAGGAACAGACATGTAATCACACTAGGTGGATCCATATGTGGTTTATGGAAGTAACAGACATGCAATGACTCTACTGTGATTCATGAAAAGAACAGACAGGCAATGACACTGGTGGATCCATGTGTGGTTCATGGGAAGAACAGACAGGCAATGACACTTGTGGATCCTTATGTGGTTTGTTTAGAAGAACACAAATGCAATGACACTGGGTGTGGTTCATGAGAAGAACACACATCCAATGACACTGGTGGATCCTTGTGTGGTTTGTTTAGAGGAACAGACATGCAATCACACTAGGTGGATCCATATGTGGTTTATGGAAGTAACAGACATGCAATGACTCTAGGTGTGATCCATGAAAAGAACAGACAGGCAATGACACTGGTGGATCCATGTGTGGTTCATGGGAAGAACAGACATCCAATGACACTGGTGGACTCTAGCTGTGGCTCAAGAAAAGAACAGACATGCAATGACACCGGGTGTGGTTCATGAAAAGAACAGACATGCAATGACTTATGTGGTTTGTTTAGAAGAACACACATGCAATGACACTAGGTGTGTTTCATGAAAAGAACAGATAGGCAATGACAGTGGTGGATCCTTATGTGGTTTGTTTAGAAGAACACACATGCAATGACACTTGGTGTGGTTCATGAAAAGAACACGCACGCAATGACACTTGTGGATCCTTATGTGGTTTGTTTAGAGGAACAGACATGCAATGACACCGGTGGATCCACGTGTGGATCATGAGAAGAACACACATCCAATGACTCTGGTAGATCCTTATGTGGTTCATGAAAAGAACTGACATGCACTGACACTAGGTGTGGTTCATGAAAAGAACAAACAGGCAATGACACTGGTGGATCCTTATGTGGTTTATGGGATGAACAAACATGCAATCACACTAGGTGGATCCATATGTCGTTTATGGAAGTAACACACATGCAATGACACTGGGTCTGGTTCATGAAAAGAACAGACATGCAATGACACTGGTAGATCCTTATGTGGTTCATGAAAAGAACAGACATGCAATGACACTGGTGGATCCTTATGTGGTTTGTTTAGAAGAACACACATGCAATGACACTGGTGGATCCATGTGTGGTTCATGGGAAGAACACACATCCAATGACACTGGTGGACTCTAGCTGTGGTTCATGAAAAGAACAGACATGCAATGACACTGGGTGTGGTTCATGAAAAGAACAGACATGCAATGACATCGGTGGTTCCATGTGTGGTTTATGGAAGTAACAGACATGCAATGCCTCTAGCGATGGTTAATGAAAAGAACACGCATGTAATGAGACTGGGTGTGGTTCATGAAAAGAACAGACATGCAATGACACTGGTGGATCCTTATGTGGTGTGTTTAGAGGAATAGACATGCAATGGCTCTAGCTGTGGTTCATGAAAAGAACAGACATGCAATGACACCGGGTGTGGTTCATGAAAAGAAAAGACATGCAATGACTTATGTGGTTTCTTTAGAAGAACACACATGCAATGACACTGGGTGTGGTTCATGAAAAGAACAGATAGGCAATGACACTGGTGGATCCTTATGTGGTTTGTTTAGAAGAACACACATGCAATGACACTGGGTGTGGTTCATGAAAAGAACAGATAGGCAATGACACTGGTGGATCCTTATGTGGATTACTTAGAAGAACACACATGCAATGACACTGGGTGTGGTTCATGAAAAGAATAGACACACAATGACACTGGTGGATCCTTATGTGGTTTGTTTAGAGGAACAGACATGCAATCACACTAGGTGGATCCATATGTGGTTTATGGAAGTAACAGACATGCAATGACTCTAGCTGTGATTCATGAAAAGAACAGACATGCAATGACACTGGTGGATCCTTATGCGGTTCATGAAAAGAACAGACAGGCAATAACACTGGTGGATCCTTATGTGGTTTGTTTAGAAGAAACCACATGCAATGACACTGGGTGTGGTTCATGAGAAGAACACACATCCAATAACACTGGTGGATCCTTATGTGGTTTGTTTAGAGGAACAGACATGCAATCACACTAGGTGGATCCATATGTGGTTTATGGAAGTAACAGACATGCAATGACTCTAGCTGTGATTCATGAAAAGAACAGATAGCCAATGACACTGGTGGATCCATGTGTGGTTCATGGGAAGAACACACATCCAATGACACTGATGGACTCTAGCTATGGTTCATGAAAAGAACAGACATGCAATGACACTGGTGGATCCATATGTGGTTTGACAGGAGAACACACATGCAATGACACTAGGTGTGGTTCATGAAAAGAATAGACTTGCAATGACATCCGTGGATCCTTGTGTGGTTTATGGAAGTAACAGACATGCAATGACTCTAGCTATGGTTAATGGAAAAGAACATGCATGCAATGACACTGGTGTGGTTCATGAAAAGAACAGACATGCAATGACACTGGTGGATCCTTATGTGGTTTGTTTAGAGGAACAGACATGCAATGACTCTAGATATGGTTCATGAAAAGAACAGACATGCAATGACACCGGGTGTGGTTCATGAAAAGAACAGACATGCAATGTTTTATGTGGTTTGTTTAGAAGAACACAAATGCAATGACACTAGGTGTGGTTCATGAAAAGAACAGATAGGCAATGACACTCGTGGATCCTTATGTGGTTTGTTTAAAAGAACACACATGCAATAACACTGGGTGTGGTTCGTGAAAAGAACATACACGCAATGACACTGGTGGATCCTTATGTGGTTTGTTTAGAGGAACATACATGCAATCACACTAGGTGGATCCATCTGTGGTTTATGGAAGTAACAGACATGCAATGACTCTAGCTGTGATTCATGAAAAGAACAGACATGCAATGACACTGGTGGATCCTTATGTGGTTCATGAAAAGAACATATAGGCAATGACACTGGTGGATCCTTGTGTGGTTTGTTTAGAAGAACACACATGCAATGACACTAGGTGTGGTTCACGAAAAGAACAGACACGCAATGACACTTGTGGATCCTTATATGGTTTGTTTAGAGGAACAGACATGCAATCACACTAGGTGGATCCATATGTGGTTTATGGAAGTAACAGACATGCAATGACTCTAGCTGTGATTCATGAAAAGAATAGACAGGCAATGACACTGGTGGATCCATGTGTGGTTCATGGGAAGAACAGACAAGCAATGACACTTGTGGATCCTTATGTGGTTTGTTTAGAAGAACACAAATGCAATGACAATGGGTGTGGTTCATGAGAAGAACACACATCCAATGACATTGGTGGATCCTTGTGTGGTTTGTTTAGAGGAACAGACATGCAATCACACTAGGTGGATCCATATGTGGTTTATGGAAGTAACAGACATGCAATGACTCTAGGTGTGATCCATGAAAAGAACAGACAGGCAATGACACTGGTAGATCCATGTGTGGTTCATGGGAAGAATAGACATCCAATGACACTGGTGGACTCTAGCTGTGGCTCATGAAAAGAACAGACATGCAATGACACCAGGTGTGGTTCATGAAAAGAACATACATACAATGACTTATGTGGTTTGTTTAGAAGAACACACATGCAATAACACTGGGTGTGGTTCATGAAAAGAACAGATAGGCAATGACACTGATGGATCCTTATGTGGTTTGTTTACAAGAACACACATGCAATGACACTGGGTGTGGTTCATGAAAAGAACAGACACGCAATGACACTGGTGGATCCTTATGTGGTTTGTTTAGAGGAACACAATCACATCAGTTGGAGTTGGATCCATATTGTAAATGCTGTACATGGAATGACACTAGTAGATCCTTATGTGGTACATGAAAAGAACAGACATGAAGTGAAACTGGGTGTGGTTCATGAATAGAACAGACATGCACTGACACTAGGTGTGGTTCATGAAAATAAAAGACATGCAATGACACTGGTGGGCCCATCCTTATGTGGTTCATCAAAAGAACAGACATGCAATGTCACTGGTGGATCCTTATGTGGTTTGTTTAGAAGAACACACATGCAATGACACTGGGTGTGGTTCATGAAAAGAACACGCACGCAAAGACACTGGTGGATCCTTATGTGGTTTTTTAGAGGAACAGACATGCAATGACACCGGTGGATCCACGTGTGGTTCATGAGAAGAACACACATCCAATGACTCTGGTAGATCCTTATGTGGTTCATGAAAAGAACTGACATGCACTGACACTAGGTGTGGTTCATGAAAAGAACAAACAGGCGATGACACTGGTGGATCCTTATGTGGTTTATGGAAGGAACAAACATGCAATCACACTAGGTGGATCCATATGTCGTTTATGGAAGTAACACACATGCAATGACACTAGGTCTGGTTCATGAAAAGAACAGACATGCAATGACACTGGTAGATCCTTATGTGGTTCATGAAAAGAACAGACATGCAATGACACTGGTGGATCCTTATGTGGTTTGTTTAGAAGAACACACATGCAATGACACTGGTGGATCCATGTGTGGTTCATGGGAAGAACACACATCCAATGACACTGGTGGACTCTAGCTGTGGTTCATGAAAAGAACAGACATGCAATGACACTGGGTGTGGTTCATGAACAGAACAGACATGCAATGACATCGGTGGTTCCATGTGTGGTTGATGGAAGTAACAGACATGCAATGACTCTAGCTATGGTTAATGAAAAGAACACGCATGCAATGACACTGGGTGTGGTTCATGAAAAGAACAGACATGCAATGACACTGGCGGATCCTTATGTGGTGTGTTTAGAGGAATAGACATGCAATGACTCTACCTGTGGTTCATGAAAAGAACAGACATGTAATGACACCGGGTGTGGTTCATGAAAAGAATAGACATGCAATGACTTATGTGGTTTGTTTAGAAGAACACACATGCAACGACACTGGGTGTGGTTCATGAAAAGAACAGACAGGCAATGACATTGGTGGATCCTTATGTGGATTGCTTAGAAGAACACACATGCAATGACACTGGGTGTGGTTCATGAAAAGAATAGACACGCAATGACACTGGTGGATCCTTATGTGGTTTGTTTAGAGGAACAGACATGCAATCACACTAGGTGGATCCATATGTTGTTTATGGAAGTAACAGACATGCAATGACTCTAGCTGTGATTCATGAAAAGAACAGATAGCCAATGACACTGGTGGATCCATGTGTGGTTCATGGGAAGAACACACATCCAATGACACTGATGGACTCTAGCTATGGTTCATGAAAAGAACAGACATGCAATGACACTGGTGGATCCATATGTGGTTTGACAGGAGAACACACATGCAATGACACTAGGTGTGGTTCATGAAAAGAACAGACATGCAATGACATCGGTGGATCCTTGTGTGGTTTATGGAAGTAACAGACATGCAATGACTCTAGCTATGGTTAATGAAAAAGAACACACATGCAATGACACTGGTGTGGTTCATGAAAAGAACAGACATGCAATGACACTGGTGGATCCTTATGTGGTTTGTTTAGAGGAACAGACATGCAATGACTCTAGATATGGTTCATGAAAAAACAGACATGCAATGACACCGGGTGTGGTTCATGAAAAGAACAGACATGCAATGATTTATGTGGTTTGTTTAGAAGAACACACATGCAATGACACTAGGTGTGGTTCATGAAAAGAACAGATAGGCAATGACACTCGTGGATCCTTATGTGGTTTGTTTAGAAGAACACACATGCAATGACACTGGGTGTGGTTCGTGAAAAGAACAGACACGCAATGACACTGGTGGATCCTTATGTGGTTTGTTTAGAGGAACATACATGCAATCACTCTAGGTGGATCCATATGTGGTTTATGGAAGTAACAGACGTGGAATGACACTAGTAGATCCTTATGTGGTTCATGAAAAGAACAGACATGCAGTGAAACTGGGTGTGGTTCATGAATAGAACAGACATGCACTGACACTAGGTGTGGTTCATGAAAATAAAAGACATGCAATGAAACTTGTGGGCCCATCCTTATGTGGTTCATGAAAAGAACAGACATGCAATGACACTGGTGGATCCTTATGTGGTTTGTTTAGAAGAACACACATGCAATGACACTTGGTGTGGTTCATGCAAAGAACACGCACGCAATGACACTGGTGGATCCATATGTGGTTTGTTTAGAGGAACAGACATGCAATGACACTGGTGGATCCACGTGTGGTTCATGAGAAGAACACACATGCAATGACACTGGTAGATCCTTATGTGGTTCATGAAAAGAACTGACATGCACTAACACTAGGTGTGGTTCATGAAAAGAACAAACAGGCAATGACACTGGTGGATCCTTATGTGGTTTACGGAAGGAACAAACATGCAATCACACTAGGTGGATCCATATGTCGTTTATGGAAGTAACACACATGCAATGACACTGGGTATGGTTCATGAAAAGAACAGACATGCAATGACACTGGTAGATCCTTATGTGGTTCATGAAAAGAACAGACATGCAATGACACTGGTGGATCCTTATGTGGTTTGTTTAGAAGAACACACATGCAATGACACTGCTGGATCCATGTGTGGTTCATGGGATTAACACACATCCAATGACACTGGTGGACTCTAGCTGTGGTTCATGAAAAGAACACACATGCAATGACATTAGGTGTGGTTCATGAAAAGAACAGACATGCAATGACATCGGTGGTTCCATGTGTGGTTTATGGAAGTAACAGACATGCAATGACTCTAGCTATGGTTAATGAAAAGAACACGCATGCAATGACACTGGGTGTGGTTCATGAAAAGAACAGACATGCAATGACACTGGTGGATCCTTATGTCGTGTGTTTAGAGGAACAAACATGCAATGACTCTAGCTGTGGTTCATGAAAAGAACATACATGCAATGACACCGGGTGTGGTTCATGAAAAGAACAGACATGCAATGACTTATGTGGTTTGTTTAGAAGAACACACATGCAATGACACTGGGTGTGGTTCATGAAAAGAACAGATAGGCAATGACACTGGAGGATCCTTATGTGGATTGCTTAGAAGAACACACATGCAATGACACTGGGTGTGGTTCATGAAAAGAATAGACACGCAATGACACTGGTGGATCCTTATGTGGTTTGTTTAGAGGAACAGGCATGCAATCACACTAGGTGGATCCATATGTGGTTTATGGAAGTAACAGACATGCAATGACTCTAGATGTGATTCATGAAAAGAAAACAGACATGCAATGACACTGGTGGATCCTGATGTGGTTCATGAAAAGAACAGACAGGCAATAACACTGGTGGATCCTTATGCGGTTTGTTTAGAAGAAACCACATGCAATGACACTGGGTGTGGTTCATGATAAGAACACACATCCAATAACACTGGTGGATCCTTATGTGGTTTGTTTAGAGGAACAGACATGCAATCACACTAGGTGGATCCATATGTGGTTTATGGAAGTAACAGACATGCAATGACTTTAGCTGTGATTCATGGAAAGAACAGATAGCCAATGACACTGGTGGATCCATGTGTGGTTCATGGGAAGAACACACATCCAATGACACTGATCGACTCTAGCTATGGTTCATGAAAAGAACAGACATGCAATGACACTGGTGGATCCATCTGTGGTTTGACAGGAGAACACACATGCAATGACACTAGGTGTGGTTCATGAAAATAACAGACATGCAATGACATCCGTGGATCCTTGTGTAGTTTATGGAAGTAACAGACATGCAATGACTCTAGCTATGGTTAATGAAAAAGAACATGCATGCAATGACACTGGTGTGGTTCATGAAAAGAACAGACATGCAATGACACTGGTGGATCCTTATGTGGTTTGTTTAGAGGAACAGACATGCAATGACTCTAGATATGGTTCATGAAAAGAACAGACATGCAATGACACCGGGTGTGGTTCATGAAAAGAACAGACATGCAATGATTTATGTGGTTTGTTTAGAAGAACACACATGCAATAACACTAGGTGTGGTTCATGAAAAGAACAGATAGGCAATGACACTCGTGGATCCTTATGTGGTTTGTTTAGAAGAACACACATGCAATGACACTGGGTGTGGTTCGTGAAAAGAACAGACACGCAATGACACTGGTGGATCCTTATGTGGTTTGTTTAGAAAAACATACATGCAATCACACTAGGTGGATCCATATGTGGTTTATGGAAGTAACAGACATGCAATGACTCTAGCTGTGATTCATGAAAAGAACAGACAGGCAATGACACTGGTGGATCCTTGTGTGGTTTGTTTAGAAGAACACACATGCAATGACACTAGGTGTGGTTCACGAAAAGAACAAACGCGCAATGACACTGGTGGATCCGTATATGGTTTGTTTAGAGGAACAGACATGCAATGACACTGGTGGATCCTTATATGGTTTGTTTAGAGGAACAGACGTGCAATCACACTAGGTGGATCCATATGTGGTTTATGGAAGTAACAGACATGCAATGACTCTAGCTGTGATTCATGAAAAGAACAGACAGGCAATGACACTGGTGGATCCATGTGTGGTTGATGGGAAGAACAGACAAGCAATGCCACTTGTGGATCCTTATGTGGTTTGTTTAGAAGAACACAAATGCAATGACACTGGGTGTGGTTCATGAGAAGAACACACATCCAATGACACTGGTGGATCCTTGTGTGGTTTGTTTAGAGGAACAGACATGCAATCACATTAGGTGGATCCATATGTGGTTTATGGAAGTAACAGACATGCAATGACTCTAGGTGTGATCCATGAAAAGAACAGACAAACAATGACACTGGTGGATCCATGTGTGGTTCATGGGAAGAACAGACATCCAATGACACTTGTGGACTCTAGCTGTGGCTCATGAAAAGAACAGACATGCAATGACACCGGGTGTGGTTCATGAAAAGAACAGACATACAATGACTTATGTGGTTTGTTTAGAAGAACACACATACAATGAAACTGGGTGTGGTTCATGAAAAGAACAGATAGGCAATGACACTGATGGATCCTTATGTGGTTTGTTTAGAAGAACACACATGCAATGACACTGAGTGTGGCTCATGAAAAGAACAGACACGCAATGACACTTGTGGATCCTTATGTGGTTTGTTTAGAGGAACAGACATGCAATCACACTAGGTGGATCCATATGTTGTTTATGGAAGTAACAGACATGGAATGACACTAGTAGATCCTTATGTGGTTCATGAAAAGAACAGACATGCAGTGAAACTGGGTGTGGTTCATGAATAGAACAGACATGCACTGACACTAGGTGTGGTTCATGAAAATAAAAGACATGCAATGACACTGGTGGGCCCATCCTTATGTGGTTCATGAAAAGAACAGACATGCAATGACACTGGTGGATCCTTATGTGCTTTGTTTAGAAGAACACACATGCAATGACATTGGGTGTGGTTCATGAAAAGAACACGCACGCAATGACACTGGTGGATCCTTATGTGGTTTGTTTAGAGGAACAGACATGCAATGACACCGGTGGATCCACGTGTGGTTCATGAGAAGAACACACATCCAATGACTCTGGTAGATCCTTATGTGGTTCATGAAAAGAACTGACATGCACTGACACTAGGTGCGGTTCATGAAAAGAACAAACAGGCAATGACACTGGTGGATCCTTATGTGGTTTATGGAAGGAACAAACATGCAATCACACTAGGTGGATCCATATGTCGTTTATGGAAGTAACACACATGCAATGACACTGGGTCTGGTTCATGAAAAGAACAGACATGCAATGACACTGGTAGATCCTTATGTGGTTCATGAAAAGAACAGACATGCAATGACACTGGTGGATCCTTATGTGGTTTGTTTAGAAGAACACACATACAATGACACTGGTGGATCCATGTGTGGTTCATGGGAAGAACACACATCCAATGACACTGGTGGACTCTAGTTGTGGTTCATGAAAAGAACAGACATGCAATGACACTGGGTGTGGTTCATGAAAAGAACAGACATGCAATGACATCGGTGGTTCCATGTGTGGTTTATGGAAGTAACAGACATGCAATGACTCTAGCTATGGTTAATGAAAAGAACACGCATGCAATAACACTGGGTGTCGTTCATGAAAAGAACAGACATGCAATGACACTAGTGGATCCTTATGTGGTGCGTTTAGAGGAATATGCATGCAATGACTATAGCTGTGGTTCATGGAAAGAACAGACATGCAATGACACCGGGTGTGGTTCATGAAAAGGACAGACATGCAATGACTTATGTGGTTTGTTTAGAAGAACACACATGCAATGACACTGGGTGTGGTTCATGAAAAGAACAGATAGGCAATGACACTGGTGGATCCTTATGTGGATTTCTTAGAAGAACACACATGCAATGACACTGGGTGTGGTTCATGAAAAGAATAGACATGCAATGACACTGGTGGATCCTTATGTGGTTTGTTTAGAGGAACAGACATGCAATCACACTAGGTGGATCCATATGTGGTTTATGGAAGTAACAGACATGCAATGACTCTAGCTGTGATTCATGAAAAGAACAGACATGCAATGACACTGGTGGATCCTTATGTGGTTCATGAAAAGAACAGACAGGCAATAACACTGGTGGATCCTTATGTGGTTTGTTTAGAAGAAACCACATGCAATGACACTGGGTTTGGTTCATGAGAAGAACACACATCCAGTGACACTGGTGGATCCTTATTTGGTTTGTTTAGAGGAACAGACATGCAATCACACTAGGTGGATCCATATGTGGTTTATGGAAGTAACAAACATGCAATGACTCTAGCTGTGATTTATGAAAAGAAAAGATAGCCAATGACACTGGTGGATCCATGTGTGGTTCATGGGAAGAACACACATCCAATGACACTGATGGACTCTAGCTATGGTTCATGAAAAGAACAGACATGCAATGACACTGGTGGATCCATATGTGGTTTGACAGGAGAACACACATGCAATGACACTAGGTGTGGTTCATGAAAAGAATAGACATGCAATGACATCCGTGGATCCTTGTGTGGTTTATGGAAGTAACAGACATGCAATGACTCTAGCTATGGTTAATGAAAAAGAACACGCATGCAATGACACTGGTGTGGTTCATGAAAAGAATAGACACGCAATGACACTGTTGGATCCTTATGTGGTTTGTTTAGAGGAACAGATATGCAATGACTCTAGATATGGTTCATGAAAAGAACAGACATGCAATGACACCGGGTGTGGTTCATGAAAAGAACAGACATGCAATGATTTATGTGGTTTGTTTAGAAGAACACACATGCAATGACACTAGGTGTGGTTCATGAAAAGAACATATAGGCAATGACACTCGTGGATCCTTATGTGGTTTGTTTAGAAGAACACACATGCAATGACACTGGGTGTGGTTCGTGAAAAGAACAGACACGCAATGACACTGGTGGATCCTTATGTGGTTTGTTTAGAGGAACATACATGCAATCACACTAGGTGGATCCATATGTGGTTTATGGAAGTAATAGACATGCAATGACTCTAGCTGTGATTCATGAAAAGAACAGATAGCCAATGACACTGGTGGATCCATGTGTGGTTCATGAAAAGAACAGACAGGCAATGACACTGGTTGATCCTTGTGTGGTTTGTTTAGAAGAACACACATTCAATGACACTAGGTGTGGTTCACGAAAAGAACAGACGCGCAATGACAATGGTGGATCCTTATATGGTTTGTTTAGAGGAACAGACATGCAATGACACTGGTGGATCCTTATATGGTTTGTTTAGAGGAATAGACATGCAATCACACTAGGTGGATCCATATGTGGTTTATGGAAGTAACAGACATGCAATGACTCTAGCTGTGATTCATGAAAAGAACAGACAGGCAATGACACTGGTGGATCCATGTGTGGTTCATGGGAAGAACAGACAAGCAATGCCACTTGTGGATCCTTATGTGGTTTGTTTAGAAGAACACAAATGCAATGACACTGGGTGTGGTTCATGAGAAGAACACACATCCAATGACACTGGTGGATCCTTGTGTGGTTTGTTTAGAGGAATAGACATGCAATCACACTAGGTGGATCCATATGTGGTTTATGGAAGTAACAAACATGCAATGACTCTAGGTGTGATCCATGAAAAGAACATACAGGCAATGACACTGGTGGATCCATGTGTGGTTCATGGGAAGAACAGACATCCAATGACACTGGTGGACTCTAGCTATGGCTCATGAAAAGAACAGACATGCAATGACACCGGGTGTGGTTCATGAAAACAACAGACATACAATGACTTATGTGGTTTGTTTAGAAGAACACACATACAATGACACTGGGTGTGGTTCATGAAAAGAACAGATAGGCAATGACACTGATGGATCCTTATGTGGTTTGTTTAGAAGAACACACATGCAATGACACTGGGTGTGGTTCATGAAAAGAACAGACACGCAATGACACTGGTGGATCCTTATGTGGTTTGTTTAGAGGAACAGACATGCAATCACACTAGGTGGATCCGTATGTGGTTTATGGAAGTAACAGACATGGAATGACACTAGTAGATCCTTATGTGGTTCATGAAAAGAACAGACATGCAGTGAAACTGGGTGTGGTTCATGAATAGAACAGACATGCACTGACACTAGGTGTGGTTCATGAAAATAAAAGACATGCAATGACACTGGTGGGCCCATCCTTATGTGGTTCATGAAAAGAACAGACATGCAATGACACTGGTGGATCCTTATGTGGTTTGTTTAGAAGAACACACATGCAATGACACTAGGTGTGGTTCATGAAAAGAACACGCACGCAATGACACTGGTGGATCCTTATGTGGTTTGTTTAGAGGAACAGACATGCAATGACACCGGTGGATCCACGTGTGGTTCATGAGAAGAACACACATCCAATGACTCTGGTAGATCCTTATGTGTTTCATGAAAAGAACTGACATGCACTGACACTAGGTGTGGTTCATGAAAAGAACAAACAGGTAATGACACTGGTGGATCCTTATGTGGTTTATGGAAGGAACAAACATGCAATCACACTAGGTGGATCCATATGTCGTTTATGGAAGTAACACACATGCAATGACACTGGGTCTGGTTCATGAAAAGAACAGACATGCAATGACACTGGTAGATCCTTATGAGGTTCATGAAAAGAACAGACATGCAATGACACTGGTGGATCCTTATGTGGTTTGTTTAGAAGAACACACATACAATGACACTGGTGGATCCATGTGTGGTTCATGGGAAGAACACACATCCAATGACACTGGTGGACTCTAGTTGTGGTTCATGAAAAGAACAGACATGCAATGACACTGGGTGTGGTTCATGAAAAGAACAGACATGCAATGACATCGGTGGTTCCATGTGTGGTTTATGGAAGTAACAGACATGCAATGACTCTATCTATGGTTAATAAAAAGAACACGCATGCAATGACACTGGATGTGGTTCATGAAAAGAACAGACATGCAATGACACTGGTGGATCCTTATGTGGTGCGTTTAGAGGAATAGACATGCAATGACTCTAGTTGTGGTTCATGAAAAGAACAACCATGCAATGACACCGGGTGTGGTTCATGAAAAGGACAACATGCAATGACTTATGTGGTTTGTTTAGAAGAACACACATGCAATGACACTGGGTGTGGTTCATGAAAAGAACAGATAGGCAATGACACTAGGGGATCCTTATGTGGATTGCTTAGAAGAACACACATGCAATGACACTGGGTGTGGTTCATGAAAAGAATAAACACGCAATGACACTGGTGGATCCTTATGTGGTTTGTTTAGAGGAACAGACATGCAATCACACTAGGTGGATCCATATGTGGTTTATGGAAGTAACAGACATGCAATGACTCTAGCTGTGATTCATGAAAAGAACAGACATGCAATGACACTGGTGGATCCTTATGTGGTTCATGAAAAGAACAGATAGGCAATAACACTGGTGGATCCTTATGTGGTTTGTTTAGAATAAACCACTTGCAATGACACTGGGTGTGGTTCATGAGAAGAACACACATCCAATGACACTGGTGGATCCTTATTTGGTTTGTTTAGAGGAACAGACATGCAATCACACTAGGTGGATCCATATGTGGTTTATGGAAGTAACAGACATGCAATGACTCTAGCTGTGATTCATGAAAAGAAAAGATAGCCAATGACACTGGTGGATCCATGTGTGGTTCATGGGAAGAACACACATCCAATGACACTTATGGACTCTAGCTATGGTTCATGAAAAGAACAGACATGCAATGACACTGGTGGATCCATATGTGGTTTGACAGGAGAACACACATGCAATGACACTAGGTGTGGTTCATGAAAAGAATAGACATGCAATGACATCCGTGGATCCTTGTGTGGTGTATGGAAGTAACAGACATGCAATGACTCTAGCTATGGTTAATGAAAAAGAACACGCATGCAATGACACTGGTGTGGTTCATGAAAAGAACAGACACGCACTGACACTGGTGGATCCTTATGTGGTTTGTTTAGAGGAATAGACATGCAATGACTCTATATATGGTTCATGAAAAGAACAGACATGCAATGACACCGGGTGTGGTTCATGAAAAGAACAGACATGCAATGATTTATGTGGTTTGTTTAGAAGAACACACATGCAATGACACTAGGTGTGGTTCATGAAAAGAACATATAGGCAATGACACTCGTGGATCCTTATGTGGTTTGTTTAGAAGAACACACATGCAATGACACTGGGTGTGGTTCGTGAAAAGAACAGACACGCAATGACACTGGTGGATCCTTATGTGGTTTGTTTAGAGGAACATACATGCAATCACACTAGGTGGATCCATATGTGGTTTATGGAAGTAACAGACATGCAATGACTCTAGCTGTGATTCATGAAAAGAACAGACATGCAATGACACTGGTGGATCCTTATGTGGTTCATGAAAAGAATGATGTGCAATGACACTGGTGGATCCTTATGTGGTTTGTTTAGAAGAACACACATGCAATGACACTGGGTGTGGTTCATGAGAAGAACACACATCCAATGACACTAGTGGATCCTTATGTGGTTTGTTTAGAGAAACATACATGAAATCATACTAGGTGGATCCATATGTCGTTTATGGAAGTAAGAGACATGCAATGACTCTAGCTATGATTCATGAAAAGAACAGACAGGGAATGACACTGGTGGATCCATGTGTGGTTCATGGGAATAACAGACATCCAATGACACTAGTGGACTCTTGTTGTGGTTCATGAAAAGATGAGACATGCAATGACACTGGTGGATCCATATGTGGTTTGTTAGGAGAACACACATGCAATGACATTAGTTGTGGTTCATGAATAGAACAAACATGCAATGACATCAGTGGATCCATGTGTTGTTTATGGAAGTAACAGACATGGAATGACACTGGTGAATCCTTGTGTGGTTTGTTTAGAAGAACACACATGCAATGACACTGGGTGTGGTTCATGAAAAGAAGTGACAGGCAATGACACTGGTGGATCCTTATGTGGTTTGTTTAGAAGAACACGCATGCAATGACACTGGGTGTGGTTCATGAAAAGAACAGACATGCAATGAACTGGTGGATCCTTATGTGGTTTGTTTAGAGGAACAGACATGCAATGACACCGGTGGATCCACGTGTGGTTCATGAGAAGAACACACATCCAATGACACTGGGTGGATCCTTATGTGGTTCATGAAAAGAACTGACATGCAGTGACACTTGGTGTGGTTCATGAAAAGAACAAACATGCAATGACATCGGTGGATCAATGTGTGGTTTATGGAAGTAACAGACATGCAATGAATCTAGCCGTGGTTAATGAAAAGAACACGCATGCAATGACACTGGGTGTGGTTCATGAAAAGAACAGACACGTAATGACACTGGTGGATCCTTATGTGGTTTGTTTAGAGGAACAGACATGCAATGACACAAGAGGATCCATATGTGGTTTGTCAGGAGAACACACATGCAATGACATTGGGTGTGGTTCATGAAAAGAACAGACATGCAATGACACTGGTGGATCCTTATGTGTGGTTCTTGAAAAGAACATACATGCAATGACAATGGTGGATCCTTATGTGGTTTGTTTAGAAGAACACACATGCAATGACACTAGGTGTGGTTCATGAAAAGAACAGACACGCAATGACACTGGTGGATCCTTATGTGGTTTGTTTAGAGGAACAAACATGCAATCACACTGGGTGTGGTTCATGAAAAGAACATACACGCAATGACACTATTGGATCCTTATGTGGTTTGTTTAGAGGAACAGACATGCAATGACACCGGTGGATCCACGTGTAGTTAATGAAAAGAACACACATCCAATGACACTGGTAGATCCTTATGTAGGTCATGAAAAGAACTGACATGCAGTGACACTGGGTGTGGTTCATGAAAAGAACAGACATGCACTAACACTGGGTGTGGTTCATGAAAAGAACAGACATGCAATGACACTGGTGGATCGTTATGTGGTTTGTTTAGAAGAACACACATGCAATGACACTAGTGGATCCATGTGTGGTTTATGAGAAGACCACACATCCAATGAACTCTAGTGGATCTATCTTGGCATAATTTGATGTATTCCATGATGTATTTCATTGTACAAGACACTTTCCATTTTTATACTACTCAGTTTTGCCCTTGGTTTTATGTGGTACTACTTAGTTTTGCCCATCCCCCCTCTCTATCTTTCGTAGAAGCCCAAAATTGTGCTCACCCTGTCTGCTACTCCTTGATTGGTTGTCACAGTTGTCACACGGATCGTGCGCACCAACCGTTGATTCTGTGCGATCCAACGATGATCGTTGCACACCTCGTGCCCTTCATAGTATAGCGTGAGACAGGATGGACGTCTCCCTCCACGAGACTTCTACAGGAAGGAACACGATGCCGTCCATGGAAAAAGTCGTCGAGCGGTCATGTCAAGTTTAATCAAGTCTGAAAAGCCTACTACTGCTACTACAACTCATGCACAGGACAACAGGGTCATCGAGTGCACGGTTGTCGACGAGACGCTGCAATTTATTGCCAATTGATTTTAATCAGACATATCCCATTTTTACGCAGCGCTCTCAATCTCACTTCCAACTGGGCCCTACCGCTAGTAAATTCCATGAGTCAAGGCCCCCCTCGAGTAGATCTAACGTTGCTAGAAATTAGTTCCGCACCACTTGCATGAAGTGGAATCGAGGTCTGCCATGAGCGTGTTTTCAATGCAACTCTAAAGTGGAGATCGTGGCTGTTTCAAAAAAAGGGAACCGAAAAAAAGGGTGGAGATCGTGGTAGCCCCTCCCCCCCGCCCCCGCCCACCACACGTGTCCACTCGAGGACTACGAACGGTCCAGTGTTTATAACCCTCCTCGACCTTCTTCTTCCATGAGCTCGTGTCATTTCCCCTAGTCTGTCTAGTCCCAAGACCCCAATCTACACCTGCCGCGTGCGCCGAAGCTCCTTCGTTTGCACTACCTCCTTCCCTTGGTGCGGCATGAAGCGTACGCATGGAGAAGATCCGGAGGTGAAGCCAGTTGAAGGCGCAGCAGCAGATGGCTCGGTCATCGCCAAGCAGACGGAGGCGTCTTCTCCGGGCACGAACGCTGCTCGTCGCCACGCTATCGAGGGTGCGAACTCATTCGTCCAGCCAGTAGCCATCGCCGCCGAGCAGCAGGTGGTAGCCGTCGCTGCTGAGCAGCAGTTGGTAGCCATTGCCGCCGAGCAGCAGGTGGTAGCCATCGTCGCCGAGCAGCAGGTAGTAGCCGTCGCCGCCGAGCAGCAGGTGGCTGACAACATCGTGGTGCCAGCAGCAAATCTGGATGGGGGCAGGCGGCAGGCGGAGGCAATCCGGTGATCTACATCGACGACCCCATCGCCGTTCAAGAAATCTTCGACGCAATCGCGGAGAATGATGAGTTCAAGGAGGAGGTCCCTGATGAGGAGTTCGAGGTACTACATTTCTAGCTTCTCTAGTCGCAGCCGCAGTTTTCACTGTTCATACATAAGATTTGCTCAATCGTGTACAGATTCTTTTGCTCTTGAAGTAGGGTAGTATATATATGATTTGATCGGTTGATTGATGCATCTGCCATCTAGTCACAAAACCCCAATCCATCTAGTCACAAAACCCCAATCTGCTCATCTGCCATCTAGTTGAGTTTGCTAGTTGAGTGTTGATTTCGATACACAGCGGGCCTATAACATTACATTTCTATTCCTTACTTAGCCCAATGATTCAATTTTGCCCCAAAATAGTGCAAGGGCATCTGATGGTCTCGTTTTCTTAGGGATGGTTAGTGGCCCTAAGGCAGCAATGCACATAAACAATATAGGTTGTGTTGTTGGTATTTCGGTTCTCCGACTCCATCGCTGAAAAAAATGAGGCCCTAATTTTTTGTCTCATATGGAACCTAAATATATAATATTTATATTGTTTCTGATCTATAAATGCATTGTATGATGCATTTGTATATCCCTGAATGTTGTTTTGTACGATTACATTTCAATTTCTTATTGTGGCCAATGATTCAAATTTGCCCCAAAGAGAGGCAGACACATTGGTGTCAAATTTTTACAGGGATGAGTGAGCGAACCTGGGGCCATGTACAAGATCAATATAAGCTGTGCAATTTTTACTGTTTCACACGCCATCTCTATAGAAACTTATGAGGCTGCAATCTTTATTCTACATTCATAGAACTATGATATTTTAATTATCTATTCCATGCATTCATAGTGTATAAGAATAACATTTTAGTTTGTCACCGAGGTCGATGATTGAAATTTGCCCCAAAAGAGTTCAAGGGGAGACACGTATGATGGTGTCGTGTTTTAGGGATGGGTTGGTGAACCTGAGGCAGCAATGCACACAAACAATATAGGTTGTGCTGTTGGTACTTTGGTTCTCCAACTCCATCTCTGAAACAAATTATGAGGCCCTTGATTTATTCTCATATGGAACTACATATATGATCCTTGAATTGTTTCTGATCTTTTAATGAGTGGTATGATGCATATGTATATGAATGGTTTTGATCATAAGTATTTTTAACATGTACCTAAAGATTAATTGTTTGGTTTTTTATTTATAATTACAATATTTAGGCTTGTTTTTGTACCTAACTATGTATATCCCTGAATAATGTTTTGTACGATTACATTTCAATTTCTTATTGTGGCCAATAATTCAAATTTTCACCAAAAGAGAGGCAGACACATTGGTGTCAGATTTTTTCAGGGACGAGTTAGTGAACCTCGGGCGATGTACAAGAACAATATAGGCTGTGCAATTGTTACTTGGTTCACTTACGCCGTCCCTGTAGAAACTTATGAGGCCTTAATCTTTATTCTACATTCATAGAACTATGATATTCGAATTACCTATTCCATGCATTCAGTGTATAAGAATTACATTTTAGTTTGTCACCGAGGCCGATGATTGAAATTTGCCTGAAAAGAGTTCAAGGGGAGACACGTATGACGGTGTCGTCTTTTAGGGATGGGTTGGTTAACCTGAGGCAGCAATGCACACAAACAATATAGGTTGTGTTGTTGGTACTTTGGTTCTCTAACTCCATCTCTGAAACAAATTTTGAGGCCCTAGATTTATTCTCATACGGAACTACATATATGATCTTTGAATTGTTTCTGATCTTTTAATGATTGGTATGATGCATATGTATATGAATGGTTTTGATCATAAGTATTTTTAACATGCACCTGAAGATTAATTGTTTGGTTTTTTATTTATAATTACAATATTTAGGCTTGTTTTTGTACCTGACTATGTATATCCCTGAATAATGTTTTGTACGATTACATTTCAATTTCTTATTGTGGCCAATGATTCAGATTTTCCCCAAAAGAGAGGCAGACACATTGGTGTCAGATTTTTTCAGGGACGAGTTAGGGAACCTGGGGCGATGTACAACAACAATATAGGTTGTGCAATTGTTACTTGGTTTACTCACGCCGTCCCTGAATAAACTTATGAGGCCGCAATCTTTATTCTACACTCATAGAACTATGATATTCGAATTATCTATTCCATGCATTCATAGTGTATAAGAATTACATTTTAGTTTGTCACCGAGGCCGATGATTGAAATTTGCCCCAAAAGAGTTCAAGGGGAGACACGTATGATGGTGTCGTGTTTTAGGGATGGGTTGGTGAACCTGAGCCAGCAATGCACACAAACAATATAGGTTGTGATGTTGGTACTTTGGTTCACCAACTCCATCTCTGAAACAAATTATGAGGCCCTAGATTTATTCTCATACGGAACTACATATATGATCCTTAAATTTTTTCTGATCTTTTAATGATTGGTATGATGCATATGTATATGAATGTTTTTGATCATAAGTATTTTTAACATGCACCTGAAGATTAATTGTTTGGTTTTTTATTTATAATTACAATATTTAGGCTTGTTTTTGTACCTGACTATGTATATCCCTGAATAATGTTTTGTATGATTACATTTCAATTTCTTATTGTGGCCAATGATTCAAATTTGTCCAAAAAGAGAGGCAGACACATTGGTGTCAGATTTTTTCAGGGATGAGTTAGTGAACCTGGGGCAATGTACAACAACATTACAGGTTGTGCAATTGTTACTTGGTTCGCTGACTCCATCCCTGAAGAAACTTATGAGGCCGCAATCTGATGTAATTATTTCTCATTGTGTTGAGATGAAATGATATATGAACCGATCAAACTATTGCTGAGATGCTTTATGTTTGATATCCACGGATATATTGTCTTACATATACATGTTGTCAATTCTTGAGTTGTAATACAATTCAATCATATGTACGAGTTTTAAGTTATGTTCTTAAAAATCAACAGGAGGATGATGATGAAGTGGACGATAGCAAGGTATCCAGGGACAACAAGAGCCGCTACGTGCTGAGGCGGTTACGGTGTGGGATAATCCGTTTCCACCATAGGGGGAGACTGTTTTACCCATTATGTGGCAGAGTAATCAACGTGGACCTCAACAGCATGATCCAGCACGCGGAGGGCGTTGGCAGAGGCAGAGGCAGAAGCCATAGGCCGATTACCTTGGCGCGACACGCAGCCTATGGCAAATTCCTCCGGGAGTATGTCAGGACTGGCCTATATCCCATCAACTAGGCTGTCGCTGCCTCCTGCTAATAAACCCCTGCCCTGCTAGGCGTCTCCGTGTCCCGGCCTCCTGCTGCAGCCCCTGCTTTTATTTTGTTCTAGTTAATTATTACCTATGTGTGGCATGTAAGACAATATATCTGTGGTGTCTCTGGTGAACCTTATATATTAATCTACTCCTTTATATGGAGTGCCTTAAAGTTTCTAGTGTTCAATTATATTTACTGATCATGCTCATGCACACTACAAAATATTTCTAGTGCTCGATTATATTATAATTGTCAAGAAATACATCAACAAGTTAAATTGGTCGAAATTTTGTATTGGAGTAACTAAATGTATCACACACATAATAAACTAGAAACTAAAATCTAGTTCAAACACATAATGTATCACCACCACTTGTTGTCGTCCTTGACTTGCTTCCCCTTCAGCCGCTTGATGTCGCCACCGTCCCAAGATCCCTGCTTGTCCTGAAACCACTTTCTGTCCTCCTCGCGCTTCTTCTCCTGGGCTAGCTTGCAACCAGGGCATAGCTCTCTCGCGAAAAACCCCGCCTTAACCATCCCATCTTTCATGGTAATGAGCTTACTGTACAAATCGTACGCCATGTAGGCGTCTCTGGCTGCATACTCGAGGCGCACCTGGCTCATCGGCTTCCATTCCAAGTAGTCGTGATCGAGTCGCTTCAATTTCTTCAGTTTTTCATAGGATTTATTGATGATTTCCGCTGCCATATCACCCATGCCATCCTTCGTTGGGTATGATTTAATATTGTAAAGATTTTGGATGTCGATGTGGTGCCCCTCTAGGATTTTTATCAACGCGCGAGAAAGCATAATTGTGTCATTTGTGATATCCACGCTAGTGAAAGTTATCCCTTTCCTACACAAGAACTCGACCAGAGCCGGACAACGCATCTCAGTTGGTTTACTCCTACACTTAGATGGTTCTAGGGATGTAAGGAACAAGAGATGCAGAAGTGGTGATCTCAAATTTAAATTTCACATACCTGCAGAAGTGGTAAACGAGGACCTCCTCATGTATGGCGATTTGCGCAACAACGATCTCTTGTGGAGGATTTTTTTCGCTTATTTGCCCAACTGTACTCCAAGTCTAGCCCCACAAACTTGTTCTTCTCTTTCTCAAGAAATTGCTCAAACCTAGCGAGAGTTGTCTCCACAATCGCTTCATCATTTGTGCACACCACTGTCAAAGTCATGGAGCCATGGGTAGGGACCAAGTGGGTCTCTGTTGTGTGTTTCCCATCGTCCATGCCTGCAAGGAAATGGGTGAAAGGAACTGCCTGCGAGAGGAACAAGAAGATGAACCGATGGTTCCAGAAGAGAGGAAGAAGAAGCGCCTAGAAAAAACTGTAGAGGAATGACTGCAGAAGAAACATGGTAACTGCAACTTTCGGTTCAAGAACTCACCGTGGTTACGTGGAGATCGTGGCAGTGCCACCGGTTCAACAAGTGGGGCCAGTTCCTGCGAGAATATGAAATTAGCTGTGCATTTTTCTATCCGAGAAATTGAGAGAAATCATTTATATTTTGTCTTTCATAATTAAACACAATGAAGTTGGTACATCCCAAGAGATTTGAACAAACGAGATTTGCTAGTTTAACATACAACAACACTTACAGGCCCAACATCGCAGAACTTGGAGAGCCCCAAAACTTGAGCTACCACAGAGACCTCGGTAGAGGTGGCAGAATTGGTGCGGGTGCAACCACGGCGACGGCGAGCTCGGATTCTAGAGGAGGAAAACATAACCGAGCATGGTCGACAAGGTGATAGATCTCACCAGGAACCAATTCTCGTCCCCGACCGTGCCATGTGTGCGTCCACGGTGAGGGCGATCTCCGACTCGGGATGGGAAGGAGAGCGGGGCCGAGCAGCTTCGCCACTTCCCAGCTCTGCGCCATGGCCGCGACCACAGATTGCCGCTCCGGGGAAGAAGACGCGTAATGGATGCAGGCGCCAACGCTACAAGCCTACAAGGAGGAGAGCTAGGCCGAGTAGGTTCGTCCACGTCCCAGCTCCGCGCCATGGCTGCGACGCCCCACAGATTGCCGCTCCGGGGAAGAAGAAGACACATAATGGATGCAGGCGCCAACGCTGCAAGCCTAATTGACACCTAAGCGACAGGAGCGACATAACGGCGAGAACTGATAGGGGGCCCCAACTTGACGGCCGTTAGCCTGATTTTTTGTATTGAAATGTAAAGTTGAATTCGTGTCGAAAAAGACCCTTTGAGTATTTGGCACACCAACTGTAGTCATCGCGGATGATTTCAGGGAACTCGGGTACCGCGTTGCCTGGACACCCCAACTTTCGGGCCCCAAAATGATATTCTCCCTCATCTGGGCATTATCAATGAGAACATTCCTGTTTATGTTGGCACGTCGTTGTGCATCATCTGAAATAAGTTGCTGCTTCGTGGAGTGTGGCAGCTTAAATAATTTATTTCTGCGCCACTTACATTCCGTCGTATTTGGAGACCTCCTACCCCTCAGCAATTGTGGAACCGGTGGATCCTTGTTTTCAGATAGCAGTGGCACAATCACAATTTCGGATTCAACTACTTACTCGGGCATTTCCAAACCCTAAGTCGCAGTACATTTTACTCAGAGAACGTGGGTAGATTGTTTCGCCCAGCAACATGCCACACACAGAGCGATCAGAATTTAACAGAATTACATATATAGGTTCAAGTTCAACACATTACTATGCATCTTCATTGCCAGTAGCCTTCTTCCGCAGCCTGGATGCCAAGCCTTCACGTCCACTGGCTTCTTCATTTCCTGCCTTCTTCCTCTTCCTCGGTGCCAATTTTCTTAGCTTCACGTGCTCTGCATCGCCGGGACAATGGGCACCAGAATCGTGTCAAGCATCATCTTTCCACTCGTTTTTAATTTCTTCGGGCAACAAAATGACATCTTTCCACTCGTTTTTAATTTCTTCGGGCAGCAAAATGACTGACCCGGCAGTTATGTTTCTAACCTTGCGGCGCTTCCTATCAAAGAAACAAGACTGTTGCATAACTACCCAATATCTACAGAGTAAATAAAACAAAAATTACAATTCAACACAATCATGCGAACCCCAAGAGACCTTTGCTTACCAGGAGCTAATTGGGTTTGAGCAACCACCCTGTCCAAGAATAGAAGGGCGACTCCCAGTTGCAGCAACTTCCACATCCATTACATCACATTTCAGCTCAAACATGGCAGCCGAAGCATACATTTTCATCCCAATTAGCTGATTGTCACACGTTATTGGAACCATGATGCCACGTTCATCCATGAAGCTAAACTTTGCAGTCTACTTCGGCCATAATTCAACATGATTACGCAGAGCAGAAACCATACCAGATATAGTGCAGATTTGCGCAGGCGCTTCTTCCATCTTGAAACAATGGTGTCCATACCTCTTGCCCTTAGAGTCATACCTGTAGAGGACTACCGTAACCAGGTAAGGGGGGTCCGTGCAGAACCCACTTGATAGAAAACTGTGGACAAAATATGTTTGTCAGCGTTGGGCTAACAAACAATTGGAGGTTCAGTAGCCAGCTAGCAGTTGTAATTAGTGCGAATAGCAAAGAGAAGGGTAGCTCACCCGCTTGTAGACAGAAGTTCTTCTTTCTTGATAGTAGGATCTGCCATCCTCCGAGCTGCTCGGCTCGTCGGTGGCAGAGGCGGGCTAGAGCCTCGCAACGGCGGCTATGGCATGCGCCATTGGAGATCGGGATCAGCGACTGGGCGCAGCAACTAGGCGCAGCAACTTGACGCTGGAAGTCAAATGTCCGAAGGGGTCGTCCTGCCTGGAGGGTGGATTCCGACGCTGCCAGTGCTAGGGGAAAGCTGGGAATGGATTTGTGAAATTGGTCAACGCATCCAATCAGCTTAGTTGCTCGATTTGCCTAAGAGGTTGCCGCGTTGGTGCTCGCGTCACGGACCGATGACCGACATGAGGGCCCCGACCGTCTACTTCACGGGGCAGTTTAACGGAATGTTTGAATTTGGCAGGGGTGAGATGATTTTGCCTCGAAATGGCCCCTCTCAGTAGTTGGCGGCCCAACTTTTGGAAATGCGGTAATTTCAGGCAACTTAGGTACCGCCATGCGCTGGCCTGCGAACTTTGGTACCGCAGACGAACGGGCCCTTGGAGGCCATGGCTCACGTTATAATGGGGTGGCAAGGTTACAGCTAGGTCTTACTTGGCCTAGTATTCTACAAAGATGCTGGTCCCGAAATAGTAGTTTAGCACCCTCCTTTCCTTTGTCACCAGCCTCTGCATGGCAATGGCTCAGAGTCCATGTTGTCTGACCGTTGGGGTCAGACACTATCACATCCATGACCCTTTGTTCTGCCTCTGCTCCTCTTTCCCTTATCGCTAGCACATGTCTCTCCCTAGATTCCCTTGAGAGAGAGAGAAAGCACTGACCTTGGCCTGGCTCTATCCTTCTTGAGCAAGCCAACCCATGACTTGGCCCTAGTCCAGATAACTCCGCCAAGGCAGTACCTGCACATATGAAACAACCTAAACCTCGTACCGACATACCGTATATGTCGACCGAGTCTCGCTAGTGCTTTATGGCTTAGGGTAACCCGGCCGTAACTCGTCCGACCCTCATATACCTCAGCCAGCTCAAATTCTGGCTAATTTATGCATCAGTGGACCTTGTCCTTATAGCTCAGCTTGACCCTACCTGGAGTCATCCCCAACACCATGAGCAATAGGTATTGTCACTGCTGCTTTGTAGAACGACCTGCAACAAAGACAAAACAAGTTATAATAGCATTACCAGGCAAACATACCACCATGAATATTAAATGTGTTAATACGGTGATATAATAAGGACGCAAGCAATTAACAGTGATGCCTCATACACCTCTTTCTTCTTGAATAAATGGACCAGTTGATGTCATGGACCAATGCGAGCATGTGCTAATCTGTGAAATGACTTCTCTACTTGAACAAGGCTAACACCAAGACAAAAAAAGTTATTTAAAAAGCAGACTTGGGAAACAAACTAGTACAAGTTCATTTCTAATAAATTTGAAAAGATTACATTGGACCAAAATAACAATGCAATCAATCAACCCCAGTACCTCATGTAGACTGATCAAACTAGAATGAGCAGAACATGAATAAAAATAATATGAATGCTAAGCCATTATGTTTCTCATAAACTAGCCAGGCACTACATAACAAAATCTGCCAATGTTTTAATCATAGACCAAAAAGAGAGTGCCTCAGTAAACCAAAACAGACCAATTGTGTGCCTCGAATCTACTAGTCAGATCATTTCAGACAAACAATGAAACAAGCAATCATACTTTGGGTTATTCATGAACAACCAGATCATTTCAACGGTTTAGTTAGTGGCCTAAGAACAACAACTGAACCATCATGTGCCTCATATTAAAATAGTTAGTTCATGTAACTATGATACACAGTAGATACAAGAGTGAGATGAAGTGCAAAGAGTTCCTTATGGTACTTGTGAATTTTACTAGATCTAATCGCAAGTGTGGCCTTATTCTTATTATTAGCCAACTCAGATGCAATACACTAGACCTCTACATATTTAAGCAATTTAACTAAGCACATGGAACGAAAGCAGACCATAGTGTGGATTAAATGTTTGATGCCAAATTTTGGCAAAAAATGAAAACAAGACAGACAAATGGAAAATTGAGTAAGCAATAAATTGTCGCAAGGACCAAACCCTGGGTACCAAAACAATTGTTTTGTGCGTGTGGGGGGCTTACGATGGGTGTTACGCAAGTCCTACACAGCTCTTGTGGACGAGCGGATGTTGGAAATTGTCCTTGCATGGGACCTCTCAAAGTTGGATGGAATCGAACACTAGGTTTGAACACGATCTCCCCAAACTTCTCGAAGCCTGATGAGGAATTACATAGAAAATACGACAAAGGGACACAGAGAGTTACCCAGGTTCAGGCCATCGTGCGGTGTAAAACGCTACTCCTATTTGTTTGGATTGCTTACACTGCTTGACGAGGTTTACAACACAAGGGGTTGAGCATGTTCTCAGATCTAGGGGTTTTGGAGGTTGAAGAGGATCCCTCCCATGGGTGCCCTCCTGCCCCTTTTATAGGTGGCCTGGTCCTCTTCCCGCCCTTGGGCGAGAAGGGTTTCCACATGGCGATCTAAGAGGGGACATGTAGGGAAAAACTTTCACTTACTGTTGGGATATGCTAAATGGGTATCCTCAGAGCATGTCACCAATCCGACTAACCCGGGTGGCCCATAGCTGGTAGCAAGGCCGATGGCCTGTTGGGCGGCCCAGTTAGACGGATCTAGAAGGGAGGCCCATGCCAGATAAAGGAAGGCTACGCAGGAGTCACCAACATACTCGGAGCCTTGGAGTGCAAGACACGAAAGACTAGTTTGTATTAGTGTAGGACTCTTTACCTGTCCGGCAAGGACCTTTCCCTGTAAACCCTAGGTTCTTTAGGGCACAACCTCTTAGATTGCTACGTACAATGTGCAACACCTCGCAAAGCTAACCTATCTCTGTAACTCGGCGTATTGCCATTATAGTGACTTATAGCAGGAGTAGAGTTCCACCACTGTTGTGGGACTTGAACCTAGGTAATTTGTGTTACCTCGTACCCACCAACTCCCCGCCTTACCCCATGTCTTTAAACACACATTGTGAGGACCCCTCCATGGCGTACTCATCGGCAATACCACAACAGTTGGCGCCCACCGTGGGGCTAGAGGCGCTTCGAGATCTACACCGGGCATGGTCCAATCTCTTCACGGTAATTGGCGACACCGTAGCCATCAGAAGTGTTCTCTTCTCCGGCAATGTCCCAATCGTCCCTCCAGATGAGTTCTGGGTGCCAGCAAAGAAGAACCCTACGTGCTGCTCTGTCATCCCCTTCGGAGACATCCACATCTTCATCGGCGGAACCGACTCGGGTCCTAGCTCCCAGGAAGTCAGAAAATCATCAAGCCCCGCATGGACCGCCTATGAGTAGGACACGTTCGTCGAAGGATCTAGGCCATATCTCTCCCTGGAGTATGGTGGCTCGGATCAGGAAAATTCAAGGCCCACCCAAACCACCCCTGTGTAGGATATAAAGGTGGAAGGACCCCGCAAATCCGCTTGGCTTCCCCGAGCGTTAGAGATGCACATGTCACACTGTCGGCGTAGTCACCATCTTCGATCTAGATAGATGCGTTCAAAGGGATGGAGAACCTCCCCGTGAATACCTCGCAAGATGGACGAGGGTGAGGGAAACCCTAGAGGGTGACCGCGCCGACGAACTTGTGTACCACTTCGTGGAAGGGCGCATAATCGGGACACTTCTCCGACATACCCTCCGAAGGCGGCAGGCCACGGGCCCTCTCACCCTTGGTGAGATGGTCGCAATCGTCAACGAATATGCGGACGCTGAGGAAAACACCCAAGTGATGCCTGGGCCGGAAGCCAGAGGAAACAACAACCACAACGGCCCGCATCCATCACCCTCTACATCCGCCATCACCGACACCGAAGCCAACTCCGACTCCATCCTTGATCCGCTGTACGCCGACATCAATATGGATGGAGGCGGCTCGGACGCTAACTCGGAGGAATATGATGCTGTTATGAGGGAGATCGAGCAGGAGATCGAGAAGGAGAAGCGCGCCGAGAAGACCAACGCTTCCCACCAGGTGATGGTTGCCTTTGGGAGCGTGATGGAATAAGACGGATAGGAACCAGAACATGAGAGAGCTCCGCCCACTCCAGTGGTTACCAGAACACCAGCAGCCAAGAAAGCCGTCGAGCCTCCGGCTCCAGCCAAGGCCTTGCCTCCGCCGGTTATCCGCCTGCAACCAGCACAGGAACTCACCACAGCACCCAGTATTGCCAGATAGTCAAATCAGCCGCCAATGCCCCCATCAACGCCTGCAGCTAACAACCAATTGGCTACTCCCCCCGACAAGGCATTTATGGTGCACTACTCGTTGAGCCTATCACCATCACCCATATTCAGTATGGATCTTGATGAGAAGCACGCGGCAATCTTAGCGGAAGCCAAGTCATTGCGGAGCAGGGCGCTAAGCTAGACAAAGACATGGCTAAGGCACAGCAATCCATCAAGGCGGCAAGAGCTATTGAAGCTAAGTTCAAGCAATTGTTGTTAAAGAAAAAGGCAAAGAAAGTGCCAGATCATGTTGTCGAAGACCCTGACATTCAACGTAGGTTGGGATATGACGGGTCCAAGCCGACAAAAGCCACCCCATACATCGATTCAAAGGGGAGACAAGTCATACCAACTCCCGCCCTCAACATCACTGTCGCCAAGACCTTTGTGGAATAGGACAGGTCACCAGAAGTAGTTGCTCAGGTGTATGACCTCGTCGCTAAGGCATGCAAGTAACAGGAAAAGGCTACCTCACAAAGGCTTGAGTCCAAGCCGGAGCTTTTCCAGTCAGCCCTGAACAACCGCAGAAGGCCAAAATCTCCCCATGACGAGGGATCCCACACAGGCACCACATAGCGAAGATGGAGGAGGCACGCAACAGGACTGACGCCATCCCCATATCCTCCGATCATGGAGAAAAGGATCGTCCCCTCCGGTCACCACCTCCACCACCATCTCGACGTCACGAGGAGCCACAGCCGCGCCACTGTACAAGAATGCCACTGCCAAGGCGTCCCTAGGCCGGCATCGTTATACGCGACCAGGGTGAGCAGCCCCGGCATGCCGGAGCGCAGCGACATTAAAGGACATAGGATCAGGTCCCACAAGGAGTCGTCACGTCCGACAAGCAACCACGACATGCGTGAGGAGTCGCAGGACGAACACAACAAGAAAGGCTAACCCACCGCCTCCACCACCACCGTCACCACCTAGCAGCCATCATGGTGGAGGGCATGGTGGATCTCATAGATCACGCCACAACTCCCCTCCCCATGATGGAAAAGGGAAGAAGCCAGAGCCGTATGACGCACGTACACGGTTGGACAAGATCCAAGAAGCTCGGGAGCTCCCATACCTTGGGCCACGTTGTTTTGGACCAGTAATACGGGCCACAACCTACTCCAAGGGTCTCCAAATAGACAAGACCATCAAGCCCTACGACGGCACCGCCAGGCCAGCAACATGGTTGCAAGACTACAGCGAAGCGGTTCACATCGCAGGGGGAAACCCCAATGTCACTGTCAAGTACCTCCCACTCATGTTGACCGGCACCGCTAGGCAATGGATCGACGACTTGCTAGAGAAATCAATATGCAATTGGTTGGACATGCATGAAGCGTTCACCAAGAATTTCCAGGGTACGTAAAAACGTCCCTGCACTGTCGGAGACCTACATCGGTGTGTGCAAGAAAAGGATGAAACCTCTCGTGCCTACCTCTCTCGCTGGCTGGATATGAAAAATTCTTGTGCAGGGGTGCATGAACAGACTGCTATGGCCGCCTTCATCGACGGTCTGGAAAAGGGAACTTTGCTCCGGCATACGTTGAAGCGCAAGCAATACAACAATGAGCTCAACCTCAATGCAATGATCGCCATGGCTAGTGAGTTCACCGCTGCCGACGATGACGCGCGCGGACCATTGTTGGCAATAGAAATCCCTACCCAGGCTAGAAAAAACAATAATAACAAGCGGAAAAATCCGCCTGAAGAAGAGCAAGTAGCCGACATGGTCGCCGCAACATTCAATGGCAGAGGCGGAGGCGGACAGCATGAACGTGGCAGGAGAGATAGCAGTGGCCAGCAGAGGAGTAATCCTACACCCTCAGCACCCCGCGTTCCCCAAACGTATGAAGAGCACCGTGATATGTCATGTTTCGTCTACTTGGACGCAAATGGTAAATCCACCCACACCAACCGCCAATGAAAATTTGTCTATGACCTCAAGGAAGACCCTGAGTCTGGCTACAAGCAAAGTCGGAAGAACATACCCCGTGGAAAGGGCAAAGGGAAGAAGAAGGAGGAGGAGTCCAAGGAATCAAGTGATATGGATGAAGACGTGGAACCCAAATGTTTCAACAAGGGAGAGGGTAAAGGGAAAAATCCCTTAAAAAAGAAGGCTCCAGTCTACCACGTCTTCCTTGGCACTCCCACTGTCCGAGCCTAGAAAACCTTTCTGAGGATACTGATGGCCACCCTCCCTCCGGTTCCCCAGTACGTCAGGTGGTCAGAAATTCCAATTACTTGGTATACGAAGGATCACCTACACCTTATCCAAATAGAGAACCATTATGCCATGGTCATCAACCCTTTGATTGACGGCACAGAGTTCACCAAGTGCCTCGTGGATAGTGGAAGCAGCATCAACATCATGTACCGGGATACACTACAGAAGATGAACTTGACGGAGACCCAGCTAAGGAAAAGCAACACCGTGTTCCATGGGGTTGTACCCGTCCGATAAGAAAATTCCTTGGGATGCATCACCCTTCCGGTCGCTCTTGGCGATGTTAACAATTACCGCCAAGAATGCATGACCTTTGAAGTGGTGCCTTTCAAGAGCGTGTACCACGTCATTTTTGGACGTGACATCTTCCGCTCCTTCCTTGCAAGGCCATGCTTTGTCTACAACAAGCTCAAGATTCCCGAACCAAACGACATCATCACCGTTGACGGAAGCTTCACCAAGGCACAACAGTGCAAGCTTAGTCAGCACGTCTTCGCCGAAGTAGTTCTCTACGGTGAGGAGTTCAAGGAGATCCAGAACCAGGTCGACGCCTCGGAGATGCCGGCTTCAAAGAAGCAGATCACTGATACATTGCAAATGTATCTATAATTTTTGATGATCCATGCTTGGTTTTATCCACTTTCTTGTGTTTTGTCCACACTTTGGAGTACTTTTCATATGATTTCTTGGACTAACCTATTAACAAGAGCCATAGTGCCAGCTGCCTGTTTTCTGCTGTTTTTGGTTCCAAGAAAGTCAGAAAATGAATATTCTCGGAATTGGACGGGACAAAAGCCAAAGTGCCTATTTTTTCGGAAGTCATCAGATGCCAGAATACGAGACAGAGAGGAGCCAGGGGGCCACCACACCACCTGGCCACGCGGGCTAGGCCTGGCCATGCCAGGGGGTGGTGTGGCCAGCCCAGGCACCCCCTCGGCCTCTCCTTCCGCCTATAATATGCCCTCTGGATGAAAACCCTAAGTACCCGATCAAAAATCCACGAAAGAGTCTACAGCCGCCGTCATCTCCATCCCTAGATCGGGAGAGATCTGAAGCTCTTCCTGGCACCCTGCCAGAGAGGGGAATTCACCCTGGAGGCCTTCTTCATCATCATGCAAGCCTCCGTTGTGATGCGTTAGTAGTTCATCTCTGGACTACAGGTCCATGTAGTAGCTAGATGGATGGTTCTCCTCCTTTGTGTTGTCATGTCTAGATCTTGTGAGCTCCGTTCATGATCAAGATCATCTATTTGTAATTATGCATGTTGTGTTTGCGGGGATCCGATGGATATTGAGATGCTATTTCAGATTGATTATTGATTCTATCATGTCTTTATTATTTGTGATCTTGCATGCTTTCCGTTGATAGTAGCTATCTTGGCCAAGTAGATGCTAGCAACTCCAAGAGTTAGTATTTATGCTCGATAGTGGGTTCATGCCTCTGGTAATCTAGGGAAGTGACAGAAATCTCTAAGGTACTAGATGTGCTGTTGCTACTAGGGAGAAAACAATAATCCTTTATTCATAGAACAATCATATTGTTTACATTACACGCAATTCGTAAAGCAATAATCTGTTGCTTGCAACTTAATACTACAGGGGGTTCGGATGATAACCTGAAGGTGGATTATTAGTCATAGATGCAGTTGGATGGCGGTCTATTATAATGTTGTAATGCCCAATCAAGTCTCAAAGGAGTCAAGATGATTAGTATATGCTTGTATGCTTTTCTCAATGTTTGTCAACTGCCCCGTTCTAATTTGTTCACCCAGCATGTTATCTATCTAAGGAGAGCCACCTCTAGTGAACTATGGATCCCGGTCATTTTCTTTTACATACAATCTACAAACTGTTTACTGCTTTGTGTTTACTTTCTACAAACTATTACTTCTTTCCATTCGATACGTTTAATCCTTTGTTTTTAGCAAAACACAGTGAGATTGACAACCTCATCGCAAGTTGGGGACAGAGTTCTGTGGTTGTGTTGTGCAGGTCTCCACGTTGCTACTAACACCGGTAGTGCGCCCTGCCAAGGCTCAGCTAGCAACACCTTTGGGGTGTTTCCTTGCTCCTACTGGTTCAATTAAACCTTGGTTTCATAACTGAGGGAAACTTGCTGTTGTGCTCATCATACCTTCCTCTTGGGGTTCCCAACGAGCTCTACATCAACACCGAGCCATCAAGCATTTTTCTGGCGCTGTTGCCGGGGACTTGAAGAAGAAGAAGCTCCCACGTCAACCACGCGCCAGCAAATATTTTTCTAGCGTCGTTGCCGGGGAGTCAAGGACATCTTCACAAGAAAAAGGACAAATTACACTTGGAAGGTCCCTATTAGAACTCCTTGGAGCAATAATAGATGCGGGAAATGGGACCATGCACCTTTATTCTCCACCAAACAATCATATTTTTCCCAAGGTTAAGAATAAAAGTAAGAGAGGTAAGGGCAAGAAATTTGGTTTTAATGCTTCTTCATTCGAGAACACTTGATTCTTTTTCTTGCTTTTTATTCCTAACTTAAAGGCGTTAAAGAAAAGTACTTATTGGGAGATAACCCAAAAGTTTTAGATGAGTCTTGGAAGTTATTACCTTAGTAATAACCCCTCCTTATCCTTTTTATTTGCTTTTTGTGCCAAGAGTAACCTCTAATGAGAGAGAAGTAATGATTGGGAAAGTTGCTGTCCCGAAACAGATTTCTGTGCTTTACCGTAAATATTCGTGTAAAATCTCTGTACGTCTTTTTGAGGCGTGAATTTTTGTGCTTCTATCCCAGGGTGTTATCTAACTTTCGTTAGTTCAACACTTTTTGATTTGAGCAACATAAGGTCTTCGAAAAAATTCGTATTTACCTGCTGGTCTGTTTTGACAGATTTCTGCCATTTTCTGCATTTGCTTCTTGTTGGTTCCTTTTTGAGTTCTTTTGGGGAATTGAGCTTTTTGAGGGAAGTGCTACAGTAGCTAGTGTTCTAATGGAAGTTTATTTGGTGTTAGAACTGAACCTTAAGACCTATTATCTTGAGTGCACTAATGTTGCTAATAAAGATTGTGTGAAGTTTTGTATGAAGGAAAAATTTCAGGTGTATGGAAGGAATGAGTAATGAGATGAAGGATGGACTAAAGCTCAAACTTAAGGGTGCCATGTGTGTCACCCCAAGAAATATCCAAGGAGTACAAGCGTCAAAGCTTGGGGATGCCCAAGGCATCCCCTTCTTCATCAATAAAATTCCAGGTTTCTTCCAAACGCTTCATTTTTATTGTTTCATGCACAGTTGTGTTGTTCTTGGAGCGTCTTCTTCTTTGTTTTCGTTTTGGTTTTTTGTTTGCTTTTGTTTGCTTAGTTTTCTGAATAAATTGGTTGGACCCCCTCTTTCATACATTGGTTTGCAAATAGTTTGGTTTGGTTTGGAAAAGAGTAGGAAAGTTCATACTTATGTGGTAAAAAGAGCTTGTTTTTGACTATGACCTATGCTTTGTCATGCCATGCTTGATATTGTTTTGGCTTTATGCTTAGTGTTCTTTGCTGTAGCATGAATTGTTATAAACAATTGAGATTGCTTAATGTGCCTTGGATGAATCATGCGTTGTTTTGGCATATTAAAGCATAGTATAGTGGTATTCTCCTTTGATGATTTATTTGGGTTGACTTGGCGCATGCTCACACCATGTTATGACTATCTCAAGTCATCATAGCCTTTATGATCCTTTAGTTTTCAACTTTTAGTATCACTTTATGCTTTGATCAATGATGTTTTGTCGCTCTGCATGATTATGACCATTATTGCTCTCTTAGTTTGTCGCTCCCAGTCTTTTGCTAGCCTCCACAACCAAGTATGAGTTCCACTCATGCATCCAACTCCGTAAACCAAGTTATTCCAAAGAGTCCACCATACCTACCTACTAGCTTATGCTATTCCAAGTATATTCATGCTTGTGTTTACCTTCCAAATTAAACTTGTTATGAGAAAACTAGTGATTAAAGCTCTCACGAACTTGATGGCACACTTTACTTTACTTGCCCTTAATAAACTTGAACCATTGTGTCATCTATGTTGTATATGCTTGCACTTATTTGTTGGGGATTAGCAGAACCATGCTGTCATGGGGAACGGTTTCAACATTGCACTTGGTACTTTGTACCTAGTTGATATCATGCTCTTTTGTATATGGATGTCCTCGGTGTGAAATGAAAGGGGAGCTTGTAAGTCCATGGAGTTATGTATATGTGTTAGAGAAACGCCTGGGCTGCTGGTCTAATCCATGCTGACATGGTGGAAACCTACAGCGTAACCATAATGAGCTGTCTATGAAGCATTCTTCTTATAAAAAAAGAGTTCTATATTGAGAAAAAAGAGAAAAAGAAAAAAAAGATTATGAAAAGAGGAAAGAGAGAAAAAAGCACCATATTTCCATGGTAAATAAGAAGATTCTTTGAGATGCTCGATTTATGCCTTGCCTTGTCATTTTGATATTGGGATTCTTCCGTATCATCGGGCAAGGGGTGCCCCGTTGGCGGTTCTCTATGATACACATGTACTTACGATGACAAGAACTTACCGGTGACTAAACTTGAGTAGCATGAGGAGCGGCCCTCGTATAAAAGGGACATGAGATTCCGAACTTATACTTCGTCAAGCATGTACACCATAGTTTGTTCACTTTAACCTTAATCACTTCAAGATGCTTATGATAGGGGCAATGAGAGATGAAAGGTATTAAGTACCATAATTTTTGGAAGCTCTTTATGAAACTTGAATCTCTACTTCCTTTTATGAAGGCCTTTCTTCCACCATTATATATTGAGTCTACACCTTCTATCTTTATGCACCTACTTTGAGAGCATAGTGGCCATTCTTAGTTCTATGTGCATTGTCCCAAGACTAGTTGATTGATGCATAACTTGATATTGCTTATTTTAAACTATTTGTATCTAGTCACTCTTATGAACTTTGAAGGTGCCCTATGCATTTATATTTGCTACTCTATGAGGGACAAGCTGAATACTATTATGCTATGTTTTCTTTATGTGAAACAAACAAACGTCTTGCAAAGCATTGTTATTCATGAATCTTTTGTTTGTGCCTTTTCATGTTGCATCATAGTTTCTTTGTCTTATTGCTAGAACTTTGTCTTTCATGTTATGATTGAAGTACTATGATCCCAGCTTTGAATGTTTTAGAAATACTTTGATCAAGTCTTTGATGGTGCATGTCACCTCAAAAATTATTCTTTCTTTTTATCACTTACCTACTCGAGGATGAGCAGGAGTTAAGCTTGGGGATGTTGATACATTGCAAATGTATCTATAATTTTTGATGTTCCATGCTTGGTTTTATCCACTTTATTGTGTTTTGTCCACATTTTGGAGTACTTTTCATATGATTTCTTGGACTAACCTATTAACAAGAGCCACAGTGCCAGCTGCCTGTTTTCTACTGTTTTTGGTTCTAGGAAAGTCAAAAAATAAATATTCTCGGAATTGGATGGAACAAAAGCTAAAGTGCCTATTTTTCCGGAAGTCATCAGATGCCAGAATACGACATGGAGAGGATCCAGGGGCCACCACACCACCTGGCCGCGCAGGCTAGGCCTGGCCGCGCTAGGGGGTGGTGTGGCCAGCCTAGGCACCCCCTCGGCCTCTCCTTCCGCCTATAAGATGCCCTCGGGACGAAAACCCTAAGTACCTGATCAAAAATCCACGAAAGAGTCTATAGCCGTCGTCATCTCCATCCCTAGATCGGGAGAGATCTGAAGCTCTTCCTGGCACCCTTCCGGAGAGGGGAATTCACCCTGGAGGCCTTCTTCATCATCATGCAAGACTCCGGTGTGATGCGTGAGTAGTTCATCTCTGGACTACGGGTCCATGTAGTAGCTAGATGGCTGGTTGTCCTCCTTTGTGCTTTCATGTCTAGGTCTTGTGAGCTCCGTTCATGATCAAGATCATCTATTTGTAATTCTACATGTTGTGTTTGCGGGGATCCGATGGATATTGAGATGCTATTTCAGATTGATTATTGATTCTATCATGTCTTTGTTATTTGTGATCTTGCATGCTTTCCGTTGTTAGTAGCTATCTTGGCCAAGTAGATGCTAGCAACTCCAAGAGTTAGTATTTATGCTCGATAGTGGGTTCATGCCTCCGTAACTGGGAAGTGACAGAAATCTCTAAGGTACTAGATGTGTTGTTGCTACTAGGGAGAAAACAACAATCCTTTGTTCATAGAACAATCGTATTGTTTACATTACATGCAATTCGTACACTACTAGGAAACGGCCTATAGATAGACAAGATGTTCAGTGGCGCATATGCCAAACTATGCGCCACAAGAAAACATCATTGGCGCACCAGAAAGCATGCGCCACAGAAGTTGGAAGTTCTATGGCGCATTATCCAGAACATGCGCCACAGAAGATTGGTGGGACCCGCCGGCCAGGGTGGGTTGATCCAGAGATCGAATATGCGCATTCTGATATGCCTGTATGCATATTTTCTTATGCGCCACAGAACATGGAGGGGGTCCCCACCACGGAATCTAATTCTCCCAAGTTCTATGGCGCATGTTGTCATATGCGCCACAGATGTGTTTCACATCTGTGGTGCATAAGTCCGACATGCGCCACAGAACTTGGAGGTGGGCCCCACAGAGCCAATCTTATTCACCCACTTCTGTGGTGCATATGGGCTTATGCGCCACAGAAGTTTCACATCTGTGGCGCATTTCCTCCATATGCGCCACATATGAGGGCGTCCAGATCCATGTTAAAAAGGTGACAAGAGCTAGCTTTCTTATCTATCTATCCACCACCAACCATTTCACATCTCTGCCTCCTCCCAACTCGTCTTCCTCCTCCCTCACACCCCATCTTACACATAGTTTCTCCATTTTCTTGTAACTAAACCTACTTTAATCCATAGATTGGTAAGTGGAAGCTTCACTCCAACTTCTAGATCTAAAAGTTCCTTACTTTTATCTCTCACATCTCTATTTGTTTACTAATTTCCTCTCCACCAACTTGCATTGTAGATCTATTTGTCCACACTCTCTCATCGCGCGGTCTCGTCTCGCTATTATTGTGTCTACTATAGGTGAGTACTTGGCCATCATGAAAATGTAGGTGAAGCTTGTCACGGGGCGGTGTGTGTGTGCGATCCATGGCGATACGATGCTTGTGTGGTGCATGAATGTTTGCAATGGGAGGAAGTTCTTTGTTGGTTGCTTGTTGTTTGCTTGTTGTTGTCGGGCCCGGCCGGTGTGGTTGCATGGATGTTTGCCGAAATGTTGATTCATTTCCATTTCGGCAAATTTTTGCACTACCCATATGTCCTAATTTTAGGAAAGGGCATGCCAAAAATTTTCCGGCTAGCATTCATGCATGTATGTGTTCATATGGTGTCGTTCTCACCTATACTCTCTGTTTTGACCGCTCAGGCAACCATGGTCCTCACGATGAGCGAAGGTCGAATTGCTAGGTACAAGAAAGGCGCGAAGGAGGACATGATTCTGAACAACAAGACCATGATAAGATGTCCATGTCGAACATGCAAACTGCAGCGCTGCATCGACCCTGAATCTGGACAATTGGAGGGTCACCTTCTTAGGCGCGGTTTCATGCACGACCTCAATGAGGTGCCGGCAGGACATGGTGGTGGTCACGAAGACGTGGGCGGGCGAGAAGACGAAGAGTCTACCGGGCATGATCATCATGACGAAGGAGATGCCAGCGGGCATGATCATCATGACGAAGGAGATGCCGGCGGGCATGATCAGCATGGAGAAGGAGATGACGACAGGCATGATCATGAAGAAGGAGAAGACGCGAACACATAGACGCTGCTAACTTCGATCTTGCAGGACCCTCATGTTCAAGAACTGCTCCTCAAGGAGACGAGCAACAACAAAGCTGCAGCCAGAGAGAAAGCCAAGCTGGCCCAAATGGAGGTAGACGGAATGACTCCATTGTATCATGGGTGTCGCCCCGAGGATACACGTTTGAGTGTAACGCTCAAGGCTCTAGAGATGAAGGCCGAACACAAATGGACCGATGTGAGCTTCAACGCGAACATGGAATACTGGCACGACCGACTTCCTAAGGGGAACACATTGCCAACAAGTATCGAGGAGGCCAAGGAAATCGTGTGCCCTCTCAACCTACCACACATTAAATACCACGCATGCATCAATGATTGCGCACTTTATCAGAACGAGTACGCAGATAGAACCACTTGTCCGGTGTGTGGCCAAGGACGGTACAAGAGAGGGAACAAGAAAGTTCCTCGAAAAGTGGTATGGTACTTTCCTATCACCCCTCGTCTGCAGCGATATTTCGTAGATCCTAAGGAAGCAAAGCTCATGCGATGGCACGCGGAAAGAGAGAAACCCGAAGATGATCCAGAGAAGGGCAAGATCCTGACACACCCTTCAGACGCTAGCCAGTGGAACGCATTAGACATCGATTTCGAAGAGTTCGGGGGCGATGCAAGGAACGTCAGGCTGGGTATGAGCACCGATGGACTCAATCCTTTTGGTAACCAGAGTACCACGCACAGCACCTGGCCCGTGTTTGTATGGCCATACAACCTCCCCCCGTGGCTATTCACGAAGCAAAGGTATGTACACATGAGCATTCTTATTCAGGGGCCGAAACAACCAGGTATCGGTATGCATCTGTATCTCGGGCTATTGAGAGAGGAGTTAGCCATCTTGTGGGAGACGTCGGCCATACATGGGACGCCTACACTAAAGAATATTTCCATCTGAGAGCCGCGTTGCTCACGACCGTGCAGGACTATCCTGGTTACGCATATGTATCGGCCCAGGTGAACCACGGACACAATGCATGCGTCAAGTGCATGGATGAGACACCGCATCTCCAGCTACCAAGGGATCCTGGGTCTTCGAAAACCGTGTTCCAAGGTACTCGAAAGTGGCTCCGCATGGATCACCCGTGGAGAAACGTGGTGACCTATTCAATGGTAAGGATGAGCTCGAAAGAGCCCCGCGTCCGAGGAGCGGCGAAGAAATCGAGGAGCTTTTGAATAATTGGGTAGATTGCCTCGCACCGAAAAACGACCGAGGACAAAGCCGCTGCTGGGTGTATGGAAAGCAAGGTCTGTTTTCTGGGACCTGCCGTATTGGAAGGTCCTTCACACTCCCCATAGCCTCGATGTAATGCACATCACGAAGAATGTTACCGAGAGTCTGCTTGGCACTCTACTAAACATGCCGGAGAGGACCAAGGATGGGCCGAAAGCAAGAAAGGACCTTAAATTTCTTGGCATCATCATCATCAGGAAGGGACTCAAGGTTGCCGCAAAAGAGTTAAGAAGAATGAGGTGGTGCTTCGCGCTGCCTGCTTCACTCTGTGTCTGGAGGAGCTCGAGCAGTTTTTCAGGTGCCTCTTAGGAGTGAAAGTTCCTCACGGTTACTCGGGGAATATAAGCAGATATCTGGACGTGGCGAAGAAGAGGTTCAGCGGTATGAAGTCTCACGACTGTCACGTGCTGATGACGCAGATACTCCCTGTTGCGATCCGTGGGATAATGGATGAGCATGTCCGTGAGACGTTGTTTGGCCTCTGTAACTTTTTCGACGTCATATCTAGGAAGTCGATCGGTGTGAAGCAGCTCGACAAAGGTGAAGAGATCGTGATGATACTATGCGAGCTTGAGATTTACTTCCTGCCCACATTCTTCGACATCATGGTGCATCTGCTTGTACATGTCGTGGACGACATCATCCAGCTCGGGCCGACATTCCTGCATAACATGATGCCATTTGAAAGGCTAAACGGTGTCATCAAAGGATTCGTTTGCAACAGGTATTGTCTAGATGGAAGCATAGCCAAGGGCTTTCTGATCTACGAGTGCATCTCCTTCTGCCAGAATTATCTAACCACCGAGAACGAGGATGTTGGAATACCCACAAAGAAGCACCTCGGCAGGCTCGGTGGATATGGTCACCGCGAGGGTCGCCATCGCATGTCGGCATTAATGGTCGACGACTTGATTTTGAAAGGGCACACAGTCGCGCTACAACACATTGAAGTGGTGGCCCTTGGGTCAAGAGCATAAGCTTAATCGAGCAGAGTCGTCGACTGTAGGACGAGGAAGAAGGGAGACGTAACCAGAGAGCACAACTCCAGCTTCACGGGTTGTTTCAAGAAAAGGCAACTGGACAATCCCCCACAGACGCCTTCTACGAAAGATCAAAAACTCATATTCTCCTTGCCACAGGGCCCAGGGCACAACCTAAGGACCTATCAGTCATACCACATAAACGGTTACAGATTCTACACCGAGGAAAAGGACAAGAATAGTGAATATCAAAACTCAGGAGTAACTATGTTATCCTTTGCTGATGACGAGACTACTGTGATGGAAAGATTCTACGGAAGGATCGAGGAGATATGGGAGCTCGACTACTGTGGAGCGATTGTACCGATGTTCCATGTTAGATGGGCTAAGAACGTGGAAAAAAAGGCCGCTATTTCACCACAATTGTTATACCAGATGCCAAATCAACGAAGAACGCCTCCGCAAAAAATGAGCCTTGGGTACTCACTAGCCAAGTTGATCAATGTTTTTTTTATTACTGACCCGTCAAAGCCCAACCGTGTTGTAGTTAGGAAGGGCAAGAGGAGCATCATCAGAATGGAAGGAGCCGCCAACGAGCAAAACTTCGATAAAAACGGCGACCCAAAGATCGAAGAGGAATTCGACAAGTACTTCGACATGCCTACTACTACTAAAGTAAGAAGGAAGACCACACTGCCTACTAAAGGTTTTCCATTCACAAGAAGAAATCTCAAAGTGCACGGGCTAAAGTATTCAACCGCGACGAAAAAGGGCAAGAAGATTGTGAAGAGACACTAGCTCGACACATCACATGATTGTATATGTTTGGAGAGAGAGTTTTTTGAATAAATATGAATGTTTGTATATGTTCTTGCTTCATTTTAGACATATATATATATAATTAAAAACACATTACATGATTGTATATGTTCTTGCTTTATTTTAAACAGATCTATAATTAAAAATATATTTTAAAAAAATAAAAAAGTGTGAGATAGCCAGGATTTGAACCTGGCTGCCTCAGGTTTAGAATGGCACAAGCAAGCAGCAGAGACCACTAAGGCAAGTGTGTGATCTTGTCATACTACCACGCGCGCCGCCTTTTGTACTAAGTCCACAGGTTCTGTGGCGCATTGCGGCAATATGCGCCACAGAAGTTCATCTGTGGCGCATATTGCCACAATGCGCCACAGAACCTCAGGACTTAGCGAAATAAACGGTTCGGCCTACTTCACCCCTTCTCCCATTCTCAGTCACCGCCACGCGCTAGCCCTAGATCGACGACCGCAGACGTCACTGCACACCGCTGCTGCCGGAGCCGCCACCGCCGCGCCGCCCAGTGAACCAGTGGAGGAGGAGCCGCTCGATGAACCCGTGGAGGAGGAGCCGCCCTGCAGCCCTGCAGCCCGTGGAGGGGGAGCCGTCGGAGGAGGATCCGCCGCGCCGGAGCCCGCCACCCTCGTCGTCATCGACCATCGCAGCAGCAGCGCACACGGTTTGTCCCCCTCTGAATATCGTCTGCTAGGTCGTTTCGGTTCTGAATCCTACTATACTTCTCTTTTAGTACTATCAGACAATGACTATAGACGATAGGGTTGGGGGAAAGAGGGGGCGCGGGGGCGGAGAGGAGTCGGTGAAGAGGGTAGACAGGGGAGGCGGTAGATGAGAGGAGATGGGTGAGGATGGAGTTGCGGAGGCGGAGCATGGCTTCGTGCGGCGCGGCGGCGCCCACGCCGGCAAAGGAGATATCTCTGGCGGCGGTCTTGCTAGTTAGATAGAGTCAGGTGCTAGTGCGAATGCTCCAGCTCTCCAGTACTAGTTGGAAACTTGCAACTGGGCCTTTCAGTCTGTGTGCATACGCATGATCTTTTCTACAGTATATAAACTGTATTGTGACAAAATTGCATCTTCCAAACATTGACTTTTTATAAAGTTTTCCATAAACCTATAAAATGTGTACAAACTTAAACTTGTGGAGTAAATTCTATAGTGTGTGCAGAAGTTGTAAACCATGTTATTTTATGGCAGACTCCGGTACAAGGCATCGCGCAATAACTCATGTTCTAGTTTTTTATCCCATGTTGTCATATTTTTGTATCGGAATCGTCGGTCAAACTGCTGCCTTTCTGTTGCTCTATCTTTACTGCCTGTTATTTCTTACTTCTTTCTTCTAGCAAATGTTGTTTGACTGTAGACGACTTGTGTTGTGCTTAGCGAACTAAGGATCAACATGTGCTTAATTGGTTTAGGGTTATTTCACCTTGTCAGATCAAAACATGGGAAACTGAATTAATATCTCGGTGCACATTGCTTGTTGTACGGCCATTCTATTTATGTACACATGATAGTATGTATCCTGTGCTTCTTTTGATATTCAGGTGGAGGCGTCCTCTGTCAAATACATGTAGCAGTTCCAGGCATATACATTGTTAGCACATACTATCAGTAGCATATCGCAACCCTCACTAAAGGTGTGCGTGCAGATCACCGAGGAGGATACTACACATATGCATCTAGATACTAAACTAGTGGGTATTGTTGCGCAAGTTACTTCGCAAGGACAGATTCCAAGTAGATACTACACATATGCATCTAGACAACATCAAAATTAACTAGCCAATTAATTATACACTTGATCAGATCCACTTGGCAGAATTATACATTGGTACTTAATACATTAGCTCTGGGCCATTCATGCATCTTTCTGCTCATGTAATATTAAGTATTAGCTTTAAAGAAGAATACTGACCTTTTCGTTAGTAACTTATACAAGATTTCAGGTTTCAGCAATTGGAAGCATGTGTCCATAAATAATCATCTTTGAGATTTCTGTTGTTTATAGTCTTATTATCTAAGAAGCAATATATTTGCATGAAGTTTTCTCAAGTTAATTACCAAGCTTATCCTCGCTAGAATATATCTGCTGTTTATAGTTCTTATCTTTGTATTCTGCTGTCACCACTCTTGGTATTGGTTCTGCTAATACCAGGTGCAACATAAGAAGTTTTATTGGCATTTTTCCTCTGCCAATAATGTTTCAGGTTATATTATGTTCTGTATGCTTCAGGTTTGGCTGAAATTTCCCTTTTATTTGGTATATATGGTGCTGGGATTATTTGGTACTATATGGTGCTGGGATTATATGGTGGAATTATTTGGTACTATATGGTGCTATTTGATTCAATGGGGCTGTGGATGGGGGCTGTGAATGGGGCTGTGGATGGGGCTATTTTCTTATGTGTGAATGTTGCAGGAATTTCATTTGAGTTGCCCATTTCTCCCGAAGTGTCGATCCACTTTTGTTTCGGTTGAGAAATGGGCACTCCTAGGTCAAAAACTTAGCAAAGGTCATGCCGAATTTTTCGGCCAAGATTTGTGCTAACTTTTTGCCTCTTTTAAATAGAGAAGTGCAAACATGTCGGGCAACAAGGAGTCTGGCCCTTCTAAGCACAAGATCAGCGTCGAAGAACATGCTAGACAGGCCAACCAGTCATTCTGGCAGGGGTCCCAACAGGAGGAGGAGGAAGAGGCGATGAGGATGACACCACCACCGGAGGAGGAGGCGACCGTCACCAGAGCTGCTGGGGCCAATGAGGGCGGAGATCCTGATTACGAGGGGGATGAAGACGACTACGATGGAACTAGTGAAGGTGGCCGCAAAGAGGATGACACCACCAATGGCGGCGCCCGCACCGATGGCGGCGAGCGCACGGATGGCGGTAGCGGCAACCGGGCCGCTTCTCAGAAGAAGAAGAAGAAGGAATAGAAGGAGCGGAAGGTGCCAGTGCTCGCCACCGTCTGTGATGAGTTCACTGAGGTCATAGAAAGTGGCCAACCCATTGAGCCAGAGGCGATTGTAAAGGGTACGACCTGCAACTCGGGTGCATCATCCGAGAAAGCATGTCGATCAACACGAAGTACATCAGACTTGCTGACCATGCAGCTTTGGTCGATAACCTCCTTAAGAAGCTTCACAAGCGTCTGATTCGAGCAGTTTAGAAACCTCGAGAGAAAGAACCCGGTGAACAAACTAGCCCTCACGAAGATGAGAAACGCCTTGAGCAGCTGGAAAACCCAGGTGAAGAATAGCATTGACAAAGGTGAAAGGTGGATATAGCTACCGCTGACGCTATAAAATGGACTCAATGGGGAAGGAGTATGCGGGAACAGAACATAGGTAACCACCACCTTGGAAGCGGCGGTTACAGGGGAAACAGGCCATTTGGGACAAGGAGGACGCCGAGCTTGAACGCCTTGGTAAAGACAACCCTTGGATTAAAATCACGAACTTGCACCTTAGGCAATTTGTTCGGGCCCGCTACTACCTGGACAAGGAAACTGGGGAGTTCATCACTGACGATCCGGAGGTGAAGGACTTTGAGAAGAATCTGGTAAGGAATTTATCGCTGATCTCAAGTCTATTGCGTTCTAATTAAGATAATGAAGCCAAGAATCTAAATGGGTTCACCTTTCCTTGTCTCTGCAGGAGGAGGAACTGAACGCTACTGCCACAGAGTCGTCCCAAGATTCAACGGAGCCATGGGACACGGTTTTCAAAAGGGCGACCAATGCTTACAAGAAGAGGGACAAGGGGTTGCCGCCGTCCTCAGCTGGCTGTGTGTCTAGCTTCGGTACGAGCATGAAGTTCAAGGAGTTCTACAAAGAGGACACCAAGAAAATAAGGGAGAGGAAGAACCAGGATAAAGCCGCTGTTGCAGAGCTAAAGATGAAGGTGCAGACACTAGAGGAGAAGGCGGTGGACCAGAAAACGGTGGACAAGTTAGTGGAAGAGAAGCTCCGCTCGATGATCCCCCCTGAGTTTTTCGAGGGGCTTACTGCTTGGAATGCGGGAGGTCGACAGGGGCCGATACATCTGCCTAGCTTAAGCGGCAGCAACTCGGGCATCAATGTTACCGTGTCGCCGGACCTGGTGACCCCGCCGGCCGTCAACATCGGGACGCAGCCCCTCGTTTTGGTCACACCGCCCCCTCCCGCCAAAGATACCAATAAGGCGCAGCCGACGGCGGTGGTGCTTCGTGAGGCACCCTAGCGGGAGATTGCAGATGATGATAGGCCGGCTGCCGGCATCGGCCGTGTCTCTACATTAGCCGAGATCCACGCCATCACCAAGGTAACTAATTAGTTAGTGCACGTCATCTCCTTTATGCCTTTGATGCATGACTGTTGCCATCTCATGACGCCCAACAACATGTTTTTGCCTCAGGACACTTCTTGCGTACTCCTGCTTAAAGATGTCGGCGGTGAGTTGAAGGATGTTGCCAAGGGCACTCTTATACAACCGGCGAGCCGCACGATGTACAAAAATCCAATGGATGATGACGTGATGAGGGTCAGGTTGGCTCGGGTGTTGCCAGGGTGCGATGACATGGACCCCCCCCCTTTCAACCTTAGGGAGCCGACGAACACAAGACCCTTGGGGAATTCTACAACTGGCCCTTGGCATGGCCGAAGACCTAGATTCCTCTTGCAGGGGGGAGCACCGGCGCCACCTCTCGACCGATCATCGCCCGGCCACCACCTCAGAAGCCAGTAGCCGTCGTTGTCGCCACCACCAGCCGTCACCATCAACTCTTGGCAGCGTGTGCACCGCCACATGGCAAAGACGTTGTGCCGCAACCACCGTCGCCCCCGCTACCACCACCACATGATGGCACCCATAAATATGATGATGAATTGGTCAACGTTGACGACTTCATCAACACCGGCGCTGCCAAAGGATTGTATATGCCTTCTGTGGATGAAGAACCCTTCGCAGCTCGCGACGACCATCAAGATGGTCGGCCCAATACATGCACGCAGCGCCTGGTCTTCCATGGTCTTTCTCAAGAGACGCCTCCGGCCGCCGATCCACCACAAGAGAAACCGGGATTGGTTTTCAGCCCCAACACACTCCGAAAGGCGACTGATGAGCAGATGGCAGTGGGTGACACTGTTGTGAAGAAGAAGCACTACAGGAAGAGAGGTAATAATAATAAGAAGGGTGCGATCAAGCCTCTTCCGAAGAGGATTCGGGGTCAGGACACCGTCGTCGTACCATCCACACAATTTGTCTTGCCCCGAGTGCATGTAGCTGGTGATCCGATATTGACTCCGGATATGATCCACATTGCGGTTGGAGCCATGTTAACTTTTCACGAGGGTGTCAAGACACTAGAGGCCCTCCTTCTTAAAGACGAAGATCCAAATTACCCGGTTTTCATGGCCAAGGTGCCATTGGACGTGGGCTTCATCGATGAACCCCTCGTGAATATATTCTTCATAGCGTTCGAGGACATATTCAAGCTATTTCTCATGAACGGCTGGACTATAACTTGGTCCGCCTATATGCGCTCAATCTGGCGCTCACGATCAAGAGAGAAAGTACCCCGGAAATCGCGATAGTGGATCCCTACTACATGCGGGACAGCCAGTTGGTCGAAGGATCAGAGACACGGACCAAGGCAACAGCGTACCTCGAGAAGTTCATGGTGGACAACAAGAGGAAGGGCACACTTCTTTTGCCTTTCTTTCCCGAGTAAGTACACACACTCGCTCATCATCACCATAACTTATGCATTTCTTATAGATTTCTCTCCTTTGCTCTTTTTCCAACATTCCGTTCCAATTGTGTTGCACAGAGACAAATACTGCACACTCATCGTCCTTGCCCCGAGGTATTCGCTAGCCACATATTTCGACTCGGGGAGTTTGACGAAGAAGAAAGACTACACCAGAATAAGGGGTGTTCTCAATGAGGCTCTCGAGGGCTACACCAAGAAGGGATGCACCTTCGTAGATAGGGGGAATGTATCAAGGATGGCAAACACGTGTTCAAGCATCGCTCAACTTCCCCGTGATCAAGCAAGACCATCGGTGCCAAGGAGGCCTTCTACGTCCTCCATCACCTTAAAGGCTATGTTCGGGATTGCCATAACCTAACGCTGCCATCTAGTCTCCGAGGATGGGCCGAAACTTTGGCGAAAATCGACGATGCTGATCTTAGAGAAGACTTCCATCGCATTAAGATGAAGTTGTCGCAAATCATCATTGAAGATGTCAACACAAGGGGAGGTGCCCTACAACAAGCCAGAGGGTTGAGTAAGAGGGAGATTGAAGAACGCCTCCGTAAGCAGGGTGACACAAGGACATGGATGATGAAAGAGGGCTATCTACCGTTCACGAAGCCGAGCGAGAAGATGAAGTCTTCATCATGATCGATGTGTGCCTCTAGCATGATCCAGTGTGTGTATATTCTTGATGGACGCCTGCTGTATTAGTGTGTGTGTCATAAACTTTACTATCTCGTGGTCGAAATGGTCATTGTTGTTAGACTTAAACTACCATGTGGTCGTGTTGTTGTTGAACTTTTAGGTTTATGGATCCTTTGTTTTATATTCTATGAACATACATATATATGGATGTGAACCCTTTATTCATTCTTTTCGTTGTATTTTTACTAATATGCCTTGTCGTCTATAGAGATGGCGACGAGGTGGTATGTGGTGTACATGGGTAGGGTTCCAGGAGTCTGGGAGGAGTGGGAGGATTGCCACAAACAAGTGAACAAGTTCAGCGGCAACATCTACAAAGGATACGCGACTAGAGAGGAGGCGATAGCCAAGTGGAGGAACCACTTGTGGAAGAAGAACCGGATGAAGATATTGGTCGGGCTAATGCTCTTGCTCACCATTATCACAGTTGTATTCTATTTGATCCTAGTGTAGGCGGCGGTGGCCACTTCATATTTGTAATGTGAGATGATATGAACTTTGTATTCGGCGCTTGTGTAAAAATTTGGCACTTGACACTATATATGTATCTCGATCGGGCTCTAAGTGTGATGACATTATACTTGTGTTTGTATTATATGTCGGTTTTCATCTACTACATGTGCAATGTACTGTTTATACTGATCTGGATAAATATTATATAAATCCTGTATAAATACCTGATTATACACCAGGAATGTATTTTATTTTGAATACATGTAATATACTCAGTGGCGCATATAGAAACTGTGTCTGTGGCGCATATAGACTCTGTGGCACATTGATCAGATAAACATCGATATTCGTTTCGTATAAAGATATGCAGAATGCGCCATGAAGTTCGAGACTTCTGTGGCGCATTCCTATATGCGCCACAGGGAGCAGATATCAGTGGCGGGGTAACAGTGGCGACAGGGATATGCGCCACAGAAGATGGAAACCCATGCGCCACAGAAGAGTTGTTTCCTAGTAGTGGTAAAGCAATAATCTGTTACTTGCAACTTAATACTGGAGGGGGTTCGGATGATAACCTGTAGGTGGATTATTAGTCATAGATGCAGTTGGATGGCGGTCCATGTATAATGTTGTAATGCCCAATCAAATCTCAAAGGAGTCAAGATGATTAGTATATGCTTGTATGCTTTCTCGATGTTTATCAATTGCCCCGCTATAATTTGTTCACCCAACATGTTATCTATCTAAGGAGAGCCACCTCTAGTGAACTATGGATCCCGGTCCTTTTCTTTTACATACAATCTACAAACTGTTTACTGCTTTGTATTTACTTTCTGCAAACTATTACTTCTTTCCATTCGATACGTTTAATCCTTTGTTTTCAGGAAAACACGGTGAGATTGACAACCTCATCGCAAGTTGGGGACAGAGTTCTATGGTTGTGTTGTGCAGGTCTCCACGTTGCTACTAGCACCGGTAGTGCGCCCTGCCAAGGCTCAGCTAGCAACACCTTTGGGGTGTTTCCTTGCTCCTACTGGTTCGATTAAACCTTGGTTTCATAACTGAGGGAAACTTGCTGATGTGCTCATCATACCCTCATCTTGGGGTTCCCAGCGAGGTCTACATCAACACTGAGCCATCAATCACTGGTGCAGAACCCGCATTCAAGGTCGCCATTAAGACCAAGCAGGTGGATCTTGTTGAAGGAGATTCCTCCAAGACCACCGCCATTGGCACGGACCTGGATCCCAAATAGGAAAGCGCGCTCGTCAAGTTCCTCTATGAGAATAGGTACATCTTTGCCTGGAAACCTTCCGACATGAAAGGTGTACCTAGGGAACTTACTAAGCACAGCTTGAATATTGATCCCAAGGCCAAACCGGTGAAGCAACCTCTACGATGCTTTGGTGATGAAATAAGAAGGGCTATAGGCAAAGAAATATCTAGGTTACTTAAGGCTGGCTTTATCCGAAAGGTTATTTCACACCTGATGGGTGGCAAATCCTGTACTTGTCCCCAAAAAGGGAACCAATGAATTAAGAATGTGCGTTGATTACACTGGCTTGAACAAAGCATGTCCAAAGGATCCGTTTGCTTTGCCTCGCATTGACCAAGTCATTGACTCAACAGCTGGCTCGAAACTTCTGTGTTTTCTCAATGCTTACTCAGGTTACCACCAAATCCGGATGCGAAAGTCGGACCAACTGACCACTTCATTCACGACACCCTACGACATGTATTCCTACGTCACAATGCCATTTGGGTTAAAAATGCTGGTGCTACTTACCAGCGGACAATGCAACATTGCCTGCACGACCAAATAGGTCGCAACGTACATGCTTACGTGGACGACATCGCGGTAATGTCAAAGAAATCAAATGATCTTATTGCTGACTTGCAGGAAACCTTTGACAATCTCTGGAAATACAACATGATGTTGAACCCCAAGAAGTGCATCTTTGGGGTACCTTCCGGCAAACTTTTGGGTTTCATCGTTTCGCATCGCGGAATCAAGGTGAACCCGGGGAAAATCAAGGCCATCCTCGACATCAAACGTCCGACATGCCTGAAGGACATACAAAGTCTCATGGGCTGCATAGCAACGGTAAGCCGGTTCATCAGCCAACTTGGTGAGAAGGCTATGCCGCTCTACAAGTTGCTCAAGAAGGCAGACAAATTCACATGGACGGACGAAGATGACGCAACACTTTAGGAGTTGAAGAGAATACTCTCCTCCTTGCCAATACTTGCAGCACCGGTGTCAAGGGAGCCTATGTTAATATACATGGCGGCAACCAACCGAGTAATCATCATCGTCATCGTGGTGGAGCGCAAAGAACCAACACACGAATACGGAGTTCAGCAACTCGTTTACTATGTAAGCGAGGTCTTGACGGAATCCAGACAGTGTTAGCCGCACTACCAGAAGATAGCTTATGGAGTTTTCCTTGCTTTGTGGAAGCTAAGGCATTATTTCTGGGAGCACCATATCACAGTGGTGAGCAAAGCTCCATTGTCTGACATCATCAACAATAGGGATGCTATAGGAAGAGTGGCAAAGTGCGGCATTGACTTGCCGCCTTTGAAATTACCTACAAGAGACACTACGCTATCAAATCACAAGAATTGGCAAATTTTATCACAGATTGGACAGAACTGCTAGAAGACACTCATGTGCTAGAGCCAGAATATTGGGTCATGCACTTTGACGGATCAAAGCTACTCAACGGCTCGGGGGCTGGTGTATTATTGCAATCACCAATAGGATAAAAGTTGCAATACGTCCTACAGATTCACTTCAATGCTATCCAACAACATGGCGGAGTTATGAGGCCCTCATTCACAAACTACGTGTGGCTAAAGATATTGGCATCAATCGCATAGTTTGATGTGGAGATTCTGACTTGGTTGCCCAGCAATTAGCTGGCACCTGGAACACGTGGAACCCTATGATGGCGGCATATCGAGATGAAGTAGACAAAATAGCCAAGTGCTTCGATGGCTACGAAGTCTAGTACGTTAAAAGGAAGGAAAATGAGGCGGCAGATTTGCTGTCAAAGCTTGGATCAGCTCATCAACCAATTCTTATAGGCGTTTTCCTGGAACATTTACGGACCCCATCCATGAAGCGAGCGGACCCCGACAACCCAGGTAGAGTGGATTCATTTGTTAATACAGTAACAGTGACCTCTCTAGCTTGGACGAAACCGTTCATGGACTATCTACAACACGGAACTTTGCTCGCCGACAAAGTCGAAAGCCGGCAAATAGTACGCAGAGCAAAAGGCTACATCATCATTGACGTACAGCTATACAAAATAAGTACCACAGGAGTTTTCCTTCGATGCGTCTCCTAGCAGCAAGGTATTGAAATCCTTAGAGAAATACATCTTGGAGATTGCGGGCATCACGCTGCTCCCCGGTCGTTGGTGGCCAAGGCCTTCTGGCAAGGATTCTACTGGCCAATTTCCAAGGAGGACGCTGACAAGTTGGTACAAATATGCCTTGGGTGTTAGTTCTATGCAATACAACCAAGTGTCCTAGCTGAAGAATTGCAAACAATACCAATAACTTGGCCGTTTGTAGTCTGGGGGCTGGACATGGTGGGACCTTTGCAGACAACAACCTGTGGATTTACACACTTGCTAGTAGTAGTGGATTAGTTCACAAAATTTATTGAAGATAAACCCATTAGAAAGCTTGATGGGTAATGATGGCTCTGAAATATATCCATCTACGTCCACATTTAACCTGGATATTAATCATATTTTTGATGAAATATCTCTCTAAACCCTACCACTAATGCTAATATTCAGAGGGGTATGCAATCCTTTCTTCTTGTATTTTTCCTGCACAGATAATGTCGTTTAAAGGAGGGAATCACTACATTAAAGTCAAATATACGAGATTTCCAACAACTAGGAGAAACCAGGAGCCGAACAATGGAGGCAGACGCCGTAACAACCAACTATACGACCGGAGCAAATATTCCGACCGTATAGATCCGGTCGTATAGTTGGTGTCACCACCGTTAGGTCAAATAGAACAACTTTCGTGAAGGGGCCCCTATATAAAGAAGACTCAGGCGACGAGAAACAAGCCCCCGCAAAGCCGCACCTCATAAAAGCCTCGCCACGCATCTCCAAACCCTTCTCCATCTCCATAGCCATATTCCACCACTTGTAATAGTAGATCTCTTATCCGATTGGCGACATTGTAAGACTATTCATATCAATCTTATGATTTTTATTACAATGTTTGTGATTGTTGATCTCATCTCTATGTGTGAGTAATTCTCCTTGGGCTAAGGGCTTCGGCCTAGCCATGTAGCAATTGTGCATGTTATTTATCATAGATGGGATCATGTATTAGTTTGTATGACACGATGATTATTGTATTCTCTCTTGCCTCAATCCAAGGACTTGTCAGGTACCCAAGACCCCAAGGGTTGAGCCAGGTATAGGGAGTATGAGTGATGACTGATCTGCAGGCTGGGAACCCCAGTGTCAGAAGGGGTAGTAGGGCTGTATGTGAGGGATTTGCTTGGGATTAACGATGACATCACTATGCATATCATTAGTTCTCTTTCTTCTATGGACGAGACTAGTAGGTTATTGCTATAAGTGGTTGCGAAGGCAATAGCAATTATGGATGCACTGCCCACATATAATTTATCTTGATCTAACAAGTACACGCATACTTTATTTCTATCTTTTATTTCCATCAGATGTTTTTTCACAGCTACAGGTGAAACCGAACGCCCTAGGCCCTCTCTCTCCATCATTGACAACAACAACACGACGCAAGCTACTGGTCCGGTAAAAACACAAAAGGAATTCTAAAACTCCCGAAGGTCCATTAAAGTAACTTCACTATGCATCCGCTTCCCGTGGATTCGATAACCTAGGTCTACTAGGGAAAAAGAGCTATACTACATTCGTAATCCGGATCGAAGGTATAACCCTTTTTCTGGCGCCATTGCCAGGGAAGCAATAGCTACCATGTTGAGGTTATTAGGAACCTTGCTAGTTTTAATTATTGTTTTTAATTTTGTTAGTTTGCTTTCAGTCTTTATTTGATAAACCAAAAAAATAGTTAATCTTTAAATTCTTATTTTTACTCTTATAATTTTTAATCTAAGAAAACCCAAAAACATAGGAAGTATGGCTGGAAAGAATCTTGGCGAGTTTGCTACTCCGAATAATGATTATTTGCATACTCCTATTACTCAGCCAGCAATCGCTGCTGATGACTATGAAATTAAGCCCCATTACTTAAGTTTGGTTCAACATAATCAATTTGGAGGCTCTACTGTTGAAGACGCGGGTATGCACTTAAATACTTTCACTGAAATATGTGATATGATGCGTATAAAAGACGTTGACCCTGATGTGGTCAAATTACGTCTATTTCCTTTCTCTCTAAGAGGGAGAGCTAAAGAATGGTTGCTATGTTTGCCTAAAAATACTATTGCATCATGGGTGGGATGTACTTCTTTATTTATGACTAAATTTTTCCCACCTATAAAGACTATGCAACTTCGACCTAATATTACTAGCTTTAGATAGGAAGAGCGTGAGCCACTAGCGCTTGCATGGGAGAGGATGAAAGAATGCCTATGAAACTGTCTTGTTCATGGGATGGAAGATTGGTTAATCCTCCATTTATTTTATAATGCTCTTAATCATGTGTCTGAGTCTATGCTTGATACTACAGCTGGAGCAAAATTTATGGGTAAACATATTACCGAAGCAAAGCAGTTGCTAGACAATATGCAACACAACCATGCCCAATGGAATGTGGAAAGATCAAACACGAAGAAGGTGAACTCTGTCTCACCACAAGAGAACGAAGATCTCAATGGTAAGTTGGATGAGCTTATACTAGCCGTAAAAGGTAAGGAAACACAGGTAAGAGCCACCCCCAAAACAAACGTTAAAGAAATATACTTCGTAGCTCGTAATGATTACAACCCTGCTTGAAAGAAGAGTTACAATCCTAACTTTCAGAAACATTATGCTAGTCCTACAAGTAACTCTAATAATAATATGGGAACTAGTAATGGTAGTATCCAAGAAACGCTTAAGTCTTTCATAGACTCACAAAATGAACAAAATAATATTTTAGTCAAAATTACAGAGAACCATGATGCTATGCTTGTAAATTATCTAACCAAGTTGTTAGTTTGATAAATGATTTGCAGGCCCTTCAAGAAAGAACAAGGATCATTGAGGCACATCTAGGTAAGATAACCGAGAGTCAAACTCTCATTTTAGCTAAATTTGCAGGTAAAGCTGAGCCCAATCCTATTGAAGAACTCAAAATGACGAGGATCCAAAGGGAGGAGGCTGAAGAACTTGATTATAGTAATTCCCCTTCACCAAGCTACACCATCGAAGATCTCGTAAAAAGGATCAACGTCAAAATTCCGGTAAGTGAAGGTAACGATGAAGCCATGTATCAAAACTTTGTTGATCAAGTAGCAATTAAGGTACGTTGAGCTTGAAGAAGAATACAAGAAAATTGCTGAAAAGTTACCTGTTAAACTAGATGACATATTTGAGCCTACTATTAAGATAAAGATTGGAACCAATGAGATAGCTGCACTTTGTGATCTAGGTGCAATCGTCTCAATAATTCCAAAGAGTCTTTTTAACAAGTTAAATCTTGGCTCCTTTGAAATTACTGAGTTAAAATTGCATCTAGCAGATTCCACCTACAAACAAGCTATAGGGATTAAGGAGAACACTTTAGTTTATATCAAAGGCTGTCCTGCTCTCATTGATTTCGTTATAGTTGACATGCCTGAAGACACTGTTGCTCCTATAATACTAGGCCGTCATTTCTTAAGAACTATAAAGGCTTTAATTAACTTTCATGAAGGGAACGTGAAGTTGCAATTGCCTTCGCATGATCCTTTTGTTATCCACTTCCCCAGGAAGAAGAAAGCCAAACATGATGAGAAGGAGGCCATCACTTTGAAGGCCAATTACTTTGGAGTGGATGTTCCACTCATCTGGCCCAAGTGAGTATCATCAAGGTCAAGCTATTGACCATAAAAGAGCACTCCGTGGGAGGCAACCCATGTTAAATTAAGGTTTGAGTTAAGTTTTTAGTTCTAGTTTAAGTTCATGTTTAGTAAAGAGTGCTAGAAAACTCCATTTGAGGAGAAGAAATTTGGTAGTATTTGAAATTCTGCATTATTCGTGCTATTGTTGGTCAACAATATGAAGAAGATATGCCCTAGAGGCAAATAATAAATAGGTTTTTATTGTCATATCTCAATTAGTTCATAATACTTTCATACTATGCTATAACTGTATTAATACGAAACGTTAATACACGTGTGTTATGTAAACAAACCAAGTCTCTAGTTACCTCTAGCGAACTAGTTCATTAGTCATGAGGATGATCTAGGGTTTCAAGATCATGGGCATTTATCCCAATTGATAATGAGGTCACGTCATTAGTTGAATGATGTGATAGACAAACAACCCAACTAGTTGTATCTTAATGAGATCTAGTTACAAAGTTCACATTAATGATAAACTAAGGAAACCTCGCAACCTGATCCTTAGACTATGAGGTAATGCAAATCACCGTTCTGGAGGGAGCTTAGATGGTTATCAAGTATCACATCGTGACTGGGTGATCGAAAAGGTGCCACTCAGGTTTCCCAAAGGGGCGTGTAGAGGAGTACATATCAAGACCAGGATTTTCCCATCCATGTAACGGACATATACATTAGTGGCCATCTCGGTGACGTTGCATTAACGAAGCTTGCAAGCGTGTGACTAGGTCACGGAATGCAACGACACGGAAACGAGAAAACAATTTCATCGGTAACAAGATCGAGTGAAGGTATGAAGATACCATAGATAAAATCTCGGGTGAACTAGGTATCAAGTGGCAAAGGGAATGGGAAACGACTGTTTACGGTTCAAACGACATTATCATCGTGGAATGCATAGGGGTCATTATGGGCATCCCGATCCCGTTATTGATCATTGATGGAGATCATGTTTGTGCCATTCCCGAGCCGTGGGAAAATACACTTAAGGGTACGATGAGCTAGAGATCCTCTATAAGTTGGAATCACCATATGAAAGAGAAAAGGAAACCGGGAAAGTTCCGTGAGAGAACCGGAATCATTCTAGGAAAGTCCGAAGTCGTTCGGAGGAAATAGAAAGGGAACCGAAAGGTGTTTTGGGTCAATTCGGATTTTGTAATATGTATTTACATGTTAATTAATGTAATTAATATTAAATATAATTTGAAGGGGTATTCCACTAATGGGCCAAACTTCCTAGGGAAAAAGGGCCCATGAGGGAAAACCGAAGGAGGGAAGGGCCAAGGGCCAAAGGGCCAAGGCCTAGACGCCTCAAGGGGGCCCACCTGGCCAGCCTAGGGCTGTGCGCGGGGTGGGGCCCACCCCTGGCCGGCTAGCCCATGAGGCCCATGGCGCCTCCCCCCTCTCTCCCTTGTTTAGTCCCACATGGGAAACCCAAAGGGGAGGGCACACCCCCTCCCCCTATATAATGGGGTGCCCATGGGTGGAATAGACAAACCAATATTTGGAGAAGTCCTTTGGTTGACTTTCTCCTTCCCTCTCTCTCCCGTCTCCATGTGTTGGCATAGTCCCAAGTAAGGACTGTCCGAGCAAGAGACACCGCACCTGCAGCATGCCGTTGCGCTGCAGGGATTCCAAGCCGGAGATCTAATTCCGCACTCCCGGCAGGGATCAAGGAGTCGGAGGTCATCATCGTACACCGTATGTGTACGAAACCACGAGGGGCCTCACTTGAGGCACCTTGGATGTCGTGATCCAGAGCTGCCGCATACGGTCTACGGGTTTGACTACTTCAACCACGTTCCCCTCGTAATGTTAACCGCATACGGTCTACAAGGGAATGTATTATATACGCTCTGACCGTTACCGCATTACTACATAGATAGATCTTGGCAGTATTAGGAGGTTCCAACGTAGGAAATTTTTTCTTTTCTGTTGCAGAACCATTTCACAATATTTACTGTCAAAAACAAGATATATTGCTAAGTTACAGGAAAAGAAATAGTTTACAAAGAAACAGAATTTTTTTGATGCACACAGAGAGTTTAACAACCAACTATACGGTGGGAATAAAAATTCCGGCCATATAGTTCCGGTCGTATAGTTATCTTTACCATCGAGAATTTTTCTGCAATATGTACTGAGAGTTTAATGAACAACTAAATGATGGGAATAAAAAATTCCAGCCGTATAGTTTCGGTTGTATAGATATCAATGTCTCCGTACAATTTATTTTCATATATACTGAGAGTTCAACAACCAACTATACGGCGAGAATAAAAATTCCGGCCATATAGTTCTGGTCGTAGAGATATCTATGCCTTTGCAAATTTTCTTTCGCAGGGACAGACAGTTTAACGACCAACTATACGGTCGAAACATTTTGTTCCGCCCATATAGTTGTGTCCACATAGCTGCACCGCCAGGAGGAAACCCTAATATTTTGACAGAACGCCAACTATACGGCCGGAACACATATTCCGCCCGTATAGTTGCGCCCGTATAGTTGTGTCCGACCACAAAATCGCCCGGGAAGGTACTCCCAACTCCAAAACTTCAATCCTTTTTCTTTCTTCTACCTCCAAACTCTCTCAAAACCTCAAGGGATCTTCATCTCTACTCAATTTCGTTCGATTTCCTCGCACACAAGTGATCTACGGTATGTTTCTCCTCCGATCCTCCAATTACTTTTTGCAAATTCATCTTCGATCTATTGTCATTGTCAATCTAGGGTGAGACCTACTATGAACCAATTGCTATGATTTTTTGCCTAGATTATTATCTTGAGGAGATTCTTTAGTATCTTAGATGAGGTATATATTATACTTACTGTTGGTGGATCAAAAAGTTTTTTTGCCTTTCTTCAATGTTTTAGAAGATGAACACAAGGAGCCAAACTCGTGCTCGTGCCACTGCTAGCGCTTCTCGGGCTATCACCCAGGAACGCATGGGGATACAGTTCAGGGATGAGGCCCATCGTGAATGCTTCAACAAGATCAAGAACCATGAAGTGAAGGCCACCAAGTGAGCTTGCCCCATTATATTGAACTAACTCGGTATTTCTGATGACTTTAATTTACTTTGCAATAGAGCTAGCCTTCAAAACTTTGTGTACAATGATGTACCTACTTATCGCCGCTTAACCATTGAATTCCTAAGTTTGCTGCAAAGCAGCATTAAACTGTGGCAAGGAGAGGATACTATTTCTTTCCGTCTGATGAACAACAACTACACTTTAACATTAGATGAATGGTGCACATGCTTTAATTTTCCAAACAATGATGTGCATGCTTTACGCGCATCCTTTACTGGCATAATTCCTTCCTCCGATCAATACTATAATGGAATTAGCTTCACTAGTAGAGTGAACAAGGGGAAGAATATTCAACATCCTGTAATTCTCTATTTGTTCTATGTATTTCTAACACCTTGCAGGCACGTGATGAGTTCACGAGACTCAACGAGGATGACATGCTAGTCCTCCCAAAGGCTGCTTACATCTACTGCAACCTATCGCTCAACTTGGGCGCCATCCTTGTGCGCTACCTGGAGAACCAAGCCTCCCAAAGCAAAGGGCCAATCACAGGAGGAGGCATCATCACTATGCTTGCCACTGCCCTAGACATCGATCTAGGTGAGTTGCAACCCGTACTAGGTGAGACACGTGTTGGTTTCTCCACCTTGAGGGCATGTGGAATGCTCACTAGAAGAGGTGGTGTTTATTTCCTTTATATTGCTGGAGCTGGACGTATCTACCCTGCTCCTTTGCCTAATGGTCTTTTCTCTATCGAGGAAGGACGTTTGCTATATGATTTGCAGGTTGAGCAACACCAACCCGAGGAAGAAATTCCCGAAGAGGATGAGGACCAAGAGGAGGAGCAAGAAGTTCTTATCAAGAGGAGCAGCCACAAACCCGGTTCGCCACATACCAAGATTTTCAAGGACTTGGACGGACTGTGGAGAGGATGCACAACCTCTCTTTGAACCTCCGAGGATCAACAAGTAACCTCTCAACTCAATTCACGAACTGGAGCAACAACTTTTTCCCGCCACCACAATGATTTGAAGGGCTTGCAAAAGCCTAAGCTTGGGGAAGTTTCCTCATGTATCTTTATTTGGTGTTCATTTACTATTATTTATTTCGAGGTTGCATTTTATTTGAGTTTATAAGCACTCGTGTTGGTTTCCCCAACACTTTATCTTTAGTTGTTTTTATTTTGCTTTCGAAATTTTCTAGCCGAGCTTTGCCACTAATTTTCTATTCTTTAAAGTTCCTCTCTTAAAAATCACAAAAAGATTTCTCCATTTTTCCTTATTTTCCCTCTTTATTTTTTTTCCACCTCGAGGTCTTCATATATTTGCAGGAGAGTGATCGACTTCGAGTTTCCAACAAACAAATAAAAAAGGAAGAGAGAAGTGGAACCAAAGATGAGAGGTATGCCTTATGACTCCCCACTTTTGAAGTTTGAGAAACCCATGCTAGTTAGTAGTAAATGTTGAGATATTATATTGGTTTGTATCATAGTAAGATTGTCGTTTGCATGGGTATTTAATTGGGCTCATTTTGTTCCAGCTCTCGTAATTAACCAAGTCTTGCCTAAAAATTGCTAAACAATTGTAATAAGAAAAAGTCTCACAATTGAAGGGTTGGGTGTTGTAGTGCTTAGTCTCGAAGGCTTATTTTTATAGACACTCGACACCCCTGGAAATGTTGATTGACTTGATAGCTCTCTTTGAAAGGATTTGTTCGATTGAATTAATGTTTAGCGGTTTTGGTGAGCATGCCAAAGATTGACTTGTTAATCTTAAGGATTATATATCTTTACGCGTGTCAAACTTCATGGGATACCAACAACTCCACTGGCCTACGAACGATCTTCATGGAGGAAACTCCTAGATTTCGGCTATGAGTTGATTAAACACTTGTAGCAGCAATGCCATAGTGGGTAAGATTCTTGGCACCCTCGGGTAGCTGTAATCATGATGGAATCACTGCTCTGGCTATTATCAGTAATCATTATGCAAAAGGAACAAAAACCTTAGTGATGCCACGAGTGTCCATCACAACCCGATAAACTAATAAAATCTTTGGCATGCTCTCAATTACTTAAAAACTGAAATGCTTGAAGGACAATGAATATAAAAGTAGTGCTTGCAAACTCTTGATTCATTTATGTGGGAGAATTGAGATACTCAAGTATATATGCTTTTCTTGACCACTCTCACACTCTTAATTTACATGATTATACTTTACTGTTCAAAGGCAAGCCTATGAGTTGATTAATTGACATGGAATAAAGTTTACTCATTTGGATCATCCATGTTTACAATAATTTTGCTGCGCTATAAGGATGCATGAAACCCGTATGATATGCTTGCCATTACTCTATCTATGCTGAAGTTTTTCAGATTTATGAAGTGGAGGAAACATGAGACTATTAATCATGACTAAGATCACCATCTCATTATTTCAGTTTAAATGCTTAGTTCCTTTTTGATTTTGGTTTTCTTGCTCGGGACGATCAAGTTTAAGCTTGGGGAGGTTGATGGCTCTGAAATATAGCCATCTACGACCACATTTAAACTGGATATTAATCATATTTTTGATGAAATATCTCTCGTGTGCCAGATATGCCTTCTGCATATCCGAGTTAAGCAGCTACGAGAACCCATTTTTCAAATCCGTCGAGGTGCCTCCAAGCCCCCCAACTAAAGACGAAGAAATTCTCGAAGACGACGACAAAGTGATAGAGTTCGACGTCTCATTTCGGAAAAAGATCAGGGCAGCTTGGGTGAGGGCACCAGTGAGCCGGGAAATCCTTCTCCTACAATATGAAATATTTGCAAGAAACTTGTGTTATTCTAAAAAAAGCTTATTTTGTAAGGGTTTAAACTTATTCATTTTGAGGTGTTGCTATGTAAGAATTAATGCTTTACTCTTAGCACGCATGTTTTTTATTTTTGTGCTTGAAAAATACTTAAGCACTGTTTTGTTTATACTTATCATTTATTTGGCTTTCTGCCTCGTCCCTTTCATGAGTCGGCAAACCTTCAGCACAGAAACTTTGTCGAGCAACGGACCTCAATTGCTAAACCAGTTTAAACCCGGAATCAAAGCCGGCTTCTAGTACCAAAAATTCACTACTCGGAAAATGCCTGCATCCAGCAATCAGACAAAAACCCAAGTATAAACTAAAATTTAGATTTATACCCGAAGGTACCATTTTAAGAATCAGAAATCTAGCCAGAACAGACATGATCATCAAGTACATTCAAATATTCTAGGATTTTTTACTATGACAAGATCATTCAGAAATAAGATGGTACTTAAAAAACATCTTAGAAGAAACATTGAGGAGACCAATACTTTATTTCACTTTGAACATGTACATTGATATGATTACAAAGAAAGAAAATTTAAGAATAAAAGGGACGTAGCTGAGCAATATTCCATGGATGGTCTATCTCATCTGGGTTTGTACTGCCTCCAGCACTCTTTCTCTTCTTAGTAGCAGGTCTTTCTTTTTCCGGCCTCATGTCAGCTAGGTAGTATGAACCATTGTGAAATACTCTGCTAACCATCAACGGCCCTCCCCATATTGGGGAAAGTTTGTGCTCTCCTTTTTGCACTAGTCGGAGAACTAGATCACCCTTTTTCAAAGAGCGATTTCTGACTCTCTAACTATGGTACTTGCGTAACTTCTGTTGATAGGCTATAGATCTCTATTCAGCAATGACATGAACTTCCTCGAGCATATCGAGATCGTCTTTTCAAGCGACTTCGGCATCCTCTTCGACATACGCAGCGACTCGGGGAGAAGTATGGATAAGATCACTTGGAAGAAATGCTTCTGCACCATGGACCAAGAAGAAGGGTGTATATCGAGTTGATCTGTTAGGAGTAGTTCGTAAACTCCGTACAGCAGATGAAAATTCGTCCGCCCAAGCCCCTGCAGCATGATGAAGTGGTGCTCCGAGTCTTGGTCGGAGGCCTTGAAGAATTAATCCATTTGCCCTTTCGACTTGTCCATTGGATTGTGGATGCGCGACCGGTGCAATATCAATTCAGATGCCTTGATCATCGCAAAATTCGACAAGCTCTCCCATGGAAAAGTTGCTCCCGTTGTCTATAATAATACTGTGCGGATATCCGAATTGGATTATAATGTCCTCGGCGAATTTTTTGGTTGTTTCTCCATCACAACTTGTTACGGGTTTGGCCTCAATACATTTTGTGAATTTATCCACCATCACTAGGAGATGAGTAAATCCACTTGGAGCCCGTTTAAACTGTCCTACCAAGTCAAGCCCCTATACTACAAAGGTCTATCAGAATTGTTCGTAGCTGATCATCCAGAACATGGTCTAGTTTGGCGTACTTCTGGCAACCTTTGCACGTCTTGACCAGCCTCTTGGCATATGCCTTAGTTGTCAACTAGAATAATCCATGTCAAAAAGTTTTCCCACCAGAGATTTCATTGCGGCGTGATGTCCGCATTCGCCTTCATAGATTCCCTTAGGATTTCCACTCCTTCTTCTAGAGAAATACAGCGCTGAAAAACCCTAGACACACTCCGCTTATAGAGCTCTCCACTTATTACTATGTAGGATTTCGCTCGTTGGATGATCTGTCTTCTCAGAACTTCGTCTTTGGGTAATTTTTTCTCTACCAGGAATTCCAGGTAGGGTTTTGTCCAGCTGGGAATTACAGCCAGGACTGCTATGAGTGGTGAGTTAGATTTGGTTGGATACTCCTCATCAACTCCTGCGATAGAGTGAATTCTTAGGTGCTCTAGAAAAGCACCATCCGGGACCTTTTTCCGCGTAGAGCCTATTCTTGATAGAGCATCTGCTTCCTCATTTTCTCTTCAGGGAATGTTTTGAACTTCCAACCCTTCGAATGATTTTGCTAGTTCATCCATGACAGCTCGGTATGCTGCCATGTGTTTTTTTGCATTGCAGATGTTAAAAACTTGCTAGCACCTAAATCTAAATCTCTATAGTACATGAGTCTGCGAATGCCGATATCTTTTGCAATTGGATTTCCATGCAGCAGGGCTTCATATTCGGCAATGTTATTTGTCGCCATGAAGTGAATCTACAATACATAGAATAATTTGTCTCCTTGGGGTGATTTGAGCACCATGCCAGCCCCCAAGAACCCGAGCGCTTTTGACCCGTCAAAGTGCAAGGTCCAAACCTCCGACTCTAGGGTATTTGTGTTTTCTATCGTCTTTGTCCAATCAGCAACAAAATCGGCAAGTATTTGGGATTTGATTGCTATGTGAGGTTTATAGTCAATGTTAAAGGCTGCTAGCTCAATTCCCCACTTAGCGACACGTCCTGTGGCATCGCTATTGTTGATTATGTCTCTCATGGGAGTTGTGCTCACCAGGTTAATCTTGTGCTCTTGAAAATAATGTCGTAGCTTTCTGGATACAAAGAATACACCATAGGCTAACTTTTGGTAATGAGGATACCTTTGCTTCGATTTAGTCAGGACCTCTCTGAGGTAATAAGTTGGACGATGCACCGGGTGTTCCTGTCTTTCTTCTGGCCCTTCCACCACCATGACGATGCTGACAACTCTATTTGTCGCAGCCATGTAGAGCAACATCGGTTCATGTGGTTCCGGTGCTGCAAGGATAGAGGCAGATGAAAGTACGGCTTTCAGGTCCTGAAGTGTAGCTTCAGCTTCTTCAGTCTAGACAAACTTGTTTGTCTTTTTCAAGAGCTTGTATAATGGTGTGGATCTTTCACCGAGCTAGCTTACGAACCGACTGACTACAACAATGCAGCCAGTAAGTCGTTTTACGTCCTTCGGGCGAGTCGGCCTCGTAATGTCGAGTATAGCCTTTATTTTGTCTCGGTTCACCTCTATCCCTCTCTGAGACACGATGAAACCTAACAATTTTCTAGTTGGTATTCCAAAGAAACATTTCTTTTGGTTAAGCATTATGTTGTATTTTTGTAGATTGCTAAATGTTTCCTCCAAGTCGGAAATGAGTGTTTCCTTCTTTTTGGACATCACATCTATGTCGTCCACATATGCATGTACATTGGGTCTGAGTTAATCGTGGAGGCAACGCTGTGTGTGCTCTGGTACGTAGCTCCTGTGTTTTTGAGCCCAAAAGTCATGATTAAGTAGCAGAAGGTTCCAAAGGGGGTTATGAATGAAGTCTTTAGTTTATCTGGCTCCTTCATGCGAATTTAGTGATATCTGGAATATGCGTCGAGAAAACATAGGAGTTCTGAGCCTGCCGTCGAGTCGATGACTTGATCGATTCTGGGCAGAGTGAATGAATATTTAGGACAAGACTTGTTCAAGGCAGTATAATCAACAAACATCCTTAAATCAGTGGTATCCTTTTTAGGGACCATTACAGGATTGGTCGACCACTCAGTGTGGATGACCTCTTTTATGAATCCGGCTAACTCCAGCCATGCTAGTTCCTTAGCTATTGCTTTGCGATTTTCATTGCCAAAATATCGTAAGGACTATTTGATGGGTTTAGCATTTGGATACACATTTAAAGAGTGCTCGGCAAGTTCCCTAGGTACTCTGGTCATGTCAGAAGGTTGCCATGCGAAGATATCTTTATTAGCTCTGAGGAACTCGACGAGCGTGCTTTCCTATGCATGGTCTAAACCTATGCCTATATGTGTCACCTTGGAGGGGTCATCATCCTTCAACAATGTTGTCTTCTCCTCTTATGATGCCTTGAACTCCGGAGTCGACTTCGTCACCTCCTTCTTCATGACAGGCATCTCGGACGGGTCGATGTTCTTCTTGATCTCTTGGTACTCCTTGGCATGTAGGACGACTACAGCAAAGGCAGCATTTCCATCTTCGCATTCTCGTGCCTTCTTTGGTTCTCCCAGATCGTGATGACACCATTGGGACCTAGAATTTTCATCATGTTGTAAATATAGCAAGGCCGGGCAATGAAAGCCCTATAAGCCAGACGCCCAAAGATAGCGTGATAGTTGAACGGGACCACTTTGAAAGATAGTTCTTCTGTTCGATAGTTCTTTGGAGTTCCAAAAGTAACATCCAAAGTGATTTCTCCCAGAGAGTTCGCTTGCCGTCCGGGGACAACTCCATGTAAAACGACAGAGCTATGATTCAACTGTGTTTCCGAAATCCTCATATGGTGCAATGTTTCGACGTAGATGATGTTGATGCTACTGCCACCGTCCATGAGGGTCTTGGAGAACCCGTAGCTGTTGATCAGTGGATTAAAGACCAGAGCATACTTTCCTTGCTTATGTGGCTTATGCAGATGATCGCTTTGGTCAAAGGTAATTGTCACTTCCGACCAGTCCAGAAACTGAGGGATAGCCGGAACAGTTGCGTTGAGCTCATGCATCACTGCCTTTTTTGCCTTAGCTAGTTGGGATCCAAGGAAGCAGACGTAGGTGTCTTTTTTGGTTGGGAATCACTTCTATCCATCCAACTTGGGATTTGAGGTATCTGCCTCCTCCATGTCGGAATCTTCCTTGGACTCCTTCTCTTTGTCGGAATTTTTCTTTCCTTTCTGCCACTTGGCCCTCTAGCCAGCGGATTTGTCTTTCTTGATGTCGTCATTGAAACGACACTCAGAATTGGTGTGGGACTAGCCCCCTTTGTTGTCTGGGTGATGCACACATGGATTATTTCCTTTCTATTGCTGGTCTCCTCTACCTTGGACTCTGGAAGTTCCACGGCCTCGTCCATGGCCACCTCCGCGGCCTCCGTATCCTCCTGACCTGAAAGTTGTGTTGACGGTCGTGGTTTCTAGATTTGGTTTCTCTTACAAGGTGTTCTTGCATTTCTGGGTCTGCTGCTGCTTTACCTATTTCGCTAACTGTGGCACAGCCAATATGTTTAGCAGTCCCGCATAATCATCGTTGGCGTCTGCATACTTGTTCGCCATCTCTATCAACTCCCCCCAAGTTGGTAACTTTGTCGCATTTCACGTGATGTCATAGTAATCTGATTGGGAGTCCTGCAATGAAGGCTTCGATCGCGGTCTGGTCGTTTACTCCCTCACAGGAGTTCTTCATGATGATCTATCGTCTGAGGTAGTCCCGACAAGTTTCTCTGGGTTTCTAGGTACACCGCTATAGATCTCTGACTGTGCAGGGCCTCCTGTATGTACCCTCGAAGTTTCTAAATAACGCACTTTGCATGTCATACCAGTTGTGGATGGTGTTTTCCGGGAGTTCATTGAGCCATGATCAAGTTGTCTTCCTGATGACCCACAAGTATAAGGGGGTGTATCATAGTATTTTTGATAAGTAAGAGTGTCGAACCCAACGAGGAGCAGAAGGTGCTGGCTAGTGGTATGGATCAAGAATTCTCTACAAATACTTAGCAAACGGATTTTTAGGGGTTTTTGATAATACAAGTAAATAAAGTACGAGTAAGTAAAAGATAGTAGGAATAAATGCAGCAAGTGGCCCAATCCTTTATGTAGCAAAGGACAAGCCGGTTGTATTACTTAAAATGACCAAACGTTCTCGAGGACACATGGGAAGACTGTCAAGTGCTTTCGCTTCATATAGTTGATTAATCTTCTTTAGTTTGCTAAGTGTTGTGTGGGTGAACCTGTGCTAATGTACCGACCTTCCTAGGACTAATACATACTTGTGATTATACCCCTTGCAAACATCCGTAAGTACAAGAAAGTAATTAAGGTAGAAACCTAACCACAGCTTTAAACTCTAAGACACTTACGTCCCTTGTGCAATGGTTTCCTAACGGGGGTTTAGGTTTCTGTCACTCCGGCAACCCCTACGATTAGTAGCCAAATACACAATGCTTTCCCCTAGGCCCATATAGGTGAAGTGTCATGTAGTCGACGTTCACATGACACCACTAGAAGAAGTACACCACAACTTAAATATCAAACTATTGAATCTTTCTCAACACAATTCCACTACTAACAACATGACTTCTCCCATGTCCTCAAGAACAAGACGAACTACTCACAAGACATCATATGGATCATGACCAGAGATGGAATAATGATGTATAACAATCTGAACATAAACAATAATTCAATGGTTCACTCAATAGCATCAACTACAAAGAGTAATCAACACCGGGAAAGTATCCCCTAAGAACTATGCAAGATTCAACCCAATTGTTACAGCAATATGGAGATGGTGATGAGGGTGCTGATGATGATGATGGTGGTGATGATAATGATGGTACCGATGAAGTATAGCTTGATGGTGGTGTTGATGGCGATGATCTCCCCTCTCCGGGAAGGAATTCCCCCGGCAGAAATCTGTCTGCCAGAGAGATCTTTACCTCTCGGTGTTTTTCGCCCCGCAGAGGCGGCGGAATATTTCTATGGTTGCTCCCCGAGTTTTAGGGTTTCGGGAGGATTATATACGCCAGAGGGGAGAGCCAGAGGTGGGCCAGGGCGGCCAGACCACCTGTTGGCGCGGCCTAGGGTGGCCCGCGCCAAGGGGTGGTGTGGGCCCCCTGTGGCCCATCTCCACTCCTTCTTCTGGCTTCCTTCGTCTTCTGGAAAAATAGGATTTTCTGTATATTTTCCCGGATTTTCTGATCTTCGCGAATTTTGCCTCCAAACAGCACCTTTTCCATTAGAATCCTGACTGCAGTGGTCCATGCTCCAAAAGTCATCAACCATGTAAAAATAGATGAAATAACATAAGTATCATCTCTTAATATGAAATATATCAATGAATAACAGTGAATTATGATATAGAATAGTGATGCAAAATGGACGTATCACTTCCTCGGCATAAGCGAGACATGACGGGTTATGACCAAGTTGTTCCTCCTTTGGCGATGCAGCAGGACGGTAAAAATACTGGAGCTAGGTGTCTGGCCGAGCCACACCGTCGTAGGGGTGAATATGCATTGAGATAGCAAATCCCTCTAGAAAATATGTTTGTCGAATGCATGACCCAAAGCACTTTGGGCCCAAGTATATATTATCCGATTTGTAGAATCGCGCCTCTATGTTTGAGTTGATCCGGTGCCTAGAGTCACTTGGTGATAGAGAGCGTCGTCTCGGATGTTCACTGCAGTATGGTGCCGTGGAGCCGGATCTCTATTTCCTCTGCCACCTCCTCTACCACGGTGCCCTCCTTGGCCTCCATGGGAACTGTTATGGGCACTGCTTGGTGGAGAGGGTGGTGTCGGTCGGTTGTTTCCTCCAACCGGGGCTTCATGGTGATGGCCACCGTGCCGGCTTGATCCAGCATGGTGTTCGTCTTTTCTTCGTTCGTCATTGTCGACACTATGATAGGGCTTAGCCGGATGGCTTGTGTGTCTAGGAGGGGGCATTCTTTGTCGGTCCTTCTCCCGACGTCGTGCTTCTTCTTCTTCCCTGCGGTTATCTGACTGCCGCCGAGGAGGTTGTTGTTGAACCATTGCTGCTACGGTGTCTTGCTCTATGGTTGGGGAAATGTTGCTCCGGTTTCATGCGGATCTGTACCACTATCCTGAAGATCCGGTTCTTGAATAATTGTCTTCCCGAGGGTCGGGACATTAGCATCGTTCCGGTTCCTGTCGGGGTCTTATATCTTGATGTCGACCAGTGTCTGTGTAGCATTGGTCGGATTTAGAGACCAATTTTCCACTGCTGGACATGGCGACCTTCTGTTTCACCAGGCCCTTGGTGAGTAGCTTCACACTTAGCCGAACCTGGTCTAGACTTGGATTATTTGCCAGGATCTCTCGGGCCACAGCAGTGTTTTCTACCAGCATGTTATACACCTGGTTTCCTTTGTTGTCGATCTGAGGCTTTCCCACGGCTACGTCTCATTCGAAAAGGGTCTTGTGAACCTCTGAATTCCTATTAGCTAATTCAACGCCGTTCTGGGTCTTGTCATGTTGCAGGGAGCTAGACTTCCCTGCTTCTCCTCGACGAGATTGGTTGCTTTGTCTAAGAGTCTTTGATGATACGCCTCTAGAGCTATGGCTCTTTCCTCCAACTCGTCCGGATTGAGAGATGCTGCGATTGGGGCTGGCATTGTAAGTGCTTCCCCAAGGAGCTCCTGGTCACCTAGGGTAACCACGTGTTTGCCCACCGGAGATGTTTTTGGAACTGAGGGGATCAGAGCATCGTCTGAGTCCTCCTCGTATTATTTGGCGATCACCTCCTTAGCCGGAGGATCTTTGGCTGGAGTTTTCTTCTTCTTTGCCTTAGTGTCCTTAGTGGCACCCGTAGCAAAGACAACTTTGGGTCTGATTCCTTGAGTCAAGCTTCTATCAGTACTCTTAGACATCTTGATGTCGGGGTTATCTCCGAGATCCATATCATCATTCGGTTCGGGTGAGTTTTCTCCTTCTTCCGTAGTCTTGGAGTTGATCTCCTCTTCAATTTCCATGGAAAACTTACAGGATTCTGCCGACATCATGGAATCCTTAGAGGAATCCAGTATGTCAGTGTTTGTTCCGATCACGTCCAACACTGATTTGTTGTCGTCTCCAGCATCGACAGAGCTGGATCCAGTTCCAACGTATCCGACAAAGTGCGACATGTACGTCTTGAGGCAGTTGCGACTTTCTTCATTAGCTTCCTCGAATCTTTTGATGGTTTCAAGGATTTGCTCCATAGTGGCGTTTCCATGCAGTAGCATCCACCTCAACGTGTTCCTCAGAAGTGATTTTCCTTCTCCATCATCGACAGAGCCGGATCTAGAGTTGTTGTTGCTTTGATCTTCTGGAGTTTCGACCTCCTTGGGGAGATCCTCCTGAGATTCAACCTCCTTGGGGAGATCTTCTTCAGATCTGATCTTCTCCACTATCTCTGCATCAAGTGTGGGCAGGGTGGGATTAGGGTTTTCTGAGACCCGGAACTCTTCTTCCTCCGTGAACAAAGTGGATCCAGAAATTTCTTCTGCCTCTATCATCACCGCTGGGGTGGGTTGGGTAGGTTCAGCAAAACCGAGATAAACATTGATCTCGCCAGAAGACATGATTGTGTAACTGGTAACGGGCTACCTATCCGGAATCCAAGACTCGTCGAGAAGGACAAGAGGGATGTTGCTGGCGTAGAGGACCCGGCCAACGGTGGTTGTCTTGCCAATTTCGATTAATGTTGCTTCCACTTTGAACATAGATCCGAAGGTCACCTGTCCCACGGTGGGGGCCAATTGTAGTTGGATTGAAGACATGTACGCTGGGAGGGGTTCCTCGAGGCATGGAAAAAGACGGGGTGTGAGATGATGGTGTTCCGGGATGGTGAGCACACAAGCTTTACCCAGGTTCGAATCTGCCTATGGTGGATGGATCCTACTCCTGCTAGCAATCCAGTAATATGGCATAACTGGAAGTACAGATTACAAGAGAGATTTTGCCTATGAGAGTTGAGATTGTAAGTTTTGGGTGCCCTGAAGGATGGTCCCTAGGACGGCTTATATAGATATCCGGCCTAGGGTTAGAGGAGAGGCCTATCCGGCTATGGTACAGAGTCGGATATAGAGTACATTGATACCTTCGATCCGGATTCACGGATGTAGTATAATAGCTTTTCCCTAGAAGACCTAGGTTTAATCGAACGTTGGAAAGCAATGCTAAAAGGAAATAAAAAGGACACGTCTACAAGTCTTTGTTTATTTGTTTTATCTTAGTTTACTAGACCATTCTAGTTTACTTTTATAATGGGTTGAATCAATGGATGGAGATAGGCCAGAGTTGAAGATCCACCTACATCAGCACATCATATGGGATAAAAGATAATAATAAGCATAGTCATGTGTAATGTTTGAATGTTGTTGTGATCCCAAATGGGTCGCTAAGCGAAGACCGTACTACCCTTTCTGCCACTTGGGTTCTTATGAGATCGCCGCTGGCCGAATATCTCACTTCAAGCCTTTATCAATCTATGGGATATTGGGTACCTACAAGTCCACAGATCGAGACAAGAGACAAAGAAACAAAAGATACAAATCTCAATTGCAAACAAAATACAATACTCCCATGAATTAGATGCACATAATCACTGTGAGTTTCTCCCCAACCCACGCCCGTGAGGACTAGTCACTCATAACAAATAGATCGGAGATAGAAAACATCATACAAATACTTAGAATGAAATAAAATATTCTTACAATGGTTGCCAAATCACAAGGAGATCTCAAGTACAAAGCAATGGCTATGGCTAGTGGAGGGGATGGATGATGGAAGTGATGAACAATGGATGAACAATGGTGTGGATCTCCTTTGGTGGTGTTGTGATGTAATCTGAGAATGGCGGCCCCTGTCCAGCGGCTGGAGCCTCAAAATATATAGGCGTATTCATGTAAGTAGTAGGGTTTGACAAGACGAAGCCAATGCCACCTGGTACAGGCGGGCCCTGCCTGTACTGCTGGTTGTTAAGCATGCTGACGCTTGGGAATGGCTTCCCAAAACTTGGTCGTGTAGACTTCCTCAAAAACCTTCATTATGACTCCTGATTTTGCATTAAAAACCATGATTTCCTGCACAACACAATTCAAAGAAAGGTTTTGCATACCTTTGCAATTATTAGTCATTACTGGCAAGGATTGAGAGTTTCTTGTCAATTGCTTGACCAAAAACAATGTTTAAATGCGGTGGAAGATGGCTAATTTTGGAGCCATCAACTTCCCCAAAGCTCAAACCTTGATCACCCTCGAGTAAGAAGAAACAAAAGAACTATAAGGAATTATGCGTTTAAACTTGAAACAACGAGAATAAGAATTCACTTATGGTTGGTAGTGATAGCTGTGAGATTCGACACATTTTTATGGTTTTTATTGATGGTTTTCTCCCGGATTTGATCGTTTTCTAGCTTTACCTAATGCTAATACTTCGGTAGCAAAGAAAACTTGGTTTTAATGTGTGTTTTAGGTTCTGAACGTCAACAGAAGGTTTTATCTTGAGAAACACAATATTCAGGTGAAAACAAGAAAGTCTCTCTTTGGAAGCAATCGAGGGAAGCATACAGAGGCTTTAACGAGCAACTATACAACAGGAACATTTTTTCGGCCAAATAGTTCCCGTCGTATAGCTATTGCCGCCTCCGTCTTGTCAAAAGGGACAACTTCCGTGAAGAGGCCAGACGCGAAATCCTAACACAGCAGCCGCCATCCCATCTAGAAAGGAGATAGAGGAGATCTGGAGAAGAAGGGGGAGACGTTCTTCATCTTGCTCCACGATCTTTGACCTCCTAGCCATCACACCCCCATAGCCATTACTTGTACTTTAGAGAGAGAGAGATCTTCACCTTGCAAGATTAGGGTTTGAGATTGTTTCTTCCTATCTTGAATTGTGTTGGATTACTTTTCCATTCTTATTGTGGATCACCTTGCAATATGAAGAAGAACTCCCTTTATTTAATTATATTGATGATGCTTTATTCTCTCGTGTGTGAGTAAGTTCCTTGGGCGTGGGAGATGTAAGGGATAGGTGAGATGTGATGTGCCTCCATATATTTTCCATTAGTTTGTGATTGATTTTAATTACTATACTATGTGTGCTTCACTATCTATGGGATGCCTAATGTTTGTTGTCCAATTAAGGGCCCAGATAACATGATGCTTTGTTCTACATAGATAGGATCTTGTTCGCTAGCAGACCGGCGACCCTCGAGTGACACGGGGATATCAATGGGAAACTAGTTGACTCGAGGATAATGAGGAACCACTGTTCTTATTGCATTAGTCCGATCCAAGGAGCTTAATTGCTAAGCAACCTGAAGGGTCTTAATCGTCTAGTCTCTGACCATGGTTTTGGTAACAGGCTAGTAGGATTATTGAAGTTGGGATGAAATATACCAAGAGGAGTTTCGGCTAATTACGGGTTGCTTGCCTACACATATACTACACTTATCATTCATCCACCTGGCACAGTCACTATCACCATGAACTGTATCTCCCTATGCCTTTTTAGTCATCTGCAGAAAACAACAAACAACTGAATCGTTCTTTACTTTTATGCTTTTTATTACTGAAGTTTACATTTTAGTTTTATTTAAATACATCCAGTTTAATCCAAATTTCATTCTTATTTCACACTTGTAGTCAATTCACTCGAAGACCTGTGACAACTTTGAGTGTGACAGAGACTTCACCCATAAACACTTACCTTTGGGCTCCCTGTGGGATCGATATCTATACTTCGAAACTAGCTACAAACAATATGTGCACTTGCAGACATCAAGCTGTTTTCTGGTACCGTTGCCGAGGAGCTAAGCGCTAAGTGTTTGTCTCTTCACATTTCAGGTGTTACTACTACAAAATGGTCTCCCTAGGAGACAAAGGGTCTACACACTCTAGTAGGACCTATTTACCAGATTATTTTGAGCGCGTGCCTATTTAGAGGCGCGAAGAAATTATTGAAAAACTTTTAAGATCAGATAAGGTTGAAGTTGAAAACTCGAGTGGTATTATGGAAATCATGTCTATTTACAGGATAACTCCCAAGAAACCTAAGAAAAATCTCATAGAATACAGTGCTCCAAACTCTGCTTTCCTTAAACAACCAATAGAATTTCCTAACCCTGGAGTTAGAGAATATCGATTTGATGGTGGAATTATTAAAATTTTGCAGGAAAAATCTTTTTGTGGAAGGGGAGATGAAGACCGAGGGAGACATATTAGAGAGTTTGACGATTTGATGACAACACTTGGACCAAAAGGTTTACCAAGAGATTTCTCTCGTCTAAATTTTTTTCATTGGTCTCTTAAAGGTAAAGCTCTAGACTGGTTATATTCTCTTCCTCGCTATTACATTAAATGTTGGGAAAACTGCATTGTCAAATTTATAAACAGGTTTAATCCTTTCAAAAAGGTAACTGAAACTAGAAAGAGCATAGGCAACTTTAGTTAGAATGTGGGAGAAAATTACCCACAAGCCTGGGATATATTCTTTGGAATATCAATAAAGTTCCTAATCATGGCTATTCTGAATTAACTATTTGCCATTTATTTTACTATGGTCTTAATACTCAAAGCAGAGAGTTACTTGATTTATTAGCAGGAGGATCGATAAATACTTTAACTGTTAAAGCATGTTTGGAATTTATGTCTACTAGGGCTAAGAATGATTCTTTATACAATCCTGATTTCGACACTAAGGTAGAAAAAGGGATGCTTCATATAAATCCTGATCTTATGCCTGAAGTACGGAAAACAATGAAAGAAAAAGGTATACCTTCTGAACTTGTTAAGGAAAACAAAGTAGACTTGTTACAAGTTTTTACTAAAGAAGATGAGACTAGAAATTTTTTTCAAGAATTAAAACATCGACAAGCAAAATCTCATAATAACCTACATCAGCATTTTCAAAAACATAAAAATATTTTGGCAGAACTCACGGAAAATTATGATGAGATTGGCTAATAAATAAAATTATTTCACAAGTATCTTAGTATGATTGAAACTCAATGCAAACAAATGGCATCTGGTTATCAAATTTTTCTTCGAGATGATATAGATATTCCTGTTTCTACTAATGTTGTTACAAGAAGAGGTGCAGTTGTTACAGGACCATTAGGACCACCCAAATATGAAGCTGAGAAAGAGCGAAAAGAAAAGACCTTGCTCAAAGCAAGCCAAGAACATGATACACTGGTGGATCCTCAAGATAAAACTGCCCAAGAAACACAAGATCAAACCAAGGAGGACCAAAATGATGCATAGGATGACCATTATGACTCTGATGCTGAGACGGTTGATCCAAGAGAAGAAAAAGAGACAAGCAATGAAGATTAAGTTGTTATAGTAGAGAAGAAGAAAAGCGACAAGCAACAACAAAAGAAAGTAACAAAAGAGCCTGACCCCCCACAAAAGGTAAAAGACAAAAATAAGAAAGGTGAGCAAAATCTTCCCTATCCAGATCAAAAAAAGAAAGCACCGGACCAGGTAATCTATGATTCTTTCAAAAAAGCACTTGGTGATCTTCATCTAGAAATTCCGTTTGCAGATGCAATAAAAGTTCCCACCTATTCTAAATTCCTCTGTGATATTCTTAGTAGAAAGAAAGAAATAATTGAAACTGTTGCCATGGTGACTAGTTATCCTGCAAATGGGAAGTTATTGTCTAAATCGGGAGATCCCGAAATACCAACTATTTCATGCTCAATTGGCAAAACTGATATTCATAATGACTTGTGTGATTTAGGTGCAGGAGTTAGTGTAATGTCATATTCCCTCTCTAAAAGGTTAGGATTAGTGGAGTATTACCCTACTACTATCACTTTACAGATGGCTGATAAGTCCACTAAACAACCCATTGGTATTATTGAGGATGTTGAACTTAGAATAGATGAGCATATTATTCCCACTAATTTTATTATTCTTGAAATGCCAAAGGATGAAAAATTACCTATAATACTTGGAAGACCTTTCCTTAGTACTTCAGGAGCATTAGTTGATTGTGCTGAAGGAAAAATAATCTTCAATGTTTATGATGCTGAAATCATCCATATTCTCTAAAGAAGCTAGAAGCAGGAGAAAGATTTATTCCACCGGCTAAACGAGTTCATGTGGTAAGTGCCTTTGATAAGGGGCAACCCAAGGTAAGAATTCGAGAACAGAGAAAGGGTTGAGTTATTCAACCATCCTTAATAAAATGCTTAATGGGAGTCAACTCATCACATTAATAAAATAAACTATAGAATAAAGTGTTCATCGCGTTCCTACAACTTTTTCACAGACATTTTTGCGGAAGCGCGACCGTGAAGATGCAGCTGTCAAAAAGTAGTAGAAATATCGATTGAACAAGTGTAGAATAAGTATAAAAATAAAAGTTTGAGTTTTATCTATAAAAACTAGCTTAATCATTTTTGTCAAGATCGAAAAGTGAACCTCCAGTTGAGGAGAAGAAGATAGGTAGAGCTAGATATTCTGCTCTTTACATGTTGATTTTGGTCGATATTTTAAACTATCATTTTTCTGTAAAAAACGAGGTGTTTCACTAAGTTTCAGGATAAGAAGGTATTCTTGAAGAAACATTTTTTTATGAGTACTGATAGTTTAACGACCAACTATACGGTGGGAATAAAATTCTGGACGTATAGTTTAGCCATATAGATATCTTTGCCATCAACAAATTTTCTTGCATGGATACAGAGAATTTAATGACCAACTATACAGCAGGAATAAAAGTTCCGGCCATATAGCTCCGGTCGTATAGATATTGATGCCTTAGTACATTTCCTTCTCAAAACTATTGATTGTTTAACAACCAACTATATGGGCGGGAATAAAAAATCTGGCCGTATAGTTCCGGTCGTATAGATATCGATGCCTGTTTTAGAAAATTTATCTCGAGGATACAGATTGTTTGACGACCAACTATACGGCGGGATCATTATGATTTGGTCATATAGTTGCGTCTGTATAGCTGTGTTCTACATAAAGAAACCCTAATTGGCGGCGGCGGTGCAACTATACGGTGGGAATAACATATCCCGCCCATATAGTTGTGGCCGTATAGTTCGTCATGACCTCAAAATCGCACCGAGGCGGCAAAGTTTTCCTCCCTCCTCACTTTTTTCTCCTATTCTCTCTCCAAACCTCTCCAAACCCACCTAGAACTCTTGATTCTTTGCGGATCTCATTCATTTGAGTGGGGCAATCAATAGATCGTTATGTTTCTCTCCCTATCCTTGCTTTATTATCAGATTTCCATGGTTGAAACTCTCACATTGATATAGTGGATGAACTCAAGCTTATTTTTCTTTTTCTCTGAATTTCTCATGTTAGGATTAAAATTTTCCACGTAGAATCATTCGTATATCATGTAGAAACTATATGCCTAAGGTTTTATGGTGAAATTTTTCAGTGCATCAAGATGAACAAAATTGGTAGCATTTTTCACAAGGGAAAGCGCCAACGTGATGAGAGTTTGGGGCACTGGGTCGAGCTCAACCCCAAGCTGGCCGTAGTTTCATCAAGGAGGATGATGCCCACACGTTGGGACGATGATAGATTTCTCGCCGCGGCAGGGTTGAGGGCGGACTTTGACCTCATGTGTGCAAATTCAAGACTTGCGGTACTCGCCTATACAAGCCACAACACCTACGCTGAGCTCACCTCTGAGTTCCTTGCCTCCTTCTATGATGATCACAGGGAGAAAGGTAATGCATGCACGGTAAGCTTCACCGTGAACTGGTAGCCTTATGAAATAACTTTTGAACAATTTTGTAATGCTTTCGGTTTGCCTCTTGATAGGGAGGCAAATGTTACTAACCTATATAGCGTCACAAGTGGAGAAACTTGGGAGGTTGTTTCTCTTAATGGTGGCACGGACTTCTATCAGAAGAAGATGTCCACCATTCAGAACCCAACAATTCGCTACTACACCTTGTTCCTCGCCAACACACTGTTGTGAAGAGGAGATACCGGTTCCATGGCCAATGCGAACATGGCAATGATCACCAAGGCACTCTTCCCCAATGCACCGCAAAGTACCAATCCCAGGGCTCTACTCATCCAACACTTTCGTCACCAAAGCAACAAGACGAAAGGTGACATTCGCATTGGTGGATTGGTAACCCACCTTGCTCATCAATTAAACATTGTCTTAGCTGTGATGCAACTTGTTGATGGCTCCAAACTTATGGATGTCAAATACTTGACTGCTTGTGGCTTCCTCGGTGTTTACCGAGCTAATAGGAGGCTTCAAGCATATCAGTTTGGTTATCCTGGTGTTGTGCAGGTTGAGAAGGTTCTGTTGCCCTGTCCCCAAGCCTTCTCGATTGTGGAGAAGGACACCTGGATCCTCACCAAGGATCAGGTGACGGAGATCATGGCTGAACTCTAGCCTGATCAAGAGGAAGATGAAGGAGAGGGGCAGGATGAGGATGAGCAGGACAAGAGCAGGAGCAGGAATACAACCCTGCTTGGGAGGGACAGCAGGAGCAGCAGGGGGTCCTGGGACCCATGGCCCAATCAGCCGCAGCAGGGGTTCAACTACGTCCCCTATCAAGAATTTCGGCAGCTCAACCAGCATGTTGGGGAGATTGACCACACTCTACAAGGAGTGAATGAATATGTGAGTAACTTAACTCAAAACTTCAGTTACTTCATGACCAACTTCCCCAACTACTATCAGCAATATCCGCACCAGCCGCCGAATGACGACAACAACTGAGCCTGCCAATAGCCTAAGCTTGGGGAGGTTTGAAAACCTCCAAACCTTGCATTCATATTTATATTTCTTCTTTTGATTTATTTCACTTCTTCAAAATTGCATGTTTACTTTCAGTTTGAATTCCTAAACCAAAAATACAAAAAAATTAGTTGTAACCTTTCTTACAAATTCGTTTCTTTGTTTCTCTCGGAGATTGCTCAATTTCAGGTGACTTGGAAATCGGGAAATATAGAGGGGGTTCGACTCAAGTACGAGAACAAAGCAAGCAAGAGGAGGTATCACATTCCTTTCACCACCTTTTATGCAACCTTTAATTGATCCTACAATTATTTACTCGCTTGCACTGGAGTCACTCCCCACTTAGCTTGTTATCCTATAAATTATATTCCTTTGCTAGTGTCTCCTTTTTAGCTTTGAAACAATGAGCAATGAACTTGGTTAAAAATATTTCCTACATTTTAACAATAAGAAAAAGCATCTAAAGGATGACTTGAGTCCATGTTTAGCCCAAAGGATTTGATTTTAGAACTACTCCATCCCATTTGAGTTTAATGTAAATAGACTCGATAGTACCCTTGAATGAAATTGTCTGATAAAATGGATGCTTCGAAGTAATAGAGATTATGCCACTGCTTTTTCTAATAATTACCGCAAGATATTGCTTTACGCATGTCATTACAACACTATCGTACTCCATGGGGAACTATTAACTCCGCTGGCCAACGAACGATCTAAATGTGGGAAACCACTTGATTTCGGCTATTGAGTTATGTAAACGTCTGTAGCAGCAATGCTATGACGGGTAAAATTTTAGTCTCCTCATGGTTTCACATTCCAAGTGAAGTTGTAGTACTCCTCTGACACACTATTGCTCGACAATTATTTATTGGCATGGTCATGAGTGCACAACACAGTCCCAATTAACATGTTAAAAATAGTGGCATGATTTCTCTATGAAAGAGCTAAAGTTTTTGAAAGGCAAGGAAAGGAAAAAGGTGCTTTGAGAGTCTTGAAATTTTGACATGGGAATAGATGAGTTGTTCTTAAATTGAATGTTTTGGTGCCAACTTGAGTACACTTACTTGATTAAAGAAACAAGAGCAAAAAGTTTTCATCTCTCAACAAAGAGAGACACCAAAAGAATTTGTTTCACTTTCCTAGCTAAACTTTTGACACTTGCTCGGGCATATGATTTATTAGCTAGCAAGATATACGTTGTTAGGAAGTAGACTCAGTGCAATCTTGTGAACACTTGTATGATCATGTTTAAGATTGCAGGAATTGTGAAGAAAATAATTTGACACCAATTCAAGCATGTAAGTTCTTTTATTTCAGTCTCGAATCTCCGCTATTCTTCCTTATTTCCTTGTCACTCGAGGGCGAGCAACATCTAAGATGGGGGTAGTTGATAGCTGTGAGATTCGACACATTTTTGATGGTTTTTATTGATAGTTTTCTCCCGGATTTGATCGTTTTCTAGCTTTACCTAATGCTAATATTTCAGTAGCAAAGAAAACTTGGTTTTTAATGTGTGTTTCAGGTTCTGAACGTCAATAGAAGGTTTTAACCATAGAAACACAATATTAAGGCAAAAACAAGAAGGTATCTCTTTGGAAGAAATCGAGGGAAGCATACAGAGGCTTTAACGAGCAACTATACAGCGGGAACATTTTTCCAGCCGTATAGTTCCCGCCGTATAGCTGCCATCGCCTCCATCTTGTTAAAAGGGACAACTTCCATGAAGAGGCTAGACGCGAAATCATAACACAGCAGCCGCCATCCCATCCAGCAAGGAGATAGAGGAGATCCGAAGAAGCAGGGGGAGACGTTCTTCATCTCGCTCCACGATCTTCGACCTCCTAGCCATCACACCCCCATAGCCATTACTTGTACTTGAGAGAGAGAGAGATCTTCACCTTGCAAGATTAGGGTTTGAGATTGTTTCTTCCTATCTTGAATTGTGTTGGATTACTTTTCCATTCTTTTTGTGGATCTCCATGGTAATATCAAGAAGAACTCCCTTTATTTAATTATATCGATGATGCTTTCTTCTCTCATGTGTGAGTAAGTTCCTTGGGCGTGGGATATGTAAGGGATTGGTGAGATGTGATGTGCCTCCATATATTTTCTATTAGTTTGTGATTGATTTTAATTACTATATTATGTGTGCTTGACTATCTTTGGGATGCCTAATGTTTGTTGTCCAATTAAGGGCCCAGACAACATGATGCTTTGTTCTACATAGATAGGATCTTGTTCGCTAGTAGAATGGCGACCCTCGAGTGACACAGGGATATCAATGGAAAACTAGTTGACTCGAGGATAACGAGGAACCACTATGCTTATTGCATTAGTCCAATCCAAGGAGCTTAATTGCTAAGCAACCTGAAGGGTCTTAATCGTCTAGTGTCTGACCATGGTTTTGGTAACAGGCTAGTTGGATTATTGAAGTTGGGATGAAATCTACTAAGAGGAGTTCTGGCTAATTATGGGTTGCTCGCCTACACATATACTTATAAGATTACAATTGTTACACTTATCATTCGTCCACCTAGCACAGTCACTATCACCATGAAATGTATCTCCCCGCGCCTTTTTAGTCATCTGCAGAAAACAACAAACAACTGAATTATTCTTTAGTTTTATGCTTTTTATTACTGAAGTTTACATTTTAGTTTTATTTAAATACATCCAGTTTAATCCAAATTACATTCTTATTTCACACTTGCAGTCAATTCACTCGAAGACCTGTGACAAGTTTGAGTGTGACAGAGACTTCACCCATAAACACTTACCTTTGGGCTCCTTGTGGAATTGATATCTATACTTCGAAACTAGCTACAAACGATCTATGCACTTGTAGACATCAGGTAGTCATATGCGCTTAGCACCTCATTCATTTGCAAGGCTTATCAAAGTTAGAGAGATGACAAGAGTACTATACAAACTTCGGTAAGTCAAGACAATCAAAGTAAAGTTTAATATTTGTATGAGTAACTAGAAGTGTAGCAATCAATCCAATTCTTCTAGTTAACTCTCAGCTTGCCAAGGAACACTAAAGTGGTATAACAATGAAGTGTCTTATTTACACCCACATCAATAAATCAAGTCTATCAAAAACACTTCTAATCCAATCATTTCTTTTCAAGAAAATTTGTAGAGTAGTAATGAGACCATGCCAAGGACTTGTTATGTGGATCCTTATAGATATCTTTTTCTTTTTACTCTTTCAAGGATTGCTGGTTGTTTCTTTTGCAAGTGTTTGCACAACCTTTGAGAGTACCAATACTTTTGCCCATATATTGACACGTATGCCACTCATGTCATCAACTCATAGCCAAAATCCGGGGTTATATACCATAGATCATTCAAAAGCTAGCGGAGTTGTTGGCATCCCAAAGGTGAGCATTAGAGAGATAGAACAAAATTGTCTCTCTTCTTTCTCTTTTTTTTGAGCTAGTACCGCGGTTTGATCCACAAAGTTAGCTTTGGCATGCATCACAATTACCACTAGCCTTTATTTCAATTAAACAACTCCTTTCATGAGTGTCGTCAAGACTATCAAAATATCTATGGGGTTAAGTATCTTCAAGGGTATACTCTCAAGAAAATCATTCATCAAACAATTCATAAATTTTAGATTTTTTCTTATTGTACTTGTTTGGCAATATTATTTCCAATGCAAGACTGGGTTAGCTAAAAGAACTAGAGCAAGAGCTTCAACAACTAATCATTATACTAATAAAAAGCTTTACTCTAACTATATTAAATTATTCCCACAAGCATGGCACCTTAGAAAATCAACCAACTAAGATAAACAACTCAAACTTCATAAGTGCGAGACATAGAACATACCTCTCATAAGTGACTTCATGAACCTCTTCCTTATAGGGATGTGTTCCTTCAAAACTCAAACACGATTATTCTCATAATAATATTAAAGCAAAGAGGCTAAGTGCAAATCCACATTTACGGAAAAAAAGGAAGAACGGAAAAATCTTTTTGTATTTTGAGGATAGGGATTAAAGAATAGAAAACAACTTGCGACCAAGCAAGGGTTTTAAGAAAAGAAAAATAAACGAAAAAGCAAACTAAAAACGAAAGCAAACTTAAAAAGCAAAGTGTTGGAACAAGCGAACATGAGTGTTTCAAATCTCTCAAGGAGCTGGAGTACAACCTCGTTATTACACAAATAAATTTGCCGGGAGAACACATCCCCAAGCTCAGGCTTTTGCAAGCCCTTTTATTGCTCATTGTGGTGGCGGTGGATAGTTTCCCACGTTCCATTGGCCGCTCCAATCATGGAACTGGGTGGCGAGGCTTGCAGTAGCATCTCGAATGTTGATGGAGAGGTTGTTCATGTTTTGAATATTTCCTTAGAGTGCATAGATATCTTCATAGGTGGTGTAGTAGTTTGGTGGCTGCTCGTCTTGTTCGGGTCCTTCTTGTTCTACTTCTTCATCTTCTCTTCCTCCCATGGGTATTTCTTGTTGGGGTAGATTAGCCTCAACTTGCGCGTCAAAACGCAAACTTCCATCCTCGATAGAGAATAAACATTAGGCAAAGGAGTCAGGATCAAGTGATCCGCTCCGGGTATATCGAGGAAGTATCTACCATGAGTTTTAGAAACCATACCACATGCTCTTAGAGTAGGGAGACCGAGATGATGACTTCCTGTCAACGGTTGGATGTTACCTAGGTTGATGTGAAGTGCGCGTACAAGAATGGTCACAACTCCCCCTCTGCATATGAGTCATCGATATTGAAGAGCTTGATGCTTAAGATAAAACAAAAGAAGAGCACCCAAATTTGGCATTAAGTCGCAATTAAAAATAGCAGCCTTTGCAAGGATTAGCATGTCCTCCTTATTAACTCTAGTAAACTCACCACGTGTTTGCAAGGTGTTAGCAATCACATAAAATAAATAGCGAATAGAGGATGATCAATTTGGTTCCCCTTGAGTGTGTTTCCATGAATCTTCATTAAATTAAAATATTGTAAAGGGGAAGGATTTAAAATAGAAGTAGTTGTGCGCACATCGGTGGTGTTGTTGGCAAACCCAAAACATTGAGCCCATTGGTCGAGTGTTAGGATATACTATTAGTTCATAAGGCGGAATTTGATGCGATCAACTCTAGGCCTTTGTACCTCGGTACAACCGTAAGGGTCCACTGTATGTGTCGAAGTGCTGAAGAATTCAAGTGTCAAGCGGCGATACATGGCAACATCGTAAAAACAAAATCATACAAACCAATATTGTTGCAAAGTAAATTGAAATCATCTTGAATGCCAAGTTGGTTGAGGATATAAGAACACGCCCACTTGGTGGACTTGATTTCTCGGAGTTTGAGACGATTGAAACGGTTCAGCTGAAACTCCTCGGTAAACTCGATACCAAGTGACTGGGGGGCAACGTATCAACGGGTGGTGCGGAGGACTCCGCAGCCATCTCACGTGTACGACTCCTCGTGTTCAACTAAAAATAATAAGATAAAGTAAATAAAATTGAAGCTAAAACGTTTAGTCCAATAGAAACAAAGCATAAGTGATTCTCTACGCTAACTATAAAATAAAATCCTCTAAAACAACACTAAGCATGCTCAATATCAAGATTGAATCAAGAACAAGACCTAAGTCTAGATTAACAATGATAAAAGATTGAGTGAAGCTTTTGTACAAATAAGTTGAGGATCGGAGGAGAATCATATCTTAGATCGATTGAGTGCGAGGAATTAAAGAAAGATTAAGTAAATTTGAAGATCCAATGGAGGTGGTTTTGAGTTGTAGGAAGAAGATTGAGAAAGATTTGTTTTGGATATTTTTAGGTTACCTCGTCGGACTGGTTATAGCGGCCACGTACGTGGTACGGGCGGGTGGTACGGCCGGATCCCTCCCGTACCGGGTAACATACCTTAGGGGTGGCGACTCCCTTTTGGCGGTGCACTTGGTACGGTGCTGGTCGTTATCCATTCTATAACTTTACTTGAAACCTGATGTTTGCTCGAGGTACGGTATGGGTGCGCGGTACGGGCACGTCCGACCGTACCAATGGTCGTTAAGAGCATTGTTCCCTGTGGTAAAAATCAGAATTTCTATCTTCCTGTGATTCGATGTGGTACGGACGCACGGTACGGTCCCTTCCGGCCGTACCAGTGGTCGTTAAGAGCACTGTGAACTACAAAACTCAATTTTTTTGATTAAAAGCTCCGTGTGCCTTTGCACGTCTTATAAAAGGACAAAATAACGGCAAATATACTATATAAAAAATCTGCAATACTTTTTAGGCCATGTGTTAGTAAAATAAAAGATCAAGGATTACCTTATTTCTTCTCCTCTCTCCAAAGATCTTCTTGAACACTCTTTATTAAAAAAAACAAATCAAAACAAGACTAACATAAAAATTAAACCTTTATTTCACATGGATTGTCTCTCATGAAGCTCTTCTAGTTAAGACCAACTAGTTAAGTGCCCGTGCATTACAACAGGGGCATAAATAAACTCCATTATCTTGGTGCTTCCATATATCTACCTCATACTATCATTTCTATTGAACTCCATTCTACTCCTTTCTTTTGCTCCACTCAAACCCCCATTCTCTGAAAGAAGCAGCAGAGTTCAATACGTGTTTGGTTTTTAATGGTGTCAATTATTCAGTTTTCAGTGGAAGAATTCTCCGTCTGAATTTTGATTAAAAGAACAAAGTAATTTTTTCATATTTGAGTTTTTTGAAATGAACAAGAGACATCTACCACCAAACGTGATTAAATTAAACCTCTACTTTGTGATGTTGCACATTCATGCAAATGGTCAATACAAATTTTCTAATAAAGCAACACGATGTACCAAAAATGCTAAGAGGATTATTGGAAGTTAATAATTAGAATATTGTTGGATGGAGCTATTAGATGATAGGCTATAAACAGATGATAGGCTATTAGATGATAGGCTATTAGATGGAGCTATTAGATGATAGGCTATATATATGTCATGTTTTACACGGTATCATATAACAATTTATGTACATAAGTATCTAAAATGAATACGGAATGATCTGGTGTGGGGGACATCCATTTTACACTTGCACAAAAAGGAGTTGATCCAATAATGCAGTACGCTCAATTTAAATGAAAGAGGGACATCCATAATACCATTTTACCAGTGAATTACATTCTCAAATATTGGTGAACAACTCAGGAGTAATTTCCCTAATAAGCCAGACGACCAATTTAGTTCGTGACTATAGAGAATCTAAATGGGAGGAGCGCTCAGTTACATAAATATTGCAGTAAAGTAATTGAGATTGAATAAAATATTGCAATATTGATAAGATTACCTTACAATCAAAATAATCAACACCAAGGAGTTATTGGGCTGTCTTCTCTTTAAGCAAAACACCCCTGCTGCTGCTTGAAGCCATTTTTCGCAGTAACTCACATAGAGAACTATAAAAATATGAGTCATGCACAAAAAAAAGTGAAGCACATAAGAAATTTATTCCTACCACATGCTATCTGAACAAAATCTAAATAGGAAATGGAAAACAAAATAGAGCAGGACTAACCTTCACGATAACATAACAGATCACACCAGACACAAAAATCAAGATACATGAGGCCATCACCAAGTTCGTGGGTGTTACTCACCTGTATTGTATCCAAAAACCTTGCAGACGAATATATATAGTTGAGATTCTTAGGGAAGAAAATTCTGAAATATGATTGGTGTAAGTCGAGTCAAATTGGGATCATAGGAACGTCTTTAAATACTCATGTCTCTAAATTCCTGAACTGAAGCCTTGTTGTTTTATTACTTGATGAGAAGTTGTCTGCTGGTTCATGTCCGTATGCCAATGTCGGTCGTGCGTACCTAGAGAAGAAGAATGGGTCGTGTGGCGTGAGGATCCCGATTGTGCTGACTCTCCACCCGCCGCCAGACAAGGCTTGCCAGGGATGTGGCTGTGTGGTTGCCGTGTACTCGAAGGAACTCCATTTTACCTCAACCAAAGTAGAACAAGAAAGTGAGTAACTCCATTCATGTTTGCCAATATTTGCTGTTACAATGTCGCAATTGAAGAACATCCCCAGCTATATGTCAACCAAGATGTTTTACCGCTACTTCATCTATAGCATGTTATTCTCCAAAACCATGTCGACAATTAGATGGATAAAAAGAAAAAAACATATCCATAAGGACAAGGCGTCCTACTATACTTCTCCTCCATGGTCGTCGTAATAAGTTTTTATGAAAATACTTGTGGAATGTTTCTTCTACACAAAAAAAAGACCTGGCAATAAAAACTCTAAGTTCTGAAGATGCTTAATGATTCACGCAAATCAGCTACACCGGAGACATTTAAAATACCTCAATGATATAGGCCTGCCATGGTGTTGGGGCTGTCAAGAATGGCATAGAAGATGGTGCTCGTTGCTCAAATCTACAAATTTAGAGTAAAGAACACATGGTAGAATATCAGAAACCATGTTCCGATCGTATGCATCTAGACCTCCTTTGATTCTCAAGATTACCTAAGGAATTTGGTAGGAATCGGATCCTGTGGAATTTTTCCTACTGAACATGTTTGATTCTGGGGATTGTAACCTGCAGGAAGTTTTCCCCGTAGGAATGCCATAGTGTATTTTTACAGGAAAAGTAGCATGAGCTCGGACCTCAGGAAAAAACCCTGGCAGGAAGAAAACGCGAACGCCGGCACTACCCTCTCGCGGCAAAACTGACAGCTTCATCGCTTGATTTCGGAACAGATCTCTCGATGTTCTCCACGCCGGCGCTCTACTTCTGAACCACGCACGAACTCTGCATTCACGGCCACGCGGCCGTGCGATTGGCTGGTTGCTCCCGGCCAGCTTCATTGAAGCTGTGATTCATCTCCAACATCAGCTAGGTTCGTCCCATCTGCTCCATCCTGGCTATCTCTTTGCTAGCAATGCAAACATCAAATTTAGCCTATTCAGATCTGTACTATGTTGTTCATGCAAGTGATTTTTGGAGAGAACAGAATTCTCAAGATGTGAGAACGCGGTTGTCCACCCACCTTTGCATGAACTTTGTTTCAAGCCATGTTAGTACTCATGCTGATGCAGAACGGTGGCACTACTACATTTTCATACCAAGCTATACCATTGGTTGTAACCAACACAAATCTATGTGTGCGGATGGCTGATCGAAGAGGCCATGAGAAGGAGTAAACTAAGCTTGAATGAAAGGGATAATATTCAATATGGGAATTTCTATGCTTTTCCTTTACTCCAATGAAACAACCATCTAGGAGAGTTCATGTATCCATAGGAATCCACTGGACAGGACAAGCAAAGGAGGCCCTAGTGACTTAAAATTCACTACAAAGAAAATATTCATGTTCCTTCATTATTCCTACCCTACGAATCAAAGGAGACCCTAGTGACCTAAAATTCACTCCAAAAAAATCATAAAACGTGGTAAATGGTCTGGTTACTGCAGATTTGCTAAAACACGAAGGAAATTCACCTACAGTATGAGAGAATGGATTAGAGAGATGGGTCGGAGGAGGGGGGTCGGATCTAGGCCTCCATGGCTAGATCGCTTCCGTGCTGCTCCTCGTGGTCGACATCTGTGGAGGGGCGTCGGGCGTCCATGCCCCTGAGAAGTGCAGTGGAGGTCAGGGACAAACGAGGGGGAGGTGGTTACGACCTGACCCTTGTAGTGGAGGCTGGATCCACATGGTGGAAATGGTCACGAGGCAGCCGAATCTGGTGGTCGCTGTGAGGGGTACCGAATGCGGGGGAGAGGGTGGAGGGTGGGCTATGGGGTGGAGGTTCCGAGAGGGCAGGGGTGCCGCAATGGTTCAGAAAGGGGTGGGGCCAGAGCGAAGAACCGTAATGAAGGACGAGTGGAGCGCGCGAGAGCATGACGAAGCGGGACGAAGGAAGGAGCGAAACGCTGTCGAAACGGAAGACTTTGTCTTTTTAGGTAGTAGAGATTAGCTTGACTCTAATGGTAATCATTTAAGTTTAAGAAGTGGAATATCCACTTCAAAATATTTGGCTTTTAAAGTAATTATACCATCATCATCATTAGGTTTGGCCTTCTTTTTCCTAAAGAAATGGACTATCAAAGGATCTCTAGATGGTAGCCATATTCTCACATTCCCCTCATGTAAATTAATTAAAGCTTTAATGGTTCTTAGGAATGGCCTACCTAATATTATAGGTGCTATGGGATCTTCAAGCATGTTCACAATAACAAGATCAGTAAGAGCGAGACTACCTTTAATTTCAACAATTATATTTTTTTTTATCCCAACAGCTTGTCTATAGGTTGAATCAGCTAGATGGAGTCTCAGCTCAGTAGTAACAAATGGCCCCAAGTTTAATTTGTCAAATAAGCTTTTGGAAATTATTGAGACGCTCCCACCAAGATCATAAAGTGCGGATATCTCATTGACTCCCAACTTAACTTTAATAGTAGGCTCAAATATATCTAACTTAGCAGGAAGCTTATCAGCTAGTCTTTTATACTCCATCTCTAACTCGCGAACTTTAGATGCTACTTGTTGTATAAACTGTTGGTACATAGCATCATTTACCTGTAACACCCTCAAATCGGCCCTATGCAAGTTTTAAACCTTTCCGCCAAACCCGCATAGAAACGATTCAAGGATGCCCACCAGGCACTTTCGTGCGGGTGGAAAACAAAGTAATACCATTACACAACAGTCCTCGATGGGACCCGCATAACAGATATATACAATAACGACTCCATGAGTCAAGAATACAGATATACTATACAAAGATCCAAATCACCTTGAAAACGATAGAGCGTCCGACGACGGATAAGATGCAAATGGGGCTAAGAGCCCTGAAGAATAACCAATGGCGTCCATAACCCTGCTCAGGCCAAGCCGAAAGGGTAACCCTGCTAACGACGTCGATCTCAAACCTGCTAAAACAAAAGGGGTGCCGACAAAGGGCAAAGGAAAAAGAGGAGTGTCAGTACTGAGGCCAGTACACGGCGAGGCTAGAATTCGGCGGCTCTCGCCTACATAGGTATGGTGGACTGAAGCGGCAGCGCAGCGACACTAAACAGCCTATAGAGACTCGAGACAACTGGCGGTTATCAGAGAGGGTTAAGAAAGACCTATTTGGATCCAACTTGAAGCTAACACCAAACAAACCCATCCTGGTATTTCCCCCCTCGAGACCAAACGAGGAAGTCGGACCAAGGAACTCACACAGTTGGCAATTTTACTCATTCCGTTAAAGTTGCAGCAATTACTAATCACATATAGATAACATGAGTCATCCTGATAGCATAAGTAGTGGGCAGTTTTAGTTAACATTCCGTTGTAGTTGGAACATTTACTAGTCAGATATAATTGTCCTGGGGAATCCCAAAACCCAGCATTTGTTGACACTTTTATCACATTCCATTGGAGTTGCAATACTTACTAGGTAGATATAACAAAGCAACCCAGGTCCACCAGTTGTTGGCATTTTTAATATCCATTCCGTTATAATTGAGCTAATTACTAGTCATATATTAAGTCAAGTTTATAGCACTACTTTAGTTATGTTTGTCTATGATCGAGATATTGTGCTCCAAGTCGTCCATAACCGCGAACACGGCTTTCAGCAAGTTTTACCCTGCAGGGGTGCACAAATAGCAACACACACTCGATCAACCTCGGAAAAACCAACTCAAAACCCAACGAGGCATTCACGACAAAGAGATCACAGGATTCATAAAATATTTCAGGGGGGCACCACACTAAGCTACCCGCAACGAAGTTGGCCAGCTCCGGAACGGACCCAGGGTTTGCGACGACGGCTGTAAACGACTAGGAACCCGAAAGTGTGACTGGGCTTGTCGATACCGCGAAAACGTGGCGCGATCAAAAATAGTACAGGTGGTCCACGCACAACCTTAAATAAAGCAGTAAAGCATGGCATAAGTACAGGATAGTAATAAAACCCCAAACTAGTTTGTGGCCCCAAGAAATAGAAATGAATCAAGCTCTGGCTCAGGAGGGTCCATAAGGCCTCCCGGATGTGGATAGTGCGAATAGTCAAGGAACAGGTATCAAGTACTCGGGGTCCTACGGGACACAGGTGAGCATGGAAGAACCAAATAACATCTATTGCCCACCGATGCCTCTACATTAGTTATATCTAGCATTTTAATAGTTGTATTTAAAGTCATGATCATCTCCACCATAAACATCTGCCAGCATTCCAACAACTGTGGTACTTGACAACACGAGATCGCACCTGAGCAAGCAACTACGACTCGCAAGGCCAGCTATCTACCAAACACAGGTAATAGGAGGTGTCCAAGGCAATATAGAGGTTGCACGGGATATAACTGGCACTAAAGCATCGCGACACGGATAGCAATAGATCAACAGGAGGAAATAAAGACTATAAATGCAAAATATGTAGAAGGGGGAGAGATGCTCGCCTGGGAAAACACTGTCGACGGATCATATCCGGAGAACTTGTCGAATCTTACAAAATCTCATCGTCCTATCCAGGAAGAAGCAAACACTAGAAGAAACACCGGATGCAATATTTAGTACTACGGCAGAAGATCTGACATGCTTATGGTATGATGCAGATGCGGTGCAATTAGGAAATATTAAGCAGAACCGGGGTCCCGATAATTAATTAAACGGTTCAAGTTATTTAGAAACCCCGCAAATTAAATGTTGTGTTAACAAGACAAAACATGGCATCGGTTTGCTACACCAATTTAAATGGAGTCGAGATAAGACAAAGATATCTTGCATATGTACTCCATATTTAATTTAGGTGAATCGCCTAAATACCCCCAACAACCACAATATGTATGCGAGTATGAACAATTTAATATGCAACAAGTTTGTATTTCATTTATAAAAATAGGGGCTCAGAAAGGGGGTCACACATTAGGGGTCGAAGATCTTGGGGTCTCGAGGGATCGGTCTCGGCTTCGAACTCCGGGATCGGGTCTCCAGGGTCTTGGTGTTCGACGGGGTTCGAGCGCGCCGGGAGCGGTCTTCGGAGCCGTGTGGCGATCTTGGGGTTCTGGCTTCCATGGTCTTTGAGATCGGTGATGAGCTTGCACCGGTGTCTTCGAGGCACCGCGATGGTACTTTGGGTTCAGACTTGATAAGGCATCGATCTCGGTCAAACGGACGGTGGCTTCACGAAGATCTTGGGAGAACTTCGGTAGGCATCAGCACATGGATTCTCTGAAGATCTTGTGTTTTACTGTACACGCGGGTGGAAGAAGATCTTGTCGATGCACAGAACAACGGAGAGACAAAGTTGTTCGCACAGTCGACGGTCTAGGAGCAATTGCGTTGCAGCAGCGGTGACTCCGAACAGAACAACAAAATAGCAATACCCTGCATGGGAGAACAGAGATGAGAGTGGCCGGGCAGATGCTCCTGGTGGCCGATGTAGACACCAACGGGTGAGGAGAGCTTGTCCGTGGGGCTTGCAGACGAGCAGGAAACGTGGGAGGCTTGAGGACGGCATCGGCGGTGTCCCGGGCTCCTGGCGGCCGTGAGGTGCTCGAGCAGGCAGATGCGCGTGGCCCTGCCGACGGAAACAACAAGGACCACAACTGCGACGAGGGGGCCAGGTCGACATTGACGGGGGAGGTCTGGGACGGCAACCAAGGCGGAGGGCGGGACCGCTGGGTCGCGGCCGTGCTTGGGCCGACGAGGACGGACGCCAGGGCGGGGCGATGAGCACGACCACCTGCGTCGTAGCAGAGGACGTGGTCGGTGGCGGGGCACGGCGCAGTGACGGAGATCGATGCGGCCCGCACCTGCAGGGAGCAGCGCTGAGGAGTGGCCGGAGGTGAGGGCGAGGACCGGCGGTGACGCGCGGTGTTGCGAGCTAGGCTCGGGGAGGCACCGAGCGGGCACGAGGAAGCGGAGCTCGCTGGGGCTCTAGGCGGGCGGCCGGCGCTGGAGCTCCAGGCGGCGGGGCGACAGAGGGGGAGAGGGGAAAACGGCGGCGGTGGTTGGTGGGGAGACGGGGATGAGGAAGAGACGGGCGGGGTCAGCGGGGGTAGGTGGGGCGCGGCTCGGGATCGGGCCCAGGTGGTGGGGCCGGGCGACGGGAGTGGGCGCCCAGGTGGGGTTGGGGACGTGTGCGTGTCGGTTGCCAGGATGGTGGGGCGAGGAGGTGGGTCCGGTCGGTGGGGTGGAGTGTAGCAGGTGGTGGCTGGGTAGGGGCCAGCGTGGTGATGTGGCAGACTGGGAGTGGAGGGGGTGAGGTGGAGGGAGTTGGCTGGGAGGCGGTTGGTGGGCTGAGGTGGCTGTGTGCGGTGGAGGGAGCTGGGAAGAGATGGTGATGGGATAAGGGTAGGGTTAGGCAGAAGTTTGGTTTAGACTAGGATTTGGGTTTGGTTTTGTCTGGGTATATAGACTAGGGTTTGGAGGTGGCCGGCCGGGCTTTCGGGCCTGGCGGGCTGCCTCCTAAAAATAATCTAACTTTTTATTTATTTTATAAAAGTCTTTTGTAAACCGTTTTTAGACAAAACAAAAATATCCGGAGAAGCCCGGTTTTAAAATTTGAAAAAAAGACGGGGATATTTAGAAAACAAAACTAGGCTTTTAGGAAATAGTTTTAGACAAATCCATGCATGATGATGATGCTCAAATGCAATGTGGCATGATGACATGAGCATGCGGTCATGATGATGCAATGCACAAAAACACAACGATTTTCTAGTAGTGGTTTTAGCGGGATGCCACAATTCGACACCACTAACACGGGATCTCGCCCTCGAGATCCGCCTCATGGTACCGGGAAGAAGGCCGACGATCTGAATCTTCTTGCTTCATGTAGATCCTCGCGACACCACTAACAAGGGTCGTTGTCCGTGATGGTCAAGAGAACACTCCAGGAACAAAGGTGAAGGTAGAGGTATCAACAAATAAAGCCACCTCCAACTTCGTTAGAAGGAGAGAAACGATGCATCCTCATCCACTTCAGTGTACAGGAGCGAATAGAATGAGTAGTCGGCATGGGGGCCAGTCCATCACGCACCCAAACTATTACTCCGCACAATCAGTAGAAAAGTGTGCAACCATTCTCGGAATCGGACTGAAGATCTCGACAATCAAGGTTCGGAAATAAAAGAGTGATGCAGGGTTTCATCGGATCAGGCGTAGATGATGTAGTCGCGCCGGAAAACACTGGAAGGCACAACAAGGAACAAAGAGGAGTCCAACAGATGAATGATTCCTCAGATAGCGTGATGTCCGGATGTAGAAGCACCGTTACCAAAGAAGGAAGCGAAACCCTGAAGATACGACGGAAAACCCAACCACGAGAAATCCTGGACTAGAAAAGGTAAGAGAGCAGATTCAAAACACGCAGAGGTAAGAGGAGAATAGCAGAGGGGTAAGGAGTAAAAGTAGACCTAATCAGATCTATCCAACCGATTTTGCAAAATAGTTTTGACACTCTAGATCGTCTGTTAGCTAGGTTGTCCTATAGGCTGGACAAGTGGGGTATCGCAACTGCTGAGCTCTGATACCATTATGTAACACCCTCAAATCGGCCCTATGCAAGTTTTAGCCCTTTCTGCCAAACCCGCATAGAAACGATTCAAGGACGCCCACCAGGCACTTTCGTGCGGGTGGAAAACGAAGTAATACCATTACACAACAGTCCTCGATGGGACCCGCATAACAGATATATACAACAATGACTCCATGATTCAAGAATACAGATATACTATACAAAGATCCAAATCACCTTGAAAACAATAGAGCGTCCGACTACGGACAAGATGCAAATGGGGCTAAGAGCCCTGAAGAATAACCAATGGTGTCCATAACCCTGCCCAGGCCATGCCGGAAGGGTAACCCTGGTAACGACGTCGATCTCAAACCTGCTAAAACAAAAGGGGGTGCCAACAAAGGGAAAGAAAAAAAGAGGAGCGTCAGTACTGAGGCCAGTACACGGCGAGGCTAGAATTCGGCGGCTCTCGCCTACATAGGTATGGTGGACTGAAGCGGCAGCGCAGCGGCACTAAACAGCCTATAGAGGCTCGAGACAACTGGCGGTTATCAAAGAGGGTTAAGAAAGACCTATTTGGATCCAACCTGAAGCTAACACCAAACAAACCCATCCTGGTATTTCCCCCCTCGAGACCAAACGAGGAAGTCGGACCAAGGAACTCACACAGTTGGCAATTTTACTCATTCTGTTAAAGTTGCAGCAATTACTAATCAGATATAGATAACATGATTCATCCTGATAGCATAAGTAGTGGGCAGTTTTATTTAACATTCCGTTGTAGTTGGAACATTTACTAGTCAGATATAATTGTCCTGAGGAATCCCAAAACCCAGCATTTGTTGGCACTTTTATCACATTCCATTGGAGTTGCAATACTTACTAGGTAGATATAACAAAGCAACCCAGGTCCACCAGTTGTTGGCATTTTTAATATCCATTCCGTTATAATTGAGCTGATTACTAGTCATATATTAAGTCAAGTTTATAGCACTACTTTAGTTATGCTTGTCTATGATAGGGATACTGTGCTCCAAGTCGTCCATAATCACGGACACGGCTTTCAGAAAGTTTTACCCTGCAAGGGTGCACAAATAGCAACACACACTCGATCAACCTCGGAAAAACCAACACAAAACCCAACGAGGCATTCATGACAAAGCGATCACAGGATTCATAAAATATTTTAGGGGGCCACCCCACTAAGCTACCCGCAACGAAGTTGGCCGGCTCTGGAATGGACCCAGGGTTTGCGACGACGGCAATAAACGACTGGGAACCCGAAAGTGTGACTGGGCTTGTCGATACCGCGAAAACGTGGCGCGATCCAAAATAGTACAGGTGGTCCACGCACAATCTTAAATAAAGCAGTAAAGCATGGCATAAGTACAGGATAGTAATAAAACCCCAAACTAGTTTGTGGCCCCAAGAAATAGAAATGAATCAAGCTCTGGCTCAGGGGGGTCCATAAGGCCTCCCAGATGTGGATAGTGCGAATACTCAAGGAACAGGTATCAAGTACTCGGGGTCCTACGGGACACAAGTGAGCGTGGAAGAACCAAATAACATCTATTTCCCACCGATGCCTCTGCATTAGTTATATCTAGCATTTTAATAGTTGTATTTAAAGTCATGATCATCTCCACCATAAACATCTGCCAGCATTTCAACAACTGTGGTACTTGACAAAACGAGATCGCACCTGAGCAAGCAACTACGACTCGCAAGGCCAGCTATCTACCAAACACAGGTAATAGGAGGTGTCCAAGGCAATATAGAGGTTGCACGGGATATAACTGGCACGGAACACTAAAGCATCGCGACACGGATAGCAATAGATCAACAGGAGGAAATAAAGACTATAAATGCACAATAGGTAGAAGGGGGGAGAGATGTTCGCCTGGGAAAACACTGCCGACGGATCATATCCGGAGAACTTGTCGAATCTTACAACATCTCATCGTCCTATCCGGGAAGAAGCAAACACTAGAAGAAACACCGGATGCAATATTTAATACTACGATAGAAGATCCAACATGCTTATGGTATGATGTAGATGCGGTGCAATTAGGCAATATTAAGCGGAACCGGGGTCCCGACAATTAATTAAATGGTTCAAGTTATTTAGAAACCCCGCAAATTAAATGTTGTGTTAACAAGACAAAACATGGCATCGGTTTGCTACACCAATTTAAATGGAGTCGAGATAAGACAAAGATATCCCGCATATGTACTCCATATTTAATTTAGGTGAATCGCCTAAATACCCCCAACAACCACAATTTGTATGCGAGTATGAACTATTTAATATGCAACAAGTTTATATTTCATTTATAAAAATAGGGGCTCAGAAAGGGGTCACACATTAGGGGTCAAAGATCTTGGGGTCTCGTGGGATCGGTCTCGGGTTCAGACTCTGGGATCGGGTCTCGAGGGTCTTGGTGTTCGACGGGGTTCGAGCGCGCCGGGAGCGGTCTTCGGAGCCGTGTGGCGATCTTGGGGTTCCGGCTTCCATGGTCTTCGAGATCGGTGATGAGCTTGCACCGGTGTCTTCGAGGCACCGCGATGGTACTTTGGGTTCAGACTTGATAAGGCATCGATCTCGGTCAAACGGACGGCGGCTTCGCGAAGATCTTGGGAGAACTTGGGTAGGCATCAGCACATGGATTCTCTGAAGATCTTGTGTTTTACTGTACACGTGGGTGGAAGAAGATCTTGTCGATGCATAGAACAACAGAGAGACAAAGCTGCTCACTCGGTCGACGGTCTAGGAGCAATTGCATCGCAGTAGCGGTGACTCCGAACAGAACAACAAAATAGCAATACCCTGCACGAGAGAACAGAGATGAGAGTGGCCGGGCAGATGCTCCTGGTGGCCAATGTAGACACCAACGGGTGGGGAGATCTTGTCTGTGGGGCTTGCAGACGAGCAGGCAACGTGGGAGGCTTGAGGGCAGCATCGGCGGTGTCCCGGGCTCCTGGCGGCCGCAAGGTCCTCGAGCAGGCAGATGCGCGTGGCCTTGCCGACAGAAACAACAGGGACCACAGCGGCGACGAGGGGGCCGGGTCGAGGTTAACGGGGGAGGTCCGGGACGGCGACCAAAACGGACGGCGGGACCGCTGGGTCATGGCCGTGCTTGGGCCGACAAGGACGGACGCCAGGGCGAGGTGATGAGTGCGACCACCTGCGTCGTAGCAGAGGACGTGGTCGGTGGCGGGCACGCAGCGATGTGAGATCGATGCAGCCGCACCTCTGGAGCAGCGCTGAGTGGCGGAGGTAAGGCGAGGATGGCGGTGACATCATGGTGTTGCGAAGCTAGGCTCGGGCGCTTGGCGAGCACAAGCGGAGCTCGGCGGGAGGCTCGAGCGCTAAAGCTCCAGGGGAGACAGAGGGGGAGAGGGGAAACGACGGCGGTGGTTGATGGGAGACGGGGATGAGGAAAAAAGGGACGGGGTCAGCAGGGGTAGGTGGGGCGCGGCTCGGGATCGGGCCCAGGTGGTGGGGCGGCAGGTGGGCCAGTCGGTGGGGTGGAGTGTAGCAGGTGGTGGCTGGGTGGGGCCAGCGTGGTGATGTGGCAGACTGGGAGTGGAGGGGGTGAGGTGGAGGGAGTTGGCTGGGAGGCAGTTGGTGGTCTGAGGTGGCTGTGTGCGGTGGAGGGTGCTAGGAAGAGATGGTGAGGGGATAAGCGTAGGGTTAGGCAGAAGTTTGGTTTAGACTAGGATTTGGGTTTGGTTTTGTCTGGGTATATAGACTAGGGTTTGGAGGTGGCCAGCCGGGCTTTCGGGCCTGGCGGGTTGCCTCCTAAAAATAATCTAACTTTTTATTTATTTTATAAAAGTCTTGTGTAAACCATTTTTAGACAAAACAAAAATATCCGGAGAAGCCCTGTTTTAAAATTTGAAAAGAAGACGGGGATATTTAGAAAACAAAACTAGGCTTTTAGAAAATAGTTTTAGACAAATCCATGCATGATGATGACGATGCTTAAATGCAATGTGGCATGATGACATGAGCATGCGGTCATGATGATGTAATGCACAAAAACACAGCGATTTTCTAGTAGTGGTTTTAGCGGGATGCCACATTACCTTGTTGGGGTTCTTCACGGTGATCATCTTTAGTAGATCTTCCACAATATATTCCGGTGTCGGCGCGTTGCTATAGTCCATCTCTTCAGGTTTCTCTTTATTTGTTACCAGCCTCATCATCTTGAGGTCTTCTACGGGATTTAGCTCGGGTTTTCCAGCAAACTTTGATAGTATGAGAGCTTAGCTCTCAGCTACTTTACCCAGCTGAGCCTCCATGGTCTTTGTCCTTTCATGTAGAGCCTACACATCATTTCTAATTGCAACGGCCTGGTTAGACAATTTTCCTATACTACTTTAATAGTTCTCCATGATTTTAATAAGAATGTTATTTTGCTTGGTTTGAGCTTGTATAAAGGTTCTAACAGTTTGCTCAAACGAGAGATTGCCATGATTTGCTCCATTAGTATTATCATAATTTTTGTAGGAGCTCATGCAGGATTAGGATAATGTTTTTGAACATTAGAAGCATAATAAATTTTCCATGCAGGATTAAAAGAAGTGTGAGCTATAAAATCGACATCATTAACATCGGTAGTGATAGCATTGACCTGGGTATCTTCTTTACCTTTTACTATGATAAGCAACTCGTCTACCTTAGATGTAAGCTCTTCATTATTTACCTCGGTAATTGAACTTACTCTCTTCGATGTTCTTTCCACATGCCATTGGGCATGATTATTTTGCATATCATCAGTAGTTTCTTTTCAACAATCACTTGCTTTCCCATGATTGTTCCTCCTGCTGCAGTATCTAGCATAGACTTAGACATTGGGTTAAGACCATTATAAAACAAATGTAATATAAGCCATTCTTCCATCCCATTACTAGGACAGTTCATTACGACTTCGTTCATCCTTTCCCACGCAAGCGCTGGTGGCTCACGGTCTTCTTCTCTAAAGCTTGTAATATTGGATCTTAGCTGCATAGTTTTAGCTAGGGGGCGGGGGAATTTAGTCATAAACAAATTAGTGCTTTCCTTCCAAGATTTAATAGTGCCCTTTGGTAGAGCTAGCAACTAATCCTTAGTATTTTCTCTAAGAGAGAAAGGAAACAATCTTAATTTAACACCATTTGGATCTACATATTTAATACGCATCATGTCGCAAATTTCAGTGAAAGTGTTTAAGTGCAAACCCGAATCTTCAGCAGATAAGCCCCCAAATTAGTTTTGTTGAACCAAACTTAAAAGGTTAGGCTTTATTTCATATGTTTCCGCATCAACAGCGGGTTGAGTGATAGGTGCACGAATAAAATCATTAGTGGGAGTAGCATACTGCCCTAATCTATTTTGAGCCATGGTTCTTATATTTTTGGTAATTTTTAAGTAATGAAAACAAATAACAAGTAACTATTTTTTTTGGGTTTTCAAATAGATAACAAAAGGTAAACTAATAATAAAACTAAAAACAAGGTCTCTAGTGACCGCACTAGGATAGCAAAATTGCCTCCCCGGCAACGGTGCCAGAGAAAGGGTCGATATCTTCGATCCGGATTCACGGATGTAGTATAATAGATTTTTACCTAGAAGACCTAGGTTTAATCGAACCTTGGAAAGCAATGCTAAAAGTAAATAAAAAGGACACGTCTACAAGACTTTGTTCGTTTTACCTTAGTTTTACCAGACCAATCTAGTTTACTTTTATAATGGGTTGAATCAATGGATGGAGATAGGCCAGGGTTGAAGGTCCACATGCAGCTGCATATCATATGGGATAAAGGATAATAATAAGCATAGTCATGTGTAATGTTTGAACAAAGATAATCTCTTGGGGGCAACACATCCTAATATAATAGAGCCCCCATGATGCAGTGGGCATAGCAATAGTCTTTTAATCCAACCGAGTGCACACCGAAGAAACGGGCTACAATTATTAAGTGTAAAACACAGATCAAAGCTTTAAATGGTGATGTTGTTGTGATCCCAAATGGGTTGCTAAGCGAAGGCCGTACTACCCTTTCTATCACTTGGGTTCCTATGAGATCGTCGTTGGCCGAGTATCTCACCTCAAGCCGTTATTAATCTATGGGATCTTGGGTACCTACAAGTCCACATATCGAGACAAGAGACAAAGAAACAAAACATAAAAATCTCAATTGCAAACAAAATACAATACTCCCATGAATTAGATGCACATAATCACTGCGAGGTTTCTCCCCAACCCACAACCCGTGAGGACTACTCACTCATAACAAATAGATCCGAGATAGAAATCATCATACAAATACTTAGATTGAAATCAAATATTCTTATAATGGTCGCCAAATCACAAGGACATCTAAAGTACAAAACAATGGCTATGGCTAGTGGAGGGGATGGATGATGGAAGTGATGAACAATGGTGTGGATCTCCTTTGGTGGTGTTGTGATGTAATCTGAGAATGGCGGCCCACTGGCCGGAGGCTGGAGCCTCAAAATATATAGGCGTCTTCACGAAAGTAGTAGGGTTTAACGAGAAGAAGCCAACGCCACCTGGTACGGGTGGGGCATACCCGTACCGGTGGTCGTTAAGCATGCTGACACCTAGGAATGGCTTCCCAATTACTTGGCCATGTATACTTCCTCAGAAACCTTCATTATGACTCCTGATTTCGCATTAAAAACCATGATGTCCTGCACAACACAATTCAAAGAAATGTTTTTGCATATCTTTGCAATTATTAGTCATTAGTGGCAAGGATTGAGAGTTTCTTGTCAATTTCTTGACCAAAAACAATGTTTAAATACGGTGGAAGATGGCTAATTTTGGAGCCATCATACATCTTGGACTACAAGTAACTACATAGACCTAAGTTGGTAAGTCTTCTGGGCCTTCCCGTAGCCGGATGGGCTTCCATATTCTCTCCCTGACTAGGTCGCCTGTGAAGCAAAGCTCTAACCTGAAGTGGGCTACCCTGGTCAGCGAGTCATAGTGGTTATACCCGGAAAGTATATCCCCAACACCCTTAGTCTCAGTACCTTGCAAACCTGTCAGTTCGGCTGCAACTAGGTTGGAGTTTTCAAAGATTCGACATTTAGGTAGAGTCGGTTATTCAGCCTATCGCGTGACCATGTCGTCTTCGGCGTTGCCCCTGTATCCACGCATCTTGTGCTTCCTCTAGCGATTGTGTCTACACCCCAGGTCTATCGGGTATCTTCCATCCGCATTGTCATCATTCATGAAGCGCGTGGAACTTCTATGAACGGCGTCCTCCCGATCTGCCATCGGTTGGCGATGTCCATCAGGTGGTTGACGGTCTTTGGCTTGACATGTCATAGCTCCTCCTTGAGGTCTCACATGTGTAGGCCGGTGTTGAATGCATTGATTGCTCGGTCCTCGGAGATGTCCTCCGTGGAGTTCTTGATGGTTGACCATCGTTGGATGTATGAGCGAATTGACTCACTAGCCCTCTGAGTACACGCCTGAATATCCTAGATGGATGCATGTCGCTTGTACATGGCCTTGAAGTTTTAGAAGAATCTGTGAACTAGCTCCTTCCAGCTACCAATCGAACCCTCGGTGATACTTTTAAGTCAAGCCTATGTGGATCCCTTTAGCTGCATCTATAGGCACTACATGGAGGTGTTTTTTGATCCAGCATGGAACTTTACTGATTATAAGTGATCCTCTAGCTAGATTTTAATCTGCTGGAGCCCATAGTACCTCGGGGTGTTAGAGGGCAGTTTGGAACCCTTTGGCATCCTTGATCATGGAGCGGCTAAAAATATAGCCCCGCACAATTTGATGTCTTCTTCATCGGACTCAGTAGAGTCGTGATTGGCACATTCTGTGTGAGATTTGTTGAGCTTGCACTAAGTGATCTTGTCATGGGCGTCATACTCGTGGGTCTTTTGAGTGTCTCGTCGTGGGCTACGCTGATGTCATGGTGAATCATCGTCTCGTGGTGGAGAGCGGTTGGTCTTTCGTGGCGCGGTTTCCTTTTCCATGCTCCGCTTCAAATCCCCTATGAGCACGGCTCCCACAAACCGAGGCTGGCAATGGCAGATATATGGATGAAATCTCATGGGTCACCCACTTGAGGCTGGTTATACAGCAGGTATGTGGTGTCCACAATGACGGTAGCTTGTGGTGTCTTGGGCATCATGTTACCCGATGAGTCCACAGTCAATAAGGAGGACTCGAGAGTTCTGGAGAACTCACACCATTTATCCTCGTCCATGTATTATGTTCGAGAGTGTTGCTTGTGCGCCCTAGGATTGTAGTTGCGCCTTGATGAGGAGCCGCTGATGGAGGTCAACTGTGCCCACCGTATGCTCGACTTGTCGGCCAGTTGCATGTGCTCATCAAGTCGAATCTGCTACTCATGCTGGAGATTGTTTTGTCATTGTAGGATATGATGATAGCCCATCATCTCTTCACGTGTTGTGTCGGATCTAAGGGCGTGCCCCTTAGGGCTTGCCTTGCCCTCTCCCATTGTTCAGGTGTGAGGTTGATAGTTTCTCGACCGCCCGTGTTGTCGGTTGTTGGCTTGGGCGTCACCATTGCCTCTATTGTTGGTTGGGATGCCACCATTGCTGGATCATCCCGTTTCATCCGGGTCAGTTCCATCACTGACCCTGGTACCATGCTTGACGTGCATCAGGTGGGTGTTGCTTCCACAACTCTAAATATCGGAGTCGATATAATCACGATCTTTGAGTAGATCATTGTTGTAGTGGTAGATGTCGCAACTGGTGATGTAGTCTGACGATGCGGTGAAGTTGGGCTCGCTAAGGGAGCTAAGAGGAGGTGGCATCCATGAAGCGGGGGCAACCTACAGTGATGTTGGTTCCACCGGAACTTGGCAGATTGGATCCGGGAGGCAGAGTGTGCCCACCTTGCCAACATGGAAGCATAGATCGTCGATCATCAGATCCATTCCAGCGTTGAGGGAGTCAAAGGCCAGGAGCAAAGCTGACGAGTGGATCTACTCCCCGAGAGTCGACGAATCATAGATTGTCGATGATGGAACCGCTGAAGTCGCAACATCAGCGCACAGAGTTCCCACAAATGGCGCCAATTGACGTGGGGTCTCGACGACAATGCCCCTACTTGATGGACTTGGGTTTTCGGGAAGGTGAGATCTGTGGGTGACTTTGTCGGTTTACAAACAAACAAGGGGCATGATTTACCCAGGTTTAGCCCCAAGAGGGAAAACCCTACTCCTCAATACAAGATAACTGCTCACTAGTGACCTTTTTTAACGACCATGGGGTTTTTGGTCATAGATCTATGACCATTCTGAACCAATTGGTCATAGGGAATTAAGGATGGTCCAAACCTTGAAAAATAACGACCAATTTAGTCAAGAAGGTCATGATATCCTAACACGGAAAGGTCATAGATAGATAGAACTGGTTTGGGGCCTTTTATTTGGTAGACTATGACCAATCTAAATGGTCGTTATGGTTAAATACTTAGGAAAAAAAATTACAAGATTGCCAACTCAGCAATATCACCTTCATGTCATGTCCATGTGTCAATTTTTTCCTACGTGGCATCTAGGATCTGGCAAATTCGCGTGTACAAATATATGGGGTTGTTCGTTTGGGGTACCAAAGTTCTCGGGCTAGTGCACCGCGGTACCTAAGTTACCTGAAATTGCTGCGTTTCAAAATGTTGGGCCACCAACTACCGAGAGGGGCCATTTCGAGGCAAACCCATCTCACCCTACCAAATCCAAACATTTCGTGAAACTGCCCCGTGAAGTAGATGGTCGGGACCCCCATGTCAGTAATATTTCCGTGACGCGAGCGCCAACGCGGCGACCACGTAGGCAAAACAAGGGACTAAAGGAGCATTGTCAGATCCCTCCTTTGTAAAGGAAAGGATCCCTGTGATTGCAATGCTAGTCCCTGGATCAATGCTAGCATCCACAGTTTAAGATGAAGTACACAGATACAAAGGTCGTTTATTACAGTCATTCCAGAGATAAAACATAATCTTTTACAACTCAGGGCCAAATGCCTAATACAAGAGTTTATGGAATAAGTAAATAAACATAAGTCTTCATCTTCATGTGCCACAGGCAAGCATGTTGAGTGTAGACTCATGACTCCTATTCATCATCGGAGTAACCTGCAACATTACAAGTTACAGCCACAGAGGGTCAATACTTTGGAATAGTATTGGCAAGTGATACCTTAGCTTATTTAAAGTGGACTATAATACTATATGCATTTGGCTAGGTGGAGCTTAGGCTTGCATTGCTCAAAATAGATTTTTCCTTATCATTTGAAAACACTAAGTTTTTGCTTGACAAACTTTCCCAAGGCATCTACCAATCAAAGACTGAAGATCCTTTCCAAGGCATCTACCAATCAAAGACTAAAGATCCTTTAACCCTTGTTCACCCACAAGATTTTAACTTAGAAATTGGGATGAGGAGATTCTTGATAGCTTCCATGTCTTGATGCTCAAATTGTCCTTTACCAGGGACATGGCTAAGTACTTAGGTTTTACACTCTGCAGAGGTGGTGCACTTTCCCCACAAGACTTGGTTTCCCAAGACAAGATCTTTCATAAGCCTTTCCTTAGTCAAATGGACGCGTTCCAACCTATCATTCCCTCTACCACCAACTGTCCAAGAGACTAAGTTCTAGCAACCTATATGATCATGGCAGAGCCCATATTGCCAAGTGGTTGCACTTGAAGCTTCTCAACATTTGACATCTCAAATCTCTTTGTTCCTGGGTGGCCATCCACAAGTGAGATACACAAGCCATGTCCATGGCCTTGTGAACCACTCAACACAAACCATTCCTTCCATTCCACCCAGGTGTTTCATTCACTTAGTTGTTTTATTAAACAAAACATAAGTCCACAGACTTAGAAATTTTCCATAGCATGAATATATATTCCACCCTTGTTTTCTATTTAGCTAAGCTAAGCATGATAGTAATAGGAATCCTGACTTAGGTAATTTTTCACTAAGGTTTCATCTACTAGGTTTTCCCATAGCAAGGTCTATACTTAGCAAAATAAAATCCCTGCAAGTTTTATTTACAAAAACACTAATGCATAGTGAAAGTAATGGGACAAAAGATATGAAGCATCACTTGCCTTGGTAATGAGGAGAGTAGCACTCTTCACAGTCACAATCACTAGCAAAATCTACACAAAATTGTAGCATACAATTACACACAATTTTATACAATCAAAAATAATATGAATGCATGCATGCATGAAATTACTAAGTGGTGATTTTGAAAACTCTACCAAGCAAGTGCATGTTTACAGAAACATAACAAGACACAAAATTTGCCAAAACAAACTTGTTTAACCCTAAAACAAATTACTAAACTAAATCCATACTCAAAATAGCCTTAAATATGTTTCTACAAACAAAGTCATTCTAATGGTTACTATTTGTTAAACACATTGGATATACAGAAAGGTCTTGTTTCACTGAATCCAACGGTATAAAGTTTGCAAAAAACCAACGTGGCAAACAAAAGTTATAAGCATTTGAAAATTGGATCAAATTCTGAATTTAAATCTGTTTTTAGATCTAACCCTAGCCACGCGTCGCGTTGTGATTGGCGCGTACCGATTCGCCCGGATCGAGCTCTGCAGCCGCAGGATCTAAACAGATCGTACGCTCTAGATCGCGTACCGCTTCGCAGTTAAATGAATCTATCCTAGCGCTCGGATCTGGATCTAACGGTGCTCGTTCAAACGACCTTGCCCTGGTGGCGCAGCGGCGTGAGCGGCGGGCCTTCGGTCTTCGGCGCTAGCGTTCCAGATCGTCTGCGAGAGGGAGAAGGGTCATACCAGGCTCGCGAGAAGCTGCTGAAGCTCAAGATAGCGTCGGTTTGCGGAGGGGCGTGCTGTCACGATGTTGATTCCTCGTCGGAGTTGAGTCTGGCGACAGGTGGTTTCTGTTCGAGGTCGGAGGCGACGTTGTAGATCACTAGGATGCAAACGGGAGGTGTGGTTAGATGCAGAAGATCACGGAGAACACGTGTGCGTGAATGACAAGGTTCGGGCGATGCGGACTTACCACTAGAGCTCGCCGGAGTTCGGGCAGAAGATGGCGGCCAGTCGTCAACGTTGCCGGAGCTACGGGTCATGCGAAGGTAAACGGAGGCTGTCAGAAGATGCGCAGAGACTCACTGAGCAAGATAGCATGAATAAGAGACAGAGGGGAACACGAGGCTCACCAGAATTTGCCGCCGGAGTGAGCTCTGTCAGCGGCGGTGCGAGGATGATTGTGTGCAGCCTGGTGGCGGAGTGAGCGAGGTGTTTGGGGGGAAATGCTCGCGAGGCAGAGAGGGTTAAATAGGGTCGGGTGCGACAGGAAACGCTCGCGGATTAATGCCTAATTACGCCGCGCCATTACCGGCCTTGACTGCAGCGGCGACGTGGTCGCGGGCGCGGTTTGGGGAAGACGAGGTCGACGTGGACAGGGCCCGCTCGTCAGCGAAGTGTGCGAGGTGTAGGTGGGGTCTGTCTGTCAGCCGATCGTTGGCGCTGAGAGAGAGAAAAAAGAAAAGTTCGGTGGGCTTGTTGGGCCTGTTCGTGCTGGGCCAGAAACCTGGCGCGTGGCCCTTTTCATTTGATTTCTTCTTTTCTTTTTCTAAATCTAATTTTCTGGAATGAATTTGATATGAATTCAAATCCTTTTTGAATTCAAATAGTTCTGGGGTTTTTTGCAGGGATCTGTGGTTTCAAAAACCAGTTATTTAAACAAGTGGTTACCTTGCTAGGGCTTGGTCAAGCTTGGGCTTAATACAAACAGAGACTTTGCCTCTAGTTTGCAAATGTTTTGAAAAGGTTTTGGAATTTTTCCTTAAGTTGAAAACTTTGGTTAAATTGCTACACCTAATCTTTCCAACAATGGAGGCAAGCAAACAAGTTCCTAAACATTCAAGTCTCAAAGGGTGATGGCCATTTGAGTTAAATTTGCTCACATGAAATCATAGCACAAGCTTCTGTTTCTGAAATGATTTTGAGAAAAACCCTAAATGAATGAAGGATGCAAGGATGATATGAATGAGCTTTGAAATATGAATTTAGGGATGTTACAAATCTAACCCCCTTAAGATGAATCTCGCCCTCGAGATTCGGGTTGGCTAGCAAATAGGTGAGGGTGGTCTTTCCGAAGATCATCTTCTCTTTCCCATGTTGCTTCTTCTTCGGAATGATGATTCCATTGCACTTTGCAAAACTTGATAGTTTTTGTCCTTGTGACTCTTTCTGCGGTCTCAAGAATCTTGACAGGCTTTTCTTCATAGGTGAGATCACTTTTTAGTTGAACTTCTTCCAAAGATATGGTATCCTTCAAAGAAGATTCTTCCATTTCTGGGTGACATTTCTTAAGTTGACTCACATGAAAAACATTATGGACTGTTAATAAAGATCTTGTGATTCGATTTCATATGCAACTTCTCCCTTGCGACTTAGAATGTTGAATGGTCCAACATATCTTGGTGCCAACTTTCCTTTGACTCCAAATCTTTTCACTCCACGAAGTGGTGATACTCTAAGATAAGCTCTATCCCCAACTTCGTAGGTGACTTCTCTACGCTTAGCATCTGCGTAGCTTTTCTGTCGAGACTGTGCTATCTTCAACCTGTCCCTAACCAATTTGACCTTTTCTTCGGCGTCTTTGATAAGATCTGGTCCAAACAAACTTCTTTCTCCCACACCATTCCATAGCAATGGGGTGGTACACTTCCTTCCGTAGAGAAACTCAAATGGTGCCATCCCAATGCTAGATTGGTAACTGTTATTGTAAGAGAACTCAAGAAAGCGTGACTTTCATCCCAACTTGCTCCATAGTCTAGAGCACATGCCCTCAACATGTCTTCGAGAATTTGATTAGTCCTTTCTGTTTGTCCATCCGTTTGAGGATGAAAAGCCGTGCTGAATTCCAACCTCGTTCCTAAAGATTCATGAAGTTGTCTCCAAAAGTGGGAAGTGAACTGAGTTCCTCTATCAGACACAATACTCTTAGGCACACCGTGAAGGCATACAATTCTGCTCATGTAGATTTTGGCTAACTTGGCACTGGTATAAGTTGTCTTTACGGGTATAAAATGAGCCACTTTAGTTAGGCGATCCACTACTACCCATATGGAATCATACCCAGACCTGGTCCTTGGTAATCCGGTAATGAAATCCATACCAATATTTTCCCACTTCCATTCAGGAATAGGCATTGGTTGAAACAAACCTGCTGGTTTCTGATACTCCGCTTTCACTCTACTACACACATCACACAAAGCAATGTGTTTGGCGATGTCCCTTTTGAGATTGTTCCACCAAAATCTTTCTTTCATATCCATGTACATTTTGGTGTTTCCCGGGTGAATAGAATACGGTGAGTTATGGGCTTCTTGTAGGATCAGTTTCCGCAATTCCGGATCTTGTGGAACACAAATACGTTTCTCGTGCCATAAAGTACCTTGTTCGTCTATGTGGAAACTTTTAGCTTTCCCTTGGCTAATCCTTTCCTTAATCTCTTCGATTTCTTTATCCGTCTTTTGGGCTTCTTTAATTTTATCCAACAGAGTGGGTTGAACATCCAAAGACATGAGATGTCCTTCTGGCACAATCTCCAACCTGAGTTCCTTGAATTGCTTACACAAGTCTTCTGGCAATTCATCTTTGGTAAGGCCATTTACAAACGCCTTACGACTTAGAGCATCTGCTACTACATTTGCTTTACCAGGATGGTATTGCAAACTCAAGTCGTAATCCTTGATAAGTTCTAGCCATCTCCTTTGTCTCATATTGATTTCCTTCTGGGTGAAGATATACTTCAAACTCTTATGATCGGTGAATACTTCACAACGTTTTCCCAAAAGGTAATGTCTCCATGTTTTGAGTGCATGGACAACAGCGGCTAACTCTAAATCATGAGTAGGATAGTTTACTTCATGAGTTTTGAGTTTTCTTGAGGCATAGGCCACAACTTTTCCGCCTTGCATAAGTACGGCACCTAATCCTTGATGCGAAGCATCACAATACACTTGGAAATCCTTTTCCAAGTCTGGTAGGCACAGAACTGGTGCTGACACAAGTCTCTTCTTTAATTCTTGAAAGCTGAGTTCACAACCTTCAGACCAAGCAAATTTCTTATCCTTCTTTAACAATTCTGTCATTGGTTTGGCAACCTTTGAAAAAATTTCAATGAATCTTCTGTAGTAACCTGCTAAACCAAGGAAACTACGAACCTCTTTTACGTTCTTAGGAGATTCCCATTCTGTCACAGCTGAAACTTTAGCAGGATCAACTGCTACACCATCCTTTGTCATAACGTGACCAAGAAATCCAACTTCCTCTAACCAAAACTCACACTTGCTGAATTTGGCATAAAGCTTATGTTCCCTCAGTTTCTCAAGTATCAAGCGTAGATGTCTTTCATGCTCTTCCTTGCTCTTGGAGTAGACTAAGATGTCATCGATGAAAACAACAACGAACTTGTCGAGAAATTCCATGAAGACTTTGTTCATCATATTCATGAAGTAGGCTGGAGCGTTGGTTAAACCAAAAGGCATCACAGTGTACTCATACAATCCATACCTTGTGGTGAATGCTGTTTTAGGTATGTCTTGCTCTCTTATCTTGAGTTGAAAATAGCCTGACCGAAGATCAATCTTCGAGAATACACATGCTCCTTCTAGCTGATCAAACAAATCATTGATTCTTGGCAAAGGATATTTGTTCTTGATGGTTACCTCGTTGAGAGAACGGTAATCTATGCATAATCTTTGAGTTCTATCTCTCTTTTCCACGAATAAAACTGGGGCTCCCCAAGATGAAGAACTTGGCTGGATGAATCCTTTCTGCAATTGTTCTCCAAGTTGTTTCTTGAGTTCCTTTAGTTCGTCAACTGACATTTTATAAGGCCTCTTTGCTCTTGGTCCAGAACCTGGTACCAAATCTATTATAAACTCTACATCTCTATCTGGTGGCATTCCCGGTAACTCTTCCGGAAACACATCCGGATACTCACACACAATTGGCACACTGTCCATGCTAACCCCCTTAATAGAATTCAGCTTACTTCCTTTAGATTTAAAATTGGATTTGAATTTTATCCTCTTACCTTCAGGGATTGTGAGTGCAACTGTGCGATTGGCACAATCTAGTACTCCCTCATACTTAACCATCCAATCCATTCCCAAAATCACGTCCAATCCTTGGGAATTTAGGATTATTAGGTTCACCGGAAACTTATGTTTTCCAAACTCTATGACTAAGTCATGACATCCTGAGTTTACTATCATTTCTCCACCAGGAGAACTTACTCTTATAGGACACCCAATGGTTTCTACCGGTAGTTCATTTCTTTCGACAAATGCTTTTGATATGAATGAATGAGATGCACCGGTATCAAAGAGTACAAATGCTGAGATGGAATTGAGTCTGAACTTACCAGCAACAGCATCAGGCTCTTCATTGACCTCCTCCACATTGATGTGGTTAACCTGTCCTTTCTGAAAAGGATTGGGCTTGCTAGGTCCTTCAACTTTCTTTTCAGGGCACTCATTAGCATAATGCCCCAGCTTCTTGCATTTGTAGCATTCGACCTGACTGATGTCCATTTTAGGCTGGTTCCTACTTCCACTTCCACTTCCACTATGGTGGCTCTTATGTCCACTCTTGTGATTCTTGTACTTATAATTTTCATGACTGCGATGATGCTTGTTGTCATGACGGTGGTGGTTGTGGTGCTTGTTAAATTTCCCATGCTTGTGGGATCCTGAGCTGACACTATCATCATAGTGAGATCGTTTATGAGACGATCCCGAGCTGTGCTTGTCGGAGTGTTTCCTCTTCCTACTCTCGACTTGCTTCATTTTATTCTCCACAATAACAGCCTTGTCACACAGCGACTGATAAGTTGGAACATATGCCACAGACAGCTGCAAATTCAGCTCATCATTTAAGCCTTCCAGAAACTTTTCCTTTCTTTTGGCATCTGTGTCAACCTCATCCGGTGCATAGCGCGCCAGATTGTTGAACTCTTCTATATATTCAGCCACGCTGTGGTGGCGCTGCTTCAGGTTGTGAAACTCCTTCTTTTTCAGGCTCATCATTCCTGGTGAGATATGAGTAGTGCGAAAGCCATCTTCAAAGATAGCCCAAGTCACCTCATCAGTAGGAGTGGTGATCTGGAAGTTGTCCCACCATGCGGCGGCTAGTCCTTCCAACAGATGTGCTGCGAACCTGACTTTTTCAGCATCCGTGCAGCCCACGGTCACTAAGTCTTTGTTCACAGAACGTAGCCAATCATTGGCCACCATGGGATCAGTCGTTCCCGAAAACTTAGTTGGCCTCAGACGCAGAAATCTGGTGAGCATATCAAAACCTGGAGGGTTGTTGTTGTTGTTGTTATTGTTGTTGTTATTGGGGTTGTTGTTGTTCTGGTTTTGGATGAATGTCGTCATCATTTGCATAAGCTGTGTCTGCGCATTGATCATCTGTTGCATTTCCGGGGTAATGTTGTTGGGGTTGGGGTTGGGGTTTGCGCGACGGGGAGGCATCTGTGGTTTGTTCATATAGAGATAAGAATGAGATACCCTTACATGATTCATGCACAATACATCACACAAGCAATCACATAGCATGCAACACAAGGATAAAAGCTCAACAACAAGATAACAAAAGTCTCAAAGTAAAAACACACAAGTGGCAAGCCATCCACATGTCGGATGGTCCAATAATAAGTTCACAAATAACGAGTACGGTAAATAAAGATAACTGAGTAGTCAAGTCTACTCGTCGGCATCAATCTCCTCCTCGACAAAGGTAAGACCTGCGTTCTCCATTGCGGTCTTGTTCTCCTCGATAGTAGTGGTCAAGGAGTCGATCTTGGCCTTGAGAGCCCTCTTCTAGGAACGAAGCCTCTCAATCACTGTCTGCTGCTGCTCTAACTCGAAGTCCTTGGACTGCAGTTCCTCGGTCATATCCTGAATCTTCTTGTTCCTATCCTGGACACGTTTCTCTTGACTCTTGAACTTATGGTCCTGGGTCTCGAACTTCGCCTCCATCTCCTTGACTACCTCGTCCTACTACGCGAAGACCTTGTCCTTCTCGCGAAGCTGCACCTGGAGCTCATCATTGCTAAGCATGACGTTGGTCCTGTCAGTATCCACGTTCCTAATAAGAGTCTCTAAGTCCTGGAGGTACAGGCGACGGCTCTCTGTGGCCCTCGAGTCGTCCCTCAAAGTCGATGGACTCTCCGTCATCATCACGCCTTCGAAGGCGTGGAAGTGAGTGCCTCTAACCTGTCGGGAGTGACGCTAACAGACGTCCCTATCGATCTGCATGACAACCTCCATGCCTCTCTCCTGTCATCGTGCATAAGCTTGAAGACGATGGCCTCCGTAGTAGGCTCTGGCTCAAGGCCCCGCTAGTTCACCTTGAAGCCCCAGAGGTCCTTCCTCTCAAACTTGGTGAGTGGGTGCACCGTAATGGTGGGAAGAGGGAGATCGAGCAAGGTAGTAAGCTCTACAATACGAGGACCAAAACGGGTAACCTGGAACTCCTCAACAGTGCTGATGGTAATTGGCATCTATTTATAAGATTGAAAGAGTTAGAACAACACAATTTAAAATAAACAAGACAAACATTCATACATAACCATGGAACACAAAAATCACACAAGTCATGCATACAAGAATCCATTACATCAACCAAGTTTCAAACTTATTTAAGGTATCATTTGGAAAATAAGGTGATAGGTGGTGGTCCAACTAACGAAGTGCGTTTACAAACCTATCTCACTGGCTCTGGTGGCTAACACAATGTTCCTAGAGGCAATCAGCCTATCTTGTTCACATGCTTCCATCACTAAGTCTATAATATCTCCCCTTAAGGTTTGGTTGGTGACTTCCAACTCTTGGGTATGTTCCTTCTCCTTCTCTAAGTCTTTTTGGAGGTTGAGCATCTTGCACTTAACCCTAGCACTGAGTTCTTTGATAGTCTTCCAAGCTGCTTCTCTTGCTGACTCAAAGAATGTGGTATGCATCACAGTGTTGGTGTACATGCAGAAGCCTTTTTCTTTGTGGTTGTCTTCCTTGTTTTTGTACAAGTGAAGTTGCACCCACCAATACTCCACTCCTTCCTCCATCACTGGAAAGCCCTTGTACACAGCTGCACCATGTGCTTCCATTGCCTCCATGAGGTCCTTGAGAATTTTGGGAAAATCAGTTTCACACTCCAAGGTCATGGTCATGAGTGGTCCTCTCTTCACGGCTTCGTTGATGGAGTTCATCTACAAATAGAGATGAGAATGAGAAGATTAGAAAAGTTTACGAGAAGAATAGACAAGTGTAGAAGTAGTTAAAATTTTCCTTAGTGGTTTCCAATCCTAGGGTCATAATCCTACAGGCAACACAGTGCTCTGATACCATCTATCAGATCCCTCCTTTGTAAAGGAAAGGATCCCTGTGATTGCAATGCTAGTCCCTGGATCAATGCTAGCATCCACAGTTTAAGATGAAGTACACAGACACAAAGGTCGTTTATTACAGTCATTCCAGAGATAAAACATAATCTTTTACAACTCAGGGCCAAAGGCCTAATACAAGAGTTTATGGAATAAGTAAATAAACATAAGTCTTCATCTTCATGTGCCACAGGCAAGCATGTTGAGTGTAGACTCATGACTCCTATTCATCATCGGAGTAACCTGCAACATTACAAGTTACAGCCACAGAGGGTCAATACTTTGAATAGTATTGTCAAGTGATACCTTAGCTTATTTAAAGTGGACTATAATACTATATGCATTTGGCTAGGTGGAGCTTAGGCTTGCATTGCTCAAAATAGATTTTTCCTTATCATTTGAAAACACTAAGTTTTTGCTTGACAAACTTTCCCAAGGCATCTACCAATCAAAGACTGAAGATCCTTTCCAAGTCATCTACCAATCAAAGACTGAAGATCCTTTAACCCTTGTTCACCCACAAGATTTTAACTTAGAAATTGGGATGAGGAGATTCTTGATAGCTTCCATGTCTTGATGCTCAAATTGTCCTTTACCAGGGACATGGCTAAGTACTTAGGTTTTACACTCTGCAGAGGTGGTGCACTTTCCCCACAAGACTTGGTTTCCCAAGACAAGATCTTTCAGAAGCCTTTCCTTAGTCAAATGGACGCGTTCCAACCTATCATTCCCTCTACCACCAACTGTCCAAGAGACTAAGTTCTAGCAACCTATATGATCATGGCAGAGCCCATATTGCCAAGTGGTTGCACTTGAAGCTTCTCAACATTTGACATCTCAAATCTCTTTGTTCCTGGGTGGCCATCCACAAGTGAGATACACAAGCCATGTCCATGGCCTTGTGAACAACTCAACACAAACCATTCCTTCCATTCCACCCAGGTGTTCCATTCACTTAGTTGTTTTATTAAACAAAACATAAGTCCACAGACTTAGAAATTTTCCATAGCATGAATATATATTCCACCCTTGTTTTCTATTTAACTAAGCTAAGCATGATAGTAATAGGAATCCTGACTTAGGTAATTTTTCACTAAGGTTTCATCTACTAGGTTTTCCCATAGCAAGGTCTATACTTAGCAAAATAAAATCCCTGCAAGTTTTATTTACAAAAACACTAATGCATAGTGAAAGTAATGGGACAAAAGATATGAAGCATCACTTGCCTTGGTAATGAGGAGAGTAGCACTCTTCACAGTCACAATCACTAGCAAAATCTACACAAAATTATAGCATACAATTACACACAATTATATACAATCAAAAATAATATGAATGCATGCATGAAATTACTAAGTGGTGATTTTGAAAACTCTACCAAGCAAGTGCATGTTTACAGAAACATAACAAGACACAAAATTTGCCAAAACAAACTTGTTTAACCCTAAAACAAATTACTAAACTAAATCCATAGTCAAAATAGCCTTAAATATGTTTCTACAAACAAAGTCATTCTAATGGTTACTATTTGTTAAACACATTGGATATACAGAAAGGTCTTGTTTCACTGAATCCAACGGTATAAAGTTTGCAAAAAACCAACGTGGCAAACAAAAGTTATAAGCATTTGAAAATTGGATCAAATTCTGAATTTAAATCTGTTTTTAGATCTAACCCTAGCCACACGTCGCGTTGTGATTGGCGCGTACCGATTCGCCCGGATCGAGCTCTGCAGCCGCAGGATCTAAACAGATCGTACGCTCTAGATCGCGTACCGCTTCGCAGTTAAATGAATCTATCCTAGCGCTCGGATCTGGATCTAACGGTGCTCGTTCAAACGACCTTGCCCTGGTGGCACGCGGCGTCAGCGAGCGGCGGAGCGCTCGGTCTTCGGCGGCGCTAGCGTTCCAGATCGTCTGCGAGAGGGAGAAGGGTCATACCAGGCTCGCGAGAAGCTGCTGAAGCTCAAGGTAGCGTTGGTTTGCGGAGGGGCGTGCTGTCACGATGTTGATTCCTCGTCGGAGTTGAGTCTGGCGACAGGTGGTTTCTGTTCGAGGTCGGAGGCGACGTTGTAGATCACTAGGATGCAAACGGGAGGTGTGGTTAGATGCAGAAGATCACGGAGAACACGTGTGCGTGAATGACAAGGTTCGGGGCGGTCTGGACTTACCACTAGAGCTCGCCGGAGTTCGGGCAGAAGACGATGGCGGCCAGTCGTCAACGTTGCCGGAGCTACGGGTCATGCGAAGGTAAACGGAGGCTGTCAGAAGATGCGCAGAGACTCACTGAGCAAGATAGCATGAATAAGAGACAGAGGGGAACACGAGGCTCACCAGAATTTGCCGCCGGAGTGAGCTCTGTCAGCGGCGGTGCGAGGATGATTGTGTGCAGCCTGGTGGCGGAGTGAGCGAGGTGTTTGGGGGGAAATGCTCGCGAGGGTGAAATAGGCTCGGGTGCGACAGGAAATGCTCGCGGATTAATGCCTAATTACGCCGTGCCATTACCGGCCTTGACTGCAGCGGCGACGTGGTCGCGGGCGCGGTTTGGGGAAGACGAGGTCGACGTGGGGTGGCCCCACGTCGTGAAAGTGCGAGGTGTAGGTGGGGTCTGTCTGTCAGCGACTGACTGGGTGCGCTCGCGCGTGAGAGAGAAAAAGAAAAGTTCCCGGGTGGGCTTGTTGGGCTCGTTTCGTTGCTGGGCCAGAAACCTGGCGCGTGGCCCTTTTCATTTGATTTCTTCTTTTCTTTTTCTAAATCTAATTTTCTAGAATGAATTTGATATGAATTCAAATCCTTTTTGAATTCAAACAGTTCTGGGGTTTTTTGCAGGGATTTGTGGTTTCAAAAACCAGTTATTTAAACAAGTGGTTACCTTGCTAGGGCTTGGTCAAGCTTGGGCTTAATACAAACAGAGACTTTGCCTCTAGTTTGCAAATGTTTTGAAAAGGTTTTGGAATTTTTCCTTAAGTTGAAAACTTTGGTTAAATTGCTACACCTAATCTTTCCAACAATGGAGGCAAGCAAACAAGTTCCTAAACATTCAAGTCTCAAAGGGTGATGGCCATTTGAGTTAAATTTGCTCACATGAAATCATAGCACAAGCTTCTGTTTCTGAAATGATTTTGAGAAAAACCCTAAATGAATGAAGGATGCAAGGATGATATGAATGAGCTTTGAAATATGAATTTAGGGATGTTACAAGCATGGTGTGTTAACCACATTCACAAATCCACTCCCTCCCTCCTTTCGCATGAACCCTAGCACTGACGGCGTCGAAATCCCCTCTCCAACTAGAATGATCTCTTCAGGCATTTGACTTCTGAAGCCAAGTTGCTGCGCCTACTCGCTGGTACCAACATCTAATGCTGAATGTCGTGCCAGCCGTTGCGACGATCTAGCCCGCCTCTACCGCCGGCGAGCTAAGCAGCGCGAAGGATGGTAGATCCTATTGCGAGGAAGAAGTACTTCTGGCTAATTGCGGGTGAGCTACTCTTCTCTTTGCTATTCGCACTACCTATAACTTCTAGCTGGCTATTGGCATTACAGAGATAGATCGAACCTAGAATTGTTTGCTAGCACGACGCTAACAAACAATTCTTATCTTTTGTGCCCAATTTTCTGTCAAGTAGGATCTCCGCTAAACCCAAATACACGGTTATGGTCACCATCTGTGGCTACCACATTAAGTTAGCAGATAAGAAGAGCAAGTGGAATCAAGCTTGCTGTCTGAATATGGAAGTAGCACCTGTGCAGTTATGCACTATCCCTGGTATGGTTGTTGCTGTGCGCGAACTTGCTGAAATGGGGCCAGAGCAGACTGCACGGTTTAGCTTCATTAATGAACGAGGCTTCACGGTTCCTATAGCGTGTGACAGTCAGCTAATTGGGCTGATGAAATAGTTTGCTAGGCTTCACGTGGTTATGCTGATTTGTAACATAGTGGATGTGGAAGCTCCTACTACTGGGAGTCGCCCAGCTATTATTGGACAGGGTGGTCTAACTCGAACCCCTACTTTTGTTGAGAAAAATGTGGTTCCTCGTCTGTGACATGCTTCTGTCAGGCAACCTCCTCGTAGGAGTCCCCATATTGCCATTGTGGAAAACTCTGCTCTAGAATCTGCTGGTACTAGTCGTCCTCGTGGTGTTGTTGCTCCGACTGCTGCTGACCCAATCCATGTCGCTGTTGAGCAAACTAAGGCTTCTAGGGGCTGCCCCGCTATTGTTGCCAAGACCGCTGCCTTGTGTGCTACTCCTCCTCGACACCATGCTCAAGTTGTGTGAACCCGTGCTCTAGAATCTGCTGGTACTAGTCGTCCCCGTGTTGTTGTTGATCTGGCCGCTGTTGACCCAATCCCTGCCACTGTTGAGCAAACTAAGGCTTCCGGAGGCTGTCCCACTATTGTTGCCAAGACTGCTGCCTTGTGTCCTCCTCGAACCCGTGCTCAGGTTCAGCGAGCTGCTGGTCTGGAGCTAGCTCATGGTCTGGACTCTACTAGCACTCGAAACACTGTTGTTGTGGGAACTGCTCCTGATTGTCGATGTGGCGTGGCAGCAACTGATCCTATTGTGGTTGCTGTTAGCCGGGGCCCTGCATGTCCACCATGTATTGTAGCTCCCGCTGCTAAGGGCCCTCGCCTTGCTCCTAGTCCTGGTACTTCCACCGAGGTTGATCCAGCTAACGATGACGCTAGTGATGGCGGCAGTGGCATTGTGGCTGGGTCTGATGGTGCCGCTCCACCTCTCGAACCTCTCGGAAGTTTCTATCCTGCAGAACCTGATGATGGCAAAATAATCATTCGTATCGGTGTCACGGATTATACTGCAAAATTAGATGATGGGACAGAAAAATTCTATGACGAGTTTGATGTAATCCTTGGCAGATACGATCCTGAAGTGGTAGAGTTATCTGACCTGATGGCATCGTTACATGTGAAGGTGTTGTGGTGGTCCTCCCAGGTAGCACGTTTGGTATATTTTGGTAACAGGAGCAAAAAGGCTATCAAAGTGAAAGATACCAGGGATTTAGTCGTACCGTTTATAAGGAAACATTATAGAGGTGAAGTGTACTTCCGCTTGTTAGTGCAAATGGTTAGAGAGGAATTGGATGTCGACAATAGAGATGATGGGCTTGTAGAAGGCATGCGTGACCTGATCTATTGCATCACTAGGCCTGGTGTGACTGAGTGTAGCATCGAACAGAGGAGAGTCTTACAGAGGAGCATCATAAAGAGGAGCAGGAAGAGCATCCCCAGAAAGGGCACCCCAAAGAAGAACATCACCAAGGAGACCATACCAGAGAAGAGGACGCCCAAGAGTCGCACGAAAAAAGGCACCACGCCGCAGAGTACACCCCTGAGATCTAGTCAAAATGTCACACCGAACGGTAGCAGCAAAAATGCTAAGAGGGCTAGCACGGTGGTGAACACTCCAGGGAGTGGTAGCAAAAAGGCGAAGATGGCCAGCACGGAGGCTACCACACCCAGTGGGAGCAGAAAAAATGCTAATTTGGAGCGGAACACGCCGCTGAGGTCACGCAATAATGCCAGCACGAAGGAGAACACGCCCAATAGTAGCAGCAAAAGGGCTAATTTGGAGCGTAACATGCCGCTGAGGTCAGGCAATAATGCCAGCACGAAGGAGAACACGCCCAATAGTAGCAAGAAAAGGGCTAATTTGGAGCGGAACACGCCGCTGAGGTCAGGCAATAATGCCAACACGAAGGAGAACACCCCCAATGGTAGCAGCAAAAGGGGTAATTCAAAGAAGAACACGCCACAGAGGTCAGGCAATAATGCCAGCACCCTGGAGCCAACACTCGTGAGGGGAGGCAGGAAGGAGATCACACCCAAGAGCGGCAGCAAAAAGCCTAGTTTGATGGGGAATGGAACGCAAATGTCAAGCCCTACTGATACCATCAGGAAAGATTACATCAGGAAGGAGGATGTACACATGAAGAGCAAGAGGGTTCTGTACAGTCAAGATGAAATTGATTTTGGTTGCTGTTTGTCTACTGAAGTACTCGGGATGCGTGCAAACATAAGACCACCCCATGTGGTTCCAGCAGAACAAACTTAGTGTCTTGGAGAAAACAGAGTTGCCGGTGAGGTAGATTGGGGCAATGTTCCAGTCCATCCGGGTGGAGACGATGGTGCAGCCCCACCCATGGGAGTCAATATGATGTGTGCAGTACTAGGCATTAGAGATGATGGCCAGGATTCTGAATCAGACGAAGAAGGCACTATAGAGGATCAAGCATCTAGTGATGATGAAATAGACGAGGAACTTAACGATGAGGCTGGTATTCCAGCCGATGATTTGGGTGTTGAAGTATAAGAAATGAAACATGACCACAAGTATCCTATAATTTCGGCCGGCACCGAGTTTAGGAGCATGCATGCGTTCAGGGTGTCGTTCTAGCATTTTTGTATCAAGGGGTAGTTCAACGTTTATCGACTGAAGAACACTGCCCAGAGGTATGTGGCCGTTTGCAAATTAACGTGGATGAATGGACGGGCCGAGGTACATTGTCCATGGAGGATCACAGCAAGAGCCTTACCTCCGTCGAAGGCAATTAGGGTATTGGGGCAATGAATGCAGCAAACCATTAGAACTTTCTCTCTTTTCACTCTATAACTACAATTGATGTGCGATATCTTTCTGGCAACTAGTCGACTCCGCTTATCTTTTAAATGAATCTGTGTTGCAGGTGAACAAAATGGGCCCTCCACACATGTGTCCCACAGGCAGCAAACTGAAATCCTCAATGGTTGATATGGAGTGGGTGGCTATACAAGCTATGTCCATACTAAAGGATAACCCTAAGGAGACCGCGAAGAATATTCAGACTAGCCTCGGTTCTAAATACAACATTGTCCTATTGTATTACATGGTTTGGAAAGGTAAAGAGAAAGCTCTAGGGGTCTTGCATGGGGATTGGACCAATAGCTTCAGGATGCTATACAACTTCAAGGCGGAGGTACAAGCTAGGTGTCCGGGGAGTGTTGTGGAGATTGACATCAAATCAGTACATGGTAAAATATATTTCAAAAGATTTTTCATGGCGCTTAAACCTTGCATCCAGGGATTCAAGGATGGCTATAAGCCGTATCTGACTGTAGACAGCACTGTCCTAACTGGCAAATGGAAAGGATGCCTGCCATCTGCCACAACACTTGATGGTCACAACTAGATGTTCCCAGTGGCATTCGGGCTATTTGAAATAGAAACGAAGTAAAACTAGGTCTGGTTTATGAGGCGGCTCAGGAGATCAATAGGCCACATGGATCCATTGGCTATATCCACGGATGCATGCAAAGGGCTGACGAATGCAGTGAAGGAGGTGTTCCCGCGGGCTAAAGGTAGAGAATGCCATGCCCATATGATGCGCAACTTGTACTCACACTATGGAGGGAGCATATTTTGTTACATGTTTCCTGCTGCTAGAGCTTACAAACCTAGTAGCAGCGAATATTTCATGAGCAAGATTTTTGCGGAAGCCCCTGAACTTCCAGAGTACTTAGCCATCCATCATTCGCAGCTATGGAAGAGGAGTCAATTCAACCCTAACATCAAAGTTGATTACATAAACAACAACCTTGCAGAATGCCTGAATAACAGGGTGAAGGACATAAAAGTGAGTCATGTTCATATCTTGATGGACAACATACGTGGTATGATCATGAAGCTGTTAAATATAAGGAGAGATATCAGTAAGAGACTTAGAGGACATATGCTACCGCCAGTTGTGCAGCAACTGCACAAGAGAAGCCGAGGACTTTCTCATCTTAAGGTTCTCACGTCAACCAGCAGCAGCTGTGAGGTGGTCGATATGTCCAAGAGTGGCAAAAGGGATGTTGTGAACATCGAGCTGTGAGAATGCACCTACTTAGAGTGGCAGCATACCGGGAAACCTTACGACCATGCCTTAGCCTTCTTGGTGAAGAAAATAACTCTACCACATTTGGATCAGCATTTTTCAAACTACTACTCTATGGAAAAGTTCAAAGTTGCGTAAGTTGGATCCGTCGAGCCATGTACAAACCCATCTCAGTGGCCTCCAGTCCAACTGACTTTCGAGCTTTGCCAGCCAGTTACAAAAAGGGGCAGAGGAAGACCTCAGGTGAATAGGTTTAAGAATTTTCTCGAGAAGAAGGGTTCGGCTTTCTGTCTACCAAGAAGGGCAAAAACAGATGCAAGACCTGCCATCTTATAGGCCATAGAGCAGCAGGTTGTCCCCTTAATGCTCCCAAACCTAGGTATGAGATGGTACATTCACAAAAAAAATGTTTATAGTCTATAGATATAAGGTAGTAATCCATGTACTATTTTTTTACAAAAAGCGCAAGGTAAGAAACAAGACAGCCGACTCAGTGATTTTGCTGCGGGAAGAAAACCAAAACGAGTGGAGTGATGATGCTGGACAAGATTCTGGTGCTGAATGGCCTGACTTCCCTCGACTCGGAGATGCAGGGTACGTGATGGTAAGAAGATTGGCACCCAGGAAGAGGAAGAAGGCAGGAGATGAAGAATCCAGTGGACGTGAAGGCAAGAAGAACAAAGTTGGCACCCAAGTAGACAAAGAAGGCTAGTAGTGTAGAAGCCTAATGATGTATTGAACTTGAACCTATATATGTAGTTCAGTTAAACTCTGGAGCTATGTGCGTGGAACTTGTCGGGCGAAATAATCTGCCTCCCGTACTCGGAGTAAAATGTATCGCGACTTGAGGATTGGATACGGCCGAGGCCACTAGTTGAATCCGAAATTGTGACTGTGCCACTACTATCAGAATAATCGCGATAGCTGAGCGGTTAAGGGGTCTCCAAAATCGATGGGTGTTAGTGGCATAGACATGAATTATTTATAGGCGCTTAATAAATCCTTGCTATTGGCATTACACTTATGATAAGGTTCTGAGCTGAAAAACAAGTTCTAAGCTGGCTGCTACACTCCACGAAGCAGCAACTTATTTTAGCTGTTGGACAACGACATGACAACATAAACTGCGAAGGCAATAGATAATGCCCAGATAATGAGGAAATTATTTCCACTATCTGGCCTAATCTTGAGCCCGTCTGTCCCACTACCTCCCTGCCCCTGCCTCCCCTACACCTGGTGAAGCTCCCGGATCTCTCGCTCCAACACACGGATCTCCTCTTTCTTGTCCCACACAGCATCAGGTAGATCCTGAACAAGCTCTCTGTGAAAACCTGTTAGTGGCTTTTCAATCCACACAAACTTGTCACAGCCAGTTCCCCTCCCTTCCTGCGAAGTAGATCGAAGGAAACAAAAAAAATTACATTACGCTTTCTGGATCTGGGTTACCATTGTACATACAGTAGGAACTTACCGCTCTAATGCTGCAGTTGCTGAATTTTCCTGCAGTGTTTTCGTCGGTCCACGAAATCCATCTCGACATCTTCTCACCGCACAAACAAAGCATATCAGGGTAGTAATCATAGGGCGCCCTTTGGTACCTGATGGGGGTACCCGCCTGACGGCGTTGAGCCGACCCTGATTCCGCCCGAGACAAACTGCATGAGCTGCGAGCCATGAGCGAGGGGAGCGAGGGAAGAGGAAAGAGGAGCCTTTGGATGTCAGGGTAGTGGTGAAGCGTGATTTATCCCCACTTAATAACTCGGGCAGAATCCTACAGTCCACATTCGTCTGCTAGGTGGGGGACCTAGGGTGTGGACTTGTTAACCAAACCTTGTGCCTTCGTGGTTCAAAGGCCCTCTCGCGCACATTGGATGAAATTTTTTGGCACCTTGCCCGCGTACATATCATTGGGAGGCCTTGCTCAGGAACCAGACACGCCTGGCCCACAATCTTACTCCCTCCTAGGAACTTTTCATGGCTCACACCGGCAGATCCATCTGCTCCACCGCTTCCGGTAGGGCTCGTCATGGCGGATCCACCCTAAGATCCTACCGTCGCAGTATCAAATGGCCATGGTTTCTTGAGAGGAGAGATGATGCTACGTCACCGAGCTCGTCCCCTCCTACCTGTAGAAGCACTGATGCGGCGTCGAGCTCGAGCAGTAGCCGCCAGGTGCGACGGGGCTCGGTCCATGCCAATCCCGTCACCTTCGTCATTGTCGATTCTAATGTGGAGGACGACGGGGACGAAGCTGTGCAGAACGCCATTGTTGCCTCCTTGGTGAAGGGAAAGCCACGGGAGGAAGTGGATATCACTGGGAAGGGCATGGCGGTGTCACCAATCGAGGTGGACTCCGACGACAGCGTTGTGATGTGGGTTTAGATGTTGTTTAGGATGGTTGCAATTTCAGTTGTGTTTAGTGCGAGTACAATTATTGTAATGGGTTTGTCGAGCTATATTGAGAAATATGTGCAATAGCAGCGTGTAAGTGCTTCCACTTTAGAAATTGTGTCTGTGCCATTTGCATGTCGCATTATCAACGTAGATTACATGTAAACAATCCAACGAAAATCAGATTACAACCATCAGACGGGAGTGGCAGGATGGAAGAGGAGTGGGGACAGTGGCTTCGAGGGGAAGAAAGAGAAGTAAGGGGGGCGTGACACTGGCAGGTGGGCCCATGGAACACGTGACACTGACATGCGGGAGCAGGAGCACGCGGTATTGCCAGTCTGTCCAGAGGAAGCGGACTTTGCAACGTGACAACAACAAGCTGATTGGACCAATAACTCGTCGAATTATTAAGGAGTACTAAAAAAACTACAACTAGGGTACATTCGTACAACACGTATGCTCTACGCACCTGAGAAGCATCGCTTAAGTCTAACAGTAACGACATCATAAGTACTACATTTCCATGTTGGTCTTCTCGATACAAATGTAGAAATGCATCTGCCTGTTCGGTCCAGCACCGATAAGGTACTGAGATGGCACACATAGGATCGACCTTAGATCCGCATACTCCACCTCCCGCAGTGTCGGGCAACTCGGCGCCTCGGCTAGCACAAGAATGCTATCGGACGACGACGGCTGGGCGTTCGCCCACATGCGCACCGTGTATAGGGACTAGGCGCACGAGACCGACCTGACGCATACCGGACACACGAAGGTGGGCCTAGCTCTGGTTCCCTGAACAGAGCCATCTCCCCCTAGAAAATTAGCCGGCGGCATGCCGAGTTAGTGAACGGCACCTGCTCTTGGAGAAGTTGAGCTTGCCCATACGAGATCCTAATCACTTCAATCAAGTGCTCCTCTGCAAGGTGGACGACAAACTCTACCGGTGAGCCGATGTAGTTGCAGCCCGGCTCCGTGCAGGAGCACACGCCGTGCGGGCACACGAGCTCGTGGAGCGGGAGATTGTGGTAGGAGTAATGGCGAAAGCATCCTAGGTGGGAACACATGAGCGGGAACGTCGCTGCGATGTTGCACGCGAGGATCTCCAGATTCTTAGGCTACAACATCTGCCACATCTGAAGTTCGTCGAGAAATCAAAAAAAAGATCAGCAGTTAGATCGGCGAATAGTAGGAATATGTAAGATAAATTCAAAATCTTGTAAAATGATTTCTTAGCATGAAGGTAGCGGCCGAGAATCAGCGGATGTCGTCCGGGCACGGCGCACGAAATCTGGTGGCGTCGTCCGGGCGCACAGTGGCGTGTGGTGGATGAGGGGGGAGGGGGATATGGAGTAGACATGCTCACTCACGAGCTCTATGATATTACTAGTAGGCTATAGGGGAGTGGAAATACTAGTAATATAAGTGAAAATGTAAGCGCGGCCAATCATCCCGTGGAACAACCTACTAGCGGATCACTCTTACGAAGAACCATCTTATTCGTCCACGCGCCCCAATCGAACGGTCTGCAACAATCGGATCAGACAACTAGTGCTTCAAAGGGGCTTCTAGAAGACGCGATCTTATGTGGTTGGTCATTACAAGAACACAAATGCAATGACTCTGGTGGATCCATATGTGGTTCATGAAAACAACACACATGCAATGACATTGGTTGGTCCATATGTGGTTTGTGACAATAACACACATGCAATGAATCTGGTGGATCCATGTGGTTTGTGGAAAAAATAGACATGCATTGACTCTAGTGGATCCATATGTGGTTTGTGTAAAGAACACACATGCAATGACTCTAGTGGGTCCACATGTGGTTTGTGAAAAGAACACACATGCAATGACACCGGTGGATCCATATGTGGTTCATGAAAAGAACACACATGCAATGACATTGGTTGATCCATATGTGGTTTGTCACTACAAGAAAACACATGCAATGACTCTGGTGGATCCATATGTGGTTTGTCATTACAAGAACACACATGGTGGATCCATATGTGGTTCACACGTGCAATGACTCTAGTGGATACATATGTGGTTTGTGAAAAGAACACACATGCAATGACACTGTTGGATCCTTATGTGGTTTGTCATTGCAAGAACACACATGCAATGACTCTGGTGGATCCATATGTGGTTTGTGGAAAGAACACACATGCAATGACATTGGTTGATCCATATGTGGTTTGTGGAAAGAACACACATGCAATGACACTGGTGGATCCATATGTGGTTTGTCATTACAACAACACACATGCAATGACACTAGTGGATCCATATGTGGTTTATGGAAAGAACACACATGCAATGACTCTGGTTGATCCATATGTGGTTCATGAAAAGAACACACATGCAATGACCTCGGTTGATCCATATGTGGTTTGTCATTACAAGAACACACATGCAATGACTCTGGTGGATCCATATGTGGTTTGTGGAAAGAACACACATGCAATGACACTGGTGGATCCATATGTGGTTTGTGGAAAGAACACACATGCAATGACTCTGGTGGATCCATATGTGGTTTGTGGAAAGAACACACATGCAATGACTCTAGCTGTGGTTAATGAAAAGAACAAACCTGCAATGACTCTAGCTGTGGTTTATTAAAAGAACACACATGCAATGACACTGGTGGATCCACGTGGTTTATGAAAAGAACACACATGCAATGACATTGGTGGATCCATATGTGGTTTGTGAAAAGAACATACATGCAATGTCTCTAGTGGATCCATATGTGGTTTGTGAAAAGAACACACATGCAATGACACTGGTGGATCCATATGCGGTTTAGGAAAATAACACACATGAAATGACATTGGTGTATCAATATGTGGTTTATGAAAAGAACACACATGCAATGACATTGGTGGATCCATATGTGGTTTGTGAAAGGAACAAACATGCAATTCCTCTGGTTGATCCATATGTGGTTCATGAAAAGAACACACATGCAATGACATTGGTTGATCCATATGTGGTTTGTGGAAATAACATACATGCAATGACATTGGTTGATCCATATGTGGTTTGTGTAACATCCCAATTTCAGCAACCCTGATTAGTTGTCTAGAATGCAAAAATCAGGGGGAACAAAAACTTTTTCTTGTTCATTGGTGCAGTGTTTGCTTGTTGTCTGTTTGTGCTTGTGCATGTGAGTGTATACCATATGATACTCCTTACCTCACCATCCGTTGACAAAATCTATTTAACAAAACTATCCTAGCTCATTTTACATATTCTCAAATGCTCTGGCTTTTCAAAACCTGAGCCAAGATGCTTATGTAACCAAAACTTGTTTAGTAGCTTCCATTGACAAAACTACGGAGAGCTATAACCTCCTTATGTTTCAAGACAGAACCTTCTACTACTCTTACCTCTAGGATCTCCAAAACCTTTTACAATCTTTTGAACTCTACTCTTGGTAGATGTACCAAGGATATTACCTTGTTAAAACTCCAACCTATTCAAAATACTCATCCTGGCCTCAAGCTAAGCTTGATGGTACCCTAGTAGTAGTTGATTTGTTTGTAAGATGAGTTGCCTTGATCTGCTGTTTGACTTGATTGCTTAGAAGTCGTATGAGATACTCTAGGAGCTCATCCACTAGGATCAAGATACTTTAAAATCACCAAACCCTAAGCAAGAATACAATCTGGATCTGATCTCTAGCCACCAGGTGATCATCTAAAACCCTTAACCAGATCAATTCTGCATTGATCCATTCTAGAAGTTTCCAAGTCAATGAAGACTAATAACAAGCATGGATCCTTTCTAATCAATCTACACTTCAACATCATCCACTTGATGATGCTTGGGTACCTATCCCCCCATCAAAAACATCCCCTCTCATACTCTAGTCAAAATCCCTAAATCTACCAAACTTGGCTAAGTCTGGAAAATTATTTCCAACATCACCTTTTTGAACGCTTCCCTTTCTCAACCCTTGTGCATTTTTGAAAATGCATCTAAACCATCTTGTTAACCATCCTAAGTACTACCAAGGACCACTTTTTCCCTTGGTTATATCATCATCCAACCCACCTGTTCTTGATGGTTTTGCAGGCAAGAAAATAACTTTTCCTGCAAATCTAGTCAACATGCCTACTTTGATAGAAGCTCACACCACCATCCAACCTTCTATGGACCAACCCTTTGCATGGTTGTGTTCTACTCATATAGGTATATCAATATCTACTTCACTTGTTCCAAGTGGAGCTTTATGCTTCTTAAACCCACAAGGTTTTGAAGGCTAGTTGATAATCTTCAGTGGCAAGCTTATTTTATTCAAAGTTTGAAATCAATTCTTGGGGAACTCAAACAAGATCAAGCTCAAACCTCTACACCATGTTGATGTACATCACTTGGTATATCCATCCATCTACCCCATGCCCCAAGGGGAGATCTGAACTCCAAGATACAACCATGTTTTGGTGGTATGAAAATAACATCACCCTAGATCCTCAACTCCTTGTTTTTCCATCTAATTCAAGTTGGATTTCCAATTCCCAAGGTTGAAAATTCTTGATACACCTTGTCTACATTATCTACCTTGATCATAAAGATTTATAAAACATTATCCATAATTATTATGGCTCCAAATCTAATAAATCTCTTTAATAGTCAAAATCTCCAAAACCTCTTCCATGAAGGTAAGTTTGGTTTTTGCCAAAACACTTCCCCAACTTCTGGCTCAATTGAGATCCATATATCATGCCCTACATTCCCATCTCAAGAATAAATAGTTTTGATATTCTTTATTATTTCTTTTGCCCTTTTTCTTAAATGGTAGAAACAAGAAATAATCTTTTAAAAATACTTTCCCACCTCAATAAATCCCAATAAAATTCCCCAAGGTGTAATATGGTATCTAGGACCATTTCACACCAAAATCTCACTTTTTATAATGTAAAATTATCAAATGATCTTCTAGAAACTACTTCTGCAGTTTTTGAATAAATGGATTTAAGTGGACTTCTAATTCTCTGAAAAATCCCAAATAAATCCCAGAGATGCATCTCAACCCCGGGCTTGTTCGTCTGCGGTACCAAAGTTCATAGGCTAGCGCATGGCGGTACCTAAGTTGCCTGAAATTACCGCATTTCGAAAAGTTGGGCCTCCAACTACTGAGAGGGGCCATTTCGAGGCAAACTCATCTCACCCCTGCCAAATTCAAACATTCCGTTAAACTGCCCCGTGAAGTAGACGACCGGGACACTCATGTCGGTCATCTGTCCGTGATGTGGGCGCCAACGCGGCAACCTCTTAGGCAAATCGAGTAGCTAAGTGGATTGGATGCATTGACCAATTTCACAAATCCATTCCCAGCTTTCCCCTAGCACCGGCAGCGTCGAAATCCACCCTCCAAGCAGGACGATCCCTTCGGACATTTGACTTCCGGCGCCAAGTTGCTGTGCCCAGTCGCTGATCCCGAGCTCCAATGGTGCATGCCGTAGCCGCTGTTGCGAGGCTCTAGCCCGCCTCTGCCGCCGATGAGCCGAGCAGCTCGGAGGATGGTAGATCCTACTATCAAGAAAGAAGAAGTTCTGTCTACAAGCGGGTGATCTACCCTTCTCTTTGCTATTCGCACTAGTTACAACTACTAGCTGGCTACTGAACCTCAAATTGTTTGTTAGCCCAATGCTGACAAACATATTTTGTCCATAGTTTTTTGTCAAGTGGGATCTGCATGGACCCCCCTTACCTGGTTACGGTAGTCCTCTATAGGTACGACTCTAAGGGCAAGACGTATGGACACCATTGTTTCACGATGGAAGAAGCGCCTGCGCAGATCTGCACTATATCTAGTACGGTTGCTGCTCTACGTAATCATGTTGAATTATGGCCGAAGCAGACTACAAAGTTCAGCTTCATGGACGAACGTGGCATCATGGTTCCTATAACGTGTGACAGTCAGCTAATTGGGTTGATGAAAAGGTATGCTTCGGCTGCCATGTTTGAGCTAAAATGTGATGTACTGGATGTGGAAGCTGCTGCAACTGGGAGTCGCCTTTCTATTCTTGGATAGGGTGGTTGCTCGAACCCAATTAGCTCCTGGTAAGAAAAGGTCTCTTGGGGTTCGCATGTTTGTGCTGAATTGTAATTTTTGTTTTATTTACTCTATAGATATTGGGCAGTTATGCAAGAATCTTGTTTCTTTGACAAAAAGCGCCACAAGGTTAGAAACATGACTGCCGGGTCAGTCATTTTGCTGCCCGAAGAAATTAAAAACGAGTGGAAAGATGTCATTTTGCTGTCCGAAGAAATTAAAAACGAGTGCAAAGATGATGCTGGACACGATTCTGGTGCCCATTGTTCCGGCGATGTAGAGTACGTGAAGCTAAGAAAATTGGCACCGAGGAAGAGGAAGAAGGCAGGAAATGAAGAAGCCATTGGACGTGAAGGCTTGGCACCCAGGCTGCGGAAGAAGGCTGCTGGCAATGAAGATGCATAGTAATGTGTTGAACTTGAACCTATATATGTAATTCTGTTAAATTCTGATCGCTCTGTGTATGGCACGTTGCTGGGCGAAACAATCTACCCATGTTCTCTGAGTAAAATGTACCGCAACTTAGGGTTTGGAAACGCCCGAGTCAGTAGTTGAATCCGAAATTGTAATTGTGCCAGTGCTATCTGAAAACAAGGATCCACCGGTTCCACGATTGCTGAGGGGCAGGAGGTCTCCAAATACGGCGGAATGTAAGTGGCACATAAATAAATTATTTAAGCTGCCACACTCCATGAAGCAGCAACTTATTTCAGATGCTGCACAACGACGTGGTAACATAAACAACAATGTTCTCACCGATAATGCCCAGATGAGGAGGAAATGGGTACCACTTTCTGGCCTAATCTTGAGCCCGTCAATCTCACCGCCTCTCTGCTCCTGCATCCCCTGCATCTGGTGAAGCTCCCGGATCTCCAATAACCGGGTGTATGTGCTTCCACTTTATAAATTGTGGTTGTGCCATTTGCATGCGGCACAATCCACGTAGATTACGTTTAAACAAACCACCAATGTCAGAATACACTAGTAGAAAATGTGTCTTTGGTCCACAGTCAGGTTCCCACTCCGGGACATAGATCTAAATCGAGGCAGAAATTGATCTAAATCACAAATTCTTCCACAAATTAATCGAGACAAAGATCTTTTTTTTGAGGGTAAAACAGTAGGGCAAAAAGACCCCACTGCAATTTTTATATATTGTAGAGAGTTACAAAAGAATATTTACAAGACTCATTCCACCTCAAAGAAGAGGGATAAACTCTAATCAGCTATCTCCTGTCTAAATTAGTTTCCATCCAAACCTTAAGGCTCTGATAATACTTCTTCTTAATTCTAAAAAGGACCCATCTTAATTCCTGGGCTACAATAGCCTTCCAGGTCTCAATCGATGCATGCTGATTATTGAAAATTTCATTATTCCTGCAAATCCAAATGCCCCAAGTTCCAAGTAGCAGAATTTCCATTGCAAAAGGGACATTGAGGTCTTTTTTAATACTGACTAACACTTCAAAGATAGTTGGATCAGCCAAATTGACCTGAGAAATTTCAGCCCAGCAGGCTCTTGCAAAAGAACATTCCCAAAACAAATGTAGGCTGGTTTCTTCACTATTGCAGCCTTGGAAGGAGAGATCTAAATCGAGGCATTTCACTACTTCAACCACAAATTCTTCTAAACAAAGGTGCGATTTCACATCCTACATTAATTCAACCACTAGTCAACAATTTCACTTCCGCTGCCACTGTCCTCCGAGCCGCCGGCTTCCTCGTCGCTGTTGGACGGAACCTCCACGATGTCCGCATTGTTCGCGAGACGGAGCACCTCTTCGCGTCGAGTGGCGGCGATGACAGTGTACTTGGTCCATCCAGGGACGAACCAGAACCTCTCCCGCCCTTCTCGGTTGCGGAGATCCCGGTGCACCACGCGCCCGTCAACGATGCGGTTGCCAATCTTGGCCTTCCGCTCCTTCTTGAATAGCGTCGGCCAGTACGGGCTGGCCGCCGCGTACCGGGGCAGCGCCCTCTTCCACGCAGGCATCTGGCGGCGGCACGCCGCAATTTCGCTCCATCTCGGCTCGGCCAGGTAGCGAAGCCACCGGCACCCCTGCAGAGCTGATGCGCCATCCGTGGGTCACCTTCGCGGCTGGCGGCCCGAGGATGTCAAAGTTCGCGAACATCACCGCCTCGTACAAGTTCAGATCGGGCATCACCATGGCGGCGCGGTGGAGATTGGAGAGGACGAGGGGATGGACGACGAAGCCACGCGTTGTGGCGCCTCCTATTTGTACACGAGGATGACGAAGCGACGGTCAAACAAAAGAAGTAATGCAGGGTCAGACAAAAGAAGTAATGCGGGGTTAGAGCAATTTTTTTCCTCCCTGGAATCCGGGACCAATAGTTCAGACCGCTAGGTCAACAAGTACAAATATTACAACTTAAAAGGCATAGAGCTTAAGCTAAATAGAACTAGTTATCACACATCTCCTTGATCTTCGTAATCTTGGCCCGATGCGCATCTTCCTAAGAGAGCAAGGATCGAATTGTCTGCTCCTTTCTTTTAGCATCTTCCTTGCACAGCTTCAATTGTTTCTCTGCATTTTTCCTCATGCACTTGTCAATACTCGTAGTTGTGTACTACAGGACTTTGGCCTGGTGGAGATCATTCCTTGCTTGAGTCAGTTCTTGCTCTGCTTTAGCCTTCAGGGCCAACGCCGCGTCCCTCTCCTTCTCGACTTTGATAACCTTGTCTTGCACCCACCTGAGATCTCCCTTATGCTTGGTCATGTCAACTGGTTCCCATAGCTTCTTCTCAACACTATCAAGAAGTGAGCTGAATACGGATTCTTTCAACTTGACAGTCATTTCCCATAGTTTGTCTAGCGTTTTCTGCATCGATTTGGGCCACTCTGGATCTACCCATTTGACAACACCGCAACTTCCGCCTTGCATCATTGCACGATGTCCTTGACACCATAGAAACCTCCTGCCTACGTTTCGTCCTTCGAAGGCTACAAATTTAGTGGGCACATATCCATGTTTACATGCCAGAGGACTATCTTCATCCTCTAAACCGTGATAGTCAGAGTCATACATCATCTGGTTGGCCTAACACATCATACGCGCATGAGTAAATAGATTAGATCTAGCTCAAAAAATAGATAACTGGCCACAGATGATAGAAATAGAGATGAGACGACTCACACCGAAATCACCGTCCCTGTCTTCACGACGCGTTTCCTCGCCGTATCCCCTTGAACCCATGGCGAGAGGGGAGGGGGTGCCGAGAGGGATTGGGATGGGCGCCGTCGGCTTGCGGCTCGCAGGATGGGAGTGAAGTGGGGAAAGTGGCTTCGAGGGTAAGGAAGAGAAGTACGGGGAGGAAGATAAGTAATGGGGACATGACACTGGGATGTGGCCCACTGAACTCGTGAGACGTGACACTCGCAACAGGGGAGCGCCCGGTGTTGCCAGTTTGTCTAGAGCAAGCGTGGCCAATCATGCCGCAGAACAGCCTGCTCGCGGATTGCTCTCACGAAGACCATCCCAATCATCCAAGCGCCCCAATCGAACGGTATGTAACAATCGTCAAGTAGAACAACTGTGTTAGGGCGTGCCTTCTAGAAGACTCGGTCTAATGGCTACCCATGCAATGACACTGGTGTATCAATGTGTGGTTTGTGAAAAGAACAGACATGCAATCACACTAGGTGGATCCATATGTGGTTTATCGAAGTAATAGACATGCAATGACTCTAGCTGTGATTCATGAAAAGAACAGACATGCAATGACACTGGTGGATCCATGTGTGTTTCATGGGAAGAACACACATCCAATGACACTGGTGGACTCTAGCTGTGGTTCATGAAAAGAACAGACATGCAATGACACTAGTGGATCCATATGTGTTTTGTCAGGAGAACACACATGCAATGACACTGGGTGTGGTTCATGAAAAGAACAGACATGCAATGACACTGATGGATCCTTATGTGTGGTTCACGAAAAGAACAGACATGCAATGACACTGATGGATCCTTATGTGTGGTTCATGAAAAGAACAGACATGCAATGACACTGGTGGATCCTTATGTGGTTCATGAAAAGAACTGACATGCAATGACACTGGGTGTGGTTCATGAAAAGAACTGACATGCAATGACACTAGGTGTGGTTCATGAAAAGAACAGACATGCAATGACACCAGTGGATCCATGTGTGGTTTATGGAAGTAACAGACATCCAATGACTCTAGCTATGGTTCATGAAAAGAACAGACATGCAATGACACCGGGTGTGGTTCACTAAAAGAACAGACATGCAATGACACTGGGTGTGGTTCATGAAAATAACACACATGCAATGACACTGGGTGTGGTTCATGAAAAGAACAGACATGCAATGACACCGGTGGATCCTTATGTGTGGTTCATGAAAAGAACAGACATGCAATGACACTGGTGGATCCTTATGTGGTTTGTTTAGAGGAACAAACATGCAATGACACTGGTGGATCCATGTGTGGTTCATGAGAAGAACTCACATCCAATGACACTGGTGGATCCTTATGTGGTTTGTTTAGAGGAACATACATGCAATAACACTAGGTGGATCCATATGTGGTTTATGGAAGTAATAGACATGCAATGACTCTAGCTGTGATTCATGAAAAGAACAGACATCCAATGACACTGGTGAATCCATGTGTGGTTCATGGGAAGAACACACACCCAATGACACTGGTGGACTCTAGCTGTGGTTCATGAAAAGGACAGACATGCAATGACACTGGTGGATCCATATGTGGTTTGTTAGGAGAACACACATGCAATGACATTGGGTGTGCTTCATGAAAAGAACAGACATGCAATGACACTGGTGGATCCTTATGTGTGGTTCATGAAAAGAACAGACATGCAATGACACTGGTGGATCCTTATGTGGTTTGTTTAGAGGAACGCACATGCAATGACACTGGGTGTGGTTCATGAAAAGAACAGACATGGTATTACACTAGTGGATCCTTATGTGGTTTGTTTAGAGGAACAGACATGCAATGACAACGGTGGATCCACGTCTGGTTCATGAGAAGAACACACATCCAATGACACTGGGTGAATCCTTATGTGGTTCATGAAAAGAACTGACATGCAGTGACACTGGGTGTGGTTCATGAAAAGAACGGCCATGCAATGACATCGGTGGATCCATGTGTGGTTTATGCAAGTAACAGACATGCAATGACTCTAGATGTGGTTAATGAAAAGAACACGCATGCAATGACACTGGGTGTGGTTCATGAAAAGAACAGACATGCAATGACACTGGTGGATCCTTATGTGTGGTTCATGAAAAGAACAGACATGCAATGACACTGGTGGATCCTTATGTGGTTTGTTTAGAGGAACGCACATGCAATGACACTGGGTGTGGTTCATGAAAAGAACAGACATGCAATTACACTAGTGGATCCTTATGTGGTTTGTTTAGAGGAACATACATGCAATGACAACGGTGGATCCACGTCTGGTTCATGAGAAGAACACACATCCAATGACACTGGGTGGATCCTTATGTGGTTCATGAAAATAACTGACATGCAATGACACTGGGTGTGGTTCATGAAAAGAACTGCCATGCAATGACATCGGTGGATCCATGTGTGGTTTCTGGAAGTAACAGACATGCAATGACTCTAGTTGTCGTTAATGAAAAGAACACGCATGCAATGACACTGGGTGTGGTTCATGAAAAGAACAGACATGCAATGACACTGGTGGATCCTTATGTGGTTTGTTTAGAGGAACAGACATGCAATGACACCGGTTGATCCATGTGTAGTTCATGAGAAGAACACACATCAAATGGCACTGGTGGATCCTTATGTGGTTTGTTTAGAGGAACAGACATGCAATGACACCGGTGGGTCCTTGTGTGGTCTGTCTAGAGGAACACACAAGCAATGACACCAGGTGTGGTTCATGAAAAGAACAAACATGCAATGACTTATGTGGTTTGTTTAGAAGAACACACATGCAATGACACTGGGTGTGGTTCATGAAAAAAACAGATAGGCAATGACACAGGTGGATCCTTATGTGGTTTGTTTAGAAGAACACACATGCAATGACACTGGTTGTGGTTCATGAAAAGAACAGACACGCAATGACACTGGTGGATCCTTATGTGGTTAGTTTAGAGGAACAAACATGCAATGACACCGGTGGATCCACATGTGGTTCATGAGAAGAACACACATCCAATGACACTGTTAGATCCTTATGTGGTTCATGAAAAGAACAGACATGCAGTGACACTGGGTGTGGTTCATGAAAAGAACAGACATGCACTGACACTAAGTGTGGTTCATGAAAAGAACAGACATGCAATGACACTGGTGGATCGTTATGTGGTTTGTTTAGAAGAACACACATGCAATGACAATGGGTGTGGTTCATGAAAAGAACACACATCCAATGACACTGGTGGATCCTTATGTGGTTTTTTTAAAGGAACAGACATGCAATGACACCGGTGGATCCACGTGTGGTTCATGAGAAGAACACACATCCAATGACACTGGTAGATCCTTATGTAGTTCATGAAAAGAACTGACATGCAGTGACACTGGGTGTGGTTCATGAAAAGAACAGACATGCAATCGACACCGGGTGTGGTTCATGAAAAGAATGTATGTGTAATGACACTAGTGGATCCTTATATGGTTTGTTTAGAAGAACACACATGCAATGACACTGGGTGTGGTTCATGAAAAGAACAAACATGCAATGATACTGGTGGATCCTTATGTGGTTTGTTTAGAGGAACAGACATGCAATGACACCGGTGGATCCACGTGTGGTTCATGAGAAGAACACACATCCAATGACACTGGTAGATCCTTATGTGGTTCATGAAAAGAACAAACATGCAGTGACACCGGGAGTGTTTCATGAAAAGAACAGACATGCAATGACACTAGGTGTGGTTCATGAAAAGAACAGACATGCAATGACACTGGTGGATCCTTATGTGGTTCATGAAAAGAACAGACATGCGATGACACTGGTGGATCCTTATTTGGTTCATGAAAAGAATAGACATGCAATGACACTGGTGGATCCTTATGTGTGGTTAATGAAAAGAACAGACATGCAATGACATCGGTGGATCCACGTGCGGTTCATGAGAAGAACACACATCCAATGACACTAGTGGATCCTTATATGGTTCATGAAAAGAACTTACATGCAGTGACACCAGGTGTGGTTCATGAAAAGAACAGACATGCAATGACAGTGGGTGTGGTTCATGAAAAGAATAGACATCCAATGACTCTAGTTGTGGTTCATGAAAAGAACACACATGCAATGACACTAGGTGTGGTTCATTTGTAGAAAAGACATGCAATGACACTAGTGGATCCTTATGTGTGGTTCATGAAAAGAATAGACATGCAATGACATTGGTGGATCCTTATGTGGTTTGTTTAGAGGAACAGGCATGCAATGACACCTGTGGATCCATGTGTGGTTCATGAGAAGAACACACATCCAATGACACTGGTGGATCCTTATGTGGTTTGTTTAGAGGAACATACATGCAATGACATCGGTGGATCCACGTGCGATTCATGAGAAGAACACACATCCAATGACACTGGGTGGATCCTTATGTGGTTCATGAAAAGAACTGACATGCAATGACACTGGGTGTGGTTAATGAAAAGAACAGACATGCAATGACATCGTTGGATCCATGTGTGGTTTCTGGAAGTAACAGACATGCAATGACTCTAGTTGTCGTTAATAAAAAGAACACGCATGCAATGACACTGGGTGTGGTTCATGAAAAGAACAGACATGCAATGACACTAGTGGATCCTTATGTGGTTTGTTTAGAGGAACATACATGCAATGACACCGGTAGATCCATGTGTAGTTCATGAGAAGAACACACATCAAATGGCACTGGTGGATCCTTATGTGGTTTGTTTAGAGGAACAGACATGCAATGACACCGGTGGGTCCTTGTGTGGTCTGTCTAGAGGAACACACAAGCAATGACACCAGGTGTGGTTCATGAAAAGAACAAACATGCAATGACTTATGTGGTTTGTTTAGAAGAACACACATGCAATGACACTGGGTGTGGTTCATGAAAAAAACAGATAGGCAATGACACAGGTGGATCCTTATGTGGTTTGTTTAGAAGAACACACATGCAATGACACTGGTTGTGGTTCATGAAAAGAACAGACACGCAATGACACTGGTGGATCCTTATGTGGTTAGTTTAGAGGAACAAACATGCAATGACACCGGTGGATCCACATGTGGTTCATGAGAAGAACACACATCCAATGACACTGTTAGATCCTTATGTGGTTCATGAAAAGAACAGACATGCAGTGACACTGGGTGTGGTTCATGAAAAGAACAGACATGCACTGACACTAAGTGTGGTTCATGAAAATAACAGACATGCAATGACACTGGTGGATCCTTATGTGGTTCATGAAAAGAACAGACATGCAATGACACTAGTGGATCCTTATGTGGTTTGTTTAGAAGAACACACATGCAATGACACTAGGTGTCGTTCATGAAAAGAACATACACGCAATGACACTGGTGGATCCTTATGTGGTTTGTTTAGAGGAACAGACATGCAATGACACCAGTGGATCCACGTGTGGTTCATGAGAAGAACACACATCCAATGACACTAGTAGATCCTTATGTGGTTCATGAAAAGAACTAACATGCAGTGACACTGGGTGTGGTTCATGAAAAGAACAGAATGCAATGACACTGGGTGTGGTTCATGAAAAGAACAGACATGCAATGACACTGGGTGTGGTTCATGAAAAGAACAGACATCCAGTGACACTGGTGGAGCCTTACGTGGTTCATGAAAAGACCAGACATGCAATGACACTAGTGGATCCTTATGTGTGGTTCATGAAAAGAACAGACATGCAATGACACGAGTGGATCCACGTGTGGTTCATGAGAAGAACACACATCCAATGACCCTGGTGGGTCCTTATGTGGTTCATGAAAAGAACTTACATGCAGTGACACCGGGTGTGGTTCATGAAAAGAACAGAGATGCAATGACACTGGTGGATCCTTATGTGGTTTGTTTAAAAGAACACACATGCAATGACACTGGGTGTGGTTCATGAAAAGAACACACATCCAATGACACTGGTGGATCCTTATGTGATTTGTTTAGAGGAACAGACATGCAATGACACCGGTGGATCCACGTGTGGTTCATGAGAAGAACACACATCCAATGACACTGGTAGATACTTATGTGGTTCATGAAAAGAACAGACATGCAGTGACACCGGGTGTTTCATGAAAAGAACAGACATGCAATAACACAGGGTGTGGTTCATGAAAAGAATAGACATGCAATGACACTGGTGGATCCTTATGTGGTTCATGAAAAGCACAGACATGCAATGACACTGGTGGATCCTATGTGGTTCATGAAAAGAACAAACATGGAATGAGACTAGTAGATCCTTATGTGGTTCATGAAAAGAACAGACATGCAATGACATTGGGTGTGGCTCATGAGAAGAACACACATGCCATGACACTGGTGGATCCTTAGGTGTGGTTCATGAAAAGAACAGACATGCAATGACATTGGTGGATTCTTATGTGGTTTGTTTAGAAGAACACACATGCAATTACACTGGGTGTGGTTCATTAAAAGAACAGACATGCAATGACACTAGTGGATCCTTATGTGGTTTGTTTAGAGGAACAGGCATGCAATGACACCGGTGGATCCATGTGTGGTTCATGAGAAGAACACACATCCAATGACACTGGTGGATCCTTATGTGGTTTGTTTAGAGGAACAAACATGCAATGACACCGGTGGATCCTTATGTGGTCTGTCTAGAGGAACACACATGCAATGACACCAGGTGTGGTTCATGAAAAGAACAAACATGCAATGACTTATGTGGTTTGTTTAGAACAACACACATGCAATGACACTGGGTGTGGTTCATGAAAAGAACAGACATGCATTGATACCGGTGGATCCTTATGTGGTTTCTTTAGAAGAACACACATGCAATGACACTGGGTGTGGTTCATGAAAATAACAGACACACAATGACACTGGTGGATCCTTATGTGGTTTGATTAGAGGAATAAACATGCAATGACACCGGTGTATCCATGTGTGGTTCATGAGAACAACACACATCCAATGACACTGGTAGATTCTTATGTTGATCATGAAAAGAACAGACATGCAGTGACACTAGGTGTGGTTCATGAAAAGAATAGACATGCAATGACACTAGGTGTGGTTCATGAAAAGAACAGACATGCAATGACACTGGTGGATCCTTATGTGGTTCATGAAAAGAACAGACATGCAATGACACTAGTGGATCCTTATGTGGTTTGTTTAGAAGAACACACATGCAATGACACTAGGTGTCGTTCATGAAAAGAACATACACGCAATGACACTGGTGGATCGTTATGTGGTTTGTTTAGAGGAACAGACATGCAATGACACCAGTGGATCCACGTGTGGTTCATGATAAGAACACACATCCAATGACACTAGTAGATCCTTATGTGGTTCATGAAAAGAACTAACATGCAGTGACACTGGGTGTGGTTCATGAAAAGAACAGAATGCAATGACACTGGGTGTGGTTCATGAAAAGAACAGACATGCAATGACACTGGGTGTGGTTCATGAAAAGAACAGACATCCAGTGACACTGGTGGAGCCTTACGTGGTTCATGAAAAGACCAGACATGCAATGACACTGGTGGATCCTTATGTGTGGTTCATGAAAAGAACAGACATGCAATGACACGAGTGGATCCACGTGTGGTTCATGAGAAGAACACACATCCAATGACCCTGGTGGGTCCTTATGTGGTTCATGAAAAGAACTTACATGCAGTGACACCGGGTGTGGTTCATGAAAAGAACAGAGATGCAATGACACTGGTGGATCCTTATGTGGTTTGTTTAAAAGAACACACATGCAATGACACTGGGTGTGGTTCATGAAAAGAACACACATCCAATGACACTGGTGGATCCTTATGTGATTTGTTTAGAGGAACAGACATGCAATGACACCGGTGGATCCACGTGTGGTTCATGAGAAGAACACACATCCAATGACACTGGTAGATACTTATGTGGTTCATGAAAAGAACAGACATGCAGTGACACTGGGTGTTTCATGAAAACAACAGACATGCAATAACACAGGGTGTGGTTCATGAAAAGAATAGACATGCAATGACACTGGTGGATCCTTATGTGGTTCATGAAAAGCACAGACATGCAATGACACTGGTGGATCTTATGTGGTTCATGAAAAGAACAAACATGGAATGAGACTAGTAGATCCTTATGTGGTTCATGAAAAGAACAGACATGCAATGACATTGGGTGTGGCTCATGAGAAGAACACACATGCCATGACACTGGTGGATCCTTAGGTGTGGTTCATGAAAAGAACAGACATGCAATGACATTGGTGGATTCTTATGTGGTTTGTTTAGAAGAACACACATGCAATTACACTGGGTGTGGTTCATTAAAAGAACAGACATGCAATGACACTAGTGGATCCTTATGTGGTTTGTTTAGAGGAACAGGCATGCAATGACACCGGTGGATCCATGTGTGGTTCATGAGAAGAACACACATCCAATGACACTGGTGGATCCTTATGTGGTTTGTTTAGAGGAACAAACATGCAATGACACCGGTGAATCCTTATGTGGTCTGTCTAGAGGAACACACATGCAATGACACCGGGTGTGGTTCATGAAAAGAATGTATGCAATGACTTATGTGGTTTGTTTAGAAGAACACACATGCAATGACACCGGGTGTGGTTCATGAAAAGAATGTATATGCAATGACACTGGTGGATCCTTATGTGGTTTGTTTAGAAGAACACACATGCAATGACACTGGGTGTGGTTCATGAAAAGAATAGACACGCAATGACACTGGTGGATCCTTATGTGTTTTGTTTAGAGGAACAGACATGCAATGACACCGGTGGATCCACGTGTGGTTCATAAGAAGAACACACATCCAATGACACTGGTAGATCCATATGTGGTTCATGAAAAGAACAGACATGCAGTGACACTTGGTGTGGTTCATGAAAAGAACAGACATGCAATGACACTGGTGGATCCTTATGTGGTTCATGAAAAGAACAGACATGCAATGACACTAGTGGATCCTATGTGGTTCATGAAAAGAACAGACATGCAATGACACTGGTGGATCCTTATGTGTGGTTCATGAAAAGAACAGACATGCATTGACATCGGTGGATCCATGTGTGGTTCATGAAAAGAACACACATCCAATGACACTGGTGGATCCTTATGTGGTTCATGAAAAGAACTTACATGCAGTGACACCGGGTGTGGTTCATGAAAAGAATAGACATGCAATGACACTGGTGGATCCTTATGTGGTTTTTTTAGAAGAACACACATGCAATGACACTTGGTGTGGTTCATGAAAAGAACACACATCCAATGACACTGGTGGATCCTTATGTAGTTTGTTTAGAGGAACGGACATGCAATGACACTGGTGGATCCACGTGTGGTTCATGAGAAGAACACACATCCAATGACACTGGTAGATCTGTAACATCCCAAAAATCATGTTTCAAAAACTCATTCATTTCATCCTTGCATCATTCATTCATATAGGGTTTTTCTCAAAATCATTTAGAGACAGAAGTTTGAGGTATGATTTAATGTGGACAATTTATCTCAATTGGCCACCACCCTTTGGGATTTGTTTGTCCATGACCTTGTTTGCTTGCCTCCATGATTGGAAAGATTAGGAGTAGCATTTAAACCCAAGATTCCAAATTTAGAAATAGTTTCAAACCCCTATTTCAAATATTTGCAACTAGAGCAAATCTCTGTTTATTTTGAAACCCAAGCTTGTCTAAGCCTTTGCAAGGAAACCACTAGGATATTTGATTGTTTATGAACCCACAGAACCCTGCAAAAATCCCCAAAACAGTTTGAATTCAAAAGGATTTGAATTCATATCAAATTCTATTCAGAAAATGGAATTAGAAAAAGAAAAGGCCTAAAGAAAAGAAAAGGGCCGAGCGGCCAGAATCTGGCCCAGCAAGAATCAAGCTTCCATCGAGCCCACCCGGGATCTCCTTTTCCTTCTCACACGCTGAAAGACGCGTTAAGTCGCCGACAGACAGACCCCACCGCCACCTCGACTCTTGCGACGAGCGGCCCGGTCCACATCGCCTCGTTTTCCCAGACCGCTACCGACGACCCCGTCGCTGCAGCAGTGATGGCCGGTAATGGCGCGGCGTAAATGGGCATTTATCCTCGAGCGGTTCCTGCCGATTCCCCGGCTATAAGATCCTCTCTGCCTCGCGATCTTTTTTACCCAAACACCTCACTCACTCCGCCACCAGTTGTCCTCAATCAGCTTTGCCCCGCCGCAGACAGAGCCTCTCCGACGATCGATTCCGTGAGTCTAGAGCTCCCTCGCCTCTCGTTTAATCGACTCAGCGTGTCTTGGCGCACCTCGACCTCACTAGTCCATCTTGTACTACCCTGTGTCGCCGGTTCCACTTGACACCGCGAGCACCGACGGCGACATCTACTCCGACGAAGTTTTTCCGGAAGGTCTGCACCGCCTTTCCGCTTCCGTTCACGCCACTACGCCGCTTTGACCCGTGAATCTAACCGTGTCTCGCTTGCCTTGGGGTGATCCACAGCGACGCCCACGACCACCACGACACACCCGACGCCGCCATTTAACTCCGTGAGCAATCGCATGCGTTCGAGCGCCTTTAACCAACCGCAAGTACGACGAGCTTTGCTGTGACCTCGAGCCCGGTGAGCTACTCCTCCTTCTCCCTCTCGTCGCATCGCGGTAACGCCATCGATCGACAGTTCCGCCCGGTAGCCACCGCCCGCCGCCAGTTCTTGGCCGAGAGAAATAGCAGTAGTTAGATCTGTATCGTAGCGCTAGGATAGATCCACTTAACCTCAAGCTGCACGCGATCTGAGCTGCTAGATTTCATTTAGATCCTACGGCTGTGGAGCTCGATCCAAAGCAAACGGACGGGCGAATAAGAACATGACGCTGGGTTAGGTTAGATCTGAAAATAGAATTCAAAACAGATTTTGATCCAGATTTCAAATGCCTATATCTTTGAATCCCATGTTAGAATTTTGCAAACTTTATACCGTTGATTCAGAAAACAAGACCTTTCTGCCTATCCTTTTTGTTTAGCAAATAGTAACCATTAGATGTGCTTAAATTGCAGAGACTTGTTTGTGGCCTTTTTGAATATAAGTTTAGTTTAGTATTTTATTTTTAGGGCTAAATAAGTTGTCTTGGCTATTTTTGTGACTTGTTTAGTTTCTGTATTCATGCACTTGCTTGGTTGAGTTTTTCAAAAAATCATCACTTGGTAGATTCATGCATGCATGCATTCATAATATTTTTGTTTGTATATATTTGTGTGTAATTGTGTGCTATAACTTTGTGTGTAGATTTTGCTAGTGATTGTGATTGTGACGAGTGCTACTCTCCACACTACCAAGGCAAGTGATATCTTCATGAATATTCCATACCTATATTTTATACTTGCATTAGATATTTTTTTTTGTTAGGACTTGCATGCTACTTTTGTCAATTGATGATGGGAAATCCTATTTAGAATAGAATGCTAGAGTTGCTAGGAAAATTCCCTAAAGATAAGTTGCCATGCCATGCTTAGCCTAGCTACTAGAAAACAAGGGTGGTTTATATATTCACACTATGGAAAAATATTCTAAGTCTAAGGACTTGTTTTTATTTAACAAAACAACTAAGTTAATGAATCACCTGGGTGGAATGGAAAGAATGGGATATGTTGAGTGGTTACACAAGGCCAGGGGTACTGGTGAACCTTGTGTATCTCACTTGTGGATGGCCACCCAGGAACAAAGAGATTTGAGTTGTCAAATGTTGAGAAGCTTCAAGTGCAACCACTTGGTAATATGGGCTCTGCCATGATCTTAGGATGCTGGAACTTAGTCTCTTGGACAAGGTGGTAGATGGGATGATAGGTTGGAGCGTCCATTTGACTAAGGAAAGGCTATCAAGGATCATGTCTTGGGAAACCAAGGCTTGTGGGGAAAGTGCACCACCTCTGCAGAGTGTAAAACCTAAGTACTTAGCCATGTCCCTGGTAAAGGACAATTTGAGCATCAAGACATGGAAACTTCAAGAATCTCATCACTCCAATTTCTGAATAAAACTTGTGGGTGAACAAGGGTTAAAGGATCTTCAGTCTTTGATTGGTAGATGCCCTGAGTGGATCTTCAGTCTTTGATTGGTAGATACCTTGGGATAGTCTTTGCCAAACAAAAATTTAGTATTTTCAAAAAGTTAAGGAAAAATCTATTTTGAGCAATGCAAGCCTAAGCTCCACCAGCCAAATGCATATAGTACTATAGTCCACTTAAATATATACTAAGGTATCACTTGCCAATACTATTCCAAAGTATTGACCCTCTGTGGCTGTAACTTATGATGTTGCAGGTTACTCTGATGATGAATAGGAGTCATGAGTCTACACTCAACATGCTTGCCTATGGCACATGAAGATGAAGACTTATGTTTATTTACATATTCCATAAACTCTTGTATTAGGCCTTTGGCCATGAGTTGTAAAAGACTATGTTTTATCTCTGGAATGACTGTAATAAACGACCTTTGTATCTGTGTACTTCATCTTAAACTGTGGATGCTAGCATTGATCCAGGGACTAGCATTGCAATCACAGGGATCTTTTCCTTTAATAAGGAGGGATCTTACAAGATCCTTATGTGGTTCATGAAAAGAACAGACATGCAGTGACACCGGGTGTGTTTCATGAAAAGAACTGACATGCAATGACACTGGGTGTGGTTCATGAAAAGAACAGACATGCAATGACACTGGTGGATCCCTATGTGGTTCATGAAAAGAACAGACATGCAATGACACTGGTGGATCCTTATGTGGTTCATGAAAAGAACAGACATGCAATGACACTGGTGGATCCTTATCTAGTTTGTTTAGAAGAACACACATGCAATGACACTAGGTGTGGTTCATGAAAAGAACATACACGGAATGACACTGGTGGATTCTTATGTGGTTTGTTTAGAGGAACATACATGCAATGACACCGGTGGATCCACGTGTGGTTCATGAGAAGAACACACATCAAATGACACTGGTAGATCCTTATGTGGTTCATGAAAAGAACTGACATGCAGTGACACTAGGTGTGGTTCATGAAAAGAACAGAATACAATGACACTTGGTGTGGTTCATGAAAAGAACAGACATGCAATGACACTGGTGGATCCTTATGTGCGGTTCATGAAAAGAACAGACATGCAATGACACCGATGGATCCACGTGTGGTTCATGAGAAGAACACACATCCAATGACACTGGTGGATCCTTATGTGGTTCATGAAAAGAACTTACATGCAGTGACACCGTGTGTGGTTCATGAATAGAACAGACATGCAATGACACTGGTGGATCCTTATGTGGTTTGTTTAGAAGAACACACATGCAATGACACTGGGTGTGGTTCATGAAAAGAACACAATTCCAATGACACTAGTGGATCCTTATGTGGTTTGTTTAGAGGAACAGACATGCAATTACACCGGTGGATCCAGGTGTGGTTCATGAGAAGAACACACATCAAATGACACTGGAAGATCCTTATGTGGTTCATGAAAAGAATAGACATGAAGTGACACCGGGTGTGTTTCATGAAAAGAACAGACATGCAATAACACTGGGTGTGGTTCATGAAAAGAACAGACATACAATGACACTGGTGGATCCTTATGTGGTTCATGAAAAGAATAGACATGCAATGACACTGGTGGATCCTTATGTGGTTCATGAAAAGAACACACATGCAATGACACTGGTAGATCCTTATGTGGTTCATGAAAAGAACAGACATGCAATGACATTGGGTGTGGTTCATGAGAAGAACACACATGCAATGACACTGGTGGATCCTTACGTGTGGTTCATGAAAAGAACAGACATGCAATGACATTGGTGGATCCTTCTGTGGTTTGTTTAGAAGAACACACATGCAATTACACTGGGTGTGGTTCATGAAAAGAACAGACATGCAATGACACTGGTGGATTCTTATGTGGTTTGTTTAGAGGAACCGACATGCAATGACACCGGTGGATCCATGTGTGGTTCATGAGAAGAACACACATCCAATGACACTGGTGGATCCTTATGTGGTTTGTTTAGAGGAACAGACATGCAATGACACCGGTGAATCCTTATGTGGTCTGTATAGAGGAACCCACATGCAATGACACCGGGTGTGGTTCATGAAAAGAACACACATGCAATGACTTTTCTGGTTTGTTTAGAAGAACACACATGCAATGACACTTGGTGTGGTTCATGAAAAGAACAGACATGCAATGACACTAGTCGATCCTTATGTGGTTTGTTTAGAAGAACACACATGCAATGACACTGGGTGTGGTTCATGAAAAGAATAGACACGCAATGACACTGGTGGATCCTTATGTGGTTTGTTTAGAGGAACAGACATGCAATGACACCGGTGGATCCACGTGTGGTTCATGAGAAGAACACACTTCCAATGACACTGGTAGATCCATATGTGGTTCATGAAAAGAACAGACATGCAGTGACACTGGGTGTGGTTCATGAAAAGAACAGACATGCAATGACACTGGTGGATCCTTATGTGGTTCATGAAAAGAACAGACATGCAATGACACTGGTGGATCCTTATGTGGGTCATGAAAAGAACAGACATGCAATGACACTGGTGGATCCTTATGTGGTTCATGAAAAGAACAGACATGCAATGACACTGGTGGATCCTTATGTGTGGTTCATGAAAACAACAGACATGCAATGACATCTGTGGATCCACGTGTGGTTCATGAGAAGAACACACATCCAATGACACTGGTGGATCCTTATGTGGTTCATGAAAAGAACTTACATGAAGTGACACCGGGTGTGGTTCATGAAAAGAACAGACATGCAATGACACTGATGGATCCTTATGTGGTTTGTTTAGAAGAACACACATGCAATGACACTGGGTGTGGTTCATGAAAAGAACACACATCCAATGACACTAGTGGATCCTTATGTGGTTTGTTTAGAGGAACGGACATGCAATGACACCGGTGGATCCACGTGTGGTTCATGAGAAGAACACACATCCAATGACACTGGTAGATCCTCATGTGGTTCATGAAAAGAATAGACATGCAGTGACACCAGATGTGTTTCATGAAAAGAATAGACATGCAATGTCACTGGGTGTGGTTCATGAAAAGAACAGACATGCAATGACACTGGTGGATCCTTATGTGGTTCATGACAAGAACAGACATGCAATGACACTGGTGGATCCTTATGTGGTTCATGAAAAGAACTTACATGAAGTGACACCGGGTGTGGTTCATGAAAAGAACAGACATGCAATGACACTGATGGATCCTTATGTGGTTTGTTTAGAAGAACACACATGCAATGACACTGGGTGTGGTTCATGAAAAGAACACACATCCAATGACACTAGTGGATCCTTATGTGGTTTGTTTAGAGGAACGGACATGCAATGACACCGGTGGATCCACGTGTGGTTCATGAGAAGAACACACATCCAATGACACTGGTAGATCCTCATGTGGTTCATGAAAAGAATAGACATGCAGTGACACCAGATGTGTTTCATGAAAAGAATAGACATGCAATGTCACTGGGTGTGGTTCATGAAAAGAACAGACATGCAATGACACTGGTGGATCCTTATGTGGTTCATGACAAGAACAGACATGCAATGACACTGGTGGATCCTTATGTGGTTCATGAAAAGAACATACATGCAATGACACTGGTAGATCCTTATGTGGTTCATGAAACAAACAGACATGCAATGACATTGGGTGTGGTTCATGAGAATAACACACATCCAGTGACACTGGTGGATCCTTATGTGGTCCATGAAAAGAACAGACATGCAGTGACACTTGGTGTGGTTCATGAAAAGAACAGACATGCAATGACACTGGTGGATCCTTATGTGGTTCATGAAAAGAATGGACATGCAATGACACTGGTGGATCCTTACGTGGTTTATGAAAAGAAGTGACAGGCAATGACACTGGTGGATCCGTATGTGGTTCATGAAAAGAATGACATGCAATGACACCGTGGATCCTTATGTGTGGTTCATGAAAACAACAGACATGCAATGACATCTGTGGATCCACGTGTGGTTCATGAGAAGAACACACATCTAATGACACTGGTTGGATCCTTATGTGGTTCATGAAAAGAACTTACATGAAGTGACACCGGGTGTGGTTCATGAAAAGAACAAACATGCAATGACACTGATGGATCCTTATGTGGTTTGTTTAGAAGAACACACATGCAATGACACTGGGTGTGGTTCATGAAAAGAACACACATCCAATGACACTAGTGGATCCTTATGTTGTTTGTTTAGAGGAACGGACATGCAATGACACCGCTGGATCCACGTGTGGTTCATGAGAAGAACACACATCCAATGACACTGGTAGATCCTTATGTGGTTCATGAAAAGAATAGACATGCAGTGACACCGGATGTGTTTCATGAAAAGAATAGACATGCAATGACACTGGGTGTGGTTCATGTTAAGAATATACATGCAATGACACTGGTGGATCCTTATGTGGTTCATGAAAAGAACAGACATGCAATGACACTGGTGGATCCTTATGTGGTTCATGAAAAGAACAGACATGCAATGACACTGGTAGATCCTTATGTGGTTCATGAAACGAACAGACATGCAATGACATTGGGTGTGGTTCATGAGAAGAACACACATCCAATGACACTGGTAGATCCTTATGTAGTTCATGAAAAGAACTAACATGAAGTGACACTAGGTGTCGTTCATGAAAAGAATAGACATGCACTGACACTGGGTGTGGTTCATGAAAAGAACAAACAGGCAATGACACTGGTGGATCCTTATGTGGTTTGTTTAGAAGAACACACATGCAATGACACCGGGTTTGGTTCATGAAAAGAAGAGACATGCAATGACACTGATGGATCCTTATGTGGTTTGTTTAGAAGAACATACATGCAATGACACTGGGTGTGGTTCATGAAAAGAACACACATCCAATGACACTAGTAGATCCATATGTGGTTCATGAAAAGAATGTATATGCAAAGGACACTAGGTGTGGTTCATGAAAAGAACAGACATGCAATGACACTGGTGGATCCTTATGTGGTTTATGAAAAGAACAGACATGCAATGACACTGGTGGATCCTTATGTGGGTCATCAAAAGAACAGACATGCAATGACACTGGTGGATCCTTTGTGGTTCATGAAAAGAACAGACATGCAATGACACAGGTGGATCCTTATGTGTGGTTCATGAAAACAACAGACATGCAATGACATCGGTGGATCCACGTGTGGTTCATGAGAACATCCAATGACACTGGTGGATCCTTATGTGGTTCATGAAAAGAACTTACATGAAGTGACACCGGGTGTGGTTCATGAAAAGAACAGACATGCAATGACACTGATGGATCCTTATGTGGTTTGTTTAGAAGAACACACATGCAATGACACTGGGTGTGGTTCATGAAAAGAACACACATCCAATGACACTGGTGGATCCTTATGTGGTTTGTTTAGAGGAACGGACATGCAATGACACCGGTGGATCCACGTGTGGTTCATGAGAAGAACACACATCCAATGACACTGGTAGATCCTTATGTGGTTCATGAAAAGAATAGACATGCAGTGACACCGGATGTGTTTCATGAAAAGAATAGACATGCAATGACACTGGGTGTGGTTCATGAAAAGAACAGACATGCAATGACACTGGTGGATCCTTATGTGGTTCATGAAAAGAACAGACATGCAATGACACTGGTGGATCCTTATGTGGTTCATGAGAAGAACACACATCCAATGACACTGGTAGATCCTTATGTAGTTCATGAAAAGAACTAACATGAAGTGACACTAGGTGTGGTTCATGAAAAGAATAGACATGCACTGACACTGGGTGTGGTTCATGAAAAGAACAAATAGGCAATGACACTGGTGGATCCTTATGTGGTTTGTTTAGAAGAACACACATGCAATGACACCGGTTTTGGTTCATGAAAAGAACAGACATGCAATGACACTGATAGATCCTTATGTGGTTTGTTTAGAAGAACACACATGCAATGACACTGGGTGTGGTTCATGAAAAGAACACACATCCAATGACACTGGTGGATCCTTATGTTGTTTGTTTAGAGGAATGACATGCAATGACACCGTGGATCCACGTGGTTCATGAGAAGAACACATCCAATGACACCGGTAGATCCTTATGTGGTTCATGAAAAGAATAGACATGCAAAGGACACCGGATGTGTTTCATGCAAAGAATAGACATGCAATGACACCGGGTGTGGTTCATGAAAAGAATGTATGCAATGACACTGGTGGATCCTTATGTGGTTCATGAAAAGAATGGACATGCAATGACACCGGTGGATCCTTATGTGGTTCATGAAAAGAAATGTACATGCAACGACACCGGTAGATCCTTATGTGGTTCATGAAACGAATGCATATGCAATGACATTGGGTGTGGTTCATGAGAAGAACACACATCCAATGACACTGGTAGATCCTTATGTAGTTCATGAAAAGAACTAACATGAAGTGACACTAGGTGTGGTTCATGAAAATAATAGACATGCACTGACACTGGGTGTGGTTCATGAAAATAACAAACAGGCAATGACACTGGTGGATCCTTATGTGGTTTGTTTAGAAAAACACACATGCAATGACACCGGGTTTGGTTCATGAAAAGAATGTATATGCAATGACACTGGTGGATCCTTATGTGGTTTGTTTTGAAGAACAAACATACAATGACACCGGTGGATCCATATGTGGTCTGTCTAGAGGAACACACAAGCAATGACACCGGTGTGGTTCATGAAAAGAATGTATATGCAATGACTTATGTGGTTTGTTTAGAAGAACACACATGCAATGACACTAGATGTGGTTCTTGAAAAGAATAGACAGGCAATGACACTGGTGGATCCTTATGTGGTTTGTTTAGAAGAACACACATGCAATGACACCGAGTGTGGTTCATGAAAAGAACAGACATGCAATGACACTGGTGGATCCTTATGTGGTTTGTTTAGAGGAACAAACATGCAATGACACCGGTGGTGAAGGAAATATGCCCTGAGAGGAAATAATAAAGTTGTTATTATGTATTCCTTGTATATGATAGATGTTTATTTTGCATGCTATAATTGCATTGATAGGAAACATCAATACATGTGTGTTTAATAAACAAAAAAGGGTTCCTAGTTATGCCTCTCTTATAGACTAGCTTGTTGATTAGCAAGATGATCAAGGTTTCTTGATCATGGACATTGGATGTTGTTAATAACAAGGTCACATCATTTGTGAAATGATGTGATGAACATTCATCCGAAGTATAGCATTACGATCAAGTCATTATGTTTATATTGCTATAACATCATACGAAGTAATATTTATCCTTAGACCATGAGATCATGTTAATTGCTAACACCGGAAGAGTGTCTTGATAACATCAAAACGTCACACCGTAACAGGGTGACTATAAAGATGGGTTCAGTACTACGAAGGTGTTATGTTGAGGCTCATGGATCAAGAGTGGAATTCGTCAATCCAGATGACGGATAGATATACTCTAGGCCCTCTCGGTGATATCACATTAGGATAGCTTGCAAGCAAGTGATGTGATCACTAGAATGTTATATCACGGGAACGAGAAAAGAGTGCATGTCGGTAACGAGATCAAATTAGGTATGGAGATACCGATGATCGAATCTCGGACATGTAATATATCGAGAGACAAAGGGATTTAGTTACAAGCGTTAAAGGTTCTCACGATCACAGGAGTCATCGTTGAATGTGTAGGAGTCAGTACGGATCTCCAGGTCCCGCTGCTGATTATTAATCGGAGAAGGGTCTCGATCATGTCTATCCTAAGGGTGACACTGGGTGTGGTTCATGAAAAGAACAGACATGCAATGACACTGGTGGATCCTTATGTGGTTCATGAAAAGAACTTACATGCAGTGACACCGTGTGTGGTTCATGAATAGAACAGACATGCAATGACACTAGTGGATCCTTATGTGGTTTGTTTAGAAGAACACACATGCAATGACACTGGGTGTGGTTCATGAAAAGAACACAATTCCAATGACACTAGTGGATCCTTATGTGGTTTGTTTAGAGGAACAGACATGCAATGACACCGGTGGATCCAGGTGTGGTTCATGAGAAGAACACACATCAAATGACACTGGTAGATCCTTATGTGGTTCATGAAAAGAATAGACATGAAGTGACACCGGGTGTGTTTCATGAAAAGAACAGACATGCAATAACACTGGGTGTGGTTCATGAAAAGAACAGACATACAATGACACTGGTGGATCCTTATGTGGTTCATGAAAAGAATAGACATGCAATGACACTGGTGGATCCTTATGTGGTTCATGAAAAGAACAGACATGCAATGACACTGGTAGATCCTTATGTGGTTCATGAAAAGAACAGACATGCAATGACATTGGGTGTGGTTCATGAGAAGAACACACATGCAATGACAGTGGTGGATCCTTACGTGTGGTTCATGAAAAGAACAGACATGCAATGCCATTGGTGGATCCTTCTGTGGTTTGTTTAGAAGAACACACATGCAATTACACTGGGTGTGGTTCATGAAAAGAACAGACATGCAATGACACTGGTGGATTCTTATGTGGTGTGTTTAGAGGAACACATGCAATGACACGGTGGATCCATGTGGTTCATGAGAAGAACACACATCCAATGACACTGGTGGATCCTTATGTGGTTTGTTTAGAGGAACAGACATGCAATGACACCGGTGAATCCTTATGTGGTCTGTATAGAGGAACCCACATGCAATGACACCGGGTGTGGTTCATGAAAAGAACACACATGCAATGACTTTTCTGGTTTGTTTAGAAGAACACACATGCAATGACACTTGGTGTGGTTCATGAAAAGAACAGACATGCAATGACACTAGTCGATCCTTATGTGGTTTGTTTAGAAGAACACACATGCAATGACACTGGGTGTGGTTCATGAAAAGAATAGACACGCAATGACACTGGTGGATCCTTATGTGGTTTGTTTAGAGGAACAGACATGCAATGACACCGGTGGATCCACGTGGTTCATGAGAAGAACACACTTCCAATGACACTGGTAGATCCATATGTGGTTCATGAAAAGAACAGACATGCAGTGACACTGGGTGTGGTTCATGAAAAGAACAGACATGCAATGACACTGGTGGATCCTTATGTGGTTCATGAAAAGAACATACATGCAATGACACTGGTGGATCCTTATGTGGGTCATGAAAAGAACAGACATGCAATGACACTGGTGGATCCTTATGTGGTTCATGAAAAGAAGAGACATGCAATGACACTGGTGGATCCTTATGTGTGGTTCATGAAAACAACAGACATGCAATGACATCTGTGGATCCACGTGTGGTTCATGAGAAGAACACACATCCAATGACACTGGTGGATCCTTATGTGGTTCATGAAAAGAACTTACATGAAGTGACACCGGGTGTGGTTCATGAAAAGAACAGACATGCAATGACACTGATGGATCCTTATGTGGTTTGTTTAGAAGAACACACATGCAATGACACTGGGTGTGGTTCATGAAAAGAACACACATCCAATGACACTAGTGGATCCTTATGTGGTTTGTTTAGAGGAACGGACATGCAATGACACCGGTGGATCCACGTGTGGTTCATGAGAAGAACACACATCCAATGACACTGGTAGATCCTCATGTGGTTCATGAAAAGAATAGACATGCAGTGACACCAGATGTGTTTCATGAAAAGAATAGACATGCAATGTCACTGGGTGTGGTTCATGAAAAGAACAGACATGCAATGACACTGGTGGATCCTTATGTGGTTCATGACAAGAACAAACATGCAATGACACTGGTGGATCCTTATGTGGTTCATGAAAAGAACAGACATGCAATGACACTGGTAGATCCTTATGTGGTTCATGAAACAAACAGACATGCAATGACATTGGGTGTGGTTCATGAGAAGAACACACATCCAATGACACTGGTAGATCCTTATGTAGTTCATGAAAAGAACAGACATGCAGTGACACTTGGTGTGGTTCATGAAAAGAACAGACATGCAATGACACTGGTGGATCCTTATGTGGTTCATGAAAAGAACAGACATGCAATGACACTGGTGGATCCTTATGTGGTTCATGAAAAGAACAGACATGCAATGACACTGGTGGATCCTTATGTGGTTCATGAAAAGAACAGACATGCAATGACACTGGTGGATCCTTATGTGTGGTTCATGAAAACAACAGACATGCAATGACATCTGTGGATCCACGTGTGGTTCATGAGAAGAACACACATCTAATGACACTGGTTGGATCCTTATGTGGTTCATGAAAAGAACTTACATGAAGTGACACCGGGTGTGGTTCATGAAAAGAACAAACATGCAATGACACTGATGGATCCTTATGTGGTTTGTTTAGAAGAACACACATGCAATGACACTGGGTGTGGTTCATGAAAAGAACACACATCCAATGACACTAGTGGATACTTATGTGGTTTGTTTAGAGGAACGGACATGCAATGACACCGGTGGATCCACGTGTGGTTCATGAGAAGAACACACATCCAATGACACTGGTAGATCCTTATGTGGTTCATGAAAAGAATAGACATGCAGTGACACCGGATGTGTTTCATGAAAAGAATAGACATGCAATGACACTGGGTGTGGTTCATGAAAAGAATGTATATGCAATGACACTGGTGGATCCTTATGTGGTTCATGAAAAGAACAGACATGCAATGACACTGGTGGATCCTTATGTGGTTCATGAAAAGAACAGACATGCAATGACACTGGTAGATCCTTATGTGGTTCATGAAACGAACAGACATGCAATGACATTGGGTGTGGTTCATGAGAAGAACACACATCCAATGACACTGGTAGATCCTTATGTAGTTCATGAAAAGAACTAACATGAAGTGACACTAGGTGTCGTTCATGAAAAGAATAGACATGCACTGACACTGGGTGTGGTTCATGAAAAGAACAAACAGGCAATGACACTGGTGGATCCTTATGTGGTTTGTTTAGAAGAACACACATGCAATGACACCGGGTTTGGTTCATGAAAAGAAGAGACATGCAATGACACTGATGGATCCTTATGTGGTTTGTTTAGAAGAACATACATGCAATGACACTGGGTGTGGTTCATGAAAAGAACACACATCCAATGACACTAGTAGATCCATATGTGGTTCATGAAAAGAACAGACATGCAGTGACACTAGGTGTGGTTCATGAAAAGAACAGACATGCAATGACACTGGTGGATCCTTATGTGGTTTATGAAAAGAACAGACATGCAATGACACTGGTGGATCCTTATGTGGGTCATCAAAAGAACAGACATGCAATGACACTGGTGGATCCTTTGTGGTTCATGAAAAGAACAGACATGCAATGACACAGGTGGATCCTTATGTGTGGTTCATGAAAACAACAGACATGCAATGACATCGGTGGATCCACGTGTGGTTCATGAGAACATCCAATGACACTGGTGGATCCTTATGTGGTTCATGAAAAGAACTTACATGAAGTGACACCGGGTGTGGTTCATGAAAAGAACAGACATGCAATGACACTGATGGATCCTTATGTGGTTTGTTTAGAAGAACACACATGCAATGACACTGGGTGTGGTTCATGAAAAGAACACACATCCAATGACACTGGTGGATCCTTATGTGGTTTGTTTAGAGGAACGGACATGCAATGACACCGGTGGATCCACGTGTGGTTCATGAGAAGAACACACATCCAATGACACTGGTAGATCCTTATGTGGTTCATGAAAAGAATAGACATGCAGTGACACCGGATGTGTTTCATGAAAAGAATAGACATGCAATGACACTGGGTGTGGTTCATGAAAAGAACAGACATGCAATGACACTGGTGGATCCTTATGTGGTTCATGAAAAGAACAGACATGCAATGACACTGGTGGATCCTTATGTGGTTCATGAGAAGAACACACATCCAATGACACTGGTAGATCCTTATGTAGTTCATGAAAAGAACTAACATGAAGTGACACTAGGTGTGGTTCATGAAAAGAATAGACATGCACTGACACTGGGTGTGGTTCATGAAAAGAACAAATAGGCAATGACACTGGTGGATCCTTATGTGGTTTGTTTAGAAGAACACACATGCAATGACACCGGTTTTGGTTCATGAAAAGAACAGACATGCAATGACACTGATAGATCCTTATGTGGTTTGTTTAGAAGAACACACATGCAATGACACTGGGTGTGGTTCATGAAAAGAACACACATCCAATGACACTGGTGGATCCTTATGTTGTTTGTTTAGAGGAACAGACATGCAATGACACCGGTGGATCCACGTGTGGTTCATGAGAAGAACACACATCCAATGACACTGGTAGATCCTTATGTGGTTCATGAAAAGAATAGACATGCAGTGACACCGGATGTGTTTCATGCAAAGAATAGACATGCAATGACACTGGGTGTGGTTCATGAAAAGAACAGACATGCAATGACACTGGTGGATCCTTATGTGGTTCATGAAAAGAACAGACATGCAATGACACTGGTGGATCCTTATGTGGTTCATGAAAAGAACAGACATGCAACGACACTGGTAGATCCTTATGTGGTTCATGAAACGAACAGACATGCAATGACATTGGGTGTGGTTCATGAGAAGAACACACATCCAATGACACTGGTAGATCCTTATGTAGTTCATGAAAAGAACTAACATGAAGTGACACTAGGTGTGGTTCATGAAAATAATAGACATGCACTGACACTGGGTGTGGTTCATGAAAATAACAAACAGGCAATGACACTGGTGGATCCTTATGTGGTTTGTTTAGAAAAACACACATGCAATGACACCGGGTTTGGTTCATGAAAAGAACAGACATGCAATGACACTGGTGGATCCTTATGTGGTTTGTTTTGAAGAACAAACATACAATGACACCGGTGGATCCATATGTGGTCTGTCTAGAGGAACACACAAGCAATGACACCGGGTGTGGTTCATGAAAAGAACAGACATGCAATGACTTATGTGGTTTGTTTAGAAGAACACACATGCAATGACACTAGATGTGGTTCTTGAAAAGAATAGACAGGCAATGACACTGGTGGATCCTTATGTGGTTTGTTTAGAAGAACACACATGCAATGACACCGAGTGTGGTTCATGAAAAGAACAGACATGCAATGACACTGGTGGATCCTTATGTGGTTTGTTTAGAGGAACAAACATGCAATGACACCGGTGGTGAAGGAAATATGCCCTGAGAGGAAATAATAAAGTTGTTATTATGTATTCCTTGTATATGATAGATGTTTATTTTGCATGCTATAATTGCATTGATAGGAAACATCAATACATGTGTGTTTAATAAACAAAAAAGGGTTCCTAGTTATGCCTCTCTTATAGACTAGCTTGTTGATTAGCAAGATGATCAAGGTTTCTTGATCATGGACATTGGATGTTGTTAATAACAAGGTCACATCATTTGTGAAATGATGTGATGAACATTCATCCGAAGTATAGCATTACGATCAAGTCATTATGTTTATATTGCTATAACATCATACGAAGTAATATTTATCCTTAGACCATGAGATCATGTTAATTGCTAACACCGGAAGAGTGTCTTGATAACATCAAAACGTCACACCGTAACAGGGTGACTATAAAGATGGGTTCAGTACTACGAAGGTGTTATGTTGAGGCTCATGGATCAAGAGTGGAATTTGTCAATCCAGATGACGGATAGATATACTCTAGGCCCTCTCGGTGATATCACATTAGGATAGCTTGCAAGCAAGTGATGTGATCACTAGAATGTTATATCACGGGAAGGAGAAAAGAGTGAATGTCGGTAACGAGATCAAATTAGGTATGGAGATACCGATGATCGAATCTCGGACATGTAATATATCGAGAGACAAAGGGATTTAGTTACAAGCGTTAAAGGTTCTCACGATCACAGGAGTCATCGTTGAATGTGTAGGAGTCAGTACGGATCTCCAGGTCCCGCTGCTGATTATTAATCGGAGAAGGGTCTCGATCATGTCTATCCTAAGGGTGACACTGGGTGTGGTTCATGAAAAGAACAGACATGCAATGACACTGGTGGATCCTTATGTGGTTCATGAAAAGAACAGACATACAATGACACTGGTGGATCCTTATGTGGGTCATGAAAAGAACAGACATGCAATGACACTGGTGGATCCTTATGTGGTTCATGAAAAGAACAGACATGCAATGACACTGGTGGATCCTTATGTGTGGTTCATGAAAACAACAGACATGCAATGACATCTGTGGATCCACGTGTGGTTCATGAGAAGAACACACATCTAATGACACTGGTTGGATCCTTATGTGGTTCATGAAAAGAACTTACATGAAGTGACACCGGGTGTGGTACATGAAAAGAACAAACATGCAATGACACTGATGGATCCTTATGTGGTTTGTTTAGAAGAACACACATGCAATGACACTGGGTGTGGTTCATGAAAAGAACACACATCCAATGACACTAGTGGATCCTTATGTGGTTTGTTTAGAGGAACGGACATGCAATGACACCGGTGGATCCACGTGTGGTTCATGAGAAGAACACACATCCAATGACACTGGTAGATCCTTATGTGGTTCATGAAAAGAATAGACATGCAGTGACACCGGATGTGTTTCATGAAAAGAATAGACATGCAATGACACTGGGTGTGGTTCATGAAAAGAACAGACATGCAATGACACTGGTGGATCCTTATGTGGTTCATGAAAAGAACAGACATGCAATGACACTGGTAGATCCTTATGTGGTTCATGAAACGAACAGACATGCAATGACATTTCGTGTGGTTCATGAGAAGAATACACATCCAATGACACTGGTAGATCCTTATGGTGTTCATGAACAGAACTAACATGAAGTGACACTAGGTGTCGTTCATGAAAAGAATAGACATGCACTGACACTGGGTGTGGTTCATGAAAAGAACAAACAGGCAATGACACTGGTGGATCCTTATGTGGTTTGTTTAGAAGAACACACATGCAATGACACCGGGTTTGGTTCATGAAAAGAAGAGACATGCAATGACACTGATGGATCCTTATGTGGTTTGTTTAGAAGAACATACATGCAATGACACTGGGTGTGGTTCATGAAAAGAACACACATCCAATGAAACTGGTAGATCCATATGTGGTTCATGAAAAGAACAGACATGCAGTGACACTAGGTGTGGTTCATGAAAAGAACAGACATGCAATGACACTAGTGGATCCTTATGTGGTTTATGAAAAGAACAGACATGCAATGACACTGGTGGATCATTATGTGGGTCATGAAAAGAACAGACATGCAATGACACTGGTGGATCCTTATGTGGTTCATGAAAAGAACAGACATGCAATGACACTGGTGGATCCTTATGTGTGGTTCATGAAAACAACAGACATGCAATGACATCGGTGGGTCCACGTGTGGTTCATGAGAACATCCAATGACACTGGTGGATCCTTATGTGGTTCATGAAAAGAACTTACATGAAGTGACACCGGGTGTGGTTCATGAAAAGAACAGACATGCAATGACACTGATGGATCCTTATGTGGTTTGTTTAGAAGAACACACATGCAATGACACTGGGTGTGGTTCATGAAAAGAACACACATCCAATGATATGTGGTTTGTTTAGAGGAACGGACATGCAATGGCACCGGTGGATCCACGTGTGGTTCATGAGAAGAACACACATCCAATGACACTGGTAGATCCTTATGTGGTTCATGAAAAGAATAGACATGCAGTGAATGTGTAGGAGTCATCGTTGAATGTGTAGGAGTCAGTACGGATCTCCAGGTCCCGCTACTGATTATTGATCGGAGAAGGGTCTCGATCATGTCTATCCTAAGGGTTTTGTCGATCCTAAGGATGCTAATAAGGTGTGCAAACTTTAGCGATCCATCTATGGACTGAAGCAAGCATCACGAGGTTGGAATCTCTGCTTTGATGAGGTGATCAAAGAGTTTGGATTTGTCCAAACTTATGGAGAGGCTTGTATTTACAAGAAAGTGAGTGGGAGCAATGTGGCATTTCTGATATTATATTTGGATGACATATTATTGATTGGAAATGATATAGATCTTTTAAACAGTGTTAAAAGTTATCTAAACAGCAAATTTTCGATGAAAGACCTTGGTGAAGCTTCATATATATTAGGCATTAAAATCTATAGAGATGGATCAAGACGCCTAATTGGGCTATCGCAGAGTACATACCTTGATAAGATATTAAAGAAGTTTAATATGGACGGAAGTAAGAAGGGGTACTTACCTATGTTGCAAGGCAAGACATTGAGTAAGACTCAAAGTCCGGCTACGGCGGAAGAAAGAGAGATAATGGATAAGATCCCCTATGCCTCAGCCATAGGCTCTATAATGTATGCGATGCTATGTACAAGACCGGATGTGGCACATGCTATTAGTTTGACTAGTAGGTACCAATCTGATCCAGGTTCGGAACACTGGATAGCGGTCAAGAATATCCTTAAGTACTTGAGAAGAACTAAGGATATGTTTCTTGTATATGGAGGTGAAGAAGAGCTAGTCGCTAAGTGTTATGTCGATGCTAGCTTTGACACTGATCCGGATGACTCTATGTCTCAATCCGGATACGTATTTCTCTTGAATGGAGAGCAGTTAGTTGGAGGAGCTCCAAACAATCTGTGGTGGCTGGATCAACGACAGAGGCGGAATATGTTGCTGCTTCAGAAGCAGCGCAAGAAGCGGTTTGGATGAAGGAGTTCATAACGGAACTAGGTGTGGTTCCTAGTGCGTTGGACCCAATGGTGATCTATTGTGACAATAATGGAGCCATAGCCAACGCCAAGGAACCAAGGTCTCATAAGAATTCCAAGCATATTAAGCGCCGGTTTCACTCCATCCACGAGCATGTCAAGGATGGAGATATAAAGATTTGTAAAGTGCACACGGACCTGAATGTAGCAGATCCGTTGACTAAAGTACTCCCTAGGGCAAAACATGATCAACACCAGAACTCCATGGGTGTTAGATTTATCGCTATATAAACTAGATTATTGTCTCTAGTGCAAGTGGGAGACTGAAGGAAATATGCCCTGAGAGGCAATAATAAAGTTGTTTTTACGTATTCCTTTTATATGATAGATGTTTATTTTGCATGCTATAATTGTATTGATAGGAAACATCAATACATGTGTGTTTAATAAACAAAAAAGGGTTCCTAGTTATGCCTCTCTTATAGACTAGCTTGTTGATTAGCAAGATGATCAAGGTTTCTTGATCATGGACATTGGATGTTCTTAATAACAAGGTCACAGCATTTGTGAAATGATGTGATGAACATTCATCCAAAGTATAGCATTACGATCAAGTCATTATGTTTATATTGCTATAACACCATACGAAGTAATATTTATCCTTAGACCATGAGATCATGTTAATTGCTAACACCGGAAGAGTGTCTTGATAACATCAAAACGTCACACCGTAACAGGGTGACTATAAAGATGGGTTCAGTACTACGAAGGTGTTATGTTGAGGCTCATGGATCAAGAGTGGAATTTGTCAATCCAGATGATGGATAGATATACTCTAGGCCCTCTTGGTGATATCACATTAGGATAGCTTGCAAGCAAGTGATGTGATCACTAGAATGTTATATCACGGGAATGAGAAAAGAGTGCATGTCGGTAACGAGATCAAACTAGGTATGGTGATACCGATGATCGAATCTCGGACATGTAATATATCGAGAGACAAAGGGATTTAGTTACAAGCGTTAAAGGTTCTCACGATCACAGGAGTCATCGTTGAATGTGTAGGAGTCAGTACGGATCTCCGTGTCCCGGCTGATTATTGATCGGAGAAGGGTCTCGATCATGTCTGCATTATTCGCGAACCGTAGGGTGGCACACTTAAGAGTTAGGACACCATTTTGGAGCACATATGTTTCATTTAAAGAATTGCAAAGCGAGGAATTGTTTCAATAGAAAGGAAATTGTTTCGGTGAAATTGCGTAAGGTGGTTCTGCATGTGATATTGAAATATTGCAAGGGGCTATATGTGAATGTTTGTTAATTAAAGTAATTAACAAAATTATGAATAAATTTAATAAAAAGAGTTTTATTAAATGTGAGAGCATTAAATTTGGAGAAATTTAATGCATTTAAAATGGAGACTTTAAAAGGGAATGTGAAGAGGCATTTTAATGTGGAGGGGTTACCACCACATGAATGGGGGAGGTGAGGGGTCACCCCCCATGCACCGGCCATGGAGAGAGGGGCACCCTCCTCCTATAAAAGGCCACCCATTCCTCCTTCATCCTCACACCTCCTTGTGAAGGATCTCTCTCCTCTAGAATTATTCCCCATGGTCTCGGATTAGCGAGATACATGTTTCGTGGCATTTCGTCTGAAGGAGTTCTTGCTCACCGGATCACTGGAGCGAGGAGGTGGAGGTTGTCCGGTGGCTTGAACGTGTGTGCGAGGACGGATGCGCTGCTGATTTGCGGCGCTCGGACTTCCACACGATCTTGAGATCGGCAAGCATACGACTACATCAACCACGAGTCCCTACTCTTTAACAAAACTCGTTGTCTTCGAGGGTAAGTTCTCCATGGATGTATGTCCACCCGTTGCACTGTATCTAGTAGATAGATCTTGGCGTATAGTTCTCATCGTAGGAAATTTTTTGTTTTCTATGTTGCGGACCCAACAAAGGGTATCGAGCCTGATCTATGCGTAGGTGCTTTGCACGGGTAGTACACATATGTTTATATGTGGGCGATGATGATCATGTTATTGCATCTTCTATGTACTTTGGATATTGGTGGCATAGTGGGATGAAGCGGCCCGGACCAACTTTACATGTCATCGTACATGAGACCGGTTCCACGACTGACATGCAACTAGTTTTGCATAAGTCGCTAGCGGGTGTCTGTCTCTCCTACTATAGTCAATATCTAATTTACAACGAGTTGCTAATAACTTGGTTATCCTCGTTGTGGTTCATGTTTGTAGGTAAGACCGGTTCTATCTCCGAAAGCCCTAAGCCATGTAAAACTTGCAATTGATAAATTAGAGGTGTCTTGTTTAGATCGTCTGTATGATAGATACTCTTACAACTCACTTAACGTGTAAGTTCCATAGACCTTGGCCTTACACACAAAGGAATGATAGAGATCATACCACGATGCAAATGATAGAGATCAAATGCATGGACCATATCACCTCACTTCACACATTAGCATCTTATATTGCTAGTTTGGCTCTTTTGGTAGCATTATAAGATGATCCCTCATTTAGATATCAAGATAAAATGTGTTCTTCCTTAAGTATGCACCATTTTGTGGATCGTGTTTTGAGGCATCACGTGATGATCGGGTGTTCTCGACTCTACGCTTTCATACAACGGGTGCAAGACAGTTTTACACACGCAAATACTAAGGTTCTTACTTGACGAGCCTAGCATGTACAGACATGGCCTCGGAACACGGACCGAAAGGTTAAGCATGAGTCATATAGTTGATATGATGCCCATATAGATGCTCGCCTTTGAAGCTACACCGACTCACGTGATGATCAGACTTGGTGTAGTGGATTTGGTTCATGTAATCACCAAAAGGACACGAGAGATGTCGTTTTTGAGTTGGACTTCATTAGTAATTTGGATTAGTTGAACTCAATCTATCATAAATTTAGTCTAAATATATTTTACAAATTCTGTTGTAGATGGCACCACCTGCTTTTAATTTCAATGTGTTCATGGAGAAAGAGAAGCTTGCTGCGAATGGTAGCAACTTCACCAACTAGGCTATGAATTTGAGGATTCTCCTCACTGCTGCACAAAAGCAATATGTGCTACAGGCGCCGCTAGGCCCCCCACCAGCCCTCGATGCCCCGACAAGGAAAAGAATGTCTATATAACTCGTCAGAGGACCACAACTTAGTTCATTCGGCATCTTGTATGGGCTAGAGCCAGAACTTCGAAAACGTTTCGAAAATGGCAATGCCTTTGATACCATGGGAGAATTGAAAATGATTTTCGATACCCATGCTTCCGTAGAGAGTTATAATGCTTCTGAAAAGTTCTTTAGCTGCATGATGGAAGAGAACATCTCCGTTAGTGAGCACGTACTCAAAATGTCTGGGTACGCCGATAAGCTTGTGTCCTTGGGAATAACGATTCCCATTGACTTAGGCATACATCGTGTTCTCCAATCTCTGCCACCTAGCTACAAGAGCTTCATGATGAACTATAATATGCAGGGCATGAAGAAGTCTCTTCCCGAGATTTTGTTAATGCTTAAGACTGCAGAAGTGGAGATTAGGAAAGAACATCAAGTGTTGATGATCAATAACACCACCGGTTTCAAGAAGGACAAGAAAGGCAAGCAGAAGGGAAAGAAGGGCGGAAAATATGTTGCCGCGCCTGAAAAGAAACCCCGAGCTAGCCCTAAGTCCGACCGAAAGTGCTACTATATTGCAAGGGATGGCCATTGAAGCGAATCGCCCCAAGTATTTGGCGGACAAGAAGGCCGCAAGGCAAACAAAGGTATATGTGATATACATGTTATTGATGTACTTGACTAGTACTGTGAGTAGCACCGGGTATTTGATACGGATCGGTTGCTAATATATGTAACTCGCTCAGGGGCTGCGGAACAAGCGACAACTAGCAAGGGATGAGGTCACGATGCGGTCAATGGATCAAGAGTTGATGTGATCGCCATCGAACACCGCCTCCATATGCCATCGGGATTAGTTATAAACCTGAATAATTGTTATTTGGTGCCTGCACTGAGCATGAACATTGTATCCGGATCATGTTTGATGCAAAGTGGTTATTTGTTTAAGTCTGAAAACAATGGTTGTTCGATTTATATGAATAATATCTTTTATGGTCATGCACCTGTGTTGAATGGTTTATTTCTGTTGGATCTGGATAGTAGTATTACGCATATTCATAATGTTGATGCTAAAAGGATTAAACTTGATAATGATATATCTACATATATGTGGCACTTCCGTCTAGGTCATATTGGCGTTAAACGCATGAAGAAACTCCATTCTGATGGACTTTTGGAATCACTTGATTTTGAATCATTTGATACATGTGAGCCATGCCTTATGGGCAAGATGACTAGAACGTCGTTTTTCGGTTCAATGGAACGGGCGACAGATTTATTGGAAATCATACATACTGATGTGTGTGGACCAATGAGTGTGTCGGCGCGAGGTGGATATCGTTATTTTGTTACTTTCATGGATGATTTGAGTAGATACGGGTATATCTATTTGATGAAACATAAGTTTGAAACCTTTGAAAGGTTCAAAGAATTTCAGAATGAAGTGGAAAATCATCGTAACAGAAAGATCAAATTTCTGCGGTCCGACCGTGGAGGAGAGTATCTTAGTTACGAGTTTAGCACACATATGAAAGACTGTGGAATATTTTCACAACTCACGCCTGCCGGAACACCACAACGTAATGGTGTGTCAGAACGTCGTAATCGTACTTTATTGGATATGGTTCGATCTATGATGTCTCTGACTGACTTGCCACTGTCATTTTGGGGTTATGCACTGGAAACCGCTGCATTCACTTTAAATAGGGCACCATCTAAATCCGTTGAAAAGACACCGTATAAATTATGGTTTGGAAACAAACCTAAGATGTCATTTCTTAAAGTTTGGGGATGCGATGTTTATGTGAAGAAACTTCAACCAGATAAACTCAAACCCAAAGCGGAAAAATGCGTCTTAATAGGATACCCTAAGGAAACGATTGGGTATACCTTCTATCACAAATCTGAGGGCAAGGTCTTTGTTGCCAAGAATGGATCCTTTCTTGAGAAGGAGTTTCTCGCGAAAGGTGTGAGTAGTCGGAAGGTAGAACTCGAAGAGGTTATTGAACCTTCTCTTCATGAAATGGCGAGTAGCGCAGCTCCAGAAGTTGTTTCAGAGTTGACTTCATCTAATGAAGAGAGAGCTAATGATATTGATGATGAAAATCCGAAAGAGGACACTATCGAACCTCGCAGGTCAAGCAGGACACGTGCAGCTCCTGAACTGTACGACAATCCTGTTATGAATTTCATGATTGATGAAATAGATGACCCTGCGACGTATGAAGAAGTGATGATGAGCCCTGATTCCAACAAATGGCTAGAAGCCATGAAATCCGAGATGGAATCCATGTACAAAAACCAGGTTTGGACCTTGGTGGACTTACCTCACGATCGAAAGGCCGTTGAGAATAAATGGATTTTCAAAAGAAAAACTGATGCTGATGGTAATGTAACCATCTATAAGGCTCGACTTGTCGCAAAGGGGTTTCGACAAATTCAAGGTGTTGACTACGATGAGACATTCTCTCCCGTCGCGATGCTTAAATCGGTTAGGATTATGTTAGCAATTGCTGCATATTTCGATTATGAAATATGGCAGATGGATGTCAAAACTGCGTTCCTCAATGGTAATATTGAAGAAGAGTTGTATATGATACAACCTAAGGGTTTTGTCGATCCTAAGGATGCTAATAAGGTGTGCAAACTTCAGCAATCCATCTATGGACTGAAGCAAGCATCACGAGGTTGGAATCTCCGCTTTGATGAGGTGATCAAAGAGTTTGGATTTGTCCAAACTTATGGAGAGGCTTGTATTTACAAGAAAGTGAGTGGGAGCAATGTGGCATTTCTGATATTATATGTGGATGACATATTATTGATTGGAAATGATATAGATCTTTTAAATAGTGTTAAAAGTTATCTAAACAGCAAATTTTCGATGAAAGACCTTGGTGAAGCTTCATATATATTAGGCATTAAAATCTACAGAGATGGATCAATACGCCTAATTGGGCTATCGCAGAGTACATACCTTGATAAGATATTAAAGAAGTTTAATATGGACGGAAGTAAGAAGGGGTACTTACCTATGTTGCAAGGCAAGACATTGAGTAAGACTCAAAGTCCGGCTACGGCGGAAGAAAGAGAGATAATGGATAAGATCCCCTATGCCTCAGCCATAGGCTCTATAATGTATGCCATGCTATGTACAAGACCGTATGTGGCACATGCTATTAGTTTGACTAGTAGGTACTAATCTGATCCAGGTTCGGAACACTGGATAGCGGTCAAGAATATCCTTAAGTACTTGAGAAGAACTAAGTATATGTTTCTTGTATACGGAGGTGAAGAAGAGCTAGTCGCTAAGTGTTATGTCGATGCTAGCTTTGACACTGATCCGGATGACTCTAAGTCTCAATCCGGATACGTATTTCTCTTGAATGGAGCAGCAATTAGTTGGAGGAGCTCCAAACAATCTGTGGTGACTGGATCAACGACAGAGGCGGAATATGTTGCTGCTTCAGAAGCAGCGCAAGAAGCGGTTTGGATGAAGGAGTTCATAACGGAACTAGGTGTGGTTCCTAGTGCGTTGGACCCAATGGTGATCTATTGTGACAATAATGGAGCCATAGCCAACGCCAAGGAACCAAGGTCTCACAAGAATTCCAAGCATATTAAGCGCCGGTTTCACTCCATCCACGAGCATGTCAAGGATGGAGATATAAAGATTTGTAAAGTGCACACGGACCTGAATGTAGCAGATCCGTTGACTAAAGTACTCCCTAGGGCAAAACATGATCAACACCAGAACTCCATGGGTGTTAGATTTATCGCTATATAAACTAGATTATTGTCTCTAGTGCAAGTGGGAGACTGAAGGAAATGTGCCTTGAGAGGCAATAATAAAGTTGTTTTTATGTATTCCTTTTATATGATAGATGTTTATTTTGCATGCTATAATTGTATTGATAGGAAACATCAATACATGTGTGTTTAATAAACAAAAAAGGGTTCCTAGTTATGCCTCTCTTATAGACTAGCTTGTTGATTAGCAAGATGATCAAGGTTTCTTGATCATGGACATTGGATGTTGTTAATAACAAGGTCACAGCATTTGTGAAATTATGTGATGAACATTCATCCGAAGTATAGCATTACGATCAAGTCATTATGTTTATATTGCTATAACATCATACGAAGTAATATTTATCCTTAGACCATGAGATCATGTTAATTGCTAACACCGGAAGAGTGTCTTGATAACATCAAAACGTCACACCGTAACAGGGTGACTATAAAGATGGGTTCAGTACTACGAAGGTGTTATGTTGAGGCTCATGGATCAAGAGTGGAATTTGTCAATCCAGATGACGGATAGATATACTCTAGGCCCTCTCGGTGATATCACATTAGGATAGCTTGCAAGCAAGTGATATGATCACTAGAATGTTATATCACGGGAACGAGAAAAGAGTGCATGTCGGTAACGAGATCAAACTAGGTATGGAGATACCGATGATCGAATCTCGGACATGTAATATATCGAGAGACAAAGGGATTTAGTTACAAGCATTAAAGGTTCTCACGATCACAGGAGTCATCGTTGAATGTGTAGGAGTCAGTACGGATCTCCAGGTCCCGCTGCTGATTATTGATCGAAGAAGGGTCTCGATCATGTCTGCATTATTCGCGAACCATAGGGTGGCACACTTAAGAGTTACCGGACACCATTTTGGATCACATATGTTTCAGACGAAAGAATTGCAAAGCGTAGGAATTGTTTCAATAGAAACAGGAAATTGTTTCGGGTGAAATTGCAGAAGGTGGTTCTGCATGTGATATTGAAATATTGCAAGGGGCTATATGTGAATGTTTGTTAACTAAAGTAATTAACAAAATTCTGAATAAATTTAATAAAAAGAGTTTTATTAAATGAGAGAGCATTAAATTTGGAGAAATTTAATGCATTTAAAGTGGAGACTTTAAAAGGGAATGTGAAGAGGCATTTTAATGTGGAGGGGTTACCACCACATGAATGGGGGAGGTGAGGGGTCACCCCCCATGCGCCGGCCATGGAGAGAGGGGGCACCCCCTCCTCCTATAAAAGGCCACCCATTCCCTCCTTAATCCTCACACCTCCTTGTGAAGGATATCTCTCCCCCTCTAGAATTATTCCCCCATGGTCTCGGATTAGCGAGATACATGTTCCCGGTGGCATTTCGTCTGGAAGGAGGTGCTGCTTCCGCTAGATCGCTGGAGCGAGGAGGTGGAGGTTGTCTGGTGGCTTGAACGTGTGTGCGAGGGCGGATGCGCTGTTGATTTGCGGCGCTCGGACTTCCACACGATCTTGAGATCGGCAAGCGTACGACTACATCAACCACGAGTTGCTACTCGTTAACAAAACTCGTTGTCCTCGAGGGTAAGTTCTCCATGGATGTATGTCCACCCGTTGCTCTGTATCTAGTAGATAGATCTTGGCATATAGTTCTCATCATAGGAATTTTTTTGTTTTCTATGCTGCAGACCCAACAGGTGGATCCTCGTGTGGTTCATGAGAAGAACACGCATCCAATGACACTGGTAGATCCTTAGGTGGTTCATGAAAAGACCAGACATGCAGTGACACCGGGTGTGTTTCATGAAAAGAACAGACATGCAATGACACTATGTGTGGTTCATGAATAGAACAGACATGCAATGACACTGGTGGATCCTTATGTGGTTCATGAAAAGAACAGACATGCAATGACACTGGTGGATCCTTATGTGGTTCATGAAAAGAACTGACATGCAATGACACTGGTGGATCCTTATGAAGGAAATATGCCCTGAGAGGCAATAATAAAGTTGTTATTATGTATTCCTTGTATATGATAGATGTTTATTTTGCATGCTATAATTGTATTGATAGGAAACATCAATACATGTGTGTTTAATAAACAAAAAGGGTTCCTAGTTATGCCTCTCGCATAGACTAGCTTGTTGATTAACAAGATGATCAAGGTTTCCTGATCATGGACATTGGATGTTGTTAATAACAAGGTCACAACATTTGTGAAATGATGTGATGAACATTCATCCGAAGTATAGCATCACGATCAAATCATTATGTTTATATTGCTATAACATCATACGAAGTAATCTTTATCCTTAGACCATGAGATCATGTTAATTGCTAACACCAGAAGAGTATCTTGATAACATCAAACGTCACACCGTAATAGGGTGACTATAAAGATGGGTTCATTGCTACAAAGGTGTTATGTTGAGGCTCATGGATCAAGAGTGGAATTTGTCAATCCCTGATGACGGATAGATATACTTTGGGCCCTCTTGGTGATATCACATTGAGATAGCTTGCAAGCAAGTGATGTGATCACTAGAATGTTATATCACGGGAACGAGAAAAGAGTGCATGTCGATAACGAGATCAAACTAGGTATTTGGATACCGATGATCGAATCTCGGACATGTATTATATCATGAGACAAAGGGATTAAATTGCTGACGTTAAAGGTTCTCACGATCACAGAAGTCATCGTTGAATATGCAGGAGTCAGTATGGATCTCCAGGTCCCGCTTCTGATTATTAATCTGAGAGGAGTCTCAATCATGTCTGCATTATTCGCGAACCATAGGGTGACACACTTAAGGGTTGTCAGACACCATTTAGGAGCACATATGTTCCAGACAAAAGTTTTGCAAAGCGCAGGAAATGTTTCGATAGAAACAGGAATTGTTTTGATAGAAACCGAAATTGTTTCGGGTGAAATTGCAGAAAGTGGTTCTGCATGTGATATTGAAATGTTTCAAGGGGTTTTATGTGAATGTTTGTTAATTAAAGTAATTAACAAAATTCTGAATAAAATAAATAAAAGAGTTTTATTAATTGAGAGTTGCATTTAATTTGGTGAAAATTAAATACATGTGAGTGGGATTTTGGGTGGACGCCATGTTTATGTGAGTGGAGGTTCACCACATGAATGAAGGAGGGGAGGAGTGCCCCCCTCATGCGCCGGCTATGGGAGGAGGGTCTCCTCCTCCTATATAAAGCCCCTCTCCCTCTCACAAACCACACCTCCTGAAGGATCTCTCCCCTCTAGATATTCCCCATGGTCTCGGATTAGCGAGATACATGTTCTGGTGGCCTTGCGTGCGGAAGGAGTTCTTGCTTCCTTGATTCGCTGAGCGAGGAGGTGGAGGTTGTCCGGTGGCTTGAGCGTGTGCAGTGCGGATCGCTTGCTGATTTGTGGCGCTCGGACTTCCACACGATCTTGAGATCGGCAACCGTACGACTACATCAACCACAAGTTACTACTCGTTAACAAAACTCGTTGTCTTCGAGGGTAAGTTCTCCATGGATGTATGTCCACCCGTTGCTCTGTATCTAGTAGATAGATCTTGGCGTATAGTTCTCATCGTAGGAATTTTTTTGTTTTCTATGCTGCAGACCCAACACCTTATGTCTGGTTCATGAAAAGAACAGACATGCAATGACATCGGTGGATCCACGTGTGGTTCATAAGAAGAACACACTTCCAATGACACTGGTGGATCCTTATGTGGTCCATGAAAAGAACTTACATGCAGTGACACCGGGTGTGGTTCATGAAAAGAAAAGACATGCAATGACACTGGGCGTGGTTCATGAAAAGAACAGACATGCAATGACTCTAGCTGTGGTTCATGAAAAGAACACACATGCAATGACACTGGGTGTGGTTCATGAAAAGAACAGACATGCAATGACACTGGTGGATCCTTATGTGTGGTTCATGAAAAGAACAAACATGCAATGACACTTGTGGATCCTTATGTGGTTTGTTTTGAGGAACAAACATGCAATGACACTGGTGGATCCATGTGTGGTTCATGAGAAGAACTCACATCCAATGACACTGGTGGATCCTTATGTGGTTTGTTTAAAGGAACAAACATGCAATCACACTAGGTGGATCCATATGTGGTTTATGGAAGTAATAGACATGCAATGACTCTAACTGTGATTCATGGAAATAAGATACATGCAATGACACTGGTGGATCCATGTGTGGTTCATGGGAAGAACACACATCCAATGACACTGGTGGACTCTAGCTATGGTTCATGAAAACAACAGACATGCAATGACACTAGTGGATCCATATGTGGTTTGTCAGGAGAATACACATGCAATGACATTGGGTGTGGTTCATGAAAAGAACAATCATGCAATGACACTGGTGGATCCATATGTGTGGTTCATGAAAAGAACAGACATGCAATGACACTGGTGGATCCTTATGTGGTTTGTTTAGAAGAACACACATGCAATGACACTGGGTGTGGTTCCTGAAAAGAACAGACATGCAATGACACTGGTGGATGCTTATGTGGTTTGTTTAGAGGAACATACATGCAATGACACCGGTGGATCCACGTGTGGTTCATGAGAAGAACACACATCCAATGACACTAGGTGGATCCTTATGTGGTTCATGAAAAGAACTAACATGCAGTGACACTGGGTGTGGTTCATGAAAAGAATAGACATGCAATGACATCGGTGGATCCATGTGTGGTTTATGGAAGTAACAGACATGCAATGACTCTAGCTGTGGTTAATGAAAAGAACACGCATGAAATGACACTGGGTGTGGTTCATGAAAAGAACAGACATGCAATGACACTGGTGGATCCTTATGTGGTTTGTTTAGAGGAATAGACTGTTGGAGATATGCCCAAGAGGCAATAATAAAAGTGGTTATTATTATATCTTTGTGTTTATGATGAATCTTTACATACCATGCTATAATTGTATTATAAGGAAACACTGATACATGTGTGTTTTGTAAACATAAAAGAGTCCCTAGTAAGCCTCTTGTAGAACTAGCTTGTTGATTAAACGATGATCATGGTTTCCTGATCATGGACATTGGATGTCATTAATAAGAAGGTTATATCATTAGGAGAATGATGTGATGGACACACACCCATAGTAAGCGTAGCATAAGATCAAGTCATTAAGTTTGTATTGCTATAAGCTTTCAAATGCATAGTAACCTAATCCTTCGACCATGAGGTTATGTTAATCACCATCACCGGATGGGTACTTTGATGACATCAAACACCGCTTCGTAACTGGGTGGTTATAAAGGTGTCATTGGGTATTCTGAAAGTATGTGTTGAAGCGCATGGACCAAGATTGGGATTTGTCCATCCATATGAGAGATAGATATGCTTTGGGCCCTCTCGGTGGAATGTCATCTAGTTAGCTTGCAAGCATGTGACTAGGTCACAAGGGATGACATAACATGGAACAAGTAAAGAGTACTTATCAGTAACGAGGTAGAACTAGGTATGGAGATACCGACGATCAAACCTCGGATAAGTAGTATATCGCGTGACAAAGGGAATTGGTTTCGTATGTTAATGTTTCTATCGATCACGAAGTCATCATTGAGTATGTGGGAGCCATTATGGATCTCCAGATCCCGGTGATGGTTATTGACCGGAGAGGTGTCTTCATCATGTCTGCATATTCACGAACCGTAGGGTGACACACTTAAGGTTCGAAGTTGTTTTAAGTAGATATGGAATATGCGTTGGAGACCGAATGTTGTTCGGAGTCTCGGATTGGATCCGGGACATCACGAGGAGATCCGGAATTGTCTAGAGAATGAGATTCATATATTGGGGATCATTTTCTAAGTTAGGAAATGTTCCGGAGTATTTGTATGGGGATTCTAGAAGGTTTCGGAATGTTCCGGAAGGTTCTAGGAGATTTCTTAGAGTTTGCTTGAAAACCAAGAAAGGATCAAGGAGTCCTTGTGGGGCAAGACAAGGATTCGTGGGGGAGTAGGACTCTCCCCCCACCTCCTTGATCCGCCGGCCAAGGGAGAGGGGAGTCCTACAAGGACTCGACCTCCCCATGGCGCCTCCCTCCTTTAAATAGAGGGGTGGGGGCGCCACCCCCTAACCCCCTCACAATCCGCAAACCCTAGCCGCCTCTCTCCTCCTCCTTCCCTCTACTCTGGCTTAGGCGAAGCCCTATAGAATTCTCTACTCCACCACCACCACCACACCGTCGTGCTGTTGGGATTCCGTGGAGAAGATCTACTACCTCCGCTACTTGCTGGAACAGGGAGAGGAAGGTCTGCTTCGACTCCGCACGTGTGACCGACTGCGGAAGCACTGCCAGAACGCGGCGCTGGAAGGATCGTCCACACGATCTTGAGATCGGCAAGTGATCGACTACATCAACCACGAGATCCAATCTCGTAACGCTTTCAGATCTACGAGGGTTAGTACAGATCTATCTCGTTGCACATGTCTAATAGATTAGATCTTGGATTTTATCTAGATTAGATCTAGGTTTTGTTCATTCTTGCGGTAGAATTTTTTTGTTTTCCATGCTACGAACCCATCAGTGGTATCAGAGCCGTATCTATGCGTAGATCTGTTGCACGAGTAGAACACAATGGTTTTGTGGGTGTTGGTGCTCGTGCCGTCTTTTGCTTTGTGTACTTTGCATCTTGCGGTATGGTGGGATGAAGCGGCTCGGGCTAACCTTACAGGTCATCACACATGAGACTTGCTCCACGCTTGACGTGTAACTTGCTTTGCACAAGTGGCTTTGCGGGTGTATGTCTCTCCCACCATAGTATAGATCCAATCTACACTTTGCACTCGATAGCACTTGTATCAACGTTGTGGTTCAGTTTCGTAGGTAAGATCCGTTCTTATTCGAAAGCCCCAAACCACGTAAAACATGCAAAGAAAATTAGAGGCGTCTAACTTGTTTTTGCAGGGGTTTTGTGATGTGATATGGCCATCATGTGATTGTGATTATATTTGATGTATGCAATGATCCTTGTTGTAATATGGCAACCGGCAGGAGCCTAATGGTTGTCTTTAATTCTGTTAAGACCTGCGTGTCTATTCATCTTGTAATAGCTTTATTCCAAGTAGTTGTAATAGTTGCTGGTGATGATGGACAACCATGAAGCGGCGCCACTGACCTTGACGCAATGCTGGTGATGATGGAGATCATGTCCGTGCTTTGGAGATGGAGATCAAAGGCATAAGAAGAAAGGGCCATATCATGTCACACTAATTATGAATTGCCTGTGATGTTAATCCTTTATGCATCTTGTATTGCTTAGATCGCGACGGTAGCATTATAAGATGATCCCTCTCACTAAATTTCAAGTAATAAAGTATTCGTCCTTAGTTGGCACCGTTGCTAAGACTCGTCGTCTCGAAGCATCTCGTGATGATCGGATGTGATAGATTCTACGTGTGCATACAACGGGTGCAAGCCAGATTTGCACATGCAGAAACTAAGGTTAATCTTGACGAGCCTATCATGTACAGACATGGTCTCGAAACACGTAATACCGAAAGGTAGAGCATGAATCATATAAGTGATATGATGAACATGAAGATTGTTCGCCGATGAAACTACATCTTCTCTCGTGAAGATCAGACTTGGTGTAGTGGACTTGGTTCGTGTAATCACTAAGACAATGTGAGGGATGTTGTTTTGAGTGGGAGTTCACCTAGTTAATTTAAGAATTAAAATTGAACTCAATTTATCATAAACTTAGTCTAAACTACTTGCAAATTTGTTGTATATTATGGCGAACCTCTCCATCAATTTCAATGCGTTCCTAGAGAAAGAAAAGCTTAAGAACAATGGAAGCAACTTCACAGACTGGCTCCGTGGTCTAAAGATTGTCCTCAGGGCTGGTCAGATGACCTATGTGCTCGAAGCATCGCTAGGTGACCCACCTGCAGATGATGCCACCGATGACGTAAAGAATGTTTACGCCACTCGGAAAAATCATTACTCCGATTCGGTGTGCCATCCTGTATGGTTTAGAAACGGAGCTCCAGAAGCGTTTTGAGCACCACGACCTGTTCGAGATCATTAAGGAGCTCAAGCTTATTTTTGAGACTCACGCGACCATGGAAAGCTATGAGGCCTCCGAAAAGTTCTTTACCTGTAAGATGGAAGAGGGAAGCTCCGTTAGCGAGCACGTGCTCACCATGTGCAGGCGCATAAACAAGCTCCAAGAGTTGGGGATAAAGATTCCTAATGAGTTAGGGATTCACCGTGTCCTCCAATCACCGCCACCGAGTTATAAGAACTTTGTGATGAACTACAATATACCTTTGCATGAACAAGACTTTGCACTGAACTATCGTCCATGCTGAAAACTGCTGAAGTGGAGATCAAGAAGGAGCACCAAGTGTTGATGGTCAATAAGACCACCAATTTCAAGAAAGCAGGGCAAGCCTAAGAAAAGGGCAACTTCAAGAAGGACGGCAAGAAAGCTGCACTTTGCTAAGAAGCCAAGGCTGGTCCTAAGCCTGAAACTGAATGCTTCTCTTGCAAGGGTCTTGGTCCTTTGGGCGTAACTGCCCCAAGTACCTGGCGGATCTGAAGAACGGCAACATCAAGAAGAAAGGTATATTCGATATACATGTTATTGATGTGTATCTTACTGGTAATCGTAGTAGTGCCTGGGTATTTGATACTGGTTCGATTGCTCATATTTGTAACTCGAAACAGGAGCTACGGAATAAACGAAGACTGGCGAGAGACGAGGTGATGATGCGTGTTGGAAATGGCTCCAAGGTTGATGTGATCTCCGTCGGCATGCTCCCTCTACATCTACCTTCGGGATTAGCTTTAAATTTAAATAATTGTTATTTGGTGCCTGCGTTAAGCATGAACATTATATCTGGATCTTGTTTATTGCGAGACGGTTACTCTTTTAAGTCTGAGAATAAAGGTTGTTTGATTTATATGAGTAATATCTTTTATGGTAATGCACCTGAGATGAATGGTTTATTCTTATTGAATCTCGATAGTAGTGATACACATGTTCACAACATAGATGCTAAACGAATAAAATTGAATGATAATTCTACATACATGTGTAATCGTCTTGGTCACATTGGAGTGAAGCGTATGAAGAAACTCCATTCTGATGGACTTCTTGAATCACTTGAAAGATGCGAAGCATGTCTAATGGGAAAAATGACTAAGACTCCATTCTCTGGAATAATGGAGCAAGCTACAGACTTATTGGAAATAATACATACCGATGTGTGCGGTCCAATGAGTGTAGCATCGCGTGGTGGATATCATTATGTTCTCACTTTCACGGGTGACTTAAGTAGATATGGGTATGTCTACTTTATGAAACATAAGTCCGAAACTTTCGAGAAGTTTAAGGAATTTCAAAGTGAAGTGGAAAATCATCGTAACAAGAAGATTAAGTTTCTGCGTTCTGACCGCGGAGGTGAATATCTGAGTTATGAGTTTGGCATGCATTTAAAGAAATGTGGAATACTTTCGCAGTTGACACCGCCGGGAACACCACAGCGTAATGGTGTGTCTGAACGTCGTAATCGAACTCTCTTAGATATGGTTCGGTCTATGATGTCTCTTACAGATTTACCGCTATCATTTTGGGGCTATGCATTAGAGACAGCCGCATTCACTTTAAATAGGGCACCATCTAAATCCGTTGAAACGACACCGTATGAATTGTGGTTTGGTAAGAAAACTAAATTGTCGTTCCTTAAAGTTTGGGGTTGCGAAGCGTATGTAAAGAAGTTACAACCTGATAAGCTTGAACCCAAAGCGGAGAAATGCGTCTTCATAGGATACCCTAAAGAAACATCTGGGTATACCTTCTATCATAGATTCGAAGGCAAAGTTTTCGTTGCCAAGAATGGATCCTTTCTTGAGAAGGAGTTTCTCTCGAAAGAAGTGACTGGAAGGAAAGTAGAACTCGACGAGGTTATTGAACCTTCTCTCGGAGTTGAGAGTAGCGCAGCACCGGAAGATGTTTTTGTGCCACCTGCACCAATTGGAGAGGAAGCTAATGATGGTGATCATGAAACTTCGAACGAAGTTACTGCAGAACCTCGCAGGTCAACGAGGGTTCATACCACTCCTGATTGGTATGACTCTGCCTTGAACGTCATGTTGGTGGACAACACTGATGACCCTGCGACATATGAAGAAGCTATGGTGAGCCTAGATTCCGACAAATGGCTAGAAGCCATGAAATCCGAGATGGGATCCATGTACGAAAACCAAGTGTGGACTTTGGTGGACTTACCGGATGGCCGTAAGGCTGTCGAGAACAAATGGATTTTCAAAAGAAAAATAGATGCTGATGGTAATGTTACCATCTATAAAGCTCGACTTGTCGCGAAAGGGTTCCGACAAATTCAAGGAGTTGACTACGATGAGACTTTCTCACCAGTAGCGAAGCTAAAGTCTATGAGGATTTTGTTAGCAATCGCTGCATATTTCGATTATGAAATTTGGCAGATGGATGTCAAAACGGCGTTCCTTAATGGTGACATTGAGGAAGAGTTATATATGGTACAACCCAAGGGTTTTGTCGATCCTAGTGATGCTGACAAGGTATGCAAACTTCAGCGCTCCATTTATGGACTGAAGCAAGCATACCAGAGTTGGAATCAACGTTTTGATAAAGTAATCAAAAACTTTGGATTTATACAAACTTATGGAGAAGCTTGTATTTACAAGAAAGTGAGTGGGAGCTCTGTAGCATTCCTAGTACTATATGTAGATGACATATTGTTGATTGGGAATGATATAGAACTTCTTAATAGCGTCAAAACCTATTTGAATAATAGTTTTTCAATGAAGGATCTTGGCAAAGCGGCATATATTCTAGGCATCACGATTTATAGAGATAGATCAAGACGCCTAATAGCGCTTTCACAAAGTACATACTTAGACAAAGTTCTAAAGAAGTTTAGAATGGAAGAGAGCAAGAAAGGGTTCGTGCCCATGTTGTCAGGTAAGACCTTGAGTAAGACTCAAAGTCCGGCTATGGCAGAAGATAGAGAAAAGATGAATAATATTCCCTATGCCCCGGCCATAGGTTCTATCATGTATGCCATGCTGTGTACAAGACCGGATATAGCACATGCTGTTAGTTTGACTAGCAGATATCAAAGTGATCCTGGAATGGAACACTGGACAGCGGTCAAAAATATCCTAAAGTACCTGAATAGGACTAAGGATATGGTTCTTTCTTATGGAGGTGATGAACAGCTTGTTGTAAACGGTTACACTGATGCTAGTTGGAACACCGATCCAGATGACTCAAAGTCACAGTCTGGATACGTATTTATTTTGAATGGTGCTGCAGTGAGCTGGAGGAGTGCCAAGCAAAGCGTTATGGCAAAATCTTCAACTAAATCAGAATACATAACTGCTTCGGAGGCTGCACAATAAGCCATATGGATGAAGGAGTTCATTACTGAACTTGGCGTGGTTCCCAGTGCGTTGGACCCGATGGCCATCTACTGTGACAACACAGGTGCCATAGCTAATGCACAGGAGCCAAGGTCACATAGCTAGCTGAAGCACATCAAGCTACGTTTCCATGCTATTCGCGAGTATGTCCGAGATGGTGACATAAAGATTTGCAAAGTACACACTGATCTGAATGTGGCAGATCCATTGACTAAACCTCTCCCTAGAGCAAAGCATGACCAACACTAGAACGCCATGGGTGTTAGGTATATTACCATGTAATCTAGATTATTGACTCTAGTGCAAGTGGGAGACTATTGGAGATATGCCCAAGAAGCAATAATAAAAGTGGTTATTATTATATCTTCATGTTTATGATGAATGTTTACATCCCATGCTATAATTGTATTATAAGGAAACACTGATACATGTGTGTTTTGTAAACATAAAAGAGTCCCTAGTAAGCCTCTTGTAGAACTAGCTTGTTGATTAAATGATGATCATGGTTTCCTGATCATGGACATTGGATGTCATTAATAACAAGGTTATATCATTAGGAGAATGATGTGATGGACACACATCCATAGTAAGCGTAGCATAAGATCAAGTCATTAAGTTCGTATTGCTATAAGCTTTCAAATGCATAGTAACCTAATCCTTCGACCATGAGGTTATGTTAATCACCATCACCGGATGGGTACTTTGATGACATCAAACACCGCTTCATAACTGGGTGGTTATAAAGGTGTCATTGGGTATTCTAAAAGTATGTGTTGAAGCGCATGGACCAAGATTGGGATTTGTCCATCCATATGACGGATAGATATGCTCTGGGCCCTCTCAGTGGAATGTCATCTAGTTAGCTTGCAAGCATGTGACTAGGTCACAAGGGATGACATAACATGGAATGAGTAAAGAGTACTTATCAGTAACAAGGTAGAACTAGGTATGGAGATACCGACGATCAAACCTCGGATAAGTAGAATATCGCGTGACAAAGGGAATTGGTTTCGTCACTACTAGGAAACAGCCTATAGATAGACAACATGTTCAGTGGCGCATGAGCCAATCTATGCGCCACATGAAGACATCAGTGGCGCACTAGAAAGCATGCGCCACAAAAGTTTGGTAGTTTTGTGGCGCATTTTCCAGAGCATGCGCCACAGAAGATTGGTGGGACCCGCTGGTGGGGGGGATGATCCAAGTTCTGTGGCGCATTCTGTAATATGTGCCACAGAAGAGGAAACTTCTGTGGCGCATATTTACTCATGCGCCACAGAACATGGAGGGGGGCCCCACAACGGAATCTAATTCACCCAAGTTCTATGGCGCATGTTGACATATGCGCCACATATGTGTTTCACTTCTGTGGCGCATATCCTAGCATGCGCCACAGAACTTGGGGGTGGGCCCCACAGAGGGAATCTTATTCACCCACTTCTGTGGCGCACATGGTAGAAATGTGCCACAGGAGTTTCATCATCTGTGGCGCATTTCCTCCATATGCGCCACAGATGAGGGCGTCCAGATCCATATGTTAAAAAGGTGACAAGAGCTAGCTTTCTTATCTACCTATCCCACCACCACCCATTTCACATCTCTAACTCCTCCCAACTCGTCTTCCTCCTCCCTCACACCCCATCTTGCTCATAGTTTCTCCATTTTCTTATATCTAAACCTACTTTAATCCATAAATTGGTAAGTAGAAGCTTCGCTCCAACTTCTAGATCTAAAAGTTCCTTACTTTTCCCTCTCACATCTCTCTATTTGTTTACTAATTTCCTCTCCACCAACTTGCATTGTAGATCTATTTGTCCATACTCTCTCATCGCGCGGTCTCGTCTCGCTATTATTGTGTCTACTATAGCTAGGTGAGTACTTGGCCATCATGAACATGTAGGTGAAGCTTGTCGCGCGGGCGGTGTGTGTGTGCGATCCATGGCGAGACGATGCTTGTGTGTGGTGCATGAATGTTTGCAATGGGAGGAAGTTTTTTGTTGGTTTCTTGTTGTTGTCGGGCCCGGCCGGTGTGGTTGCATTGATGTTTGCCGAAATGTTGATTCATTTCCATTTCGGCAAATTTTTGCACTACCCATATGTCCTAATTTTAGGAAAGGTCATGCCGAAATTTTTCCGGCTAGCATTCATGCATGTGTGTGTTCATATGGTGTGGTTCTGACCTATATTCTCTATTTTGACTGCTCAGGCAACCATGGTCCTCACGATGAGCAAAGGTCGAATTGCTAGGTAGAAGAAAGGCGTGAAGGAGGACATGATTCTGAACAACAAGACCATGATAAGATGTCCATGTCGAACATGCAAACTGCAGCACTGGATCGACCCTGAATCTGGACAATTGGAGGGTCACCTACTTAGGCGTGGTTTCATGCGCGACCTCAATGAGGCGCCGGCAGGACATGGTGGTGGTCACGAAGACGTGGGCGAGCGAGAAGACGAAGAGTCTACCGGGCATGATCATCATGACGAAGGAGATGCCGACGGGCATGATCAGCATGGAGAAGGAGATGACAACGGGCATGATCATGAAGAAGGAGAAGACGCGAACACACAGTCACTGCTAACTTCGATCTTGCAGGACCCTCATGTTCAAGGACTGCTCCTCAAGGAGACGAGCAACGACAAAGCTGCAGCTAGAGAGAAAGCCAAGCTGGCCCAAATGGAGGTAGACGGGATGACTCCATTGTATCCTGGGTGTCACCCCGAGGATACACGTTTGAGTGTAACGCTCAAGGCTCTAGAGATGAAGGCCGAACACAAATGGACCGATGTGAGCTTCAACGCGAACATGGAATATTGGCACGGCCGACTTCCTAAGGGGAACACATTGCCAACAAGTATCGAGGAGGCCAAGAAAATCGTGTGCCGTCTTGACCTACCACACATTAAATACCACGCATGCATCAATGATTGTGCACTTTATCGGAACGAGTACGCGGATAGAACCACTTGTCCGGTGTGTGGCCAAGGACGGTACAAGAGAGGGAACAAGAAAGTTCCTCAATAAGTGGGATGGTACTTTCCAATCACCCCTCGTCTGCACCGATATTTCATAGATCCTAAGGAAGCAAAGCTCATGCAATGGCACGCGGAAAGAGAGAAGCCCGAAGATGATCCAGAGAAGGGCATGATCCTGACACACCCTTCAGACGCTAGCCAGTGGAACGCATTAGACATCGAGTTCGAAGAGTTCGGGAGCGATGCAAGGAACGTCAGGCTGGGTATGAGCACCGATGGACTCAATCCTTTTGGAAACCAGAGTAGCACGCATAGCACCTGGCCCGTGTTTGTATGGCCATACAACCTCCCCCCGTGGCTATGCACGAAGCAAAGGTATGTGCACATGAGCATTCTTATTCAGGGGCCGAAACAACCAGGTATCGATATGCATCTGTATCTCGGGCTATTGAGAGAGGAGTTAGCCATCTTGTGGGAGACACCGGCCCGTACGTGGGACGCCTACACTAATGAATATTTCCATCTGAGAGCCGCGTTGCTCACGACCGTGCAGGACTATCCTGGTTACGCATATGTATCGGCCCAGGTGAACCACGGACACAATGCATGCGTCAAGTGCATGGATGAGACACCGCATCTCCAGCTACCAAGGGATCCCGGGTCTTCGAAAACCGTGTTCCAAGGTACTCGAAAGTGGCTCCGCATGGATCACCCATGGAGAAAACATGGTGACCTGTTCAATGGTAAGGACGAGCTTGAAAGAGCCCCGCGTCCGAGGAGCGGCGAAGAAATCGAGGAGCTTTTGAATAATTGGGTAGATTGCCCTGCGCCTAGAAAAAAACGACCGAGGACAAAGCCGCTGCTGGGTGTATGGAAAGCAAGGTCTGTTTTCTGGGACCTGCCGTATTGGAAGGTCCTTCACACTCCCCATAGCCTCGATGTAATGCACATCACGAAGAACGTTACCGAGAGTCTGCTTGGCACTCTACTGAACATGCCGGAGAGGACCAAGGATGGGCCGAAAGCAAGAAAGGACCTTAAATTGCTTGGCATCATCATCATCAGGAAGGGACTCAAGGTTGCCGCAAAAGAGTTAAGAAGAATGAGGTGGTGCTTCGCGCTGCCTGCTTCACTCTGAGTCTGGAGGAGCTCGAGCAGTTTTTCAGGTGCCTCTTAGGAGTGAAAGTTCCTCACGGTTACTCGGGGAAGATAAGCAGATATCTGGACGTGGCGAAGAAGAGGTTCAGCGGTATGAAGTCTCACGACTATCACGTGCTGATGACGCAGATACTCCCTGTTGCGATCCGTGGGATAATGGACGAGCATGTCCGTGAGATGTTGTTTGGCCTCTGTAACTTTTTCGACGTCATATCTAGGAAGTCGATCGGTGTGAAGCAGCTCGACAGGCTACAAGAAGAGATCGTGATGATACTATGTGAGCTTGAGATTTACTTCCCGCCTGCATTCTTCGACATCATGGTGCATCTGCTTGTACATGTCATGAACGACATCATCCAGCTCGGGCCGACATTCCTGCATAACATGATGCCATTTGAAAGGCTAAACGGTGTCTTCAAAGGATTCGTTCGCAACAGGTCTCGTCCAGATGGAAGCATAGCCAAGGGATTTCTGATCTACAAGTGCATCTCCTTCTGCCAGAATTATCTAACCACCGAGAACGAGGATGTTGGAATACCCACAAAGAAGCACCTCGGCAGGCTCGGTGGATATGGTCACCGTGAGGGCTGCCGCTCACTACATGTCGGCATTGATGGTCGATGCACTGATTTTGAAAGGGCACACCGAGTCGCGCTACAACACATTGAAGTGGTCGGCCCTTGGGTCGAAGATCACGGCTTAATCGGCGAGAGTACGTCGACCAGGGCCGGCCGAGGAAGAAGGGAGACGTAACCAGAGAGCACAACTCTAGCTTCACGGGTTGGTTCAAGAAAAGGCAACTGGACAATCCCCCACAGACGCCTTCTACGGAAGATCAAAAGCTCATATTCTCCTTGTCGCAGGGCCCAGGGCACAACCTAAGGACCTATCAGTCATACGACATAAACGGTTACAGATTCTACACCGAGGAAAAGGACAAGAATAGTGAATATCAAAACTCAGGAGTAACTATGTTATCCTTTGCTGATGACAAGACTACTGTGATGGAAAGATTCTACGGAAGGATCGAGGAGATATGGGAGCTCGACTACTATGGATAGATCGTACCGATGTTCCGTGTTAGATGGGCCAAGAACGTGGAAAAAGAAGGCCACTATTTCACCATAATGGTTATACCAGATGCCAAATCAACAAAGAACGCCTCCGCAAAAAATGAGCCTTAGGTACTTGCTAGCCAAGTTGATCAATGTTTTTTATTACCGACCCATCAAAGCCCAACCGTGTTGTAGTTAGGAGGGGCAAGAGGAGCATCATCGGAATGGAAGGAGCCGCCAATGAGCAAAACTTCAACAAAAACGGTGACCTGAAGATCGAAGAGGAATTCGACAAGTACTTCGACATGCCTACTACTACTAAAGTAAGAAGGAAGACCACACTGCCTACTAAAGGTTGTCCATTCACAAGAAGAAATCTCAAAGTGCACGGGCTAAAGTATTCAACCACGGCGAAAAAGGGCAAGAAGATTGTGAAGAGACACTAGCAATTATGTGACCTTTTGGTGTATTAATTCGTGTGGGTATAATGTGGTATTAGTGTGACTTTTTTGTGTATTAATTCACATGTGTGCTCGCAAATATATATTAGTTAGAGACTAAAACATACACGTGATATTCGTGTGGGTATACAAATTCACATTTGTGTGTGACAAGCACATATATATATGATTTGGGCGGTTTTTTGATAAGTATGCATGTGTATATGTTCTTGCTTTTTTGAATAAATATGCATATGTGTGTATAGGTTCTTGCTTTTTTTGAATAAATAAAATATTTTTTAAAAAAGGAAAAAAAGTCTGAGACAACCAGGATTCGAACCTGGCTGCCTTGAGTTGAAAGTCAAGAAGCAAGACCACTAGGACATGTAGCGATCTTGTCAAACTATGATGCCGCTTCGTTTTGGACTATGGCCAAAAGTTTTGTGGCATATCATAGTAATGCGCCACAGAAGTTGTAAGTTCGGTGGCGCATTTTAGAGGAATGCGCCACAGAACTTTCACACTTAGCCAAATAAACGGTTCGGCCTCCCTGCTACCTTCTCCATTTCTTTCCCTCATCTCGCCCGCACGCAAACCCTAGCTAATCGCCCTCCCCGCCGAAGCCGCCATGGAGGAGAGCCCGTGGAGGAGGAGAGCTGTCGTGGAGGAGGAGGCCCGCCCCACTCCACCACCGCCCCTCCTAGAGCCTGCGACCTAGGAGGAGGAGGCCCGCCACCGCCGCTCCGGAGCCCGTGGAGGAGGAGGCCCGCCCCGCCTCGCCTACGACCTAGGAGGACCGCCGCAGGAGCACCGCTGCCACCCTCGTCGACAACCACCTCCCCATCCGCAGGTACACTTCCCGCTCTCTTCTTTTCCCCTTCACCCCATGGCTGAGGCCTCCGTTTAGTACGCAGGTACACTTGATCATCTAGTTCATGACACTTTGACCATCGTCTAGTTCATGGCTGAGGCCTCCGTTTGTAGATTCTTATACAGTGTACTAGTAAAGCACTTGACCATCGACTTGATCAGATTCACAACTCCTAATTTACAGTACACACTTTGCATATTCAACAGAGGTTATGCCTTTCTGCTAGCACTTATGCTATTATTATTATTATTATCAACTACCAGTAGCTTATATATATACACCCATAATCATACCATTTTAGTACGCATAACCATGCCTAACGCTAAATAAGTAGTGCTATTAAACACTTTCTTTAGACTACCATAGCTACGCCGTGACGCAACAGTGATTATTCTGAGAATAAATACCTGAAGAAATGGTGATATTGTAGTTTCTGATAATTAAGGAATTGGAGGCTGGTCGTTGCTACTATGGACCTCTAATGGATTCCTGGTGTATTTCATCCATAGAGGCCCCAATTTGCATTGACTAACAAATGTATGCTATTGAATATCCAGAATTACTATCTAGGTACATATCCACTTTTTTCTTTTCCATATGCATGTGTAAGTGTGTGTCCTAGCTAGTTCTTCACTTCTACGCTTTCGAAGGGCAAGTGGCATGCCCATGCATGTACAAATTAGCCCAATTTGTGTATACTTATATCTTGTACTGCACAAAATATTTAATTATGCATTATTCTCTCTTGAGATGCATTGCTTATGAAATCTATTGATGAGGTACTTAAGTAGTACTAAACATTTTTTCCTTGTGCAACATGGACACTTAAACTGCTTCTGTGTCACTGTTAATTGCCTTTAAATTCATCAGTCGTTTTGAGTGGTGGAGTGTGCATGTTTCTGCTCATGTAATACATAGGTACTTAATATACACTTGGCATAAGTATACATAGGTACTTAATATATTAGCTCTGGGCCATTCATGCATCTTTCTGCTCATGTAATATTAAGTATTAGCTTTAAAGAAGAATACTGACCTTTTCGTTAGTAACTTATACAAGATTTCAGTTTCAGCAATTGGAAGCATGTGTCCATAAATAATCATCTTTGAGATTTCTGTTGTTTATAGTCTTATTATCTGAGAAGCAATATATTTGCATGAAGTTTTCTCAAGTTAATTACTAAGCTTATCCTCGGTTACAGAATATATCTGCTGTTTATAGTTCTTATCTTTGTATTCTGCTGTCACCACTCTTGGTATTGGTTCTGCTAATACCAGGTGCAACATAAGAAGTTTTATTGGCATTTTTCCTCTGCCAATAATGTTTCAGGTTATATTATGTTCTGTATGCTTCAGGTTTGGCTGAAATTTCCCTTTTATTTGGTATATATGGTGCTGGGATTATTTGGTACTATATGGTGCTGGGATTATTTGGTACTATATGGTGCTGGGATTATATGGTGGGATTATTTGGTACTATATGGTGCTATTTGATTCGATGGGGCTGTGGATGGGGGCTGTGAATGGGGCTGTGGATGGGGCTATTTTCTAGTGTGTGAATGTTGCAGGGATTTTATTTGAGTTGCCCATTTCTCCCGAAGTGTCGATTTACTTCCGTTTCGGTTGACAAATGGGCACTCCTAGGTCAAAAAATTAGAAAAGGTCATGCCAAATTTTTCGGCCGAGATTTGTGCTAACATTTTGCCTCTTTTAAATACAGTAGTGCAAACATGTCGGGCAACAAGGAGTCTGGCCCTTCTAAGCACATGATCAGCATCGAAGAACAAGCTAGACAGGCCAACCAGTCATTCTGGCAGGGGTCTCAACAGGAGGAGGAGGAGGTGGCGATGAGGATGACACCACCACCGGAGGAGGAGGCGACCGTCGTCAGAGCTGCTGGGGCCAATGAGGGCGGAGATCCTGATTACGAGGGGGACGAAGATGACTACGATGGAACTAGTGAAGGCGGCGGCGAAGAGGATGACACCACCGATGGTGGCGCCCGCACTGATGGCGGCGAGAGGACGGATGGCGGTAGCGGCAACCCGGCCGCTTCTCAGAAGAAGAAGAAGAAGAAGGAACAGAAGGAGCGGAAGGTGCCAGTGCTCGCCACTGTCTGTGATGAGTTCACTGAGGTCACAGAAAGTGGCCAACCCATTGCGCCAGAGGAGATTGCTAAAGGGTACGACCTGCAACTCGGGTGCATCGTCCGGGAAAGCATGTCGATCAACACGAAGTACATCAGACATGCTGACCATGCAGCTTTGGTCGATAACCTCCTTAAGAAGCTTCACAAGCGATACAGATTCCCAGAGCAGTTTAGAAACCTCGAGAGAAATAAGAACCCGGTGAACAGACTAGCCCTCACGAAGATGAGCAACGCCTTGAGCAGCTGGAAAACCCGGGTGAAGAATAGCATTGACAAAGGTGAAAGCTGGGAGGTTATTAGTAAGAAAAATCCGATGCTCGACGAAGAGGAGTTTAGGATATTCAAGGCGGATATAGCTACCGCTGACGCTATAAAATGGACTCAATGGGGAAGGAGTATGCGGGAATAGAACATAGGTAACCACCACATTGGAAGCGGCGATTCTGGGAAACAGGCCATTTGGGACAAGGAGGGGCGGGCTTGAACGCCTTGGTAAAGACAACCCTTGGCTTAAAATCACGGACTTGCAGCTTAGGCAATTTGTTCGGCCCGCTACTACGGACAAGGAAGCAGGGAGTTCATCACCGACGATCCGAGGTGAAGGAATTCGAGAAGAATCTGGTAAGGAATTTATCGCCGATCTCAAGTCTATTGCGTTCTAATTAAGATAATGAAGCCAAGAATCTAAATGGGTTCACCTTTCCTTGTCTCTGCAGGAGGAGGAACTAAACGCCATCGCCACGAGTCGTCGAGGATTCGACGAGCCGTGGGACACGGTTTGCAACAGGTGACCAATGCTTACAAGAAGAGGAACAAGGGGTTGCCGCCGTCCTCGGCCGCCGTGTGTCCGCTTGATGCGAGCATGAAGTTCAAGGAGTTCTACAAAGAGGGCCAGAAAAGAAGGGAGGAAGAACCAGGATAAAGCCGCTGTTGCGAGCTGAAGATCAAGGTGCAGAACCTTTGGAGGAGAAGGCGGTGGACCAGAAAGCGGTGGACAAGTTAGTGGAGCGAAGCTCCGCTCGATGATCCCCCGAGTTTTTGAGGGCTTTCGCTTGGAATGCGGAGGTCGAGGGCTGATACATCTGCCCAGCTTAAGCGGCAGCAACTCGGGCATCAATGTTACCGTGTCGCCGGACCTGGTGACCCCGCCGGCCGTCAACGTCAGGACGCAGCCCCTCGTTTTGGTCACACCGACGCCCCCTCCCGCGAAAGATACCAATAAGGCGCAGCCGACGGCGGCGGTGCTTCGTGAGGCACCTGAGCGGGAGATTGCAGATGATGATAGGCCGGCCGCCGGCATCCGTCGTGTCTATACATTAGCCGAGATCCACGCCATCACCAAGGTAACTAATTAGTTAGTGCACGTCATCTCCTTTATGCCTTTGATGCATGACTGTTGCCATCTCATGACGCCCAACAACATGTTTTTGCCTCAGGACACTTCTTGCGTACTCCTGCTTAAAGATGTCGGCGGTGAGTTGAAGGATGTTGCCAAGGGCACTCTTATACAACCGGCGAGCCACACGATGCACAACAATCCAATGGATGATGACGTGATGAAGGTCAGGTTGGCTCGGGTGTTGCCAGGGTGCGATGACATGGACCCCCCATTCAACCTTAGGGAGCCGACGAACACAAGACCCTTGGGGAATGCTACAACTGGCCCTTGACATGGCCGAAGACCCAGATTCGTCTTGCGGGGGGAGCACCGGCGCCACCTCTCGACCGATCATCGCCCGGCCACCACCTCGGAAGCCAGTAGCCGCCGTTGTCGCCACCACCAGCCGTCACCATCAACTCTTGGCAGCGTGTGCACCGCCACATGGCAAAGACGTTGTGCCGCAACCGCCGTCGCCCCCGCTACCACCACCACATGATGGCACCCATGAAGATGATGATGAATTGGTCAACGTTGACGACTTCATCAACACCGGCGCTGCCAAAGGATTGTATATGCCTTCTATGGATGAAGAACCCTTCGCAGCTCGCGATGACCATCAAACTGATCGGCCGAATACATGCACGCAGCGCCTGGTCTTCCATGGTCTTTCTCAAGAGACGCCTCCGGCCGCCGATCCACCACAAGAGAAACCGGGATTGGTTTTCAGCCCCAACACACTCCGAAAGGCGACTGATGAGCAGATGGCAGTGGCTGACACTGTTGTGAAGAAGAAGCACTACAGGAAGAGAGGTAATAATAAGAAGAAGGGTGCGAGCCAGCCTCTTCTGAAGAGGATCCGGGATCAGGACACCGTCATCATACCATCCACACAATTTGGCTTGCCCCGAGTGCATGTAGCTGGTGATCCGATATTGACTCCAGATATGATCCACATTGCGATTGGAGCCATGTTAACTTTGCACGAGGGTGTCAGGACACTAGAGGCCCTCCTTAAAGAGGACGATCCAAATTACCCGGTTTTCACGGCCAAGGTGCCATTGGACGTGGGCTTCGTCGATGAACCCCCCTCGGATATATTCTTCATAGCGTTCGAGGACATATTCAAGCTGTTTCTCACGAAACGGCTGGACTATAACTTGGTCCGCCTATACGCGCTTAATCTGGCGCTCACGATCAAGAGAGAAAGTACCCTGGAAATCGCGATAGTGGATCCCTACTACATGCGGGACAGCCAGTTGGTCGAAGGATCAGAGACACGGACCAAGGCGACGGCGTACCTCAAGAAGTTCATGGTGGACAACAAGAGGAAGGGCACACTTCTTTTGCCTTTCTTTCCCGAGTAAGTACACACACTCGCTCATCGTCACCGTAACTTATGCATTTCTTATAGATTTCTTTCCTTTGCTCTTTTTCCAACATTCCGTTCCAATTGTGTTGCGCAGAGACAAATACTGCACGCTCATCGTCCTTTCCCCGAGGTATTCGCTAGCCACGTATTTCGACTCGGGGAGTTTGACGAAGAAGAAAGACTACACTAGAATAAGGGGTGTTCTCAATGAGGCTCTCGAGGGCTACACCAAGAAGGGATGCACCTTCGTAGATAGGGGGAATGTATCAAGGATGGCAAACACGTGTTCAAGCACGTGCTTGACTTCCCCTGCGTCAAGCAGTCGATTGCTGGTGCCAAGGAGGCCTTCTACGTCCTCCATCACCTTAAAGGCTATGTTCGGGATTGCCATAACCTAACGCTGCCATCTAGTCTCCAAGGATGGGCCAAAACTTTGGCGAAAATCAACGATGCTGATCTTAGAGAAGACTTCCATCGCATTCAGATGAAGTTGTCGCAAATCATCATTGAAGATGTCAACACAAGGGGCGGTTCCCTACAACAAGCCAGAGGGTTGAGTAAGAGGGAGATCGAAGAACGCCTCCGTAAGCAGGGTGACACAAGGACGTGGATGACGAAAGAGGGCTATCTACCGTTCCCGAAGCCGTGCCAGAAGAGGAAGTCTTCATCGTGATTGATGTGTGCCTCTAGCATGATCCAGTGTGTGTATATTCTTGATGGGCCTTTCTGTATTAGTGTGTGTGTGTCATAAACTTTACTATCTCGATCGTGGTCGAAATGGTCATTGTTGTTAGACTTAAACTACCTTGTGGTCGTGCTGTCGTTGAACTTATTGCTTCTATGATGATCTAACTTTTAGGTTTATGGATCCTTTGTTTTATATTCTATGAACATATATATATATATATGGATGTGAACCCTTTATTCATTCTTTTCGTTGTATTTTTACTAATATGCCTTTTCGTCTATAGAGATGGCGACGAGGTGGTATGTGGTGTACATGGGTAGGGTTCCAGGAGTCTACGAGGAGTGGGAGGATTGCCACAAACAAGTGAACAAGTTCAGCGGCAACATCTACAAAGGATACGCGACTAGAGAGGAGGCGATAGCCAAGTGGAGGAACCACTTGTGGAAGAAGAACCGGATGAAGATATTGGTCGGGCTAATGCTCTTGCTCACCATTATCACAGTTGTATTCTATTTGATCCTAGTGTAGGCGGCGGTGGCCACTTCATATTTGTAATGTGAGATGATATGAACTTTGTATTGGCTTGTGTAAAAATTTGGCACTTGACACTATATATCTATCTTGATCGGGCTCTAAGTGTTTGTATTATATATATGTCGGTTTTCATGCATCTACTACTTGTGCAATGTATTTTATACTCATCTGGATAAATCATGTATAAATCCTGTATAAATACCTGATTATACACACAGGAAAGTATTTTACTTCGAATACATGTTACACAATCAGTGGCGCATATAATTATATAGTTAGTGGCGCATGGCATATCTGTGGCGCATACACGTAAATGCGCCACAGAAGTTCTTCCTGTGGCGCATATGAAGGAATGCGCCACAGAAGTCTGGAACTTCCGTGGCGCATATCCATATGCGCCACAGGAAGTAGTTATCAGTGGCGAGGTAACAGTGGCGACAAAGATATGCGCCACAGAAGTCCCCTTTTGATGCGCCACAGATAGGCTGTTTCCTAGTAGTGCGTATGTTAATGGTTCTATCGATCACGAAGTCATCGTTGAGTATGTGGGAGCCATTATGGATCTCCAGATCCCGCTGATGGTTATTGATTGGAGAGGTGTCTTCATCATGTCTGCATATTCACGAACCGTAGGGTGACACACTTAAGGTTCGAAGTTGTTTTAAGTAGATATGGAATATGCGTTGGAGACCGAATGTTGTTCGGAGTCTCGGATTGGATCCGGGACATCACGAGGAGATCCGGAATTGTTCGGAGAATGAGATTCATATATTGGGGATCATTTTCTAAGTTAGGAAATGTTTCGGAGTATTTGTATGGGGATTCTAGAAGGTTTCGGAATGTTCCGGAAGGTTCTAGGAGATTTCTTGGAGTTTGCTTGAAAACCAAGAAAGGATCAAGGAGTCCTTGTGGGGCAAGACAAGGATTCGTGGGGGAGTAGGACTCTCCCCCCACCTCCTTGATCCGCCGGCCAAGGGAGAGGGGAGTACTACAAGGACTCGACCTCCCCATGGCGCCTCCCTCCTTTAAATAGAGGGGCGCCACCCCTAGCCCCTCACAATCCATGACCCTAGCCGCCTCTCTCCTCCTCCTTCCCTCTACTCGCTTAGGCGAAGCCTGCAGAATTCTCTACTCCACCACCACCACCACCGTCGTGCTGCTGGGATTCCGTGGAAGATCTACTACCTCCGCTCATTGGAACGGGAGAGGAAGGTCTCGCCGACTCCAAGACGCGTGTGACCGATTGAAGCGCTGCCGGAATGCGGCGCTAGAAGGATCGTCCACACGATCTTGAGATCGGCAAGTGATCGACTACATCAACCACGAGATCCAATATCGTAACGCTTTCGGATCTACGAGGGTTAGTACAGATCTATCTCGTTGCACATGTCTAATAGATTAGATCTTGGCTTTTATCTAGATTAGGTCTGGGTTTTGTTCGTTCTTGCGGTAGAAATTTTTTGTTTTCCATGCTACGAACCCATCATAGACATGCAATGACACCGGTGGATCCATGTGTGGTTCATGAGAAGAACACACATCCAATGACACTGGTGGATCCTTATGTGGTTTGTTGAGAGGAACAGACATGCAATGACACCGGTGGATCCTTATGTGGTCTATCTAGAGGAACACACATGCAATGACACCGGGTGTGGTTCATGAAAAGAACAGACATGCAATGACTTATGTGGTTTGTTTAGAAGAACACACATGCAATGACACTGGATGTGGTTCATGAAAAGAACAGACAGGCAATGACACTGGTGGATCCTTATGTGGTTTGTTTAGAAGAACACACATGCAATGGCATTGGTTGTGGTTCATGAAAAGAACAGACACGCAATGACACTGGTGGATCCTTATGTGGTTTGTTTAGAGGAACAGACATGCAATGACACCGGTGGATCCACGTGTGGTCATGAGAATAACACACATCCAATGACACCGGTAGATCCTTATGTGGTTCATGAAAAGAACAGACATGCAATGACACTGGGTGTGTGATACATTGCAAATGTATCTATAATTTTTGATGCTCCATGCTTGGTTTTATCCACTTTCTTGTGTTTTGTCCACACTTTGGAGTACTTTTCATATGATTTCTTGGACTAACCTATTAACAAGAGCCACAGTGCCAGCTGCCTGTTTTCTGCTGTTTTTCGTTCTAGGAAAGTCATAAAATGAATATTGCCGGAATTGGACAGAACAAAAGCCAAAGTGCCTATTTTTCCAGAAGACTCTAGGAGCCAGAATACGAGACGGAGGAGGGCCAGGGGCTGGCCACACCCCCCCTAGGAGCGGGCTGGGCCTGGCCGCGCCAGGGCATGGTGTGGTGGCCCCAGGCACTCCCTCGGTCTCCCTCTTCGCCTATAAGAAGCCTTCTGACCTAAAAACTTCGGGGGGTTCGATGTTTTTCCAGAAGGAGTTATGATCCGCCGCCACCACCAGATTCCACGAAACAGCACCAGAAACTCCGTTCTGGCACCCTACCAGGATGGGGAGTTGGAGGAGATCATCGCCATCATCATCACCATCGCTTCTCCATCAACCATCCATGTTTCCCCCATCTATGAGTGAGTAATCCCCCGCTGTAGGCTATGGGGATGGTAGGGATTGGATGAGATCGTTCATGTAATGGCATCGGATTGTTAGGGCATGGTGCCTAGAATCTTTTATTAGTGCTTTATGACTTTGTTGCGACTTGTTGTGCTTAATGCTTGTCACTAGGGCCCGAGTGCCATGATTTCAGATCTGAACATGTTATTGATTCATTATGATAGTATTGTTCTTGGTCTTATCTACAAGTTGTATACACACGTCGTTGTCCGGAACCTATGGCCCCGTGATGTAAATCAGGATAACCGGAAGGGAAAGGCTTTGATGTGACGATCACATGTCTTCACGGAGTGTTAATGCTTTGCTCCGGTGCTCTATTAAAAGGAGCACCTTAATTTCCAGTAGTTCCCTAGAGGCCCCGCTGCAAATGGGATGGCAGGACAAAAGATGTTGTGCAAGTTCTCATTGTGAGCACGTATGACTATATATGGAACACATGCCTAGGATTGTCTAGTACTTGGATGCTTTATCTTATTTATCTACAATTGCCCTATGTTCTGATTGCTATGTGAATTGTCTTGTCCATGCAACGCCCGTCCATCCATCCCTATGCCTACCGCACTCGAATCCCACTGTTACTGCTTTTGTTACTACTGTCTTTGCTTTACTACTGTCTTTGCTTTACTATTCCTACTACAAAACTGTTTCTACTGATAAACTGCTGTGAGCAAGATTGTTTCCAGGTGCAGCTGAATTGACAACTCAGTTGTTAAGGCTTATAAATATTCTTTGGCTCCCCTTGTGTCAAATCAATAAATTGGGTTTCACTTCCCTCGAAAATACTTCGATACACCCCCTATACTTGTGGGTCATCAAGACTATTTTCTAGCGCCGTTGCCAGGGAGCTTAGCTTTATTTATCAAGTTCACTTGGATTCACTATTGTTCGAGCTAAGTTTATTTTCTCCTTGTTTGCTTGTTTCTTTATCAAAAATACAAAAAAATTAGTTCCTACTCTAGTTGTTATTTTCGTTGGTCTGTTATTGTCTTGCTTTGTCATGCTTGTTGTCAATGGTTGGTTTCTTTGAAACTGAAGCTTATTGGCAAGGTGGGTTCACGGAAGATCAAAAATATTATTATAAGGAACACGGCTTGTCACAAAAAGGGAAACACTTTTGGGAACAAATTGATAGATTATATAACATTGCTAGAAACGTGTGCTCTACTTATAATGTTACTTATTGCTGTGATGAATCTCGTTGTAGAAAGAGGTATAAACACCTCCCTTTTCAATGTGAGTATAATTATAATTATACCATATCTTCCTATTCTAAAGGAATTTATGACTTTTATGATGCGGAACAAATTGAAGAATTTATTGCTTGGAAGGGTGATTTTGAACTTGCTAGTTTGCTTGAAAATATTGATGATTCACCTTATAAGAATGAGGTTTATAGTATACTTAAATTTTCCTTTGATAATTACAAGGATGAAAATGGCTCTATTATTGAGTATTTTAATAGATGCTCTCCACAAATGGAAGAGACTAATGCCTTGCAGGATCCTATGGAAGAAGAAATTGATGAACCTGAAATCTCATTAGATGAAAAAGAGGAGGAGAGTGATGAACAAAAGGAGGAAGAATGGATTAGCTACCCATGCCTACCTTCTAATGAGAGTAACTCTTTATCCCTTACATCATTTGATTGTCCTCCATGCTTACTAAAAGAGGATGAATGTTATGTTCCTGAAGATTCTTTTGAAGATGTTTATAATAAATCTCTAGTGCTTGTAGATCATGCAAAGCATGCTTTATGTGATATTTATATTGTTGAGTTTATTCATGAGGCTACTGAAAAATTATTATGAGAGAGGAAAATATGGTTGTAGAAGTTTTCATGGTATTGAAACAACTCTCTATGTGCTGATAATTTTGAAGTTACTCTTTTTTTATCTTCCTATGCTTGTCACTTTGTTCTTTGTGAATTTATTTGCATACATGATTCCTATGCATAGGAATTGGGTTAGACTTAAATGTGTTTTGAATTTTTTTCTTGATGCTCTCTTTTACTTCACTTTATATTTCTTATGTGAGCATCCTCTCAAACTATTATGCCTGAAGATGATAATATGTCTATTATTCTTGGGAGACCTTTTCTTAAATACTGCAGGAGCTGTTATTAATTGTAATCAAGGGAAGGTGACCTTCAATGTCAATGACAAGGAACATACTATCTATTTCCCCAAGAAGATTGATAGGACTTATGGTTTTGAATTCAATTGAACATGCTGAGGGCATTCAAGTTGGAGAAATATATTGTCCCATACCAAGAGAAAAATTTGAAACTATTATGATTGGGACTATTGCTATCAAGGTTGAGGTAACATAATCATTAGTGGAATACAAAGTTTTGTCTCATATGGAATTGTTTTGGTAGCAAGACCTGATCAACCTTGTTAACAAAAGGATTTCATTGAACAAAACAATGTTTTCACCATGATTATCTCCGCTTACTTCTATTCTATCCATTTTTAGTTTTTCTTATGCCTAACTTAAAGGCATTAAAGAAAAGTACTTATTGGGAGATAACCCAAAAGTTTTATATGAGTCTTGGAAGTTATTACTTCATTAATAACCGCTCTTTATCCTTTTTATTTGCTTTTTGTGCCAAGAGTAACCTCTAATGAGAGAGAAGTAATGATTGAGAAAGTTGCTGTCCCGAAACAGATTTTTGTGCTTCACCGTAAACATTCGTGAGAGAGCTCTGTATGTCGGCTTGAGATGTAATTTTTTGTACTTCTTCCCCCGGTTTTTATATAACTTTCGTTAGTTCAACACTTTTTGATTTGAGCAACAGAAGGTCTTCGAAAACATTCGTCTTTACCTGCTGGTCTGTTTTGACAGATTTCTGCCATTTTCTGCATTTCCTTCTTGTGGGTTCCTTTTTGAGTTCTTTTGGGAATTGAGCTTTTTGAAGGAAGTTCTACAGTATCTAGTGTTCCAATGGAATTTTATTTGGTGTTAGAACTGAACCTTAAGACTTATTTATCTTAAGTGCACTAATGTTGCTAATAAAGATTGTGTGAAGTTTTGTATGAAGGAAAATTTTCAGGTGTATGGAAGAAATGAGTAATGAGATGAAGGATGGACTAAAGCTCAAGCTTGGGGATGACACGCGTGTCACCCCAAGAAATATCCAATAAGTACAAGCGTCAAAGCTTGGGGATGGCCAAGGCATCCCCTTCTTCATCAATAAAAATCCCAGGTTTCTTCCAAACGCTTCATTTTTATTGTTTCATGCATATTTTTGTTGTTCTTGGAGCGTCTTCTTTTTATTTTTCATTTTGGTTTTTAGTTTGCTTGATTTTCTTAGTTTTATGAATAAATTGGTTGGACCCCCTCTTTCATACATTGGTTTGCAAATAGTTTGGTTTGGTTTGGAAAAGAGTAGGAAAGTTCTTACTTATGTGGTAAAAAGAGCTCGTTCTTGACTGTGGCTATGCTTTGTCATGCCATGCTTGATATTGTTTTGGCTTTATGCTTAGTATTCTTTGCTGTAGCATGACTTGTTATAAACAATTGAGATTGCTTAATGTGCATTGGATGAATCATGCGTTGTTTTAGCATATTAAAGCATAGTATAGTGGTATTCTCCTTTGATGCTTTATTTGGGTTGACTTGGCACATGCTCACACCATGTTATGACTATCCAAAGTCACCATAGCCTTTATTATCCTTAGTTTTCAACTTGTAGTATCACTTTATGCTTTGATCAATGATGTTTTGTCGCTCTGCATGATTATGGCCATTATTGCTCTCTTCGATGGTCGCTCCTAGTCTTTTGCTAGCCTCCACAACAAAGTATGAGTTCCACTCATGCATCCAACTCCCTAAACCAAGTTATTCCAAAGAGTCCACCATACCTACCTACTAGCTTATGCTATTCCAAGTATATTCATGCTTTTGTTTACCTTCCACATGTTATGAGAAAACTAGTGATTAAAGCTCTCACGAACTTGATGACACACTTTACTTTACTTGCCCTTAATAAACTTGAACCATTGTGTCGTCTATGTTGTATATGCTTGCACTTATTTGTTGGGAATTAGCAGAACCATGCTTTCATGGGGAACGCTTTCAACATTGCACTTGGTACTTGTACCTAGTTGATATCATGCTCTTTTGTATATGGATGTCGTCGGTGTGAAATGAAAGGGGAGCTTGTATGTCACATCCCAAGATTTTCCAAATCTTGTAATGTGAAAAATAAATAAACAAAATAAATTTTTGTTGAAAATTAGGGTGAAAAGAAACTTTTGTTTCTAAAAGGAGACTTAAAATCCCATCTTGAACAAACTTTGGCAAAAGTTTGAATTCAACAAAAAAATCCAAATCAAGGGAAATGCATTCCTCAAATGAATGTATCTGGAAATTTGAACATTTGGAAAGAAATCCAAAACCCTAAACCCTAATGGAAGGAAATCATTTTCCAAAGTATCTCCAAATCCATGGATTTGATCCATACCAAATTTGATCAACAAATAATCACAAAGGATCAAGAAAGACCTTAGAGATTGGTTTCACTTAGTTTGGAACCATGAGCAAAATCTTAGAAGTATAACAAGAGAAGGAAATTGAAATTTCCAAAGCTAATAAAGCCCTTACCAAAAGCCATACCAAATGGTGAACAAATAATCCTAAAGGGATTTATTTGGATAAACATTTATCAAAGGAAAAATAAATTGTTTTGGAAATACAAATTTAGATCTTTTAATAAAAGACTTTGGTTTCAAATGAAAAGATAAGCCAAATTAATTTTGGCCAAACTTTTGTAATAAAATATTTTGTTTTGATAAAATGAATAAAGGTTTACTTAAATAAAATAATAAGGATTTAAATATCCAATTTTATTTAAGTAAAGGTTTTTCCCATTTTAAATGAACACTAAGTATTTTATTACTACTTTGAAATCTTTTATTAAAAGGTTTTGATTTAATTAAAATGAATAAAGGATTATTTAAATAAAATAATAAGGATTTAAATATCCAATTTTATTTAAGTAAAGGCCTTCCCATTTTAATTAAACACCAAAACTTATTTATTTATTTAAATAAGTTTCCAAGTATTCTTTTATTTTTCAAATTAAACCTTCTGGTTTGGTTTTGAAAATAATTGGAATTCAAATGGAAATATTATTAAATAAATCAAACCCTAATAACTAAAGATCCATTTTATTTAATTATTAAATGGATCCTAAAAATAAATAAAAATAATATTTCATTTTGAGATTTGGATTATGTTGCCAAACAGAACCAAATTCAAATGAAAAGTTTGCTGTTTGATTTGATTTGAGTGTTGTTTGAATTGTGTGAATATTTGTTTGAAATTGAAAACAGAAAAAGAATTAGAAAAAGAAAAAGAGAGCAGACAGAAAAAAAAAATAATAATAAGAAAACATACCCAAATTGACAATTTTGGCCCAAAGATTCATTTCCAGTATTCTTCCCCAAGAAATCTCTTCTCACTAAGAAATCTACCCACACAGATGCAGACAGATGAACCCACTTCCCCTCTCCCTCACTCGTGACAACAGACCCCACCTCCACTTATTCCTCCCCGAACTGCTTTTACGCAGAAAGAAACCCGCAGAGTGAATGACCGGTGGACCCCTCCTTCCTTTCTTTTCCCACTGACCAGAGGACCCCACAGACAGCTGTTCATCGTCTTCAACCTCCTCAGCGACTCGTTCCTCCCCCCCGTTCTGCCGTTGATTGCTCCGACTTAATTCACCTTAACGCCGAGCCTTTACCTCGCCTTGATCACGCAGATGGAAACGCCTCCCTCTCCTCTATAAATCCCCTCTGACACCTCGCGCTCGCACGCTCCAGACCGCCCCAATTTTTCTCTCAGGCCGCAGCTCCGACCACCGTCTCCGAGCAATTCCGGCGAAACCAGACCTCCCCTTACCTCGCCGACCTAGCACCCTTACTCCACGCATCCAGACGCATCCTCCTGTGCCAACCATTCATCCGCGGGTGCCCTAGAACCTCGACTCCGTCGTCGACAGTGAGCGCCACCGTCTGTCTTCAGCTCCGGCGAGCCCCAAAGGTAGATTCCGGTCGCCCCTCTTCTCCTCGTTCACGCACACAGCACCTCCGTGACCTCCTGCGTCTAACCCAACCTTCGGTTGTTCTTCTCGTGATCTGTAGCGACGACTCCGACAAGCTCTAAACGCCACCGTGTCTGCTTCCTCTCCGCGGCCACGTAGAATCCGTCCGCCGCACCTCTCGATCACGCACACACCTCGCTGTCTTGGCGATCCGACCGTGCTTTTCGCTTGCCTTGAGTTGATTCACAGCAACGCCAACGACCACCGAGAACCCCGCCGCAAGAACTCCGGCGAGCAATCAAGCTTCACTCCAAGACGCCCGCGATAGGAAGACACTACCGAGCTTCCCCACGATCTTGCGAACTCGGTGAGCATTCCTCTTCTCTCTCTTCTACGCATCGCTGCATCATTATCGACCGACGACTCCGCCGCCATGCATACCGCAGCCGCTTAGCTTTAGGTCGATCCTGCAAGAACGTCGATCTCGATCCATCGACACGAAAAGAATGACTAACCAAGGGGTATCGAGCAATCTGTGCCGCATTTATCCACTTTAGATCCAACGCCCACAGCCACGATCCTAGCGAACCGTACCAATTTAATTAGATTAGGACACGTGTCGTTATTACGCTTAAAACAGAATTGAAAATGAATATTTTGCAAACTTCAAACCTTGTATCTTTTGATCCACACGTCCAAATTTTACAAATTTGATGTCGTTGGAATCAGCAAGACAAGCCCTAGCCAACCCTGCCCTTAGTTTAGCAAATAGTATCTGATAACTTGTTTAACTTTGCAGATTCTTTTGTATGCTTGCTAACATTAGAAAAATCATTTAAAATGATATTTAGGTTAAAACCTTTGCCAATTAGTTTGTTGTGACCTTACTGACCTTAGGAACCAACCCATAGTTTGGAAAGTGATTTTGGAAAAGAATAGAATGGATTAATTAGTTTAGTCCATTTCTAGCTAACTAAAACTATTTGTTTTGTTTATGAAAATGCTTTCATAAAGAAAACCTTGAGAAAATGTTTGGACCAAACCTACTGACCAAAAGCACCAAGTTTTGCAATAGCAACTCATTTGGTGAACCCTATAGACTAAAACCCTAGTAGACATATTTCTTCACCACATAAAATGACCAAATAGGTGCCTTGTTTTGAAATTGGTTTTTGAGGTGAAACCTTTTGCTAACAACTTTGCCACTTTGGTAAATGACCAATTTGGATCTTACAAAGTTTTAGGAATCTAATAGAAACCCTTTTGCAAATGACTTTGCCATTTTGGTAAATGACCAATTTGGAACTTACAAAGTTTAGAAGCCTAGTGAGGACCATCCCTACATTAGAACCAACCTTTGCATGCCTATGCATGACTTTGCCACTTTACAAAAATGACCATTAGGTGTACCCAAATGTCTATGACCGACTAGGAACCACTTTTGCAAACAAAGCAAAGCTTGGCATGCTTGCATGCATTTCTTTGACTTTGTTATTTTATGTGTTGATTTGCTTGATTGGTAGATTGAGTTTGTGCCTTGCTTGATTGATTGTAGTAACTTGAAGAGTGTGAGTGTTGCAAGGACAAGGAGTGAACTTATACCCTCTACCAAAAAGGCAAGTGATGCTTCATATCTTATGTCCTATTATTTTCAATATGCATTAGTGTTTTTGCCAAGTAAAACTTGCATGGTTTTTATTTTGCTAAGTATAGACCTTGCTATAGGAAATCTAGTAGATGAATCCTTAGTAGGATTTTCCTAAGTTAAGAATCCTATTACTACCAAGCTTAGCCTAGCTAATAGAAAACTTGGGTGGGATATATATTCACACTATGAAAAATATTCTAAGTCTGAGGACTTGTGTTTTGTTTAATAAAACAACTAAGATTAATGAATCACCTGGGTGGAAATGGAAGGAATGGTTTATGTTGAGTGGTTCACAAGGCCAGGGACTGGCTTGTGTATCTCACTTGTGGATGGCCACCCAGGAAACAAAGAGATTTGAGATGTCAAATGTTGAGAAACTTCAAGTGCAACCACTTGGCATTATGGGCTCTGCCATGATCTTAGGATGCTGGAACTTAGTCTTTTGGACAGTGGGTGGTAGTGATTGATAGGTTGGAGCGTCCATTTGACTAAGGAAAGGCTATCAAGGATCATTCTTGGGAAACCAAGACTTGTGGGGAAAGTGCACCACCTCTGCAGAGTGTAAAACCTAAGTACTTAGCCATGTCCCTGGTAAAGGACAATTTGAGCATCAAGACATGGAAGCAATCAAGAATCTCATCACTCTAATTTCTAAATAAAATTTGTGGGTTAACCAGGGTTGTGTGAAATTCTTCAATCTTTGATTGGTAGATGCCTTGAAAGGATCTTCAAATCTTCAGTCTTTGATTGGTAGATGCCCTGAGTGGATCTTCAGTCTTTGATTGGTAGATGCCTTGATAGGATCTTCAATCTTTGGTTAAGAAAATTGTTTTTGCCAAGATAATCTTCTACCGATTGGTAGATGCCCTGAGTGGATCTTCAGTCTTTGATTGATAGATGCCTTGGAATTTGTTTTTGCCAAACAAAACTTATTTTCAAATGATAGGGAAAAATCTATTTTGAGCAATGCAAAGCCTCAACTCCACTTAGCCAAATGCATATAGATGATAGACTCCACTATACTACCAAAGTATCACTTGCCAATACAATTCAAATGTATTGACCCTTGTGGCTGTAACTTATTATGTTGCAGGTTTGATTGTTTTAGTGAAGATTGATTGATTAGGATTACAAAGTCTACAACCAACATCTGCCTGTGGCACTTTGAAGATGAAGGACCCAATGCTTATAGTTATTCCGCTGCAATGTAATGTAATAGCCTAATGAGCTATGTTTGATGTAATAAAATTATGTTAATCCTGGTTATAAAGTTGTATTATGACCTTTGTTTCTCGATATTACATCTGAACTGTGGATGCTAGCTATTGATCCAGGGACTAGCATTGTAAACACAGGGAACTCAATCTTATTAAAGGTTGGGGATCCTACAGAATGGTATCAGAGCATTGTGTTGCCTGTAGGATTTGTAACCCTAGGATTGGACAAAAACCCTTAGAAAAATAGGAGTTGTCTTATTCCAAAACTTATTTACAAAAACAATCTTGTAAACTCTTTCCTCAACCACTTTGGTTTCAACTCTACTTCTCTTCTATTTCAAACTTGATGGAAAAGCCTACCCCATGACCAAGGACTTCTTCAACTTCATCAACTCTAATGACTTCAACTTCTTCAACATCTTCAACATGTACACCAAGGACTTCAACTTGGATATCACTAAAGACTACAAGTCTTGAGTAACATTTCACTTGAAGACTAAGGAAAAACAACTTAGAAGGAGCCATCAACATCTTTGAAGTATTTGTGACCAAGAGACAAGAATTCTCCAAGGAAACAAAGATCTCAATCAAGAAGAATAGAAAGATCACAAGTGAACCATATAGTTGGACCACCATATTTAGTTTAAATCAAACCCACCAACTTATGTGGTGTAACAAAAATATTTTGTTGCCTAAGAATGTGCTTGAAACTGTTGTTTGAGTGGAGTGTTTGTTTGTGATTGCTTGCACATTGCTTGTGTGAATTGTGATGTGTGTGATTAGGATTGATTCCTTTAGAAATCTTTTGCCTATTCTAATCCCAATCCAACCCCAAACAGATGACTACTCCAAGAGACTCCAACATCAAGGATGGTGACAACAACAACAACCAAGAGGTCAACATGAGAGAACTCATAGCAACCCAACACCAATTGAGCCAACTAACAGCTCAGTTCATAGCCAACAATAGTGATAAAGACCCTACCTTGCAAAAGTTTTTGGAAGAACAATCCCAACTGATGCTTAAGGTGACTAATCAAATGATCAGCATGGAAGAAAACTATCCCAAAAGAGTGTATGACAACAAGGATGACAAGAACATTATGCTAGATGGAGCACCAGCTTGCAATATTTGTGGAGACAAGGATCATACTTCCAAGGAGCATGAAGATCAATGCCCCAATTGTGAAGAGGAACATCCAGTTGGCCAATGCCCAACATCTCAAGTTACTTGTCACCTTTGTGAAGGAAACGACCATGTACCTATCCAATGCCCCGTCTATGCCATTGTTGAACAAAGGAAACAAGAAGGATCCAGGTATGCCAAGAATGATGATGACAAAGGAAAAGGACCACTTATACCTCCAAACAAGACAACCCAATTCAAAGGATCAAAGAAGCCCAAGAAACCAAAGCAAGACATGAGCCTTGTGCAATGTCGTAAATGTAAGGAAATGGGACACAACCCCAGTGGATGCCCAGAGTCCATAAAGAATAAAAGGATGGACCAAGTAGTGTGCAACAACTGCAAAGAGCTAGGCCATTATGTAGCAGTTTGTCCACAAGAGCAACGTAAAGAACTCCAAGATATCCACTGTTTCAATTGCAAGGAACCAGGACACTATGTAAGCAATTGTACAGAAAAGATGAAGAACAAGATGAACAAGCCAAAGGAGAAACCCAACCTTAGCCCATGAGTTAAGCATGGAAATAAAGGACACAATGCAGAAGTTTTCCCAAGGAAGTTTCATCAAGATTCCAAGCAAGCCAAGATGTAGTTTAGTTGGAAAATTTTTAAGGGTGGTAGTACCCTAGTTGTTTTGAACCTACTTGTAACCCTAGCCTCCCCAAATCTCGGGACGAGATTTATTTTAAGGGTAAATTGTCACATCCCAAGATTTTCCAAATCTTGTAATGTGAAAAATAAATAAACAAAATAAATTTTTGTTGAAAATTAGGTGAAAAGAAACTTTTGTTTCTAAAAGGAGACTTAAAATCCCATCTTGAACAAACTTTGGCAGAAGTTTGAATTCAACAAAAAAATCCAAATCAAGGGAAATGCATTCCTCAAATGAATGTATCTGGAAATTTGAACATTTGGAAAGAAATCCAAAACCCTAAACCCTAATGGAAGGAAATCATTTTCCAAAGTATCTCCAAATCCATGGATTTGATCCATACCAAATTTGATCAACAAATAATCACAAAGGATCAAGAAAGACCTTAGAGATTGGTTTCACTTAGTTTGGAACCATGAGCAAAATCTTAGAAGTATAACAAGAGAAGGAAATTGAAATTTCCAAAGCTAATAAAGCCCTTACCAAAAGCCATACCAAATGGTGAACAAATAATCCTAAAGGGATTTATTTGGATAAACATTTATCAAAGGAAAAATAAATTGTTTTGGAAATACAAATTTAGATCTTTTAATAAAAGACTTTGGTTTCAAATGAAAAGATAAGCCAAATTAATTTTGGCCAAACTTTTATAATAAAATATTTTGTTTTGATAAAATGAATAAAGGTTTACTTAAATAAAATAATAAGGATTTAAATATCCAATTTTATTTAAGTAAAGGTTTTTCCCATTTTAAATGAACACTAAGTATTTTATTACTACTTTGAAATCTTTTATTAAAAGGTTTTGCTTTAATTAAAATGAATAAAGGATTATTTAAATAAAATAATAAGGATTTAAATATCCAATTTTATTTAAGTAAAGGCCTTCCCATTTTAATTAAACACCAAAACTTATTTATTTATTTAAATAAGTTTCCAAGTATTCTTTTATTTTTCAAATTAAACCTTCTGGTTTGGTTTTGAAAATAATTGGAATTCAAATGGAAATATTATTAAATAAATCAAACCCTATAACTAAAGATCCATTTTATTTAATTATTAAATGGATCCTAAAAATAAATAAAATAATATTTCATTTTGAGATTTGGATTATGTTGCCAAACAGAACCAAATTCAAATGAAAAGTTTGCTGTTTGATTTGATTTGAGTGTTGTTTGAATTGTGTGAATATTTGTTTGAAATTGAAAACAGAAAAAGAATTAGAAAAAGAAAAAGAGAGCAGACAGAAAAAAAAAATAATAATAAGAAAACATACCCAAATTTAACTTTGGCCCAACAAAGATTCCAGCCCAAAGATTCTTCCCTCAAGAAATCTCTTCTCACTAAGAAATCTACCCACACAGAGATGCATGATGGACCCACTTCCCCTCTCCCTCACGCCGACAACAGACCCCACCTCCACTTATTCCCTCCCGAACTGCTTTTTCGCACCGAAAGAAACCCGCAGAGTGAATGACCGTGGACCCTCCTTCCTTTCTTTTCCCATCGACTGGAGGACCCCACAGACAAATTGTTCATCGCCTTCAACCTCCTCAGCACTGCTCCTCCCTGCTTCTGCCGTTGATTGCTCCGACTTAATTCACCTTAACGCCGAGCCTTTACTCGCCTTGATCACGCAGATGGAAACGCCCTCTCCTCCATAAATCCTCTCGACACCTCTCGGCCGCGCTCCAGACCGCCCCAATTTTTCTCTGTGCCGCCGCAGCTCCGACCACCGTCTCCGAGCAATTCCGGCGAAACCAGACCTCCCCTTACCTCGCCGACCTAGCACCCTTACTCCACGCATCCAGACGCATCCTCCTGTGCCAACCATTCATCCGCGGGTGCCCTAGAACCTCGACTCCGTCGTCGACAGTGAGCGCCACCGTCTGTCTTCAGCTCCGGCGAGCCCCACAGGTAGATTCCGGTCGCCCCTCTTCTCCTCGTTCACGCACACACCTCCGTGACCTCTCGTCTAACCCAACCTTCGCTTGTTCTTCTCGTGATCTCGGCGACGACAAGCTCTAAACGCCACCGTTCCGTTCCTGCTTCCTCTCCGTAATCATCAATCGCCCACCCTCTCGATCACGCACACACCTCTGTCGTGTCTTGGCGCATCTGACCGTGCTTTTCGTTTGCCTTGAGTTGATTCACAGCAACGCCAACGACGACCACCCGAGAACCCCGCCGCTCGCAGCAACTCCGGCGAGCAATCAAGCTCACTCCAGTACGCCCCGCGATAGGAAGACACTACCCCGAGCTTCCCCACGATCTTGCGAACTCGGTGAGCATTCCCTCTTCCTCTCTCTCTTTCTGCATCGCCGGCACCGTCATCGACCAACGACTCTGCCGCCAGTGGCCACCGCAGCGCCGCTAGCTTTAGGTCGATCCTGCCGCAACCGTCCGATCTCGATCCATCGATTACGAAAGAATGACTAACCGAAGGGGTATCGAGCAATCTGTGCCGCACGATCCACTTTAGATCCAACGCTCCACAGCCACGATCCTAGCGAACCGGTACCGACGAATTAGATTAGGACACGTGTCTGTTATTCTGTTTAAAACAGAAATTGAAAACAGAATATTTTGCAAACTTCAAACCCTTGTATCTTTTGATCCACACGTCCAAATTTTACAAATTTGATGTCGTTGGAATCAGCAAGACAAGCCCTAGCCAACCCTGCCCTTAGTTTAGCAAATAGTATCTGATAACTTGTTTAACTTTGCAGATTCTTTTGTATGCTTGCTAACATTAGAAAAATCATTTAAAAATGATATTTAGGTTAAAACCTTTGCCAATTAGTTTGTTGTGACCTTACTGACCTTAGGAACCAACCCATAGTTTGGAAAGTGATTTTGGAAAAGAATAGAATGGATTAATTAGTTTAGTCCATTTCTAGCTAACTAAAACTATTTGTTTTGTTTATGAAAATGCTTTCATAAAGAAAACCTTGAGAAAATGTTTGGACCAAACTCATCTGACCAAAAGCACCAAGTTTTGCAATAGCAACTCATTTGGTGAACCCTATAGACTAAAACCCTAGTAGACATATTTCTTCACCACATAAATGACCAAATAGGTGCCTTGTTTTGAAATTGGTTTTTGAGGTGAAACCTTTTGCTAACAACTTTGCCACTTTGGTAAATGACCAATTTGGATCTTACAAAGTTTTAGGAATCTAATAGAAACCCTTTTGCAAATGACTTTGCCATTTTGGTAAATGACCAATTTGGAACTTACAAAGTTTAGAAGCCTAGTGAGGACCATCCCTACATTAGAACCAACCTTTGCATGCCTATGCATGACTTTGCCACTTTACAAAAATGACCATTAGGTGTACCCAAATGTCTATGACCGACTAGGAACCTTTTTGCAAACAAAGCAAAGCTTGGCATGCTTGCATGCATTTCTTTGACTTTGTTATTTTATGTGTGTTGATTTGCTTGATTGGTAGATTGAGTTTGTGCCTTGCTTGATTGATTGTAGTAACTTGAAGAGTGTGAGTGTTGCAAGGACAAGGAGTGAACTTATACCCTCTACCAAAAAGGCAAGTGATGCTTCATATCTTATGTCCTATTATTTTCAATATGCATTAGTGTTTTTGCCAAGTAAAACTTGCATGGTTTTTATTTTGCTAAGTATAGACCTTGCTATAGGAAATCTAGTAGATGAATCCTTAGTAGGATTTTCCTAAGTTAAGAATCCTATTACTACCAAGCTTAGCCTAGCTAATAGAAAACTTGGGTGGGATATATATTCACACTATGAAAAATATTCTAAGTCTGAGGACTTGTGTTTTGTTTAATAAAACAACTAAGATTAATGAATCACCTGGGTGGAAATGGAAGGAATGGTTTATGTTGAGTGGTTCACAAGGCCAGGGACTGGCTTGTGTATCTCACTTGTGGATGGCCACCCAGGAAACAAAGAGATTTGAGATGTCAAATGTTGAGAAACTTCAAGTGCAACCACTTGGCATTATGGGCTCTGCCATGATCTTAGGATGCTGGAACTTAGTCTTTTGGACAGTGGGTGGTAGTGATTGATAGGTTGGAGCGTCCATTTGACTAAGGAAAGGCTATCAAGGATCATTCTTGGGAAACCAAGACTTGTGGGAAAGTGCACCACCTCTGCAGAGTGTAAAACCTAAGTACTTAGCCATGTCCCTGGTAAAGGACAATTTGAGCATCAAGACATGGAAGCAATCAAGAATCTCATCACTCTAATTTCTAAATAAAATTTGTGGGTTAACCAGGGTTGTGTGAAATTCTTCAATCTTTGATTGGTAGATGCCTTGAAAGGATCTTCAAATCTTCAGTCTTTGATTGGTAGATGCCCTGAGTGGATCTTCAGTCTTTGATTGGTAGATGCCTTGATAGGATCTTCAATCTTTGGTTAAGAAAATTGTTTTTGCCAAGATAATCTTCAGTCTCTGATTGGTAGATGCCCGAGTGGATCTTCGCCTTTGATTGATAGATGCCTTGGAATTTGTTTTTGCCAAACAAAACTTATTTTCAAATGATAGGGAAAAATCTATTTTGAGCAATGCAAAGCCTCAACTCCACTTAGCCAAATGCATATAGATGATAGACTCCACTATACTACCAAAGTATCACTTGCCAATACAATTCAAATGTATTGACCCTTGTGGCTGTAACTTATTATGTTGCAGGTTTGATTGTTTTAGTGAAGATTGATTGATTAGGATTACAAAGTCTACAACCAACATCTGCCTGTGGCACTTTGAAGATGAAGGACCCAATGCTTATAGTTATTCCGCTGCAATGTAATGTAATAGCCTAATGAGCTATGTTTGATGTAATAAAATTATGTTAATCCTGGTTATAAAGTTGTATTATGACCTTTGTTTCTCGATATTACATCTGAACTGTGGATGCTAGCTATTGATCCAGGGACTAGCATTGTAAACACTGGGAACTCAATCTTATTAAAGGTTGGGGATCCTACATTGTAAGTCCATGGAGTTATGTATATGTGTTAGAGAAACGCCTGGGCCGCTGGTCTAATCCATGCTTACATGGTGGAAACCTGCAGCGCAACCATAATGAGCTGTCTATGAAGCATTCTTCTTATAAAAAAAAGAGTCCTATATTGAGAAAAAAAAGAGAAAAAAAAAGAGATACTATGAAAAGAGGAAAGAGAGAAAAAAGCACCATATTCCCATGGTAAATAAGAAGAATGCTGAGATGCTCGTTGTCTGCTTGCCTTGTCATTTTGATATGGGGATTCTTCCGTATCATCGGGCAAGGGGTACCCTGTCGACGGTTCTCAATGATACACATGTACTTACAATGACAAGAACTTACCGGTGACTAAACTTGAGTAGCATGAGGAGCGACCCTCGTATACAAGGGACATGAGATTTCCGACTTATACTTCGTCAAGCATGTACACCATAGTTTGTTCACTTTAACCTTAATCACTTCAAGATGCTTATGATACGGGCAATGAGAGCTGAAAGCTATAAGTACCATAATTTTTGGAAGCTCTTTATGAGACTTGAATCCCTACTTCCTTTTACAAAGGCCTTTCTTCCACCATTATATTGAGTCTTCGCCTTCTACCTTTATGCACCTACTTTGAGAGCATAGTGGCCATTCTTAGTTCTATGTGCATTGTCCCAAGACTAGTTGATTGATGCATAACTTGATATTGCTTGTTTTAAACTATTGTATCTAGTCACTCTTATGAACTTTGAAGGTGTCCTATGCATTTATATTTGCTACTCTATTGAGGGACAAGCTGAATACTATCATGCTATGTTTTCTTTATGTAAAACAAACAAACGTCTTGCAAAGCATTGTTATTCATGAATCTTTTGTTTGTGCCTTTTCATGTTGCATCATAGTTTCTTTTCTTATTGCTAGAACTTTGTCTTTCATGTTATGATTGAAGTACTATGATCCCGGCTTTGAATGTTTTGCAAATACTTTGATCAAGTCATTAATGGTGCATGTCACCTCAAAAATTATTCTTTCTTTTTATCACTTACCTACTCGAGGACGAGCAGGAGTTAAGCTTGGGGATGTTGATACAATGCAAATGTATCTATAATTTTTGATGCTCCATGCTTGGTTTTATCCACTTTCTTGTGTTTTTTCACTTTGGAGTACTTTTCATATGATTTCTTGGACTAACCTATTAACAAGAGCCACAGTGCCAGCTGCCAGTTTTCTGCTGTTTTTGGTTCCAGGAAAGTCAGAAAATGAATATTCTCGGAATTGGACGGGACAAAAGCCAAAGTGCCTATTTTTCCAGAAGACTCCAGGAGCCAGAATACGAGACGGAGGAGGGCCAGGGGCTGGCCACACCCCCCAGGCGCGGGCTGGGCCTGGCCGCGCCAGGGCATGGTGTGGTGGCCCCAGGCACCCCCTCGGTCTCCCTCTTCGCCTATAAGAAGCCTTCTGACCTAAAAACTTTGGGGGGTTCGACATTTTTCCAGAAGGAGTTCCGCTCCACCACCACCACCAGATTCCATGAAACAGCACCAGAAACTCCGTTCTGGCACCCTGCTGGGACGGGGAATTGGAGGATATCATCGCCATTATCATCACCATCTCTTCTCCATCGACCATCCATGTTTCCCCCATCTATGAGTGAGTAATCCCCCGCTGTAGGCTATGGGGATGGTAGGGATTGGATGAGATCGTTCATGTAATGGCATCAGATTGTTAGGGCATGGTGCCTAGTATCTTTTATTAGTGCTTTATGACTTTGTTGCGACTTGTTGTTCTTAATGCTTGTCACTAGGGCCCGAGTGCCATGATTTTAGATCTGAACATGTTATTGATTCATATGATAGTATTGTTCTTGGTCATATGATAGTATTGTTATTGATAGACTTGTTGTTCTTAATGCTTTGCTCCGGTGCTCTATTCAAAGGAGCACCTTAATTGCCAGTAGTTCCCTAGAGGCCCCGCTGCAAACGGGCTGGCAAGACAAAAGATGTTGTACAAGTTCTCATTGCGAGCACGTATGACTATATATGGAACACATGCCTAGGATTGTCTAGTACTTGGATGATTTATCTTATTTATCTTCAATTGCCTTATGTTCTGATTGCTATGTGAATTGTCTTGTCCATGCAACACCCATCCATCCATCCCTATGCCTACCGCACTCGAATCCCATCATATCGCTTTTGTTACTCATCTTTGCTTTACTACTGCTGCTGCTTTACTATTCCTACTACAAAACTGCTACTTGATAAAGCGCTTGTGAGCAAGATTATTTCCTGGTGCAGCTGAATTGACAACTCAGTTGTTAAGGCTTATAAATATTCTTTGGCTCCCCTTGTGTCGAATCAATAAATTGGGTTTCACTTCCCTCAAAAATACTGCGATACACCCCCTATACTTGTGGGTCATCAGTGTGGTTCATGAAAAGAACAGACATGCACTGACACTCGGTGTGGTTCATGAAAAGAATAGACATGCAATGACACTGGTGGATCCTTATGTAGTTCCTGAAAAGAACAGACATGCAATGACACTGGTGGATCCTTATGTGGTTTGTTTAGAAGAACACACATGCAATGACACATGGTGTGGTTCATGAAAAGAACATACACGCAATGACACTGGTGGATCCTTATGTCGTTTGTTTAGAGGAACAGATATGCAATGACACCGGTGGATCCACGTGTGGTTCATGAGAAGAACACACATCCAATGACACTGGTAGATCCTTATGTGGTTAATGAAAAGAACTAACATACAGTGACACTAGGTGAGGTTCATGAAAAGAACAGACATGCAATGACACTGGGTGTGGTTCATGAAAAGAACAGACATGCAATGACACTGGTGGATCCTTATGTGGTTCATGAAAAGAACACACATCCAATGACACTGGTGGATCCTTATGTGGTTTGTTTAGAGGAACAAACATGCAATGACACCCGTGGATCCACGTGTGGTTCATGAGAAGAACACACATCCAATGACACTGGTAGATCCTTATGTGGTTCATGAAAAGAACAGACATGCAGTGACACCGGGTGTGTTTCATGACAAGAACAAATATGCAATGACACTAGGTGTGGTTCATGAAAAGAACAGACATGCAATGACACTGGTGGATCCTTATGTGGTTCATGAAAAGAATAGACATGAACTAACACTGGTGGATCCTTATGTTGTTCATGAAAAGAACAGACATGCAATGACACTGGTAGATCCTTATGTGGTTCATGAAAAGAACAGACATGCAATGACGTTGGGTGTGGTTCATGAGAAGAACACACATCCAATGACACTGGTAGATCCTTATGTGCTTCATGAAAAGAACTGACATGCAGTGACACTAGGTGTGGTTCATGAAAAGAACAGACATGCACTGACACTGGGTGTTGTTCATGAAAAGAACAGACATGCAATGACACTGGTGGATCCTTATGTGGTTTGTTTAGAAGAACACACATGCAATGACACTGGGTGTGGTTCATGAAAAGAACAGACATGCAATAACACTGGTGGATACTTATGTGGTTTGTTTAAAGGAACAGACATGCAATGACACCGGTGGATCCACGTGTGGTTCATGAGAAGAACACACATCCAATGACACTGGGTGGATCCTTATGTGGTTCATGAAAAGAACTGACATGAAGTGACACTGGGTGTGGTTCATGAAAAGAATAGACATGCAATGACATCGGTGGATCCATGTGTGGTTTATGGAAGTAACAGACATGCAATGACTCTAGCTGTGGTTAATGAAAAGAACACGCATGCAATGACACCAGGTGTGGTTCATGAAAAGAACAGACATGCAATGACACTGGTGGATCCTTATGTGGTTTGTTTAGAGAAATAGACATGCGATGACACCGGTGGATCCATGTGTGGTTCATGAGAATAACACACATCCAATGACACTGGTGGATCCTTATGTGGTTTGTTTAGAGGAACGGACATGCAATGACACCGGTGGATCCTTATGTGGTCTATCTAGAGGAACACACATGCAATGACACCGGGTGTGGTTCATGAAAAGAACAGACATGCAATGACACTGGGTGCGGTTCATGAAAAGAATAGACATGCAATGACACTGGTGGATCCTTATGTGGTTTGTGTAGAAGAACACACATGCAATGACACTGGGTGTGAATCATGAAAAGAATAGACAGGCAATGACACTGGTGGATCCTTATGTGGTTTGTTTAGAAGAACACACATGCAATGACACTAGTGGGTCCTTATGTGTGGTTCATGAAAAGAACAGACATGCAATGACACTGGTGGATCCTTATGTGTGGTTCATGAAAAGAATAGACATGCAATGACACTGGTGGATCCTTATGTGTGGTTCATGAGAAGAACAGACATGCAATGACACTGGTGGATCCTTATGTGGTTTGTTTAGAAGAACACACATGCAATGACACTGGGTGTGGTTCATGAAAAGAACATACACGTAATGACACTGGTGGATCCTTATGTGGTTTGTTTAGAGGAACAGACATGCAATGACACCGGTGGATCCACGTGTGGTTCATGAGAAGAACACACATCCAATGACACTGGTAAATCCTGATGTGGTTCATGAAAAGAACTGACATGCAGTGACACTGGGTGTGGTCCATGAAAAGAACAGACATGCAATGACACTGGGTGTGGTTCATGAAAAGAACAGACATGCAATGACACTGGTGGATCCTTATGGGGTTTGTTTAGAAGAACACACACACAATGACACTGGTGGATCCATGTGTGGTTTATGAGAAGAACACACATTCAATGAACTGTAGTGGATCTATCTTGGCATAATTTGATGTATTCCACAATGTATTTCACTGTACAAGACACTTTCCATTTTTATACTACTCAGTTTTGCCCTTGGTTTTATGTGGTACTACTTAGTTCATGCCCCCCTCTCTATCTTTCGTAGAAGCCCAAACCTGTGCTCACCCTGTCTGCTACTCCCTGATTGGTTGTCACAGTTGTCATGTGGATCGTGCGCACCAACCGTTGATTCTGTGCGATCCAACGATGATCGTTGCACACGTCGTGCCCTTCACAGTACAGCGTGAGACAACACGGACATCTCCCTTCGCAAGACTTCTACAGGAAGGAACACGATGCCATCCATGGTAAAAGTCGTCGAGCGGTCATGTCAAGTTTAATCAAGTCTGAAAAGCCTACTACTGCAACTACAACTCATGCACAGGGCAATGGGGTCATCGAGTGCACGGCTGTCGACGGGACGCTGCAATTTATTGCCACTTGATTTTAATCAGACATATCCCATTTTTACGTAGCGCTCTCAATCTCACTTCCAACTGGGCCCTACCGCTAGTAAATTCGATGAGTCAAGGGCCCCCTCGAGTAGATCTAACGTTGCTAGAAATTAGTTCCGTGCCACTTGCATGAAGTGGAATCGAGGTCTGCCATGAGCGTGTTTCAATGCAGCTCTAAAGTGGAGACCGTGGCTGTTTCAAAAAAAAGGGAACCGAAAAAAAGGGTGGAGATCATGGTAGCCCCCCCCCCTCGCCCACCACACGTGTCCACTCGAGGACTGCGAACGGTCCAGTGTTTATAACCCCCTCGACCTTCTTCTTCCATGAGCTCGTGTCATTTCCCCTAGTCTGTCTAGTCCCAAGACCCCAATCTACACCTGCCGCGCGCGCTGAAGCTCCCTCGTTTGCACTCCCTCCTTCCCTTGGTGCGCCATGAAGCGTACGCGTGGAGACGATCCGGAGGTGAAGCTAGTTGAAGGCACATCAGCAGGTGGCTCGGTCGTCGCTAAGTTGGGAGAGGCGTCTTCTCCGGGCACGAACGCCGCTTGTCGCCGTGCCGTCGAGGGTGCGAACTCATCCGTCCAGCCAGTAGCCGTCGCTGCCGAGCAGCAGGTGGTAGACGTTGCCGCCGAGCAGCAGTTGGTAGCCGTCGCCGCCGAGCAGCAGGTGGTAGCCATCGCCGCCGAGCAGCAGGTGGCCGACAATGTCGTGGTGCCAGCGGCTGATCTGGATGGGGGGCAGGCGGCAGGCGGAGGCAATCCGGTGATCTACATCAATGACCCCATCACCGTTCAATAAATCTTTGATGCAATCATGGAGAATGATGAGTTCGAGGAGAAGGTCCCTAATGAGGAGTCCGAGGTACTACATTGCTAGCTTCTCTAGTCACAGCCGCAGTTTTCACTGTTCATACATAGGATTTGCTCGATCGTGTATAGATTCTTTTGCTCTTGAAGTAGGGTAGTATATATATGGTTCGATCAGTTGATTGATGCATCTGCCATCTAGTCACAAAACCCCAATTCGTCTAGTCATAATACCCCAATCTGCTCATCTGCCATCTAGTTGAGTTTGCTAGTTGAGTGTTGATTTCGATACACAGCAGACCTATAATATTATATTTCTATTCCTTACTTAGCCTAATGATTCAATTTTTCCCCAAAATAGTGCAAGGGCATCTGATGGTCTCGTTTTCTTAGGGATGGTTAGTGGCCCTAAGGCAGCAATGCACATAAACAATATAGGTTGTGTTGTTGGTATTTCGGTTCTCCGACTCCATCGCTGAAAAAAATGAGGCCCTAATTTTTTGTCTCATATGGAACCTAAATATATAATATTTATATTGTTTCTGATCTATAAATGCATTGTATGATGCATTTGTATATCCCTGAATATTGTTTTGTACGATTACATTTCAATTTCTTATTGTGGCCAATGATTCAAATTTGCCCCAAAGAGAGGCAGACACATTGGTGTCAAATTTTTACAGGGATGAGTGAGCGAACCTGGGGCCATGTACAAGATCAATATAAGCTGTGCAATTTTTACTTCGTTCGCTTACGCCATCTCTATAGAAACTTATGAGGCTGCAATCTTTATTCTACATTCATAGAACTATGATATTTTAATTATCTATTCCATGCATTCATAGTGTATAAGAATTACATTTTAGTTTGTCACCGAGGTCGATGATTGAAATTTGCCCCAAAAGAGTTCAAGGGGAGACACGTATGATGGTGTCGTGTTTTAGGGATGGGTTGGTGAACCTGAGGCAGCAATGCACACAAACAATATAGGTTGTGCTGTTGGTACTTTGGTTCTCCAACTCCATCTCTGAAACAAATTATGAGGCCCTTGATTTATTCTCATATGGAACTACATATATGATCCTTGAATTGTTTCTGATCTTTTAATGATTGGTATGATGCATATGTATATGAATGGTTTTGATCATAAGTATTTTTAACATGTACCTGAAGATTAATTGTTTGGTTTTTATTTATAATTACAATATTTAGGCTTGTTTTTGTACCTGACTATGTATATCCCTGAATAATGGTTTGTACGATTACATTTCAATTTCGTATTGTGGCCAATGATTCAAATTTGCCCCAAAAGAGAGGCAGACACATTGGTATCAGATTTTTTCAGGGACGAGTTAGTGAACCTGGGGCGATATACAAGAACAATATAGGCTGTGCAATTGTTACTTGGTTCACTTACGCCGTCCCTGTAGAAACTTATGAGGCCTTATTCTTTATTCTAAATTCATAGAACTATGATATTCGAATTACCTATTCCATGCATTCAGTGTATAAGAATTACATTTTAGTTTGTCACCGAGGCCGATGATTGAAATTTGCCCCAAAAGAGTTCAAGGGGAGACACGTATGACGGTGTCATGTTTTAGGGATGGGTTGGTGAACCTGAGGCAGCAATGCACACAAACAATATAGGTTGTGCTATTGGTACTTTGGTTCTCCAACTCCATCTCTGAAACTAATTATGAGGCCCTAGATTTATTCTCATATGGAACTACATATATGATCCTCAAATTGTTTCTGATCTTTTAATGATTGGTATGATGCATATGTATATGAATGGTTTTGATCATAAGTATTTTTAACATGCACCTGCAGATTAATTGTTTGGTTTTTTATTTATAATTACAATATTTAGGCTTGTTTTTGTACCTGACTATTATATCCCTGAATAATGTTTTGTACGATTACATTTCAATTTCTTATTGTGGCAATGATTGAAATTTGCCCCAAAAGAGAGGCAGACACATTGGTGTCAGATTTTTTCAGGGACGAGTTAGTGAACCTGGGGCGATGTACAACAACAATATAGGTTGTGCAATTGTTACTTGGTTCACTCACACCATCCCTGAATAAACTTATGAGGCCGCAATATTTATTCTACATTCATAGAACTATGATATTCGAATTATCTATTCCATGCATTCATAGTGTATAAGTATTACATTTTAGTTTGTCACCGAGGCCGATGGTTGAAATTAGCCCAAAAGAGTTCAAGGAGAGACACATATGACGGTGTCGTGTTTTAGGGATGGGTTGGTGAACCTGAGGCAGCAATGCACACAAACGATATAGGTTGTGTTGTTGGTACTTTGGTTTGCCAACTCCATCTCTGAAACAAATTATGAGGCCCTAGATTTATTCTCATACGGACCTACATATATGATCCTTGAATTGTTTCTGATCTTTTAATGATTGGTATGATGAATATGTATATGAATGGTTTTGATCATAAGTATTTTTAACATGCACCTGAAGATTAATTGTTTGGTTTTTTACTTATAATTACAATATTGAGGCTTGTTTTTGTACCTGACTATCTATATCCCTGAATAATATTTTGTACGATTACATTTTAATTTCTTATTGTGGCCAATGACTCAAATTTGTCCCAAAAGAGAGGCAGACACATTGGTGTCAGATTTTTTCAAGGACGAGTTAGTGAACCTGGGGCGATGTACAACAACAATATAGGTTGTGCAATTGTTACTTGGTTCACTCACGCCATCCCTGAATAAACTTATGAGGCCGCAATCTTTATTCTACATTCATAGAATTATGATATTAGAATTATCTATTCCATGCATTCATAGTGTATAAGAATTACATTTTAGTTTGTCACGGAGGCCGATGATTGAAATTATCCCCAAAAGAGTTCAAGGGGAGACATGTATGATGGTGTCGTGTTTTAGGGATGGGTTGGTGAACCTGAGGTAGCAATGCACACAAACAATATAGGTTGTGCTGTTGGTACTTTGGTTCGCCAACTCCATCTCTGAAACAAATTATGAGTCCCTAGATTTATTCTCATATGGACCTACATATATGATCCTTGAATTGTTTCTGATCTTTTAATGATTGGTATGATGCATATGTATATGAATGGTTTTGATCATAAGTATTTTTAACATGCACCTGAAGATTAAGTGTTTGGTTTTTTATTTGTAATTACAATATTGAGGCTTGTTTTTGTACCTGACTACGTATATCCCTGAATAATGTTTTGTACGATTACATTTCAATTTCTTATTGTGGCCAATGATTCAAATTTGTCCCAAAAGAGAGGCAGACACATTGGTGTCAGATTTTTTCAGGGTTGAGTTAGTGAACTTGGGGCGATGTACAATAACATTACAGGTTGTGCAATTGTTACTTGGTTCGCTGACTCCATCCCTAAAGAAACTTATGAGGCCGCAATCTTTATCCTACATTCACTCTGATGCAATTATTTGTCATTGTGTTGAGATGAAATGATATATGAACCGATCAAACTATTGCTGAGATGCTCTATCTTTGATATCCACGGATATATTGTCTTACATATACATGTTGTCAATTCTTGAGTTCTAATACAATTCAATCATATGTATGAGTTCTAAGTTATGTTCTTAAAAATCAATAGGAGGATGATGATGAAGTGGACGATAGCAAGGTATCCAGGGACAACAAGAGCCCCTACGTGCTGAGGCGGTTACGGTCTGGGCTAATCCGTTTCCACCGTAGGGGGAGACTGTTTTGCCCATTCTCTGGCAGAGCAATCAACATGGACCTCAACAGCATGATCCAGCACGCAGAGGGTGTTGGCAGAGGCGGAGGCAGAAGCCATAGGCCGATTACCTTGGCACGGCACGCAGCCTACGGCAAATTCCTCCGGGAGTATGTCAGGACTGGCCTGTATTCCATCGACTAGGCTGTCGCTGCCTCCTACTGATAAACCCCTGCCCTACTAGGCGTCTTCGTGTCCAGGCCTCCTGCTGTAGCCCCTGCTTTTTTTTGTTCTAGTTAATTATTACCTGTGTGTGGCATGTAAGACAATATATCTGTGGTCTCTCTGGAGAACCTTCTATATTAATCTACTCCTTTATATGGAGTGCCTTGAAGTTTCTAGTGTTCAATTATATTTACTAATCATGCTCATGCACACTACAAAATATTTCTAGTGCTCGATTATATTATAATTGTCAAGAAATACATCAACAAGTTAAATTGGTCAAAATTTTGTATTGAAGTAACTAAATGCATCACACACATAATAAACTAGAAACTAAAATCTAGTTCAAACACATAATGTATCACCACCACTTGTCATCCTTGACTTGCTTCCCCTTCAGCCGCTTGATGTCGCCACCGTCCCAAGATCCCTGCTCGTCCTGAAACCGCTTTTTGTCCTCTTCGCGCTTCTTCTCCTGGGCTAGCTTACAACCAGGGATAGCTCTCTCGCGAAAACCCCCGCCTTAACCATCCCATCTTTCATGGTAATGAGCTTACTGTACAACTCGTACGCCATGTAGGCATCTCTGGCTGCATACTCGAGGCGCACCTATCTCATCGGCTTCCACTCCCAGTAGTCGTGATCGAGTCGCTTCAATTTCTTTAGTTTTTCATAGGATTTATCGATGATTTCTACTGCCAGATCATCCATGCCATCCTTCGCTGGGTATGATTTGATCTTGTATAGATTTTGGATGTCGATGTGGTGCCCCTCTAGGATTTTTATCAACGCACGAGAAAGCATAATTGTGTCATTTGTGATATCCACGCTAGTGAAAGTTATCCCTTTCCTACACAAGAACTCGACCAGAGCCGGACAACACATCTCAGTTGGTTTACTCCTGCACTTAGATGGTTCTAGGGATGTAAGGGAACAAGGGATGCAGAAGTGGTGATCTCAAATTTAAATTTCACATACCTGCAGAAGTGGTAAACGAGGACCTCCTCATGTATGGCGATTTGCACGACATCGATCTCTTGTGGAGGATTTTTTTCGCTTATTTGCACGGGTGTACTCCAAGTCTAGCCCCACAAACTTGTGCTTCTCTTTCTCAAGCAATTGCTGAAACCTGGTGAGAGTTGTCTCCACAGTCGCTTCATCATTTGTGTACACCACTGTCAAAGTCGTGGTGCCATGGGCAGGGACCAAGCGGGTCTCTGTTGTGCGTTTCCCATCGTCCATGTCTGCAAGGAAATGGGAGAAAGGAAATGCCTGCAAGAAACTGCCTGCGAGAGGAAGAAGAAGATGAACCGACGGTTCCAGAACAGAGGAAGAAGAAGCGCCCAGGAAAAACTGCAGAGGAATGACTAAGGAAGAGGAATGACTGCAGAAGAAAGCGTAATGCTTGCAACTTTCGGTTCGAGAACTCACCGTGGTTACGTGGAGATCATGGCAGTGCCGCCGGTTCAACAAGTGGGGCCAGTTCCTGCGAGAATATGAAATTAGCTGTGCATTTTTCTATGCGACATTGAGATAAGTCCTTTATATTTTGTCTTTCATAATTAAGCACAATGAAGTTGGTATAGCCCAAGAGATTTGAACAAAAGAGATTTGCTAGTTTAACATACAACAACACTTATAGGCCCAACATGGCAGAACTTGGAGAGCCCCAGAACTTGAGCTACCACAGAGACCTTGGCAGAGGTGGCAGAATTGGTGCGGGTGCAACCATGGCGACGGCGAGCTCGGATTCCAGAGGAGGAAAACATAACCGAGCATGGTCGACAAGGTGATAGATCTCACCGGGAACCAATTCTTGTCCCCGACCGTGCCATGGGTGCGTCAACGGTGAGGGCAAGCTCCGACTCGGGATGGGGAGGAGAGCGGGGCCGAGCGGATTCGTCACTTCCCAGCTCTGCGCCATGGCCGCGACCACATATTGCCGCTCCGAGGAAGAAGACGCGTAATGGATGCAAGCGCCAACGCTGCAAGCCTATAGGGAGGAAAGCTGGGACGAGCAGGTTTGTCCACGTCCCAGCTCCGTGCCATGGCTGCGATGCCCCACAGATTGCTGCTCCAGGGAAGAAGAAGACGCGTAATGGATGCAGGCGCCAACGCTGCAAGCCTAATTGACACCTAAGCGACGGGAGGGACAGCAGCGACATAACGGCGAGAACTGACAGGAGGGTCCCAACTTGACGGCCATTAGCCTAGTTTTTTGTATTGAAACGTAAAGTTGAATTCGTGCCGAAAAAGACCCTCTGAGTATTTGGCACACCAACTGCAGTCATCGCGGATGATTTCAGGGAACTTGGGTACCGTGTTGCTTGGACACCCCAACTTTCGGGCCGCAAAATGATATTCTCATTAATCCCACCCATCTACCAGCATCCTTATCTCAGTTGGTCAAGATCAAAAATCAAGAGATACCACTTGATCATCCTTTATGGCTGATTTGGACCTTAACCTTGTAGTACCCAAAGATCAAATCAAACCCCATCCAATCTTCTCCAACAAGCCCCCACAGCACCACCCCTCAGTCCTGGTCGTGCTACACTGTAGCTCACCACTATAGCAACACCTTTCCTCTTTGTCCCTTATGTTTGTCTATGAAGGAGGTAAGTTCCTAGTCAAGTCTTGCTCTTTAATAAACCTTGCAGCAGGCATCCCACCTCCCCCTCTGCTCTGCAGCTCGACTAGAAAACCACCTCCCCTGCCCACAACATCCTCCCCCGGTTTCACCTCCCTCCCTAACTTGCCCCAAATGGACTATGTCCACCATGATACCCTCCTCCTCCTCTTTCTGACCGTCCCCTTATTTTCTCCCAGGACCACCTCTACTGGCCTCGCCGACGAGCTCCGACGAAGCTTCCTTCGGTCGCCGTCGCGGGAGCAGGACCCCGTCCCCAACAGGGACCGTGCCGACCATCCCCGAGCTCGCCGTCATCCACCGCGTCGCCCTGGACCATCCCCGACCTCCCCCGAGCCCCAGGTGAGCCACCCCGCCCCTCCTCTGCCCGCTCTAGGGTTTTAGCCCGTCGCCACCGCGGCCTGGAAGAAGACGGCTGTGAGCCGTTGATTCCCCGCCTAATCGAACGGCTCACCACGGCGGATACCCCATCCCCCCTCTCGCTCGCTGACGACCGGGCCCCGCCAGTCAGTTTCAAAACGGCATCCCGCATGCTCCGGTGCAAGATGGGACGGCTGTAGCCGGCGCAGCCCAGTATTCCGCCCACCCTGGATCTGGCCCAACAGCCCCAGTCCTCTCTACTTTTATTCATTTTAATCTAGATCCAGTTTTGGCACTTTAGTTTAAGTCAATTCAAAAATGCTAAACAACTCTAAATGCCTTGAAACAAATATTCCAAGGTAAATGAATGTTTTATTAAACATTCAGAGCCTAAAGTTTTACCAGATATTAATTTCACCTTTTCTGGAAATTAATCTACCAGAACATATCCTGTTTAGTAAATAAATTTCTCAGTGACCTAGACATCTCCAAAATGGATGAAACCAAGTTCTTTGGAAAGCATATTCCTAGACCTTCCCTCTGGAATTTATCCTAGGTCAAGGTGAACTAAGGTCGCCCTCTGGCAAAATTAACAAACACTGAGAATATCTGCCTTGGGTAAATTCTCTAGGTCAAACCAAATGTGGTATGGACCTGATTCCAACTCCCAGAGAAGTGGCACACCATTACCTATCTAAAACCAGGAGAGAAGGATTTATTGATCCTCTATTGGATTTTGGTGATTTAATTACTTCTGTAAGTGGTTCCATCACTAAATAAGTCACTTCAGGAGTTTGACATCTCCAAAAAGAGCGAATCCAATTCCTACAGAAAGGTATTATAAATGCCTAACACATGCCTTTGGAATCAACTCAAAATCTTCTATAGATTTAATTTGGTGAAAAAGTCAAAATAGATACAGAACTGTCTTTGGGAATTTCCTGAGGCCATTCTGGTAATTATATTGACTTTATTCCAACTCTCAGTGAACAAGTACATCAAACCCTACTTAATCATCCAAGGAAATAATTTTTGGAGCTCCAGAACTTTTCTGCTGAATTCTCTCCTAAAACTAGAGTATTTCCCACTAGAAAATTCATTATAAATCAGTGGAAATTGATAATTTAGTGAAACCACTTTTGTTGGTTTCATTTTATCAATACCTATCTATTGGTATCATGTTTTTACAATGGTATCATACAGAATATGGTCTTGTCCCAAAATCCATTTCTTAGGTAGTTTCTAGACTATAAATCCTAAGGGATTTTCATCCCCTTCTCCTAGACCATCTCAACCTACTAAATCCAATCCTCTCTAAAACTACTGAACCTTAATTGGAGTTTATTCAATTGATTGTTTGCTGAATGGTATTGGTGATTGTATGTCTTGTTTTGATTGTGCCCTTTTGTTTGTTTGCATGTGTTCCCTATCGACGATAGTTGCGATTATATCGGAGAGCAGAAGAAGATGGTCATTTTGTATATTATTGGGTATTCTAAGATGAAGTCCAGGGACAATTATGGCATATTGCTGATCTCAGGCAAGCCACCTTCTCGCTAATATGCCTTGTCCTACTGTTTTACTTATGCATGTTTTATCTACTGTTTATTAAAAACTGCATTGTTTTTACTATATGTTGATGTATATATATATGGTAGTGGTTTGGCTCCTCCGAACTATTACCCTTTTTGTACTACTAAGTACAACCCCCTTGCTGACACCTACTTGTCCCTAGCAGAATAGATGGTGTAATACACCATACCCTTTGGAGACCTCGATTTAGCCGAAGCAAAGTTAGAGGATGGGAAGACCCCGGAAAAAGTTTTACCAAATGTTTGATGATAAAAACTTGGTGAGGTGGGACCTCCCAAGAGGTGTTGAGAAAGAGAAGAGGTTTTGTTTTATAAATGCTGGAGGAAAAACCGGAGGAAAAAGGTTTACGAAAATGCACCCGGTTCTTTGCAGTTTAGCTATAACAACTTAACCCGTGCAACCACATTACTCTGGAATGGGACAAGGCTGGATTTGATGTTTGTTTACTCTGGTATAAGCTGCCTCGCAACAACTACAGGGGATTGGGGATCCCTGGAGGGTGGGCCTTCTCCGATAAAGGTCCATGTGGGACATCGACCTGGAGAAGGAACAAAGGGTCTGCTGGCCTCCACGCGTTACTATGAGCCCCTCATTGAAAGCGCACACTCGAGAAGTGGAAAAAGCGCTCCGGTTGGTCCTCGGTACCCGACGTCCCGGTTTTGAGGGGATTAACACTCATAGGGTTGGCACTTATATTGGAGTGGGCATCCGGAGAGTCTTGATTGGTTACTCGACCCACGATTGGTGAAGATCAGGGTAGTCTACCCGGATGGTGTGGGTAAAATGTACAACCTCGGCAGAGTGTAAATCTATTCGAGTAGTCGTGTCCGCAGTTAAGGACGGGTTGGACAAACTTCTTTAGAGCGATGCTGGTTTTGTTTTAAAAAGGGATTTCGGAAAAGCAAAGTCTTTGAAAATATTTTGACCATGGGATGGTCGAAAAGGAGAAAGGTTTTGACCATGGGATGGTCAGAAAGGAATGAAAGGAGTTTGGTCGTGGGACGATCGGAAGAAAGGAACAAATGGGTGACCCAGTCCTAATGTTTTCCAAAACTTTTCCAAAAGGTTTCCAAAACGTTTTACAAAAGTTTTCAACGAAGATATGTAGATGCTATATCTACAAGAGAAACTAATTGAGAAAAGAACCTCTCTTGGAGCCCTCCTACTACCACAACCATATCGCATACCCTCTTGTTACTATTGTTATCTTAAGGTGGTTTGTGAGTACATTCAAAGTACTCACTTGCATTGTCCCTGGCTATTAACTTGGTCAGATATCAAGAATAAGGTGAAGCGGACGACTATGCGAGCTAGGACGTTCTCCCAGTCAGTTGCCTGTAGGTTAAGGCATGGATCGGGCTCTACGCTTGATGAAATTCCGCTGATGATTATTGATGTAGCCATAACGGCATTTATGTAAGTCTTGTAAATTCGGTATGTCTCGGATGTTGTAGTGATACTTGTCGGTTATGTGCCACAACTAACTGATCATGGGATCGTGGTTGTATGCATAACCGGGATTCTCAGAGGATTAATCCGGGGGCCCCACAAACTTGGTATCAGAGCCATCCTGACTGTAGGAGAACCTTAGTTAGCACGGTCGTTAGATAGGAACCTTATTTTGAAAACCCCGGCTTTCAAAAACTAGTTTCCCAATGAGTTTCAAAAAGTTCTACTTCTTCTCTTACTCTAAGTAAATGCTTTCGAAAATGGTTTCCTCTAATTCTCGTCCAAACTTCAAACCTACGGATTTTATATAACTAGGATCTAGAACCCGGTAAAGACAAAGAGAACCAGATGAAGACAAGCAACCATCCGCAAACACAAGGAGACTACAAGATCGCCCTACCAGCGGAACCCTCATAATCAGAAGAAATCAAGTGTTGCACTAACGAGAAGCGTCCAAGACACGACGAAGCGTTCATCTGCAGGATAGTGACCCAGACTGTAACAACGTGGAAGCTAGGATTAATAGCCCTAAGATAGGATTCCCCTATATCGCGAGTAGTTAACTCCTTGGTCACTGGCGTCGACCGTGTTTGTTTGACTAAGTGCATCCTATGTTGATTGATGTGTGTTGTCTGCCAAGGACATTGCGATTCCCTCGCTCTGTTCGCCTTGTTTGTATGTTCTGGTTTGCCTTAACCTCCTTAAAATTGTGACTCGAGGAGCGATAACCCACCTAGTAACGCAGGGAACCCCTATGTTAGCTGTCGGTAATGAGACCCAGACTAACCTCGAGAGTATATGAGAGGAAAAGCATCGCAAGAACCAGGAGTTCGACATCGTCAAGTCAGAATAACCTCGAAGATTTCACCTCAGCAGGACGGCAAACCTCGTCAAACTCACCTCTCAAGACTCGTCAATAGCGCAACACTCCCTTGTTCCCCAGTCTACTACAGCAAGAATCCTGTGGAAGCCGGAAGTCGATCACCGAAGGATCCTCAATATCCACAAGAAACCACCTAATAAGTCAACCAAGACAAGAAGTGAAGACCTAACTATGCTGAACTTCGGTACATTAGAACTTCCGACCACCTCAGGAGACTACCTATTATAGTCAAACCTACCCAAACCAACGGGAAGTTCCTCCCTAGAAGGTCAGAACTACCCCTGAAGTCAGATGATTAGAAAGGGTGAAGACAACGAGTCCACTCCGCCATGAAGCACAAGCAACACAAGAAATGCCAATGAAGAAAGCTTACCCGATGCTGACTGCTTCAACCCTCTCTAACAACTAACAACAAGTGTCGTTAACCACCAACCTACCCAGAGTTAACCACTAAGACTGCGTTAGAAAACCACCCCGACCTGGTTCATGCAATAGAATGTCTCTCAGAGATCTCAACCCAAGACCCAAGGAGATACATACTTCTGCAGCACCTCGCCCGCCCTTCAAGACAGCAGATCTGCACCATTCTCAAAGGACCTGAATGAATCTCTAAGGTGGAAAGACTGCGTCTTTCCAACTCAATCTCGAGAAGACTGTCTACCGGAAGATACTTCAGAAAATATTCCCAGATTCGACGTCCTTTTGCCAAACTACAACCAGGGAGTTATCAGAGGAGAAACTAACTGAAGATCCTATGAAGTCCCTCTGCCGTTCTAGCTGAAGACCCACCGGAAAGGCCAACAGATCGCTAACCGCTCAGTTCCAATCGCTTAGAGGATGTGAGACTCCAACGACCCCAATAGACAAAGTACGAATAATCGTAGTACATAAGTCCCGTGGGACCTCGCTTCACTGAAGTCTTCAGAAGATTCCAACTCTAGGAGAAAGAGTGATGCCAGTCTTCAACCCATCTATCCACGGCTCCAAGAAGAAAGGACTAGGTCAACTCTCCGATCTACCCCAGTCTAATCCTAAGGGGGAAAGACTGCATCTTTCCCACCAAAATAGAGTAACCCTTCACTAGAAGACAACCCAGGAGTCCCGACCACAAGGTCGTTAACTAGGCTACACCCCTAAGGAAGAGGCGTGAATCCTTAGAGAAAGGTACCCCAAGCCGTAGACTCTGTCCACCGAAGGGTACTCAGTAAAGTTCAGCATCGAGATAATCTGCCCAATCTGCGCCCTCTAGATTTAGAGTTCGGGAGGAAAAGAAGGTCATCCCTCGCAATCGAGACTGGACTCTGCTCAACTCTTCGTGCATCCCTGAAGAATGAAGCAACTTCATCGGCAGGGTAGCCACTTTCAAAGACGGAGTCCGTAAGATAGTACACGTAAGACACCTAGTATCAACCCGACTCAAATCCCCTAACCTTACTTCTCTGGAATCTCGGGACGAGATTCTTTTAAGGGGGAAAGGTCTGTAACATCCCAATTTCAGCAACCCTTATTAGTTGTCCAGAATGCAAAAATCAGGGGGAACAAAAACTTTTTCTTGTTCATTGGTCCAGTGTTTGCTTGTTGTCTGTTTGTGCTTGTGCATGTGAGTGTATACCATATGATACTCCTTACCTCACCATCCGTTGACAAAAGCTATTTAACAAAACTATCCTGGCTCATTTTACATATTCTCAAATGCTCTGGCTTTTCAAAACCTGAGCCAAGATGCTTATGTAACCAAAACTTGTTTAGTAGCTTCCATTGACAAAACTACGGAGAGCTATAACCTCCTTATGTTTCAAGACAGAACCTTGAACTACTCTTACCTCTAGGATCTCCAAAACCTTTTACAATCTTTTGAACTCTACTCTTGGCAGATGTACCAAGGATCTTACCTTGTTCAAACTCCAACCTATTCAAAATACTCATCCTGGCCTCAAGCTAAGCTTGATGGTACCCTAGTAGTAGTTGATTTGTTTGTAAGATGAGTTGCCTTGATCTGCTGTTTGACTTGATTGCTTAGAAGTCGTATGAGATACTCTAGGAGCTCATCCACTAGGATCAAGATACTTTAAAATCACCAAACCCTAAGCAAGAATACAATCTGGATCTAATCTCTAGCCACCAGGTGATCATCTAAAACCCTTAACCAGATCAATTCTACATTGATCCATTCTAGAAGTTTCCAAGTCAATGAAGACTAATAACAAGCATGGATCCTTTCTAATCAATCTACACTTCAACATCATCCACTTTATGATGCTTGGGTACCTATCCCCCCATCAAAAACATCCCCTCTCATACTCTAGTCAAAATCCCTAAATCTACCAAATTTGGCTAAGTCTGGAAAGCTATTTCCAACATCACCTTTTTGAACGCCTCCCTTTCTCAACCCTTGTGCATTTTTGAAAATGAATCTAAACCATCTTGTTAACCATCCTAAGTACTACCAAGGACCACTTTTTCCCTTGGTTATATCATCATCCAACCCACCTGTTCTTGATGGTTTTGTAGGCAAGAAAATAACTTTTCCTGCAAATCTAGTCAACATGCCTACTTTGATAGAAGCTCACACCACCATCCAACCTTCTATGGACCAACCCTTTGCATGGTTGTGTTCTACTCATAGAGGTCTATCAATATCTACTTCACTTGTTACAAGTGGATCTTTGTGCTTCTTAAACCCACAAGGTTTTGAAGGCTAGTTGATAATCTTCAGTGGCAAGCTTATTTTATTCAAAGTTTGAAATCAATTATTGGGGAACTCAAACAAGATCAAGATCAAAACTCTACACCATGTTTATGTACATCACTTGGTCTATCCATCCATCTACCCCATGCCCCAAGGGGAGATCTAAACTCCAAGATACAACCATGTTTTGGTGGTATGAAAATAACATCACCCTAGATCCTCAACTCCTTGTTTTTCCATCTAATTCAAGTTGGATTTCCAATTCCCAAGGTTTCAAATGCTTGATACACCTTGTCTACATTATCTACCTTGATCATCAAGATTTATCAAATATTATCCATAATTATTATGGCTCCAAATCTAATGAATCTCTTTAATAGTCAAAATCTCCAAAACCTCTTCCATAAAGAAAAGTTTGGTTTTTGCCAAAACACTTCCCCAACTTCTGGCTCAATTTAGATCCATATATCATGCCCTACAGTCCCATCTCAAGAATAAATATTTTTGAGATTCTTTATTATTTCTTTTGCCCTTTTTCTTAAATGGCAGAAACAAGAAATAATCCTTTAAAAATACTTTCCCACCTTAATAAATCCCAATAAAATTCCCCAAGGTGTAATATGGTATCTAGGACCATTTCACACCAAAATCTCACTTTGTATAATGTAAAATTATCAAATGATCTTCTAGAAACTACTTCTGCAGTTTTTGAATAAATGGATTTAAGTGGACTTCTAATTCTCTAAAAAATCCCAAATAAATCCCAGAGATGCATCTTAACCCCACCCATCTACCAGCATCCTTATCTCAGTTGGTCAAGATCAAAAATCAAGACATACCACTTGATCATCCTTTATGGATGATTTGGAACTTAACCTTTTAGTACCCAAAGATCAAATCAAACCCCATCCAATCTTCTCCAACAATCCCCCACATCACCACCCCTCAGTCCTGGTTGTGCTACACTGTAGCTCACCACCCCTCAGTCCTGGTTGTCTATGAAGGAGGTAAGTGCCTAGTCAAGTCTTGCTCTTTAATAAACCTTGCAGCAGGCATCCCACCTCCCCCTATGCTCTGCAGCTCGACCAGAAAACCACCTCCCCTACCCACAACATCCTCCCCCGGTTTCACCTCCCTCCCTAACTTGCCCCAAATGGACTATGTCCACCATGATCCCCTCCTCCTCCTCTTTCTGACCGTCCTCTTATTTTTGCCCAGGACCACCTCTTCTAGCCTCGCCGACGAGCTCCGACGAAGCTCCCTTCGGTCGCCGTCGCGGGAGCAGGACCCCGTCCCCAACAAGGACCGTGACGACCATCCCCGAGCTCCCCGTCTTCCACCGCGTCGCCCTGGACCATCGCCGACCTCCCCCGAGCCCCTGGTGAGCCACCCCGGCCCTCCTCTGCCCGCTCTAGGGTTTCAACCCGTCGCCACCACAGCCTGGAAGAAGACGGCTGTGAGCCGTTGATTCCCCGCCTAATCGAACGGCTCACCACGGCGGTATGTCTCGGATGTTGTAATGATACTTATCGGTTATGTGCCACGACTAAGTGATCATGGGATCATGGTTGTATACATAATAGGGATTCTCGGAGGATTAATCCGAGGGCCCCACAGTTTGTGTAAAGAACACACATGCAATGACACTGGTGGATCCATATGTGGTATGTCATTACAAGAACACACATGCAATGACACTGGTGGATCCATATGTGGTTTGTGGAAAGAACACACATGCAATGACTCTGGTGGATCCATATGTGGTTCATGAAAAGAACACACATGCAATGACATTGGTTGATCCATATGTGGTGTGTCATTACAAGAACACACATGCAATCACTCTGGTGGATCCATGTCAACACCCGGATTTTTAATCCCAGATGCCTGTTATGTCATACATCGCAATCCTAGGATTACCATTTTTGCGAGACATAACAGATTGGATATCACAGTACATCATCCATTACAAACCATAAATAAGGTCTTACACAAATAAGGATCTCATGATCCATATTAATACAACAAGCAGTGGAATAAATAATAAGCGTAGCGGTGGGGTCCATCTTCAGGGGCACAGGCAATGCTGACGAATGCAGATAGTCCTAGTTATCATAGCCGTCCTGCTGGCCGTCATCTTGGTAGTCTCCTTCATAGGCTGGCCATGAGAACAGCCAGGGACAAAAGCCATGAGTACTCTTTAAGTACTCGCAAACTACCACTAACAAGTAGTATAGTTCTAGTGTAAATGCTAACTCTAAGTTTAACTAACAAATTAAGTTTGAAACCTAAGCCGAGTTCAGAAACAAAGAAAGATAAAATAAAGTTCTAGAATCACTTAAGTTGGGAAGGTATTGTCATAGTCATAACCCTGTTGTGGTCGAGTCAAGGTTCATCATTCATTTCATAAGTCATTTTGAAAATATCTGACAACGAAACAGTATGGCCACTCCAAGTGTCTATAATCGCGGACGCGAATATTCGAATAGTTTGACACTCTGCAGAGGTGGTACACTTTCACCACAAGATTTGATACATCTGTCAGGGATAACCCTGAATCATCATACTTAGTATGCAGATAATCAAACATAACCTTTCCTTTAATCACTCTAGTATAAGCACCTCTCCTATGAGCATGGCCTCCCAACCATGACCATCTGTCATCTTGGGCACTACATAGGTGGACAACATTGAGTGGTAGCCTTAGCTCAAACCTCTCCCGCGAGGGAACTAATACTAATGCATATAAACTTTCGGCTAAGCCTTACCCAATGCAGGTATTGTGGTTGTACGGTAATTTGGAATGGTATCGCATCCGAATCCAACCATCAGTTTTGTAAAAGGGCTAAGGCTCATGCCTCAACATTTTCATCATCATAAACCATTTGTGTTTCTCAACACATGTCAAAACAAGTAAAGGACTTTGATAAAGTCAAGAAGGTAAAGTTTGGAAATAAAACTTGGGGTAGGTACTAGTCAAGTGGTATAACCAAAGCATGTCTAATGTCTTTGCTTGGGTTATCTAGATTGCAAGGGTTAGCTTGCATTGTTAGTGATGGCTTTCTAGTATAATACTTGCAAGTGTTAGCTTGCCTTGGTTGGTGCAGTGGTTGAAGTTTTCTTCCTCCTCCTCTTGGTAGAACTCCTCCTCCTCGAAAGCTTGGTCAGTACTATCGTCTCTAAATACATACAGGATACACAATCACCAAACAAAACTTAACTAGTCTACTTAGCACACTAAGGCACACATTTGATGATCTAGTATCATCTCCAGCATCACAAGGTTTAATTAACTAGCTTCATTCTTTTTATTTGAGAAAAGTAATTCCTACCCATTGAAAAATAACTAAGATTTAATATTTTCCACTTAGAACATGGGATCATATGGACACATGTCATCACCACAAATTCTAACATAAGGGAATGTGATTTAAGTGGTGGATCATATTTACTTTGGTTTAAGTTTAATATTTAATGATTTAAAGTGACTAGAAATACCTATATATCATTATTTTGGTACTAGTCCAAAGTCACTGCATGCAAACCTTAATATTATTTCATATTTTGATAGGTATGGTTAAATGTGATTTTTGAGAGTTGGAATCAACTCAAAAGCTATCATGGTTGATTTTATAAAAATGTTTGAATGTGCATAAGCTTCTGTCTTGTTATTTTTACTATGAGAGATCTCTAACTCTAAATGAAATAAATCCAACCTTCTTGGATAGATCTTTTCCGTAGCTTTCTAACAAAATTTGAATCACTCAATTTGGTTTAGTAAATATTCCTGAATTGATTTTTGAACTAAGGGACAGAAGTGAGTTCAAACTAAAATGAAAAAAAATCCATATTTGAATTCATGGGCTAGCGCTGGAAAACTAATGGGCCGGCCCAGTGGCGCTCCACGGTGCGAATGACAACTGACAGGGGGGTCCCGCAGGTCAGCGACACATCAAACGCGAAGCGGTACGGGGCAATCTGTGCGCTACGATTAGAACGCAGATTGACGGCTCACAGTCGTCGTCGACGACGGACTCGTCGCCGGCGAGACCGAACCCTAAACGGACAGTGGGGGTCTACCGGGGACGTACCGGGGCTCCAGCTACTGCAGCGAGGCGGGCGATCGAACTGGACAATGACGGTGGGCTCAGGCGAGGTCACGGCAGGGGCTGCGGTGGACGGAACCAACGACAGCTTCTCCTCCTCTGCAGCGGGCTCCTCCGGCGCAATTCCAGCGAACTATGGCTCGAGCGGCTTCGGCGAGAGGTGGGGAAGGATCGGTGATGAGAGGGGAGTGGATTGGTGTGAGGAGTTTCTGCTGGGGAGGGCTCCTTTTATAGGGCGACGAGGGGACCGAATGGGACGACGGTGAGCTCGTCGGTGATGTTGATACAGGCGGCTAGAGGCATGGGCGGTGTAGGCGGACGGTGGCCTGCCTCTAGGAGATGAGCGGTGCTCGGCGCCACGACAAGCGTAATGGTGTGTGGCATACGACCATGTCTGGCGAAGTCTTTGGGGTTGAGGCGGGCGGCGTGCAGTATTGGGTCGAGGCGGTATGTGGCATCTTTGGCTAACGCTCTAAGCGTGCTCTGGCGAGCCACAGAGAGAAGGCCCGGTCTTTGGGGTGTGGTCCAGGGCCTGGCTGGGCTTGGGGAAGGGGCAAGGAGGTGCGGTAGGGTTAGGCGGAGCTAGTGGTGGTGCTGGAACGGCGCGGCGCTGTTTGTGGCGCTTTGCCCTCTTCTGGCTGGCGGCAACCACAAAGTAGCGGCGCTCCACTGCTACTGCGGCTTAGGGGTAGGCCGGTGAGGGTCTGGTTGGTCTAAGGAGGGACAAGAGTGATCAATGCAGCTCTAATTGCTCGACAAGATTTGATCAAAACAGTATAAGTTAGGCTCAGTTTGATTATGCCTGCAAGGTGTTCGACACAATGGCCGCATGAAAATTTTATTTGAATTTTGGGCTGAATTTTGGTGGAGTGGTTGATCACATGCTTGAGCTTCTAGGTGTGCTTGGGTTTTGAAAGTGGCAGTCATTTGAGTGGTTTTTGAATAAGTGGGATCTTTTCATATGAACTACATTCAATTTTCAAATGCCATTTAATATTAGTGTTTGAAAGTTTTTGGGCTGAAACAAAGTGGGCCTTGGTACATCACTACTTGTACTAGCAAGGGGTGCAAAGATCCACATTTGTTTCTGTTAAGAATTGAGTTCTAGGAATAGCCAAAGTAGGTATGTTGATTAAAATGGCACAAATGACCATTTGGTTATTTTATTCATTTTGATTTATTTGGGAATGATCTAGATGATGTTTATTTCACCTAAGAATCATTTTACAAGCAACGGATCACTTAATCATGGCAATTCAAAACAACTCCTAATTTAGATGCACACTCATATGAATGCTTTAATAATTTTAATTGGGCAAGTTTTTGTTGACTCTAAATTTGATCATTTGGATCTTGATCACTTGGATTAGAGTTTTGGGATGTTACAAACCTTCCCCCCTTAAACAAAATCTCGTACAGAGATTTACGAAAGAAAACTAGGAACTAAAGAGATCTGGGAACTCTTTCCTAATGTAATCTTCTCACTCCCAAGTGGCTTCCTCTTCAGTATGGTTGCTCCATTGAATCTTGAGAAACTTGATACTCCTGGTTCTGGTGCTTCTGTAAGCTTCCTCCAGGATACGGATGGGTACTTCACGATATGTCAGGTCCTCATTGATATCAACAGCTCGGTGATCGATATTATTGAAAACTTCGGTCTTCTCCGGCACTTCTAAGCATTTGTGAAGTAACGAGATATGGAACACATTATGGATAGCTGACATCTCCTCTGGCAGTTCCAGTTGATACGATACTTCTCCTTGACGGTTCAGAATTTTGAAGGGCCTGATATATCTAGGGGCTAACTTTCCTTTCAGACTAAAGCGTTGGGTTCCCTTCAATGGCGAAACCTTGAGATATACAAAATCTCCGACATTGAAAGTCAGGTCTCTTCTTCTCTTGTCAGCATAACTCTTCTGTCTGGACTAGGCGGTCTTGAGGTGCTCACATACTTTGTGAACCTTCTCTTCAGCTTCTCGGAGAATGTCGGGTCCGAAGATCTGACTCTCTCCTACTTGCGACCAATTCAAAGGGGTGCGACACTTTATTCCGTATAGGAACTCAAATGGTGCCATCTGCAAACTAGCTTGATAACTGTTGTTACAGAGAATTCTGCGAAAGGCAGGCAGTCTTCCCATTTTGATCCATATTCTAACACACAAGCTCTAAGCATATCCTCTAAGATTTGGTTGACTCTTTCAGTCTGTCCATTAGTTTGCGGGTGATAAGCGGTACTGAAATTCAACTGGGTTCCTAATCCTTCCTAGACTTTCTACCAAAATCTCGAGGTAAACTGGGTTCCTCGATCTGATACTATGGTCTTGGGGTTCCATGCAGACTAACAATTCTAGCAATATACAACTCTGCTAGCTTTGAACTTTGGTAGGTTGTCTTGACAGGTATAAAGTGAGCTACCTTGGACAGTCTATCAACGATGACCCAGATTGAGTCATTTCCCCTACTAGAAGTAGGAAAACCTGTGATAAAGTCCATTCCAACAGAATCCCATTTCCATTCCGGAATCTGCAATGGTTGCAACAGTCCTACGGGTCTCTGATGCTCTGCTTTGACTCTTTGACAGATGTCACACTTGGCGATGTAGCTTCCGATTTCTCTCTTCATCTTGTGCCATCAAAATTGCTCTTTCAAATCTTGATACATCTTCGTTCCTCTGGGGTCGATAGAATAAAGAGTATCATGACTTCCTTCATGATAACTTGCTTCAGCTCCAAATCTGCTGGCACACAAATACGACTTTTGTACCACAGAACTCCTTCTTCGTCTTTAGTTAATCCAGGTACCTTTCCTGTACCAATACGACGTTTGATTCCGTTGATACTTTCATTTCCCTTCTGGGCTTCCTTGATTTTGCTAATCAAAGTGGGTTGAAGTTCAATGCTAGCTAAGAATCCTTTGCTAACAAGCTCAGTTCTAAACTTCTCCAACTCTTCATACAAACTTGGTTGCTTCTCTTTGATCATGGTATTTAGCCTACACGGCAATCTGCTAAGAGCATCCGCTACCACATTGGCTTTCCCGGGGTGATAGTGAATGTCAAGGTCATAATCCTTAATTAACTCTATCCATCTCCTTTGCCTCATATTCAGCTCCTTCCGAGTGAAAATATACTTCAAGCTTTTGTGATCTGAGTAAATCCCACAACGATTACCCATCAGATAATGACGCCATGTCTTTAATGCCAAAACTGCGGCTGCCAACTCAAGATCATGGGTCGGATAGTTCTGCTCATGTTGCTTTAGTTGTCGAGACAGATAAGCGATGACTTTGCCTTCTTGCATTAAAACACATCCGAGACCAATCTTGGATGCATCACAATACACATCAAACGACTTCTTGATATCTGGCATGATCAGAATTGGGGCTGATATCAATCTCTTCTTCAGCTCCTAGAAACTGGCTTCACATTTGTCGGTCCATTCAAACTTCTTGTCCTTCTTCAACAATTGGGTCATGGTTCTGGCGATGCTCGAGAATCCTTCGACAAACTTGCGGTAGTATCCTGCTAATCCGAGAAATGCACGGACTTGGGTTTGAGTGGTTGGGGCTGCCCATGCTTCGAAATCTCTGATCTTGGTGGGATCGATAGAGACTCCTCCGGCAGACACAACATGTCCTAGGAGTCCTACTTCTTTCAGCCAAAACTCACACTTGCTGAACTTGGCATACAACCGATGTTCTCTCAGGGTTTCTAGTATGATTCTCAGATGTTACTCATGCTCTTCTTCTGACTTGGAGTAGATAAGGATATCATCGATAAACACAACGACAAACTTATCTAGGCAATTCATAAAGATCTTATTCATGAGATTCATGAAATAAGCGGGGGCATTGGTTAATCCAAAAGACATAACCGTATACTCGTATAAACCATAGCGAGTAGTAAAGCGATCTTGAATATCCGTTGCGAATCTTAAGTTGGTGATAACCAGTCCTAAGATCAATCTTTGAGAATACTGGCTCCATCAGTGATCAAATAGATCCTCTATCTTTGGTAAGGGGTATTTGTTTTTGATGGTGACGTCATTCAGCTTTCTGTAATCGGTGCACAGACGGTTGCCTCCATCTTTCTTGTCGATGAATAACACTGGTGATCTCCATGGTGATGCGCTTTGTTGAATCAAGCCTGTTGCTAACATGGAATCCAACTGCTTCTTCAATTCCACTAACTCTGAGGGGTTCATGCTATAGGGTCTCTGGGCTATGGGTCCGGTTCCGGGGATTAGTTCGATAATGAACTTGACATCCCTATCCGGGGGCATACCTGGCAATTCATCTGGGAATACGTCGGGGTATTCACAGACTACTCGGACTTGGTCTAGGGTGGGTAGGGCTAGACTCTTGTTTCACTTGAATTGACGAGGTAAGGTTTCAGATATATTCTCTACTGTTACTCCAGAGCTACTGGTCATGGTGATGGCTTTCTTAGCACAGTCTATCAGTCCTTTATGCCTTGACATCCAGTCCATACCTAGTACTACTTCCAATCCTTTGGTTCCAAGTACTATAAGATTGGCATAAAAATATATCCCATGTATTCTGATAGGCACAGCTTTGCAAATTTTTCTAGCCTTTGTAGTTGATCCAGGAATTTGAACTATCATGACATGCTTCAAGTTGGTTGGGTGGATCTTACTAGTGCATGCAAATTTTTCGGTGACAAATGAATGTGATGCTCCCGAATCAAACAATACTCTTGCTTAAACTGAGTTGACAGAAAATATACCCAGCACTACGTCTGGCGCTTCTTGGGCTTCCTCGGCGTTCATGTGGAAGAGACGACCATTGCGGTTGTGAGGGTTCCCTAGGGCAAATCTTCTCCCTGGTTGAACACGACGCTGCTGTTGAGCTAGGGCATTCACATTGGCAGTGGTGGCAGTCTTCTTGGGACACTCATTGGAATAGTGACCCTTCACTCCACACTCGAAACAGGTGATCTGAGACTTGTCTTTTGCTGCGACAAGCACAACATTGCTGCCAGTTCTGGGTGCAATGTTGTTGTTGTTGTTGTTGTTGTTGTTGTTGTTGCTGTTGTTCTTCGGAGGGGCGCGGTTGAAATTGCTGGTGTTGCCGAAGTGATTGTTGTTTCCTCCGGACTTCACATTGCCTCCGCTACGGTTGGGGTAGCTGGGGCGAGACATTGGGGGTCGGTTGTTTCTGGGTGCCTATCCTGGTGAGGGGTTGGGACGGTACTTCTGGTGACTGCTGGATCCAGTTTGCTGCATCATACGATGTTTGCGGTTGTCGTTTGCCTGGATAATCTTTCCTTCCATCTGAATGCAGAGTCGACTAGCTCTTCGAGATCCTCGAAGCGGATATTGATGAGGATAGTCTGCATCTCATCATGCAGTCCGTTCAGGAATATCTCCTTCTTCTTGGCCTCCGTGTTGATCTCATCAGGTGCATACCTTGCAAGGGACAGGAATCTGTCACGGTACTCTACCACAGTCATTCTGCCTTGCTTCAATTCTCTGAATTCATCCCTCATTCTGGTGACTAAGCCTTGCGGCACGTGGATGCGGCTGAACTTGATTTTGAAGGCTTCCCATGTCATCACTTGACCATGGTTCATCAGGCGGATGCTGTTCCACCATGCTCTTGCATCTCCTGCCAGGTAGTGGGTGGCAAAGAGAACTTTCTCGTTATCATCAACTCTAGCTACTTCTAAATTGTTCTCCATCGTCTGCAACCAGTCATCAGCATCTAATGGGTTCTCTGAAGTGCTAAAGATTAGGGGATTGGTGTTCTGGAAGTTCTTCAGCTTGGATCCTTGATGATCCTGATTTCCATGCCCTTGGTTGTTGAGATCCATCTAGGCGATCTATTGCAGTGTTGCTAGATTAGCTTGGCTCTCTGCCCTGCTTGCTTCCCTGTCTGCGATGAGATTCTGCAGGATTTGCAGCATTGGGTCTTGCGACGAGCTGCTCCCTCCTTGGTTTCCATGAGTCATCTGAAGATTGAGGTAGATAAAGGGGTAAGAGGGAAAGTTCTAAGGTTTATGGTTTTGGTTTCAAAGCTAAAACTTTGAGTTTGACTCAGGTTTTGCAACTAATTCCATTTCATTCATTCAAACAAAGCACACGATACAACACACACACCACAACAAGGAAAACAAATGGTTTTAAGAACCATTCTACAAGCTACGATACAGGGGGACCAAGACATCTCATGCTACGATAGTGATCTAGTGCATCTACTCATCGTCGATGAAGTCGGAGTCCTGATCGTCAGTGTAGAAGTCCACGTCATCCTCCTCCAGAAAGTCATCATCATTGCTGAGGTAAGAATCCATGTCTCCCTGGATGTCTTCACCCTCTTCTTCTTCCTCCTTTGCTGCAAGCTGAGATTTTTGCTCCTTGACGGTCTTCTCGAGGTCGGCCACCTTCTTGCAAAGACGGGCGATGGTGCAATCCTTCTTTTCGTGCTGGAGGCGAAGAGACTGACGGTCCTTGACAAGCAGTGGGAAAGTCTGGGCCTTCTGGGCGGCAATGGCACGGTTGTGGTTGACAAACTCCCTAGCATTGTCCAATTCCTTGTGGCGATCGTACAGCAGGAAGTCAAGGTTCTCCACTTGACGCTTCAACTCTGGGTGACTCGGCATCTCCATCGGCATTCCCATGAAGTCACGCCTTGCATAGTGAGCAAAACGTGTTCCTTGGATTTGGTTGACACTAAGGGCACATAGACGTGCGAGATCTTCATGCATTGCCCTGGCTAATCCATCCAGCCAGTTGTTCTCTCGGACTGAGAACTGGATCCTCCCGGACGTTGGTGCTTCTATGCTTCCTCGAAGATCAGCGGTGACTAGCCACTGTAAATCTCCTCCTAGGGGTCCTGGAAGTTGAGCTCCAAGAAACTACGGATGTGGGCATCCCAATAACTCAAATAGGGAATCCAGATCCCTCTCGAAGATCAGCTGGCCTTCGTTGCCCAATTGGTAGAACTTGCTGAACTGAGTCTCCATCTACAAGAATTAAGGATGAGGAAGTTAGTGAAGTGATCAAGTGTGTCAAATTTTATGTAGTCATGTAAGAATTTGAGGAACATGAATTTTGAGAAAGAATGAATTCCCAAGGGTAAGAGAGGAAATAGTTTTTCATAAATACTCACTTGGGTTTTGAAATTAAGGTTTTGTTTGGACGTCCAGTCTAACTAGGGTCTCCTATGGCCAGGATGGCTCTGATACCAACTTGTCAACACCCGGATTTTTAATCCCAGATGCCTGTTATGTCATACATCACAATCCCAGGATTACCATTTTTGCCAGACATAACAGATTGGATATCACAGTACATCATCCATTACAAACCATAAATAAGGTCTTACACAAATAAGGATCTCATGATCCAGTCTTAATACAACAAGCAGCGGAATAAATAATAAGCGTAGCGGTGGGGTCCATCTTCAGGGGCACAGGCAATACTGATGAAGGCAAATATTCCTAGTTATTATAGCCTTCCTGCTGGCCGTCATCTTGGTAGTCTCCGTCATAGTCTGGCCATGAGAATAGTCAGGGACAAAAGCCATGAGTACTCTTTAAGTACTCGCAAACTACCACTAACAAGTAGTATAGTTCTAGTGTAAATGCTAACTCTAAGTTTAACTAACAAATTAAGTTTGAAACCTAAGCTTAGTTCAGAAACAAAGAAAGATAAAATAAAGTTCTAGAATCACTTAAGTTGGGAAGCTATTGTCATAGTCACAACCTTGTTATGGTCAAGTCAAGGTTCATCATTCATTTCATAAGTCATTTTGAAAATATCTGACAACAAAACAGTATGGCCACTCCAACTGTCCATAACCGCGGACACGGCTATTCGAATAGTTTGACACTCTCCAGACGTGATACACTTTCACCACAAGATTCGATACATCTGTCAGGGATAACCCTGAATCATCATACTTAGTATGCAGATAATCAAACATAACCTTTCCTTTACACACTCTAGTATAAGCACCTCTCCTATGAGCATGGCCTCCCAACCATGACAATCTGTCATCTTGGGCACTACATAGGTGGACAACATTGAGAGGTAGCCTCAGCTCAAACCTCTCCCGCGAGGGAACTAATACTAATGCATATAAACTTCCAGCTAAGCCTTACCCAATTCAGGTATTGTGGTTGTACGGTAATTTGGAATGGTATCGCATTCGAATCCAACCATCAGTTTTGTAAAAGGGATAAGGCTCATGCCTCAACATTTTCATCATCATAAACCATTTGTGTTTCTCAACACATGTCAAAACATTTCAATAGAATGACTCATCATTCCAAGGTTTTCATAATTCATTTTTACCAAGTATTCCCATCTAAAGTGACTCAAGTTTTGATCTAGCTCTAAGCTACTAAGTTAAGAGTGTTCACTAATGTGGGATGCTAAGATCAATCTCATGTCGTAGAATGACATCTAAGGTTATCTAGATAGGTCAAGTTTTATACTCTTTATGCTACCTTCAGAACAAGTAAAGGACTTTGATAAAGTCAAGAAGGTAAATTTTGGAAATAAAACTTGGGGTAGGTACTAGTCAAGTGGTATAACCAAAGCATGTCTAATGTCTTTGCTTGGGTTATCTAGATTGCAAGGGTTAGCTTGCATTGTTAATGATGGCTTGCTAGTATAATACTTGCAAGTGTTAGCTTGCCTTGGTTCGTGCAGTTGTTGAAGTTTTCTTCCTCCTCCTCTTGGTAGAACTCCTCCTCCTCAAAAGCTTGGTCGGTACTATCGTCTATAAATACATACAGGATACACAATCACCAAACAAAACTTAACTAGGCTACTTAGCACACTAAGGCACACATTCGATGATCTAGTATCATCTCCAGCATCACAAGGTTTAATTAACTAGCTTCATTCTTTTTATTTGAGAAAAGTAATTTCTACCCTTTGAAAAATAACTAAGATTTAATATTCTCCACTTAGAGCATGGGATCATATGGACACATGTCATCACCACATATTCTAACATAAGGGAATGTGATTTAAGGGGTGGATCATATTTACTTTGGTTTAAGTTTAATATTTAATGATTTAAAGTGACTAGAAATGCCTATATAACATTATTTTGGTACTAGTCCAAAGTCACTGCATGCAAACCTTAATATTGTTACATATTTATATAGGTATGGTTAAATGTGATTTTTGAGAGTTGGAATCAACTCAAAAGCTATCATGGTTGATTTTATAAAAATGTTTGAATGTGCAAAAGCTTCTGTCTTGTTATTTTTACTAGGAGAGATCTCTAACTCTAAATGAATTAAGTCCAACGGGATTGGATAGATCATTTCAGTAGCTTTCTAAAAAAATTTGAATCACTCAATTTGGTTCAGTAAATCTTCCTCAATTTATTTTTGAACTAAGGGACATAACTCAGTACAAACTAAAATGGAAAAATCCGTATTTGAATTCACGGGCTAGCGCGGGAAAACTAATGGGCCGGCCCAGTGGCGCTCCGCGGTGCGAATGACAACTGACAGGGGGGTCCCGCAGGTCAGCGACACATCAAACGCAAAGCGGTACGGGGCAATCTGGGTGCTACGATTAGAACACATAACGACGGCTCACAGTCGTCGTCAACGACAGACTCGTCGCTAGCGAGAACGAACCCTAAACAGCCAGTGGGGGTCTACCGGAGACATACCAGGGCTCCAGCTACTGCAGCAAGGCGGGTGATTGAACTGGACGGTGACGGCGGGATCAGACAAGGTCACGGCAGGGGCTGCGGTGGACGGAATCAACGCCAGCTTCTCCTCCTCTACAGCGGGCTCCTCCGGCGCAATTCCGGCAAACTATGGTTTGAGCGGCTCCGGCGAGAGGTGGGGAAGGATCAGTGATGAGAGGGGAGTGGATTGGTGTGAGGAGTTTGTGCTGAGGAGGGCTCCTTTTATAGGGCGATGAGGGGACCGAATGGCACGACGGTGAGCTCGTCGGTGACGTTGATATAGGCGGCTAGAGGCATGGGCGGCGTAGGCGGACGGTGTCCTACCTCCTGGCGGTGCTCTACGGCTTCAATGCACAGCTAGGGGCGGTGGCATTTGGTCGGGAGCGTCCCGCGCTCTAGGAGACAGAGGCGGTGCTCGACGGCGCATGCCTGGCATGGGTAATGCGTGGCCTACATGTCCGTGTCTTTGGGGTCGGCGAGGCGTGCGTGCAGTATTGGGTCGAGCGGTCTATGGCATCTTGGCGGCTAACGTGCTCTAGCGTGCAGCGAGCCCGAGAAGAATGGGGTGTGCTGGGGTGTGGTCTAGGGCCTGGCTGGGCTTGGGGAAGGGGCAGGGAGGTGCGGTAGGGATAGGCGGAGCTAGTGCTGGTGATGGAACGGCGCGTCGCTGTCTGTGGCGCTTTTCCCTCTTTTGGCCGGCGGCGACCACAAAGTGGCGGCGCTCCACTGCTGCTGCGGCTTAGGGGTAGGCCGGTGAGGGTCTGGTTGGTCTCAGGGGGGACAAGAGTGAACAATGCAGCTCTAATTGCTCGACAGGATTTGATTAAAACAGTATAAGTTAGGCTCAGTTTGATTCTTCCTGCAAGGTGTTCGACACAATGGTCGCATGAAAATTGTATTTGAATTTTGGGCTGAATTTTGGTGGAGTGGTTGATCACATGCTTGAGCTTCTAGGTGTGCTTGGGTTTTGAAAGTGGCAGTCATTTGAGTGATTTTTGAATAAGTGGGATCTTCTCATATGAACTACATTCAATTTTCAAATGCCATTTAATATTAGTGTTTGAAAGTTTTTGGGCTGAAACAAAGTGGGCCTTGGTACATCACTACTTGTACTAGCAAGGGGTGCAAAGATCCACATTTGTTTCTGTTAAGAATTAAGTTCTAGGAATAGCCAAAGTAGGTATGTTGATTAAAATGGCACAAATGACCATTTGGTTATTTTATTCATTTTGATTTGTTTTGCATTGGGATTTGTTTGGGAATGATCTAGATGATGTTTATTTCACCTAAGAATCATTTTACAAGCAATGGATCACTTAATCATGGCAATTCAAATCAACTCCTAATTTAGATGCACACTCATATGAATGCTTTAATAATTTTAATTGGGCAAGTTTTTGTTGACTCTAAATTTGATGATTTGGATCTTGATCACTTGGATTAGAGTTTTGGGATGTTACAATCCATATGTGGTTTGTGGAAAGAACAAACATGCAATGACTCTAGTGGGTCCATATGTGGTTTGTGAAGAACACACATGCAATGACACTGGTGGATCCATATGTGGTTTGGCATTACAAGAACACACATGCAATGACTGGTGGATCCATATGTGGTTTGTGAGAGGAACACACATGCAATGACTCTGGTGGATCCATATGTGGTTTTGTGAAAAGAATAAACATGCAATGACACTGGTTGATCCATATGTGGATCATGAAAAGAACACACATGCAATGACATTGGTGGATCCATATGTGGTTTGTGGAAAGAACATACATGCAATGACTCTGGTGGATCCATATGTGGTTTGTGCAAAGAACAAACAGGCAATGACTCTGGTTGATCCATATGTGGTTCATGAAAAGAACACACATGCAATGACATTGGTTGATCCATATGTGGTTTGTCATTACAAGAACACACATGCAATGACACTGGTGGATCCAAATGTGGTTTATGGAAAGAACACACATGCAATGACATTGGTTGATCCATATGCGGTTAGTGGAAAGAACACACATGCAATGACACTAGTGGATCTCCATATGTGGTTTGTCATTACAAAAACACACATGCATTGACTCTAGTGGATCCATATGTGGTTTAGGACAAGAGAACACATGGAATGACATTGGTGGATCCATGTGTGGTCTGTGGAAAGAACACACATGCAATGAACACTAGTGGATCCATATGTGGTTTGTGAAAACCACAAACATGCAATGACTCTAGTTGATCCATATGTGGTTCATGAAAAGAACACACATGCAATGACATTGGTTGATCCATATGTGCTTTGTCATTACAAGAGCACACATGCAATGACTTTGGTGGATCCATATGTGGTTTGTGGAATGAACACACATGAGATGACTCTAGTGGATCCATATGTGGTTTGTGGAAAGAACAAACATGCAATGACTCTGGTGGATCCACATGTGGTTTGTGGAAAGAACACACATGCAATGAAATTGGTGGATCCATATGTGGTTTTTGAAAAGAACAAACATGCAATGACTCTAGTTGATCCATATGTGGTTCATGAAAAGAACACATATGCAATGACATTGGTTGATCCATATGTGGTTTGTGGAAAGAACATACATGCAATGACATTGGTGGATCCATATGTAGATTGTGGAAAGAACACACGTGCAATGACACTGGTGGATCCATATGTGGTTTGTCATTACAAGAACACACATGCAATGACACTAGTGGAGCCATATGTGGTTTCTGGAAAGAACACACATGCAATGACACTGGTTGATCCATATGTGGTTTGTCATTACAAGAACACACATGCAATGACTTTGGTGGATCCATATGTGGTTCATGAAAAGAACACACATGCAATGACATTGGTTGATCCATATGTGGTTTGTGGAAAGAACACACATGCAATGACATTGGTGGATATCCATATGTGGTTTGTCATTACAAGAACACACATGCATTGACTCTGGTGGATCCATATGTGGTTTAGGACAAGAACACACATGCAATGACATTGGTTGATCCATGTGTGGTCTGTGGAGAGGACACACATGCAATGAACACTGGTCGATCCATATGTGGTTTTTGAAAAGAACAAACATGCAATGACTCTGGTTGATCCATATGTGGTTCATGAAAAGAACATACATGCAATGACATTGGTTGATCCATATGTGGTTTGTCATTACAAGAACACACATGCAATGAATCTAGTGGATCCATATGTGTTTTGTGGAAACAACACACATGCAATGACATTGGTGGATCCATATGTGGTTTGTCATTACAAGAACACACAAGTAATGACACTGGTGGATCCATATGTGGTTTGTGGAAAGAACACACATGCAATGACTCTGGTTGATCCATATGTGGTTCATGAAAAGAATACACATGCAATGACATCGGTTGATCCATATGTGGTTTGTGAAAACCACAAACATGCAATGACTCTGGTTGATCCATATGTGGTTCATCGAAAGAACACACATGGAATGACATTGGTTCATCCATATGTGGTTTGTCATTACAAGAGCACATATGCAATGACTTTGGTGGATCCATATGTGGTTTATGGAAAGAACAGACAAGAGATGACTCTAGTGGATCCATATGTGGTTTGTGGAAAGAACAAACATGCAATGTCTCTGGTGGATCCATATGTGGTTTGTGGAAAGAACACACATGTAATGACTCTAGATGTGGTTAATGCAAACAACAGACATGCAATGACTCTAGCTGTGGTTTATTAAAAGAACACACATGGAATGACACTGGGGGATCCATGTGGTTTATGAAAAGAACACACATGCAATGACATTGGTGGATCCGTATGTGGTTTGTGAAAATAACATACATGCAATGTCTCTAGTGGATCCATATGTGGTTTGTGAAAAGAACACACATGTAATGACACTGGTGGATCCACATGCGGTTTAGGAAAACAACACACATGCAATGACATTGGTGGATCCATATGTGGTTTATGAAAAGAACACACATGGAATGAAATTGGTGGATCCATATGTGGTTTTTGAAAAGAACAAACATGCAATGACTCTAGTTGATCCATATGTGGTTCATGAAAAGAACACACATGCAACGACATTGGTTGATCCATATGTGGTTTGTGGAAAGAACATACATGCAATGACATTGGTGGATCCATATGTGGTTTGTGGAAAGAACACACATGCAATGACACTGGTGGATCCATATGTGGTTTGTCATTACAAGAACACACATGCAATGACACTGGTGGATCCATATGTGGTTTGTGGAAAGAACACACATGCAATGACTCTAGTGGATCCATATGTGGTTCATGAAAAGAACACACATTCAATGACATTGGTTGATCCATATGTGGTTTGTCATTACAAGAACACACATGCAATGACTCTGGTGGATCCATATGTGGTTTGTGGAAAGAAGACACATGCAGTGACTCTAGTGGGTCCATATGTGGTTTGTGAAAATAACACACATGCAATGACACTGGTGGATCCATATGTGGTTTGTCATTACAAGAACACACATGCAATGGCTGGTGGATCCATATGTGGTTTGTGAGAAGAACACACATGCAATGACTCTGGTGGATCCATATGTGGTTTGTGAAAAGAAGAAATATGCAATGACTCTGGTTGATCCATATGTGGATCATGAAAAGAACACGCATGCAATGACATTGGTGGATCCATATGTGGTTTGTGGAAAGAACATACATGAAATGACTCTAGTGGATCCATATGTGGTTTGTGCAAAGAACAAACATGCAATGACTCTGGTTGATCCATATGTGGTTCATGAAAAGAACACACATGCAATGACATTGGTTGATCCATATGTGGTTTGTCATTACAAGAACACACATGCAATGACACTAGTTGATCCAGATGTGGTTTATGGAAAGAACACACATGCAATGACATTGGTTGATCCATATGTGGTTTGTGGAAAGAACACACATGCAGTGACACTACTGGATCTCCATATGTGGTTTGTCATTACAAAAACACACATGCATTGACTCTAGTGGATCCATATGTGGTTTGTGAAAACAACACACATGCAATGACACCGGTGGATCCATATGTGGTTTGTCATTACAATAACACACATGCAATGACTCTGGTGGCTCCATATGTGGTTTAGGACAAGAACACACATGCAATGACATTGGTCGATCCATATGTGGTTTATGAAAAGAACACACATGTAATGAACAGTGGATCCATGTGTTGTTTTTGAAAAGAACAAACATGTAATGACTCTAGTTGATCCATATGTGGTTCATGAAAAGAATACACATGCAATGACATTGGTTGATCCATATGTGGTTTATCATTACAAGAACACACATGCAATGACTCTAGTGGATCCATATGTGGTTTGTGGAAAGAACACACATGCAATGACTCTGGTTGATCCATATGTGGTTCATGAAAAGAACACACATGCAATGACTCTAGTGTATCCATATGTGGTTTGTGGAAAGAACACACATGCAATGACATTGGTTGATCCATATGTGGTTTGTCATTACAAGAACACACATGCAATGACTCTATTGGATCCATATGTGGTTTGTGGAAAGAACAAACATGCAATGACTCTGGTTGATCCATATGTGGTTCATGAAAAGAACACACATGCAATGACATTGGTTGATCCATATGTGGTTTGTCATTACAAGAACACACATACAATGACTCTGGTGGATCCATATGTGGTTCATGAAAAGAATACACAAGCAATGACATTGGTTGATCCATATGTGGTTTGTCATTACAAGAACACACATGCATTGACTCTAGTGGATCCATATGTGGTTTAGGACAAGAACACACAAGCAATGACATTGGTGGATCCATGTGTGGATTGTGGAAAGAACACACATGCAATGACTCTAGTTGATCCATATGTGGTTCATGAAAAGAACACAGATGCAGTGACATTGGTTGATCCATATGTGGTTTGTCAAAAGAACACACATGGAATGACTCTAGTGGATCCATATGTGGTTCGTGAAAAGAACACACATGCAATGACATTGGTTGATCCATATGTGGTTGGTGGAAAGAACACACATGCAATGACAATAGTGGATCCATATGTGGTTTGTCATTATAAGAACACACATCCAATGACCTTTGGTGGATCCATATGTGGTTTGTGGAAAGAACACACATGCAATGACTCTAGTTCATCCATATGTGGTTCATGAAAAGAACACACATGCAATGACATTGGTTGATCCATATGGTTTGTCATTAAAGAACACACATGCAATGATACTGGTGGATCCATATGTGGTTTGTGGAAAGAAAACACATGCAATGACACTGGTGGATCCATATGTGGTTTGTGGAAAGAACACACATGCAATGACTCTGGTGGATCCATATGTGGTTTGTGGAAAGAACACACATGCAATGACTCTAGCTCTGGTTAATGAAAAGAACAGGCCTGCAATGACTCTAGCTGTGGTTTATTAAAATAACACACATGCAATGACACTAGTGGATCCATGTGGTTCATGAAAACAACACACATGGAATGACATTGGTGGATCCATATGTGGTTTGTGAAAAGAACAAACATGCAATGACTCTAGTTGATCCATATGTGGTTCATGAAAAGAACACACATGCAATGACATTGGTTGATCCATATGTGGTTTGTCATTACAAGAACACACATGCAATGACTCTAGTGGATCCATATGTGGTTTGTGGAAAGAATACACATGCAATGACAGTGGTGGATCCATATGTGGTTTGGGGAAAGAACACACATGCAATGACATTGGTTGATCCATATGTGGTTTATCATTACAAGAACACACATGCAATGACTCTATTGGATCCATATGTGGTTTGAGGAAAGAACACACATGCAATGACTCTGGTTGATCCATATGTGGTTCATGAAAATAACAGACATGCAATGACATTGGTTGATCCATATGTGGTTTGTAATTACAAGAACACACATGCAATGACTCTAGTGGATCCATATGTGGTTCATGAAAAGAATACACAAGAAATGACATTGGTTGATCCATATGTGGTTTGTTATTACAAGAACACACATGCAATGACTCTAGTGGGTCCATATGTGGTTTGTGAAAACCACACACATGCAATGACACTGGTGGATCCATATGTGGTTTAGCATTACAAGAACACACATGCAATGACTCTGGTGGATCCATATGTGGTTTGTGAGAAGAACACACATGCAATGACTCTGGTGGATCCATATGTGGTTTGTGAAAAGAACAAACTTCCAATACTCTGGTTGATCCATATGTGGTTCATGAAAAGAACACACATGCAATGACATTGGTGGATCCATGTGTGGTTTGTGGAAAAAACATACATTCAATGACTCTAGTGGATCCATATGTGGTTGGTGAAAAGAACAAACATGCAATGACTCTGGTTGATCTATATGTGGTTCATGAAAAGAACACACATGCAATGACATTGGTTGATCCATATGTGGTTTGTCATTATAAGAACACACATGGAATGACTCTGGTGGATCCATATGTGGTTTGTGGATAGAACACACATGCAATGACACTAGTGGATCAATATGAGGTTTGTCATTACAAGTACACACATGCAATGACACTGGTGGATCCATATGTGGTTTGTGGAAAGAACACACATGCAATGACGTTGGTTGATCCATATGTGGTTTGTGGAAAGAACACACATGCAGTGACACTACTGGATCTCCATATGTGGTTTGTCATTACAAAAACACACATGCATTCACTCTAGTGGATCCATATGTGGTTTAGGACAAGAACACACATGCAATGACATTGGTCGATCCATATGTGGTTTATGAAAAGAACACACATGTAATAAATTGGTGGATCCATGTGTTGTTTTTGAAAAGAACAAACATGTAATGACTCTAGTTGATCCATATGTGGTTCATGAAAAGAACACACATGCAATGACATTGGTTGATCCATATGTGGTTTGTCATTACAAGAACACACATGGAATCACTCTGGTGGATCCATATGTGGTTTGTGGATAGAACACACATGCAATGACACTGGTGGATCCATTATGTGGTTTGGAGAAAGAACACACATGCAATGACACTAGTGGATCCATATGTGGTTTGTCATTACAAGAACACACGTCCAATGACACTGGTGGATCCATATGTGGTTTGTGGAAAGAACACACATGCAATGACTCTGGTTGATCCATATGTGGTTCATGAAAAGAACACACATGCAATGACATTGGTAGATCCATATGTGGTTTGTCATTACAAGAACTAACATACAATGACTCTGGTGGATCCATACGTGGTTCATGAAAAGAATACACGAGCAATGACATTGGTTGATCCATATGTGGTATGTAATTACAAGAACACACATGAAATGACTCTGGTGGATCCATATGTGGTTTGTGAAAACAACACACATGCAATGACACCGGTGGATCCATATGTGGTTTGTGAAAACAACACACATGCAATGACACCGGTGGATCCATATGTGGTTTGTCATTACAATAACACACATGCAATGACTCTGGTGGATCCATATGTGGTTTGTGAGAAGAACACACATGCAATGACTCTGGTGGATCCATATGTAGTTTGTGAAAAGAACAAACATGCAATGACTCTGGTAGATCCATATGTGGTTCATGAAAAGAACACGCATGCAATGACATTGGTGGATCCATATGTGGTTTGTGGAAAGAACATACATTCAATGACTCTAGTGGATCCATATGTGGTTTGTGAAAAGAACAAACATGCAATGACTCTGGTTGATCCATATGTGGTTCATGAAAAGAACACACATGCAATGACATTGGTTGATCCATATGTGGTTTGTCATTACAAGAACACACATGCAATGACATTGGTGGATCCATATGTGGTTTGTGGAAAGAACACACATGCAATGACGTTGGTTGATCCATATGTGGTTTGTGGAAAGAACACACATGCAATGACACTGGTGGATCTCCATATGTGGTTTGTCATTACAAGAACACGCATGCATTGACTCTAGTGGATCCATATGTGGTTTAGGACAAGAACACACAAGCAATGACATTGGTGGATCCATGTGTGGACTGTGGAAAGAACACACATGCAATGAACACTGGTGGATCCATATGTGGTCTCTGAAAAGAACAAACATGCAATGACTCTAGTTGATCCATATGTGGTTCATGAAAAGAACACACATGAAGTGACATTGGTTGATCCATGTGTGGTTTGTCATTACAAGAACACACATGGAATGACTCTGGTGGATCCGTATGTGGTTTGTGGAAAAAACATACATTCAATGACTCTAGTGGATCCATATGTGGTTGGTGAAAAGAACAAACATGCAATGACTCTGGTTGATCCATATGTGCTTCATGAAAAGAACACACATGCAATGTCATTGGTTGATCCATATGTGGTTTGTCATTACAAGAACACACATGCAATGACACTGGTGGATCCATATGTGGTTTGTGGAAAGAACACACATGCAATGACGTTGGTTGATCCATATGTGGTTTGTGGAAATAACACACATGCAATGACACTGGTGGATCTCCATATGTGGTGTGTCATTACAACAATACACATGCATTGACTCTAGTGGATCCATATGTGGTTTAGGACAAGAACACACATGCAATGACATTGGTGGATCCATGTGTGGACTATGGAAAGAACACACATGCAATGAACACTGGTGGATCCATATGTGGTTTCTGAAAAGAACAAACATGCAATGACTCTAGTTGATCCATATGTGGTTCATGAAAAGAACACACATGCAATGACATTGGTTGATCCATATGTGGTTTGTCATTACAAGAACACACATGCAATGACTCTAGTGGATCCATATGTGGTTTGTGGAAAGAACACACATGCAATCACATTGGTTGATCCATATGTGGTTTGTCATTACAAGAACACACATGCAATGAATCTAGTGGATCCATATGTGGTTTGGGGAAAGAACACACATGCAATGACATTGGTTGATCCATATGTGGTTTGTCATTACAAGAACACACATGCAATGACTCTATTGGATCCATATGTGGTTTGTGCAACGAACACACATGCAATGACTCTGGTTGATCCATATGTGGTTCATGAAAAGAACACACATGCAATGACATTGGTTGGTCCATATGTGGTTTGTCATTACAAGAACACACATACAATGACTCTGGTGTATCCATATGTGGTTCATGAAAAGAATACACAAGCAATGACATTGGTGGATCCATATGTGGTTTGGGTAAACAACACACATGCAATGACACCGGTGAATCCATATGTGGTTTGTGAAAACAACACACATGCAATGACACCGGTGGATCCATATGTGGTTTGTCATTACAATAACACACATGCAATGACTCTGGTGGATCCATATGTGGTCTGTGAGGAGAACACACATGCAATGACTCTAGTGGATCCATATGTAGTTTGTGAAAAGAACAAACATGCAATGACTCTAGTTGATCCATATGTGGTTCATGAAAAGAACACACATGCAATGACATTGGTGGATACATATGTGGTTTGTGGAAAAAACATACATTCAATGACTCTAGTGGATCCATATGTGGTTGGTGAAAAGAACAAACATGCAATCACTCTGGTTGATCCATATGTGGTTCATGAAAAGAACACACATGCAATCACATTGGTTGATCCATATGTGGTTTGTCATTACAAGAACACACATGCAATGACACTGGTGGATCCATATGTGGTTTGTGGAAAGAACACACATGCAATGACGTTGGTTGATCCATATGTGGTTTGTGGAAAGAACACACATGCAATGACACTGGTGGATCTCCATATGTGGTTTGTCATTACAAGAACACACATGCATTGACTCTAGTGGATCCATATGTGGTTTAGGACAAGAACACACAAGCAATGACATTGGTGGATCCATGTGTGGACTGTGGAAAGAACACACATGCAATGAACACTGGTGGATCCATATGTGGTTTCTGAAAAGAACAAACATGCAATGACTCTAGTTGATCCATATGTGGTTCATGAAAAGAACACACATGCAGTGGCATTGGTTGATCCATGTGTGGTTTGTCATTACAAGAACACACATGGAATGACTCTGGTGGATCCATATGTGGCTTGTGGAAAAAACATACATTCAATGACTCTAGTGGATCCATATGTGGTTGGTGACAAGAACAAACATGCAATGACTCTGGTTGATCCATATGTGGTTCATGAAAAGAACACACATGCAACGACATTGGTTGATCCATATGTGGTTTGTCATTACAAGAACACACATGCAATGACACTGGTGGATCCATATGTGGTTTGTGGAAAGAACACACATGCAATGACGTTGGTTGATCCATATGTGGTTTGTGGAAAGAACACACATGGAATGACACTGGTGGATCTCCATATGTGGTGTGTCATTACAATAACACACATGCAATGAATCTGGTGGATCCATATGTGGTCTGTGAGGAGAACACACATGCAATGACTCTGGTGGATCCATATGTGGTTTGTGAAAAGAACAAACATGGAATGACTCTAGTTGATCCATATGTGGTTCATGAAAAGAACACACATGCAATGACATTGGTGGATCCATATGTGGTTTGTGGAAAAAACATACATTCAATGACTCTAGTGGATCCATATGTGGTTGGTGAAAAGAACAAACATGCAATGACTCTGGTTGATCCATATGTGGTTCATGAAAAGAACACACATGCAATGACATTGGTTGATCCATATGTGGTTTGTCATTACAAGAACACACATGCAATGACTCTATTGGATCCATATGTGGTTTGTGCAAAGAACACACATGCAATGACTCTGGTTGATCCATATGTGGTTCATGAAAACAACACACATGCAATGACATTGGTTGATCCATATGTGGTTTGTCATTACAAGAACACACATACAATGACTCTGGTGGATCCATATGTGGTTCATGAAAAGAATACACAAGCAATGACATTGGTGGATCCATATGTGGTTTGTGTAAACAACACACATGCAATGACACCGGTGGATCCATATGTGGTTTGTGAAAATAACACACATGCAATGACGATGGTGGATCCATATGTGGTTTTTCATTACAATAACACACATGCAATGACTCTGGTGGATCCATATGTGGTCTGTGACGAGAACACACATGCAATGACTCTGGTGGATCCATATGTGGTTTGTGAAAAGAACAAACATGCAATGACTCTGGTTGATCCATATGTGGTTCATGAAAAGAACACACATGCAATGACATTGGTGGATCCATATGTGGTTTGTGGAAAAAACATACATTCAATGTGTCTAGTGGATCCATATGTGGTTGGTGAAAAGAACAAACATGCAATGACTCTGGTTGATCCATATGTGGTTCATGAAAAGAACACACATGCAATGACATTGGTTGATCCATATGTGGTTTGTCATTACAAGAACACACATGCAATGACACTGGTGGATCCATATGTGGTTTGTGGAAAGAACACACATGCAATGACTTTGGTTGATCCATATGTGGTTTGTGGAAAGAACACACATGCAATGACACTAGTGGATCTCCATATGTGGTTTGTCATTACAAGAACACACATGCATTGACTCTAGTGGATCCATATGTCGTTTAGGACAAGAACACACAAGCAATGACATTGGCGGATCCATGTGTTGACTGTGGAAAGAACACACATGCAAAGAACACTGGTGGATCCATATGTGGTTTCTGAAAAGAACAAACATGCAATGACTCTGTTGATCCATATGTGGTTCATGAAAAGAACACACATGCAGTTACATTGGTTGATCCATGTATGGTTTGTCATTACAAGAACACACATGGAATGACTCTGGTGGATCCATATGTGGTTTGTGGAAAAAACATACATTCAATGACTCTAGTGGATCCATATGTGGTTGGTGAAAAGAACAAACATGCAATGACACTGGTTGATCCATATGTGGTTCATGAAAAGAACACACATGCAATGTCATTGGTTGATCCATATGTGGTTTGTCATTACAAGAACACACATGCAATGACACTGGTGGATCCATATGTGGTTTGTGGAAAGAACACACATGCAATGACGTTGGTTGATCCATATGTGGTTTGTGGAAAGAACACACATGCAATGACACTGGTGGATCTCCATATGTGGTGTGTCATTACGGCAACACACATGCAATGACACTGGTGGATCCATGTGTGGACTATGGAAAGAACACACATGCAATGAACACTGGTGGATCCATATCTGGTTCCTGAAAAGAACAAACATGCAATGACTCTAGTTGATCCATATGTGGTTCATGAAAAGAACACACATGCAATGACATTGGTTGATCCATATGTGGTTTGTCATTACAAGAACACACATGCAATGACTCTAGTGGATCCATATGTGGTTTGTGGAAAGAACACACATGCAATCAGATTGGTTGATCCATATGTGGTTTGTCATTACAAGAACACACATGCAATGAATCTAGTGGATCCATATGTGGTTTGGGGAAAGAACACACATGCAATGACATTGGTTGATCCATATGTGGTTTGTCATTACAAGAACACACATGCAATGACTCTATTGGATCCATATGTGGTTTGTGCAAAGAACACACATGCAATGACTCTGGTTGATCCATATGTGGTTCATGAAAAGAACACACATGCAATGACATTGGTTGATCCATATGTGGTGTGTCATTACAAGAACACACATACAATGACTCTGGTGGATCCATATGTGGTTCATGAAAAGAATACACAAGCAATGACATTGGTGGATCCATATGTGGTTTGTGAAAACAACACACATGCAATAACACCGGTGAATCCATATGTGGTTTGTGAAAACAACACACATGCAATGACACCGGTGGATCCATATGTGGTTTGTCATTACAATAACACACATGCAATGACTCTGGTGGATCCATATGTGGTCTGTGAGGAGAACACACATGCAATGACTCTAGTGGATCCATATGTGGTTTGTGAAAAGAACAAACATGCAATGACTCTGGTTGATCCATATGTGGTTCATGAAAAGAATACACATGAAATGACATTGGTGGATCCATATGTGGTTTGTGGAAAAACATACATTCAATGACTCTAGTGGATCCATATGTGGTTGGTGAAAAGAACAAACATGCAATGACTCTGGTTGATCCATATGTGGTTCATGAAAAGAACACACATGCAATGACATTGGTTGATCCATATGTGGTTTGTCATTACAAGAACACACATGCAATGACACTGGTGGATCCATATGTGGTTTGTGGAAAGAACACACATGCAATGACGTTGGTTGATCCATATGTGGTTTGTGGAAAGAACACACATGCAATGACACTGGTGGATCTCCATATGTGGTTTGTCATTACAAGAACACACATGCATTGACTCTAGTGGATCCATATGTGGTTTAGGACAAGAACACACAAGCAATGACATTGGTGGATCCATGTGTGGACTGTGGAAAGAACACACATGCAATGAACACTGGTGGATCCATATGTGGTTTCTGAAAAGAACAAACATGCAATGACTCTAGTTGATCCATATGTGGTTCATGAAAAGAACACACATGCAGTGACATTGGTTGATCCATGTGTGGTTTGTCATTACAAGAACACACATGGAATGACTCTGGTGGATCCATATGTGGTTTGTGGAAAAAACATACATTCAATGACTCTAGTGGATCCATATGTGGTTGGTGAAAAGAACAAACATGCAATGACTCTGGTTGATCCATATGTGGTTCATGAAAAGAACACACATGCAATGACATTGGTTGATCCATATGTGGTTTGTCATTACAAGAACACACATGCAATGACACTGGTGGATCCATATGTGGTTTGTGGAAAGAACACACATGCAATGACGTTGGTTGATTCATATGTGGTTTGTGGAAAGAACACACATGCAATGACACTGGTGGATCTCCATATGTGGTGTGTCATTACAACAACACACATGCATTGACTCTAGTGGATCCATATGTGGTTTAGGACAAGAACACATACGCAATGACATTGGTGGATCCATGTGTGGACTGTGGAAAGAACACACATGCAATGCACACTGGTGGATCCATATGTGGTTTCTGAAAAGAACAAACATGCAATGACTCTAGTTGATCCATATGTGGTTCATGAAAAGAACACACATGCAGTGACATTGGTTGATCCATGTGTGGTTTGTCATTACAAGAACACACATGGAATTACTCTGGTGGATCCATATGTGGTTTGTGGAAAAAACATACATTCAATGACTCTAGTGGATCCATATGTGGTTGGTGAAAAGAACAAACATGCAATGACTCTGGTTGATCCATATGTGGTTCATGAAAAGAACACACGTGCAATGACATTGGTTGATCCATATGTGGTTTGTCATTACAAGAACACACATGCAATGACACTGGTGGATCCATATGTGGTTTGTGGAAAGAACACACATGCAATGACGTTGGTTGATCCATATGTGGTTTGTGGAAAGAACACACATGCAATGACAATGGTGGATCTCCATATGTGGTGTGTCATTACAACAACACACATGCATTGACTCTAGTGGATCCATATGTGGTTTAGGACAAGAACACACATGCAATGACATTGGTGGATCCATGTGTGGACTATGGAAAGAACACACATGCAATGAACACTGGTGGATCCATATGTGGTTTCTAAAAAGAACAAACATGCAATGACTCTAGTTGATCCATATGTGGTTCATGAAAAGAACACACATGCAATGACATTGGTTGATCCATATGTGGTTTGTCATTACAAGAACACACATGCAATGACTCTAGTGGATCCATATGTGGTTTGTGGAAAGAACACACATGCAATCACATTGGTTGATCCATATGTGGTTTGTCATTACAAGAACACACATGCAATGGATCTAGTGGATCCATATGTGGTTTGGGGAAAGAACACACATGCAATGACATTGGTTGATCCATATGTGGTTTGTCATTACAAGAACACACATGCACTGACTCTATTGGATCCATATATGGTTTGTGCAAAGAACACACATGCAATGACTCTGGTTCATCCATATGTGGTTCATGAAAAGAACACACGTGCAATGACATTGGTTGATCCATATGTGGTTTGTCATTACAAGAACACACATACAATGACTCTGGTGGATCCATATGTGGTTCATGAAAAGAATACACAAGCAATGACATTGGTGGATCCATATGTAGTTTGTGAAAACAACACACATGCAATGGCACCGGTGGATCCATATGTGGTTTGTGAAAACAACACACATGCAATGACACCGGTGGATCCATATGTGGTTTTTCATTACAATAACACACATGCAATGACTCTGGTGGATCCATATGTGGTCTGTGAGGAGAACACACATGCAATGACTCTGGTGGATCCATATGTGGTTTGTGAAAAGAACAAACATGCAATGACTCTGGTTGATCCATATGTGGTTCATGAAAAGAACACACATGCAATGACATTGGTGGATCCATATGTGGTTTGTGGAAAAAACATACATTCAATGAGTCTAGTGGATCCATATGTGGTTGGTGAAAAGAACAAACATGCAATGACTCTGGTTGATCCATATGTGGTTCCTGAAAAGAACACACATGCAATGACATTGGTTGATCCATATGTGGTTTGTCATTACAAGAACACACATGCAATGACACTGGTGGATCCATATGTGGTTTGTGGAAAGAACACACATGCAATGATGTTGGTTGATCCATATGTGGTTTGTGGAAAGAACACACATGCAATGACACTAGTGGATATCCATATGTGGTTTGTCATTACAAGAACACACATGCATTGACTCTAGTGGATCCATATGTGGTTTAGGACAAGAACAAACAAGCAATGACATTGGTGGATCCATGTGTGGACTGTGGAAAGAACACACATGCAATAAACACTGGTGGATCCATATGTGGTTTCTGAAAAGAACAAACATGCAATAACTCTAGTTGATCCATATGTGGTTTGTGGAAAGAACACACATGCTGTGACATTGGTTGATCCATGTGTGGTTTGTCATTACAAGAACACACATGGAATGACTCTGGTGGATCCATATGTGGTTTGTGGAAAAAACATACATTCAATGACTCTAGTGGATCCATATGTGGTTGGTGAAAAGAACAAACATGCAATGACTCTGGTTGATCCATATGTGGTTCATGAAAAGAACACACATGCAATGACATTGGTTGATCCATATGTGGTTTGTCATTACAAGAACACACATGCAATGACACTGGTGGATCCATATGTGGTTTGTGGAAAGAACACACATGCAATGACGTTGGTTGATCCATATGTGGTTTCTGGAAAGAACACACATGCAATGACACTGGTGGATCTCCATATGTGGTGTGTCATTACAACAACACACATGCATTGACTCTAGTGGATCCATATGTGGTTTAGGACAAGAACACATATGCAATGACATTGGTGGATCCATGTGTGGACTATGGAAAGAACACACATGCAATGAACACTGGTGGATCCATATGTGGTTTCTGAAAAGAACAAACATGCAATGACTCTAGTTGATCCATATGTGGTTCATGAAAAGAACACACATGTAATGACATTGGTTGATCCATATGTGGTTTGTCATTACAAGAACACACATGCAATGACTCTAGTGGATCCATATGTGGTTTGTGGAAAGAACACACATGCAATCACATTGGTTGATCCATATGTGGTTTGTCATTACAAGAACACACATGCAATGAATCTAGTGGATCCATATGTGGTTTGGGGAAAGAACACACATGCAATGACATTGGTTGATCCATATGTGGTTTGTCATTACAAGAGCACACATGCAATGAATCTATTGGATCCATATGTGGTTTGTGCAAAGAACACACATGCAATGACTCTGGTTCATCCATATGTGGTTCATGAAAAGAACACACATGCAATGAAATTGGTTGATCCATATGTGGTTTGTCATTACAAGAACACACATACAATGACTCTGGTGGATCCATATGTGGTTAATGAAAAGAATACACAAGCAATGACATTGGTGGATCCATATGTGGTTTGTGAAAACAACACACATGCAATGACACCGGTGGATCCATATGTGGTTTGTGAAAACAACACACATGCAATGACACCGGTGGATCCATATGTGGTTTGTCATTACAATAACACACATGCAATGACTCTGGTGGATCCAAATGTGGTCTGTGAGGAGAACACACATGCAATGACTCTGGTGGATCCATATGTGGTTTGTGAAAAGAACAAACATGCAATGACTCTGGTTGATCCATATGTGGTTCATGAAAAGAACACACATGCAATGACATTGGTGGATCCATATGTGGTTTGTGGAAAAAATATACATTCAATGACTCTATTTGATCCATATGTGGTTGGTGAAAAGAACAAACATGCAATGACTCTGGTTGATCCATATGTGGTTCATGAAAAGAACACACATGCAATGACATCGGTTGATCCGTATGTGGTTTGTCATTACAAGAACACACATGCAATGACTCTAGTGGATCCATATGTGGTTCATGAAAAGAATACACAAGAAATAACATTGGTTGATCCATATGTGGTTTTCATTACAAGAACACACATGAAATGACTGGTGGATCCATATGTGGTTTGTGAAAACAACACACATGCAATGACACCGGTGGATCCATATGTGGTTTGTGAAAACAACACACATGAAATGACACCGGTGGATCCATATGTGGTTTGTCATTACAATAACACACATGCAATGACTCTGGTGGATCCATATGTGGTCTGTGAGGAGAACACACATGCAATGACTCTGGTGGATCCATATGTGGTTTGTGAAAAGAACAAACATGCAATGACTCTGGTTGATCCATATGTGGTTCATGAAAAGAACACGCATGCAATGACATTGGTGGATCCATATGTGGTTTGTGGAAAAAACATACATTCAATGACTCTAGTGGATCCATATGTGGTTTGTGAAAAGAACAAACATGCAATGACTCTGGTTGATCCATATGTGGTTCATGAAAAGAACAAACATGCAATGACATTGGTTGATCCATATGTGGTTTGTCATTACAAGAACACACATGCAATGCACTAGTGGATCCATATGTGGTTTGTGGAAAGAACACACATGCAATGACGTTGGTTGATCCATATGTGGTTTGTGGGAAGAACACACATGCAAAGACACTGGTGGATCTCCATATGTGGTTTGTCATTACAAGAACACACATGCATTGACTCTAGTCGATCTATATGTGGTTTAGGACAAGAACACACAAGCAATGACATTGGTGGATCCATGTGTGGATTGTGGAAAGAACACACATGCAATGACTCTAGTTGATCCATATGTGGTTCATGAAAATAACACAGATGCAGTGACATTGGTTGATCCATATGTGGTTTGTCATTACAAGAACACACATGGAATGACTCTGGTGGATCCATATGTGGTTTGTGGATAGAACACACATGCAATGACATTGGTTGATCCATATGTGGTTGGTGGAAAGGACACACATGCAATGACACTAGTGGATCCATATGTGGTTTGTCATTACAAGAACACACGTCCAATGACACTGGTGGATCCATATGTGGTTTGTGGAAAGAACACACATAATGACTACGGTTGATCCATATGTGGTTCATGAAAAGAACACATGCAATGACATCGGTTTATCCGTATGTGGTTTGTCATTACAAGAACACACATGCAATGACGCTAGTGGATCCATATGTGGTTTGTGGAAAGAACACACATGCAATGACACTGGTGGATCCGGTTTGTGGAAAGAACACACATGCAATGACTCTGGTGGATCCATATGTGGTTTGTGGAAAGAACACACATGCAACGACTCTACCTCTGGTTAATGAAAAGAACAGACCTGCAATGACTCTAGCTGTGGTTTATTAAAATAACACACATGCAATGACACTAGTGGATCCATGTGGTTTATGAAAACAACACACATGGAATGACATTGGTGGATCCATATGTGGTTTGTGAAAAGAACAAACATGCAATGACTCTAGTTGATCCATATGTGGTTCATGAAAATAACACACATGCAATGACATTGGTTGATCCATATGTGGTTTGTCATTACAAGAACACACATGCAATGACTCTAGTGGATCCATATGTGGTTTGTGGAAAGAATACACATGCAATGACAGTGGTGGATCCATATGTGGTTTGGGGAAAGAACACACATGCAATGACATTGGTTGATCCATATGTGGTTTGTCATTACAAGAACACACATGCAATGACTCTATTGGATCCATATGTGGTTTGAGGAAAGAACACACATGCAATGACTCTGGTTGATCCATATGTGGTTCATGAAAATAACACACATGCAATGACATTGGTTGATCCATATGTGGTTTGTCATTACAAGAACACACATGAAATGACTCTAGTGGATCCATATGTGGTTTGTCATTACAAGAACACACATGCATTGACTCTAGTGGATCCATATGTGGTTTAGGACAAGAACACACAAGCAATGACATTGGTGGATCCATGTGTGGACTGTGAAAAGAACACACATGCAATGAACACTGGTGGATCCATATGTGGTTTCTGAAAAGAACAAACATGCAATGACTCTAGTTGATCCATATGTGGTTCATGAAAAGAACACACATGCAGTGACATTGGTTGATCCATGTGTGGTTTGTCATTACAAGAACACACATGGAATGACTCTGGTGGATCCATATGTGGTTTGTGGAAAAAACATACATTCAATGACTCTAGTGGATCCATATGTGGTTGGTGAAAAGAACAAACATGCAATGACTCTGGTTGATCCATATGTGGTTCATGAAAAGAACACACATGCAATGACATTGGTTGATCCATATGTGGTTTGTCATTACAAGAACACACATGGAATGACTCTGGTGGATCCATATGTGGTTTGTGGATAGAACACACATGCAATGACATTGGTTGATCCATATGTGGTTGGTGGAAAGGACACACATGCAATGACACTAGTGGATCCATATGTGGTTTGTCATTACAAGAACACACGTCCAATGACACTGGTGGATCCATATGTGGTTTGTGGAAAGAACACACACGCAATGACTCTGGTTGATCCATATGTGGTTCATGAAAAGAACACACATGCAATGACATCGGTTTATCCGTATGTGGTTTGTCATTACAAGAACACACATGCAATGACGCTAGTGGATCCATATGTGGTTTGTGGAAAGAACACACATGCAATGACACTGGTGGATCCGGTTTGTGGAAAGAACACACATGCAATGACACTGGTGGATCCGGTTTGTGGAAAGAACACACATGCAATGACTCTGGTGGATCCATATGTGGTTTGTGGAAAGAACACACATGCAACGACTCTAGCTCTGGTTAATGAAAAGAACAGACCTGCAATGACTCTAGCTGTGGTTTATTAAAATAACACACATGCAATGACACTAGTGGATCCATGTGGTTTATGAAAACAACACACATGGAATGACATTGGTGGATCCATATGTGGTTTGTGAAAAGAACAAACATGCAATGACTCTAGTTGATCCATATGTGGTTCATGAAAATAACACACATGCAATGACATTGGTTGATCCATATGTGGTTTGTCATTACAAGAACACACATGCAATGACTCTAGTGGATCCATATGTGGTTTGTGGAAAGAATACACATGCAATGACAGTGGTGGATCCATATGTGGTTTGGGGAAAGAACACACATGCAATGACATTGGTTGATCCATATGGTTTGTCATTACAAGAACACACATGCAATGACTCTATTGGATCCATATGTGGTTTGAGGAAAGAACACACATGCAATGACTCTGGTTGATCCATATGTGGTTCATGAAAATAACACACATGCAATGACATTGGTTGATCCATATGTGGTTTGTCATTACAAGAACACACATGAAATGACTCTAGTGGATCCATATGTGGTTTGTCATTACAAGAACACACATGCATTGACTCTAGTGGATCCATATGTGGTTTAGGACAAGAACACACAAGCAATGACATTGGTGGATCCATGTGTGGACTGTGGAAAGAACACACATGCAATGAACACTGGTGGATCCATATGTGGTTTCTGAAAAGAACAAACATGCAATGACTCTAGTTGATCCATATGTGGTTCATGAAAAGAACACACATGCAGTGACATTGGTTGATCCATGTGTGGTTTGTCATTACAAGAACACACATGGAATGACTCTGGTGGATCCATATGTGGTTTGTGGAAAAAACATACATTCAATGACTCTAGTGGATCCATATGTGGTTGGTGAAAAGAACAAACATGCAATGACTCTGGTTGATCCATATGTGGTTCATGAAAAGAACACACATGCAATGACATTGGTTGATCCATATGTGGTTTGTCATTACAAGAACACACATGCAATGACACTGGTGGATCTCCATATGTGGTGTGTCATTACAACAACACACATGCATTGACTCTAGTGGATCCATATGTGGTTTAGGACAAGAACACATACGCAATGACATTGGTGGATCCATATGTGGTTCATGAAAAGAACACACATGCAATGACATCGGTTTATCCGTATGTGGTTTGTCATTACAAGAACACACATGCAATGACGCTAGTGGATCCATATGTGGTTTGTGGAAAGAACACACATGCAATGACACTGGTGGATCCGGTTTGTGGAAAGAACACACATGCAATGACTCTGGTGGATCCATATGTGGTTTGTGGAAAGAACACACATGCAACGACTCTAGCTCTGGTTAATGAAAAGAACAGACCTGCAATGACTCTAGCTGTGGTTTATTAAAATAACACACATGAAATGACACTAGTGGATCCATGTGGTTTATGAAAACAACACACATGGAATGACATTGGTGGATCCATATGTGGTTTGTGAAAAGAACAAACATGCAATGACTCTAGTTGATCCATATGTGGTTCATGAAAATAACACACATGCAATGACATTGGTTGATCCATATGTGGTTTGTCATTACAAGAACACACATGCAATGACTCTAGTGGATCCATATGTGGTTTGTGGAAAGAATACACATGCAATGACAGTGGTGGATCCATATGTGGTTTGGGGAAAGAACACACATGCAATGACATTGGTTGATCCATATGTGGTTTGTCATTACAAGAACACACATGCAATGACTCTATTGGATCCATATGTGGTTTGAGGAAAGAACACACATGCAATGACTCTGGTTGATCCATATGTGGTTCATGAAAATAACACACATGCAATGACATTGGTTGATCCATATGTGGTTTGTCATTACAAGAACACACATGAAATGACTCTAGTGGATCCATATGTGGTTTGTCATTACAAGAACACACATGCATTGACTCTAGTGGATCCATATGTGGTTTAGGACAAGAACACACAAGCAATGACATTGGTGGATCCATGTGTGGACTGTGGAAAGAACACACATGCAATGAACACTGGTGGATCCATATGTGGTTTCTGAAAAGAACAAACATGCAATGACTCTAGTTGATCCATATGTGGTTCATGAAAAGAACACACATGCAGTGACATTGGTTGATCCATGTGTGGTTTGTCATTACAAGAACACACATGGAATGACTCTGGTGGATCCATATGTGGTTTGTGGAAAAAACATACATTCAATGACTCTAGTGGATCCATATGTGGTTGGTGAAAAGAACAAACATGCAATGACTCTGGTTGATCCATATGTGGTTCATGAAAAGAACACACATGCAATGACATTGGTTGATCCATATGTGGTTTGTCATTACAAGAACACACATGCAATGACACTGGTGGATCCATATGTGGTTTGTGGAAAGAACACACATGCAATGACGTTGGTTGATTCATATGTGGTTTGTGGAAAGAACACACATGCAATGACACTGGTGGATCTCCATATGTGGTGTGTCATTACAACAACACACATGCATTGACTCTAGTGGATCCATATGTGGTTTAGGACAAGAACACATACGCAATGACATTGGTGGATCCATGTGTGGACTGTGGAAAGAACACACATGCAATGCACCTTTGGTGGATCCATATGTGGTTTCTGAAAGAACAAACATGCAATGACTCTAGTTGATCCATATGTGGTTCATGAAAAGAACACATGCAGTGACATTGGTTGATCCATGTGTGGTTTGTCATTACAAGAACACACATGGAATTACTCTGGTGGATCCATATGTGGTTTGTGGAAAAAACATACATTCAATGACTCCAGTGGATCTATATGTGATTGGTGAAAAGAACAAACATGCAATGACTCTGGTTGATCCATATGTGGTTCATGAAAAGAACACACGTGCAATGACATTGGTTGATCCATATGTGGTTTGTCATTACAAGAACACACATGCAATGACACTGGTGGATCCATATGTGGTTTGTGGAAAGAACACACATGCAATGACGTTGGTTGATCCATATGTGGTTTGTGGAAAGAACACACATGCAATGACAATGGTGGATCTCCATATGTGGTGTGTCATTACAACAACACACATGCATTGACTCTAGTGGATCTATATGTGGGTTAGGACAAGAACACACATGCAATGACATTGGTGGATCCATGTGTGGACTATGGAAAGAACACACATGCAATGAACACTGGTGGATCCATATGTGGTTTCTGAAAAGAACAAACATGCAATGACTCTAGTTGATCCATATGTGGTTCATGAAAAGAACACACATGCAATGACATTGGTTGATCCATATGTGGTTTGTCATTACAAGAACACACATGCAATGACTCTAGTGGATCCATATGTGGTTTGTGGAAAGAACACACATGCAATCACATTGGTTGATCCATATGTGGTTTGTCATTACAAGAACACACATGCAATGGATCTAGTGGATCCATATGTGGTTTGGGGAAAGAACACACATGCAATGACATTGGTTGATCCATATGTGGTTTGTCATTACAAGAACACACATGCACTGACTCTATTGGATCCATATGTGGTTTGTGCAAAGAACACACATGCAATGACTCTGGTTCATCCATATGTGGTTCATGAAAAGAACACACATGCAATGACATTGGTTGATCCATATGTGGTTTGTCATTACAAGAACACACATACAATGACTCTGGTGGATCCATATGTGGTTCATGAAAAGAATACACAAGCAATGACATTGGTGGATCCATATGTGGTTTGTGAAAACAACACACATGCAATGACACCGGTGGATCCATATGTGGTTTGTGAAAACAACACACATGCAATGACACCGGTGGATCCATATGTGGTTTTTCATTACAATAACACACATGCAATGACTCTGGTGGATCCATATGTGGTCTGTGAGGAGAACACACATTAATGACTCTGGTGGATCCATATGTGGTTTGTGAAAAGAACAAACATGCAATGACTCTGGTTGATCCATATGTAGTTCATGAAAAGAACACACATGCAATGACATTGGTGGATCCATATGTGGTTTGTGGAAAAAACATACATTCAATGAGTCTAGTGGATCCATATGTGGTTGGTGAAAAGAACAAACATCCAATGACTCTGGTTGATCCATATGTGGTTCCTGAAAAGAACACACATGCAATGACATTGGTTGATCCATATGTGGTTTGTCATTACAAGAACACACATGCAATGACACTGGTGGATCCATATGTGGTTTGTGGAAAGAACACACATGCAATGATGTTGGTTGATCCATATGTGGTTTGTGGAAAGAACACACATGCAATGACACTAGTGGATATCCATATGTGGTTTGTCATTACAAGAACACACATGCATTGACTCTAGTGGATCCATATGTGGTTTAGGACAAGAACAAACAAGCAATGACATTGGTGGATCCATGTGTGGACTGTGGAAAGAACACACATGCAATAAACACTGGTGGATCCATATGTGGTTTCTGAAAAGAACAAACATGCAATGACTCTAGTTGATCCATATGTGGTTCATGAAAAGAACACACATGCTGTGACATTGGTTGATCCATGTGTGGTTTGTCATTACAAGAACACACATGGAATGACTCTGGTGGATCCATATGTGGTTTGTCATTACAAGAACACACATGGAATGACTCTGGTGGATCCATATGTGGTTTGTGGAAAAAACATACATTCAATGACTCTAGTGGATCCATATGTGGTTGGTGAAAAGAACAAACATGCAATGACTCTGGTTGATCCATATGTGGTTCATGAAAAGAACACACATGCAATGACATTGGTTGATCCATATGTGGTTTGTCATTACAAGAACACACATGCAATGACACTGGTGGATCCATATGTGGTTTGTGGAAAGAACACACATGCAATGACGTTGGTTGATCCATATGTGGTTTCTGGAAAGAACACACATGCAATGACACTGGTGGATCTCCATATGTGGTGTGTCATTACAACAACACACATGCATTGACTCTAGTGGATCCATATGTGGTTTAGGACAAGAACACATATGCAATGACATTGGTGGATCCATGTGTGGACTATGGAAAGAACACACATGCAATGAACACTGGTGGATCCATATGTGGTTTCTGAAAAGAACAAACATGCAATGACTCTAGTTGATCCATATGTGGTTCATGAAAAGAACACACATGTAATGACATTGGTTGATCCATATGTGGTTTGTCATTACAAGAACACACATGCAATGACTCTAGTGGATCCATATGTGGTTTGTGGAAAGAACACACATGCAATCACATTGGTTGATCCATATGTGGTTTGTCATTACAAGAACACACATGCAATGAATCTAGTGGATCCATATGTGGTTTGGGGAAAGAACACACATGCAATGACATTGGTTGATCCATATGTGGTTTGTCATTACAAGAGCACACATGTAATGACTCTATTGGATCCATATGTGGTTTGTGCAAAGAACACACATGCAATGACTCTGGTTCATCCATATGTGGTTCATGAAAAGAACACACATGCAATGAAATTGGTTGATCCATATGTGGTTTGTCATTACAAGAACACACATACAATGACTCTGGTGGATCCATATGTGGTTAATGAAAAGAATACACAAGCAATGACATTGGTGGATCCATATGTGGTTTGTGAAAACAACACACATGCAATGACACCGGTGGATCTATATGTGGTTTGTGAAAACAACACACATGCAATGACACCGGTGGATCCATATGTGGTTTGTCATTACAATAACACACATGCAATGACTCTGGTGGATCCAAATGTGGTCTGTGAGGAGAACACACATGCAATGACTCTGGTGGATCCATATGTGGTTTGTGAAAAGAACAAACATGCAATGACTCTGGTTGATCCATATGTGGTTCATGAAAAGAACACACATGCAATGACATTGGTGGATCCATATGTGGTTTGTGGAAAAAATATACATTCAATGACTCTATTTGATCCATATGTGGTTGGTGAAAAGAACAAACATGCAATGACTCTGGTTGATCCATATGTGGTTCATGAAAAGAACACACATGCAATGACATCGGTTGATCCGTATGTGGTTTGTCATTACAAGAACACACATGCAATGACTCTAGTGGATCCATATGTGGTTCATGAAAAGAATACACAAGAAATAACATTGGTTGATCCATATGTGGTTTTTCATTACAAGAACACACATGAAATGACTCTGGTGGATCCATATGTGGTTTGTGAAAACAACACACATGCAATGACACCGGTGGATCCATATGTGGTTTGTGAAAACAACACACATGAAATGACACCGGTGGATCCATATGTGGTTTATCATTACAATAACACACATGCAATGACTCTGGTGGATCCATATGTGGTCTGTGAGGAGAACACACATGCAATGACTCTGGTGGATCCATATGTGGTTTGTGAAAAGAACAAACATGCAATGACTCTGGTTAATCCATATGTGGTTCATGAAAAGAACACGCATGCAATGACATTGGTGGATCCATATGTGGTTTGTGGAAAAAACATACATTCAATGACTCTAGTGGATCCATATGTGGTTTGTGAAAAGAACAAACATGCAATGACTCTGGTTGATCTATATGTGGTTCATGAAAAGAACAAACATGCAATGACATTGGTTGATCCATATGTGGTTTGTCATTACAAGAACACACATGCAATGCACTAGTGGATCCATATGTGGTTTGTGGAAAGAACACACATGCAATGACGTTGGTTGATCCATATGTGGTTTGTGGGAAGAACACACATGCAAAGACACTGGTGGATCTCCATATGTGGTTTGTCATTACAAGAACACACATGCATTGACTCTAGTGGATCTATATGTGGTTTAGGACAAGAACACACAAGCAATGACATTGGTGGATCCATGTGTGGATTGTGGAAAGAACACACATGCAATGACTCTAGTTGATCCATATGTGGTTCATGAAAAGAACACATCTTGATGACATTGGTTGATCCATATGTTGTTTGTAATTAAAAGAACAACCATGGAATGTCTCTGGTGGATCCATATGTGGTTTGTGGATAGAACACACATGCAATGACATTGGTTGATCCATATGTGGTTGGTGGAAAGGACACACATGCAATGACACTAGTGGATCCATATGTGGTTTGTCATTACAAGAACACACGTCCAATGACACTGGTGGATCCATATGTGGTTTGTGGAAAGAACACACACGCAATGACTCTGGTTGATCCATATGTGGTTCATGAAAAGAACACACATGCAATGACATCGGTTTATCCGTATGTGGTTTGTCATTACAAGAACACACATGCAATGGCTAGTGGATCCATATGTGGTTTGTGGAAAGAACACACATGCAATGACACTTTGGTGGATCCGGTTTGTGGAAAGAACACACTTGCAATGACTCGGGTGGATCCATATGTGGTTTGTGGAAAGAACACACATGCAACGACTCTAGCTCTGGTTAATGAAAAGAACAGACCTGCAATGACTCAAGCTGTGGTTTATTAAAATAACACACATGCAATGACACTAGTGGATCCATGTGGTTTATGAAAACAACACACATGGAATGACATTGGTGGATCCATATGTGATTTGTGAAAAGAACAAACATGCAATGACTCTAGTTGATCCATATGTGGTTCATGAAAATAACACACATGCAATGACATTGGTTGATCCATATGTGGTTTGTCATTACAAGAACACACATGCAATGACTCTAGTGGATCCATATGTGGTTTGTGGAAAGAATACACATGCAATGACAGTGGTGGATCCATATGTGGTTTGGGGAAAGAACACACATGCAATGACATTGGTTGATCCATATGTGGTTTGTCATTACAAGAACACACATGCAATGACTCTATTGGATCCATATGTGGTTTGAGGAAAGAACACACATGCAATGACTCTGGTTGATCCATATGTGGTTCATGAAAAGAACACACATGCAATGACATTGGTTGATCCATATGTGGTTTGTCATTACAAGAACACACATGAAATGACTCTAGTGGATCCATATGTGGTTCATGAAAAGAATACACAAGAAATGACATTTGTTGATCCATATGTGGTTTGTCATTACAAGAACACACATGCAATGAATCTAGTGGGTCCATATGTGGTTTGTGAAAACCACACACATGCAATGACACTGGTGGATCCATATGTGGTTTGGCATTACAAGAACACACATGCAATGACTCTGGTGGATCCATATGTGGTTTGTGAGAAGAACACACATGCAATGACTCTGGTGGATCCATATGTGGTTTGTGAAAAGAACAAACTTCCAATACTCTGGTTGATCCATATGTGGTTCATGAAAAGAACACACATGCAATGACATTGGTTGATCCATATGTGGTTTGTGGAAAAAACATACATTCAATGACTCTAGTGGATCCAGATGTGGTTGGTGAAAAGAACAAACATGCAATGACTCTGGTTGATCCATATGTGGTTCATGAAAAGAACACACATGCAATGACATTGGTTGATCCATATGTGGTTTGTCATTACAAGAACACACATGGAATGACTCTGGTGGATCCATATGTGGTTTGTGGATAGAACACACATGCAATGACACTGGTGGATCAATATGAGGTTTGTCATTACAAGTACACACATGCAATGACACTGGTGGATCCATATGTGGTTTGTGGAAAGAACACACATGCAATGACGTTGCTTGATCCATATGTGGTTTGTGGAAAGAACACACATGCAATAACACTGGTAGATCTCCATATGTGGTTTGTCATTTCAAGAAGACACATGCATTGACTCTAGTGGATCCATATGTGGTTTGTGGAAAGAACACACATGCAATCACATTGGTTGATCCATATGTGGATTGTCATTACAAGAACACACATGCAATGAATCTAGTGGATCCATATGTGGTTTGGGGAAAGAACACACATGCAATGACATTGGTTGATCCATATGTGGTTTGTCATTACAAGAACACACATGCAATGACTCTATTGGATCCATATGTGGTTTGTGCAAAGAACACACATGCAATGACTCTGGTTGATCCATATGTGGTTCATGAAAAGAACACACATGCAATGACATTGGTTGATCCATATGTGGTTTGTCATTACAAGAACACACATACAATGACTCTGGTGGATCCATATGTGGTTCATGAAAAGAATACACAAGCAATGACATTGGTGGATCCATATGTGGTTTGTGAAAACAACACACATGCAATGACACCGGTGGATCCATATGTGGTTTGTGAAAACAACACACATGCAATGACACCGGTGGATCCATATGTGGTTTGTCATTACAATAACACACATGCAATGACTCTGGTGGATCCATATGTGGTCTGTGAGGAGAACACACATGCAATGACTCTGGTGGATCCATATGTGGTTTGTGAAAAGAACAAACATGCAATGACTCTGGTTGATCCATATGTGGTTCATGAAAAGAACACGCATGCAATGACATTGGTGGATCCATATGTGGTTTGTGGAAAAAACATACATTCAATGACTAGTGGATCCATATGTGGTTTGTGAAAAGAACAAACATGCAATGACTCTGGTTGATCCATATGTGGTTCATGAAAAGAACAAACATGCAATGACATTGGTTGATCCATATGTGGTTTGTCATTACAAGAACACACATGCAATGCACTAGTGGATCCATATGTGGTTTGTGGAAAGAACACACATGCAATGACGTTGGTTGATCCATATGTGGTTTGTGGGAAGAACACACATGCAAAGACACTGGTGGATCTCCATATGTGGTTTGTCATTACAAGAACACACATGCATTGACTCTAGTGGATCTATATGTGGTTTAGGACAAGAACACACAAGCAATGACATTGGTGGATCCATGTGTGGATTGTGGAAAGAACACACATGCAATGACTCTAGTTGATCCATATGTGGTTCATGAAAAGAACACAGATGCAGTGACATTGGTTGATCCATATGTGGTTTGTCATTACAAGAACACACATGGAATGACTCTGGTGGATCCATATGTGGTTTGTGGATAGAACACACATGCAATGACATTGGTTGATCCATATGTGGTTGGTGGAAAGGACACATGCAATGACACTAGTGGATCCATATGTGGTTTGTCATTACAAGAACACCGTCCAATGACCTTTGGTGGATCCATAAGTGGTTTGTGGAAAGAACACACACGCAATGACTCTGGTTGATCCATATGTGGTTCATGAAAAGAACACACATGCAATGACATCGGTTTATCCGTATGTGGTTTGTCATTACAAGAACACACATGCAATGACGCTAGTGGATCCATATGTGGTTTGTGGAAAGAACACACATGCAATGACACTGGTGGATCCGGTTTGTGGAAAGAACACAGATGCAATGACTCTGGTGGATCCATATGTGGTTTGTGGAAAGAACACACATGCAATGACTCTAGCTCTGGTTAATGAAAGAACGGACACTGCAATGACTCTAGCTGTGGTTTATTAAAATAACACACATGCAATGACACTAGTGGATCCATGTGGTTTATGAAAACAACACACATGGAATGACATTGGTGGATCCATATGTGGTTTGTGAAAATAACAAACATGCAATGACTCTAGTTGATCCATATGTGGTTCATGAAAAGAACACACATGCAATGACATTGGTTGATCCATATGTGGTTTGTCATTACAAGAACACACATGCAATGACTCTAGTGGATCCATATGTGGTTTGTGGAAAGAATACACATGCAATGACAGTGGTGGATCCATATGTGGTTTGGGGAAAGAACACACATGCAATGACATTGGTTGATCCATATGTGGTTTGTCATTACAAGAACACACATGCAATGACTCTATTGGATCCATATGTGGTTTGAGGAAAGAACACACATGCAATGACTCTGGTTGATCCATATGTGGTTCATGAAAATAACACACATGCAATGACATTGGTTGATCCATATGTGGTTTGTCATTACAAGAACACACATGAAATGACTCTAGTGGATCCATATGTGGTTCATGAAAAGAATACACAAGAAATGACATTGGTTGATCCATATGTGGTTTGTCATTACAAGAACACACATGCAATGAATCTAGTGGGTCCATATGTGGTTTGTGAAAACCACACACATGCAATGACACTGGTGGATCCATATGTGGTTTGGCATTACAAGAACACACATGCAATGACTCTGGTGGATCCATATGTGGTTTGTGTAAAGAACACACATGCAATGACTCTGGTGGATCCATATGTGGTTTGTGTAAAGAACAAACATCCAATACTACTGGTTGATCCATATGTGGTTCATGAAAAGAACACATGCAATGACATTGGTTGATCCATATGTGGTTTGTGGAAAAAACATACATTCAATGACTCTAGTGGATCCAGATGTGGTTGGTGAAAAGAACAAACATGCAATGACTCTGGTTGATCCATATGTGGTTCATGAAAAGAACACACATGCAATGACATTGGTTGATCCATATGTGGTTTATCATTACAAGAACACACATGGAATGACTCTGGTGGATCCATATGTGGTTTGTGGATAGAACACACATGCAATGACACTGGTGGATCAATATGAGGTTTGTCATTACATGTACACACATGCAATGACACTGGTGGATCCATATGTGGTTTGTGGAAAGAACACACATGCAATGACGTTGGTTGATCCATATGTGGTTTGTGGAAAGAACACACATGCAATGACACTGGTAGATCTCCATATGTGGTTTGTCATTACAAGAAGACACATGCATTGACTCTAGTGGATCCATATGTGGTTTGTGGAAAGAACACACATGCAATCACATTGGTTGATCCATATGTGGTTTGTCACTACAAGAACACACATGCAATGAATCTAGTGGATCCATATGTGGTTTGGGGAAAGAACACACATGCAATGACATTGGTTGATCCATATGTGGTTTGTCATTACAAGAACACACATGCAATGACTCTATTGGATCCATATGTGGTTTGTGCAAAGAACACACATGCAATGACTCTGGTTGATCCATATGTGGTTCATGAAAAGAACACACATGCAATGACATTGGTTGATCCATATGTGGTTTGTCATTACAAGAACACATACAATGACTCTGGTGGATCCATATGTGGTTCATGAAAAGAATACACAAGCAATGACATTGGTGGATCCATATGTGGTTTGTGAAAACAACACACATGCAATGACACCGGTGGATCCATATGTGGTTTGTGAAAACAACACACATGCAATGACACCGGTGGATCCATATGTGGTTTGTCATTACAATAACACACATGCAATGACTCTGGTGGATCCATATGTGGTCTGTGAGGAGAACACACATGCAATGACTCTGGTGGATCCATATATGGTTTGTGAAAAGAACAAACATGCAATGACTCTGGTTGATCCATATGTGGTTCATGAAAAGAACACACATGCAATGACATTGGTGGATCCATATGTGGTTTGTGGAAAAAACATACATTCAATGACTCTATTTGATCCATATGTGGTTGGTGAAAAGAACAAACATGCAATGACTCTGGTTGATCCATATGTGGTTCATGAAAAGAACACACATGGAATGACATCGGTTGATCCGTATGTGGTTTGTCATTACAAGAACACACATGCAATGACTCTAGTGGATCCATATGTGGTTCATGAAAAGAATACACAAGAAATAACATTGGTTGATCCATATGTGGTTTGTCATTACAAGAACACACATGAATAGACTCTGGTGGATCCATATGTGGTTTGTGAAAACAACACACATGCAATGACACCGGTGGATCCATATGTGGTTTGTGAAAACAACACACATGCAATGACACCGGTGTATCCATATGTGGTTTGTCATTACAATAACACACATGCAATGACTCTGGTGGATCCATATGTGGTCTGTGAGGAGAACACACATGCAATGACTCTGGTGGATCCACATGTGGTTTGTGAAAAGAACAAACATGCAATGACTCTGGTTGATCCATATGTGGTTCATGAAAAGAACACGCATGCAATGACATTGGTGGATCCATATGTGGTTTGTGGAAAAAACATACATTCAATGACTCTAGTGGATCCATATGTGGTTTGTGAAAAGAACAAACATGCAATGACTCTTGTTGATCCATATGTGGTTCATGAAAAGAACAAACATGCAATGACATTGGTTGATCCATATGTGGTTTGTCATTACAAGAACACACATGCAATGCACTAGTGGATCCATATGTGGTTTGTGGAAAGAACACACATGCAATGACGTTGGTTGATCCATATGTGGTTTGTGGAAAGAACACACATGCAAAGACACTGGTGGATCTCCATATGTGGTTTGTCATTACAAGAACACACATGCATTGACTCTAGTGGATCTATATGTGGTTTAGGACAAGAACACACAAGCAATGACATTGGTGGATCCATGTGTGGATTGTGGAAAGAACACACATGCAATGACTCTAGTTGATCCATATGTGGTTCATGAAAAGAACACAGATGCAGTGACATTGGTTGATCCATATGTGGTTTGTCATTACAAGAACACACATGGAATGACTCTGGTGGATCCATATGTGGTTTGTGGATAGAACACACATGCAATGACACTGGTGGATCAATATGAGGTTTGTCATTACAAGTACACACATGTAATGACACTGGTGGATCCATATGTGGTTTGTGGAAAGAACACACATGCAATGACGTTGGTTGATCCATATGTGGTTTGTGGAAAGAACACACATGCAATGACACTGGTAGATCTCCATATGTGGTTTGTCATTACAAGAAGACACATGCATTGACTCTAGTGGATCCATATGTGGTTTGTGGAAAGAACACACATGCAATCACATTGGTTGATCCATATGTGGTTTGTCATTACAAGAACACACATGCAATGAATCTAGTGGATCCATATGTGGTTTGGGGAAAGAACACACATGCAATGACATTGGTTGATCCATATGTGGTTTGTCATTACAAGAACACACATGCAATGACTCTATTGGATCCATATGTGGTTTGTGCAAAGAACACACATGCAATGACTCTGGTTGATCCATATGTGGTTCATGAAAAGAACACACATGCAATGACATTGGTTGATCCATATGTGGTTTGTCATTACAAGAACACACATACAATGACTCTGGTGGATCCATATGTGGTTCATGAAAAGAATACACAAGCAATGACATTGGTGGATCCATATGTGGTTTGTGAAAACAACACACATGCAATGACACCGGTGGATCCATATGTGGTTTGTGAAAACAACACACATGCAATGACACCGGTGGATCCATATGTGGTTTGTCATTACAATAACACACATGCAATGACTCTGGTGGATCCATATGTGGTCTGTGAGGAGAACACACATGCAATGACTCTGGTGGATCCATATGTGGTTTGTGAAAAGAACAAACATGCAATGACTCTGGTTGATCCATATGTGGTTCATGAAAAGAACACACATGCAATGACATTGGTGGATCCATATGTGGTTTGTGGAAAAAACATACATTCAATGACTCTATTTGATCCATATGTGGTTGGCGAAAAGAACAAACATGCAATGACTCTGGTTGATCCATATGTGGTTCATGAAAAGAACACACATGCAATGACATCGGTTGATCCGTATGTGGTTTGTCATTACAAGAACACACATGCAATGACTCTAGTGGATCCATATGTGGTTCATGAAAAGAATACACAAGAAATAACATTGGTTGATCCATATGTGGTTTGTCATTACAAGAACACACATGAAATGACTCTGGTGGATCCATATGTGGTTTGTGAAAACAACACACATGCAATGACACCGGTGGATCCATATGTGGTTTGTGAAAACAACACACATGCAATGACACCGGTGTATCCATATGTGGTTTGTCATTACAATAACACACATGCAATGACTCTGGTGGATCCATATGTGGTCTGTGAGGAGAACACACATGCAATGACTCTGGTGGATCCACATGTGGTTTGTGAAAAGAACAAACATGCAATGACTCTGGTTGATCCATATGTGGTTCATAAAAAGAACACGCATGCAATGACATTGGTGGATCCATATGTGGTTTGTGGAAAAAACATACATTCAATGACTCTAGTGGATCCATATGTGGTTTGTGAAAAGAACAAACATGCAATGACTCTTGTTGATCCATATGTGGTTCATGAAAAGAACAAACATGCAATGACATTGGTTGATCCATATGTGGTTTGTCATTACAAGAACACACATGCAATGCACTAGTGGATCCATATGTGGTTTGTGGAAAGAACACACATGCAATGACGTTGGTTGATCCATATGTGGTTTGTGGAAAGAACACACATGCAAAGACACTGGTGGATCTCCATATGTGGTTTGTCATTACAAGAACACACATGCATTGACTCTAGTGGATCTATATGTGGTTTAGGACAAGAACACACAAGCAATGACATTGGTGGATCCATGTGTGGATTGTGGAAAGAACACACATGCAATGACTCTAGTTGATCCATATGTGGTTCATGAAAAGAACACAGATGCAGTGACATTGGTTGATCCATATGTGGTTTGTCATTACAAGAACACACATGGAATGACTCTGGTGGATCCATATGTGGTTTGTGGATAGAACACACATGCAATGACACTGGTGGATCAATATGAGGTTTGTCATTACAAGTACACACATGCAATGACACTGGTGGATCCATATGTGGTTTGTGGAAAGAACACACATGCAATGACGTTGGTTGATCCATATGTGGTTTGTCATTACAAGAACACACATGCAATGAATCTAGTGGATCCATATGTGGTTTGGGGAAAGAACACACATGCAATGACATTGGTTGATCCATATGTGGTTTGTCATTACAAGAACACACATGCAATGACTCTATTGGATCCATATGTGGTTTGTGCAAAGAACACACATGCAATGACTCTGGTTGATCCATATGTGGTTCATGAAAAGAACACACATGCAATGACATTGGTTGATCCATATGTGGTTTGTCATTACAAGAACACACATACAATGACTCTGGTGGATCCATATGTGGTTCATGAAAAGAATACACAAGCAATGACATTGGTGGATCCATATGTGGTTTGTGAAAACAACACACATGCAATGACACCGGTGGATCCATATGTGGTTTGTGAAAACAACACACATGCAATGACACCGGTGGATCCATATGTGGTTTGTCATTACAATAACACACATGCAATGACTCTGGTGGATCCATATGTGGTCTGTGAGGAGAACACACATGCAATGACTCTGGTGGATCCATATATGGTTTGTGAAAAGAACAAACATGCAATGACTCTGGTTGATCCATATGTGGTTCATGAAAAGAACACACATGCAATGACATTGGTGGATCCATATGTGGTTTGTGGAAAAAACATACATTCAATGACTCTATTTGATCCATATGTGGTTGGCGAAAAGAACAAACATGCAATGACTCTGGTTGATCCATATGTGGTTCATGAAAAGAACACACATGCAATGACATCGGTTGATCCGTATGTGGTTTGTCATTACAAGAACACACATGCAATGACTCTAGTGGATCCATATGTGGTTCATGAAAAGAATACACAAGAAATAACATTGGTTGATCCATATGTGGTTTGTCATTACAAGAACACACATGAAATGACTCTGGTGGATCCATATGTGGTTTGTGAAAACAACACACATGCAATGACACCGGTGGATCCATATGTGGTTTGTGAAAACAACACACATGCAATGACACCGGTGGATCCATATGTGGTTTGTCATTACAATAACACACATGCAATGACTCTGGTGGATCCATATGTGGTCTGTGAGGAGAACACACATGCAATGACTCTGGTGGATCCACATGTGGTTTGTGAAAAGAACAAACATGCAATGACTCTGGTTGATCCATATGTGGTTCATGAAAAGAACACGCATGCAATGACATTGGTGGATCCATATGTGGTTTGTGGAAAAAACATACATTCAATGACTCTAGTGGATCCATATGTGGTTTGTGAAAAGAACAAACATGCAATGACTCTTGTTGATCCATATGTGGTTCATGAAAAGAACAAACATGCAATGACATTGGTTGATCCATATGTGGTTTGTCATTACAAGAACACACATGCAATGCACTAGTGGATCCATATGTGGTTTGTGGAAAGAAAACACATGCAATGACGTTGGTTGATCCATATGTGGTTTGTGGAAAGAACACACATGCAAAGACACTGGTGGATCTCCATATGTGGTTTGTCATTACTAGAACACACATGCATTGACTCTAGTGGATCTATATGTGGTTTAGGACAAGAACACACAAGCAATGACATTGGTGGATCCATGTGTGGATTGTGGAAAGAACACACATGCAATGACTCTAGTTGATCCATATGTGGTTCATGAAAAGAACACAGATGCAGTGACATTGGTTGATCCATATGTGGTTTGTCATTACAAGAACACACATGGAATGACTCTGGTGGATCCATACGTGGTTTGTGGATAGAACACACATGCAATGACATTGGTTGATCCATATGTGGTTGGTGGAAAGAACACACATGCAATGACACTAGTGGATCCATATGTGGTTTGTCATTACAAGAACACACGTCCAATGACACTGGTGGATCCATATGTGGTTTGTGGAAAAAACATACATTCATTGACTCTAGTGGATCCATATGTGGTTTGTGAAAAGAACAAACATGCAATGACTCTTGTTGATCCATATGTGGTTCATGAAAAGAACAAACATGCAATGACATTGGTTGATCCATATGTGGTTTGTCATTACAAGAACACACATGCAATGCACTAGTGGATCCATATGTGGTTTGTGGAAAGAACACACATGCAATGACGTTGGTTGATCCATATGTGGTTTGTGGAAAGAACACACATGCAAAGACACTGTTGGATCTCCATATGTGTTTTGTCATTACAAGAACACACATGCATTGACTCTAGTGGATCTATATGTGGTTTAGGACAAGAACACACAAGCAATGACATTGGTGGATCCATGTGTGGATTGTGGAAAGAACACACATGAAATGACTCTAGTTGATCCATATGTGGTTCATGAAAAGAACACAGATGCAGTGACATTGGTTGATCCATATGTGGTTTGTCATTACAAGAACACACATGGAATGACTCTGGTGGATCCATATGTGGTTTGTGGATAGAACACACATGCAATGACATTGGTTGATCCATATGTGGTTGGTGGAAAGAACACACATGCAATGACACTAGTGGATCCATATGTGGTTTGTCATTACAAGAACACACGTCCAATGACACTGGTGGATCCATATGTGGTTTGTGGAAAGAACACACACGCAATGACTCTGGTTGATCCTTATGTGGTTCATGAAATGAACACACATGCAATGACATCGGTTTATCCGTATGTGGTTTGTCATTACAAGAACACACATGCAATGACGGTAGTGGATCCATATGTGGTTTGTGGAAAGAACACACATGCAATGACACTGGTGGATCCGGTTTGTGGAAAGAACACACATGCAATGACTCTGGTGGATCCATATGTGGTTTGTGGAAAGAACACACATGCAATGACTCTAGCTCTGGTTAATGAAAAGAACAGACCTGCAATGACTCTAGCTGTGGTTTATTAAAATAACACACATGCAATGACACTAGTGGATCCATGTGGTTTATGAAAACAACACACATGGAATGACATTGGTGGATCCATATGTGGTTTGTGAAAAGAACAAACATGCAATGACTCTAGTTGATCCATATGTGGTTCATGAAAAGAACACACATGCAATGACATTGGTTGATCCATATGTGGTTTGTCATTACAAGAACACACATGCAATGACTCTAGTGGATCCATATGTGGTTTGTGGAAAGAATACACATGCAATGACAGTGGTGGATCCATATGTGGTTTGGGGAAAGAACACACATGCAATGACATTGGTTGATCCATATGTGGTTTGTCATTACAAGAACACACATGCAATGACTCTATTGGATCCATATGTGGTTTGAGGACAGAACACACATGCAATGACTCTGGTTGATCCATATGTGGTTCATGAAAATAACACACATGCAATGACATTGGTTGATCCATATGTGGTTTGTCATTACAAGAATACACATGAAATGACTCTAGTGGATCCATATGTGGTTCATGAAAAGAATACACAAGAAATGACATTGGTTGATCCATATGTGGTTTGTCATTACAAGAACACACATGCAATGACTCTAGTGGGTCCATATGTGGTTTGTGAAAACCACACACATGCAATGACACTGGTGGATCCATATGTGGTTTGGCATTACAAGAACACACATGCAATGACTCCGGTGGATCCATATGTGGTTTGTGAGAAGAACACACATGCAATGACTCTGGTGGATCCATATGTGGTTTGTGAAAAGAACAAACTTCCAATACTCTGGTTGATCCATATGTGGTTCATGAAAAGAACACACATGTAATGACATTGGTGGATCCATATGTGGTTTGTGGAAAAAACATACATTCAATGACTCTAGTGGATCCATATGTGGTTGGTGAAAAGAACAAACATGCAATGACTCTGGTTGATCCATATGTGGTTCATGAAAAGAACACACATCCAACGACATTGGTTGATCCATATGTGGTTTGTCATTACAAGAAGACACATGGAATGACTCTGGTGGATCCATATGTGGTTTGTGGATAGAACACACATGCAATGACACTGGTGGATCAATATGAGGTTTTTCATTACAAGTACACACATGCAATGACACTGGTGGATACATATGTGGTTTGTGGAAAGAACACACATGCAATGACACTGGTAGATCTCCATATGTGGTTTGTCATTACAAGAAGACACATGCATTGACTCTAGTGGATCCATATGTGGTTTAGGACAAGAACACAAATGCAATGAACACTGGTGGATCCATATGTGGTTTCTGAAAAGAACAAACATGCAATGGCTCTAGTTGATCCATATGTGGTTCATGAAAAGAACACACATGTAGTGACATTGGTTGATCCATGTGTGGTTTGTCATTACAAGAACACACATGGAATGACTCTGGTGGATCCATATGTGGTTTGTGGATAGAACACACATGCAATGACACGGGTGGATCCATATGTGGTTTGGGGAAAGAACACACATGCAATGACACTAGTGGATCCATATGTGGTTTGTCATTACAAGAACACACGTCCAATGACACTGGTGGATCCATATGTGGTTTGTGGAAAGAACACACATGCAATGACTCTGGTTGATCCATATGTGGTTCATGAAAAGAACACACATGCAATGACATCGGTTGATCCGTATGTGGTTTGTCATTACAAGAACACACATGCAATGACTCTAGTGGATCCATATGTGGTTCATGAAAAGAATACACAAGAAATGACATTGGTTGATCCATATGTGGTTTGTCATTACAAGAACACACATGAAATGACTCTGGTGGATCCATATGTGGTTTGTGAAAACAACACACATGCAATGACACCGGTGGATCCATATGTGGTTTGTGAAAACAACACACATGCAATGACACCGGTGGATCCATATGTGGTTTGTCATTACAATAACACACATGCAATGACTCTGGTGGATCCATATGTGATCTGTGAGGAGAACACACATGCAATGACTCTGGTGGATCCATATGTGGTTTGTGAAAAGAACAAACATGCAATGACTCTGGTTGATCCATATGTGGTTCATGAAAAGAACACACATGCAATGATATTGGTGGATCCATATGTGGTTTATGGAAAAAACATACATTCAATGACTCTAGTGGATCCATATGTGGTTGGTGAAAAGAACAAACATGCAATGACTCTGGTTGATCCATATGTGGTTCATGAAAAGAACACACATGCAATGACATTGGTTGATCCATATGTGGTTTGTCATTACAAGAACACACATGCAATGACACTTCTGGATCCATATGTGGTTTGTGGAAAGAACACACATGCAATGACGTTGGTTGATCCATATATGGTTTGTGGAAAGAACACACATGCAATGACACTGGTGGATCTCCATATGTGGTTTGTCATTACAAGAAGACACATGCATTGACTCTAGTGGATCCATATGTGGTTTAGGACAAGAACACACAAGCAATGACATTGGTGGATCCATGTGTGGACTGTGGAAAGAACACACATGCAATGAACACTGGTGGATCCATATGTGATTTCTGAAAAGAACAAACATGCAATGACTCTAGTTGATCCATATGTGGTTCATGAAAAGAACACACATGCAGTGACATTGGTTGATCCATATGTGGTTTGTCATTACAAGAACACACATGGAATGACTCTGGTGGATCCATATGTGGTTTGTGGATAGAACACAAATGCAATGACACCGGTGGATCCATATGTGGTTTGTGGAAAGAACACACATGCAATGACGTTGGTTGATCCATATGTGGTTTGTGGAAAGAACACACATGCAAAGACACTGGTGGATCTCCATATGTGGTTTGTCATTACAAGAACACACATGCATTGACTCTAGTGGATCCATATGTGGTTTAGGACAAGAACACACAAGCAATGACATTGGTGCATCCATGTGTGGACTATGGAAAGAACACACATGCAATGACTCTAGTTGATCCATATGTGGTTCATGAAAAGAACACACATGAAGTGACATTGGTTGATCCATATGTGGTTTGTCATTACAAGAACACACATGCAATGACTCTAGTGGATCCATATGTGGTTTGTGATTAGAACACACATGCAATGACATTAGTTGATCCATATGTGGTTCATGAAAAGAACACACAAGAAATGACATTGGTTGATCCATATGTGGTTTGTCATTACAAGAACACACATGCAATGACTCTAGTGGGTCCATATGTGGTTTGTGAAAACCACACACATGCAATGACACTGGTGGATCCATATGTGGTTTGGCATTACAAGAACACACATGCAATGACTCTGGTGGATCCATATGTGGTTTGTGAGAAGAACACACATGCAATGACTCTGGTGGATCCATATGTGGTTTGTGAAAAGAACAAACTTCCAATACTCTGGTTGATCCATATGTGGTTCATGAAAAGAACACACATGTAATGACATTGGTGGATCCATATGTGGTTTGTGGAAAAAACATACATTCAATGACTCTAGTGGATCCATATGTGGTTGGTGAAAAGAACAAACATGCAATGACTCTGGTTGATCCATATGTGGTTCATGAAAAGAACACACATGCAATGACATTGGTTGATCCATATGTGGTTTGTCATTACAAGAAGTCACATGGAATGACTCTGGTGGATCCATATGTGGTTTGTGGATAGAACACACATGCAATGACACTGGTGGATCAATATGAGGTTTTTCATTACAAGTACACACATGCAATGACACTGGTGGATGCATATGTGGTTTGTGGAAAGAACACACATGCAATGATGTTGGTTGATCCATATGTGGTTTGTGGAAAGAACACACATGCAATGACACTGGTAGATCTCCATATGTGGTTTGTCATTACAACAAGACACATGCATTGACTCTAGTGGATCCATATGTGGTTTAGGACAAGAACACACAAGCAATGACTTTGGTGCATCCATGTGTGGACTATGGAAAGAACACACATGCAATGACTCTAGTTGATCCATATGTGGTTCATGAAAAGAACACACATGAAGTGACATTGGTTGATCCATATGTGGTTTGTCATTACAAGAACACACATGGAATGACTCTGGTGGATCCATATGTGGTTTGTGATTAGAACACACATGCAATGACATTAGTTGATCCATATGTGGTTCATGAAAAGAACACACAAGAAATGACATTGGTTGATCCATATGTGGTTTGTCATTACAAGAACACACATGCAATGACTCTAGTGGGTCCATATGTGGTTTGTGAAAACCACACACATGCAATGACACTGGTGGATCCATATGTGGTTTGGCATTACAAGAACACACATGCAATGACTCTGGTGGATCCATATGTGGTTTGTGAGAAGAACACACATGCAATGACTCTGGTGGATCCATATGTGGTTTGTGAAAAGAACAAACTTCCAATACTCTGGTTGATCCATATGTGGTTCATGAAAAGAACACACATGTAATGACATTGGTGGACCCATATGTGGTTTTGGAAAAAACATACATTCAATGACTCTAGTGGATCCATATGTGGTTGGTGAAAAGAACAAACATGCAATGACTCTGGTTGATCCATATGTGGTTCATGAAAAGAACACACATGCAATGACATTGGTTGATCCATATGTGGTTTGTCATTACAAGAAGACACATGGAATGACTCTGGTGGATCCATATGTGGTTTGTGGATAGAACACACATGCAATGACACTGGTGGATCAATATGAGGTTTTTCATTACAAGTACACACATGCAATGACACTGGTGGATGCATATGTGGTTTGTGGAAAGAACACACATGCAATGACGTTGGTTGATCCATATGTGGTTTGTGGAAAGAACACACATGCAATGACACTGGTAGATCTCCATATGTGGTTTGTCATTACAAGAAGACACATGCATTGACTCTAGTGGATCCATATGCGGTTTAGCACAAGAACACAAATGCAATGAACACTGGTGGATCCATATGTGGTTTCTGAAAAGAACAAACATGCAATGGCTCTAGTTGATCCATATGTGGTTCATGAAAAGAACACACATGTAGTGACATTGGTTGATCCATGTGTGGTTTGTCATTACAAGAACACACATGGAATGACTCTGGTGGATCCATATGTGGTTTGTGGATAGAACACACATGCAATGACACGGGTGGATCCATATGTGGTTTGGGGAAAGAACACACATGCAATGACACTAGTGGATCCATATGTGGTTTGTCATTACAAGAACACACGTCCAATGACACTGGTGGATCCATATGTGGTTTGTGGAAAGAACACACATGCAATGACTCTGGTTGATCCATATGTGGTTCATGAAAATAACACACATGCAATGACATCGGTTGATCCGTATGTGGTTTGTCATTACAAGAACACACATGCAATGACTCTAGTGGATCCATATGTGGTTCATGAAAAGAATACACAAGAAATGACATTGGTTGATCCATATGTGGTTTGTCATTACAAGAACACACATGAAATGACTCTGGTGGATCCATATGTGGTTTGTGAAAACAACACACATGCAATGACACCGGTGGATCCATATGTGGTTTGTGAAAACAACACACATGCAATGACACCGGTGGATCCATATGTGGTTTGTCATTACAATAACACACATGCAATGACTCTGGTGGATCCATATGTGGTCTGTGAGGAGAACACACATGCAATGACTCTGGTGGATCCATATGTGGTTTGTGAAAAGAACAAACATGCAATGACTCTGGTTGATGCATATGTGGTTCATGAAAAGAACACACATGCAATGATATTGGTGGATCCATATGTGGTTTATGGAAAAAACATACATTCAATGACTCTAGTGGATCGATATGTGGTTGGTGAAAAGAACAAACATGCAATGACTCTGGTTGATCCATATGTGGTTCATGAAAAGAACACACATGCAATGACATTGGTTGATCCATATGTGGTTTGTCATTACAAGAACACACATGCAATGACACTTCTGGATCCATATGTGGTTTGTGGAAAGAACACACATGCAATGACGTTGGTTGATCCATATATGGTTTGTGGAAAGAACACACATGCAATGACACTGGTGGATCTCCATATGTGGTTTGTCATTACAAGAAGACACATGCATTGACTCTAGTGGATCCATATGTGGTTTAGGACAAGAACACACAAGCAATGACCTTGGTGGAGCCATGTGTGGACTGTGGAAAGAACACACATGCAATGAACACTGGTGGATCCATATGTGATTTCTGAAAAGAACAAACATCCAATGACTCTAGTTGATCCATATGTTGTTCATGAAAAGAACACACATGCAGTGACATTGGTTGATCCATATGTGGTTTGTCATTACAAGAACACACATGGAATGACTCTGGTGGATCCATATGTGGTTTGTGGATAGAACACACATGCAATGACATTGGTTGATCCATATGTGGTTTGTGGAAAGAACACACATGCAATGACGTTGGTTGATCCATATGTGGTTTGTGGAAAGAACACACATGCAAAGACACTGGTGGATCTCCATATGTGGTTTGTCATTACAAGAACACACATGCATTGACTCTAGTGGATCCATATGTGGTTTAGGACAAGAACACACAAGCAATGACATTGGTGCCTCCATGTGTGGACTATGGAAAGAACAAAAATGCAATGACTCTAGTTGATCCATATGTGGTTCATGAAAAGAACACACATGAAGTGACATTGGTTGATCCATATGTATTTTGTCATTACAAGAACACACATGGAATGACTCTGGTGGATCCATATGTGGTTTGTGATTACAACACACATGCAATGACATTGGTTGATCCATATGTGGTTGGTGGAAAGAACACACATGCAATGACACTAGTGGATCCATATGTGGTTTGTCATTACAAGAACACACGTCCAATGACACTGGTGGATCCATATGTTGTTTGTGGAAAGAACACACATTCAATGACTCTGGTTGATCCATATGTGGTTCATGAAAAGAACACACATGCAATGACATCGGTTGATCCGTATGTGGTTTGTCATTACAAGAACACACATGCAATGACTCTAGTGGATCCATATGTGGTTTGTGGAAAGAACACACATGCAATGACACTGGTGGATCCGGTTTGTGGAAAGAACACACATGCAATGACTCTGGTGGATCCATATGTGGTTTGTGGAAAAAACACACATGCAATAACTCTAGCTGTGGTTAATGAAAAGAACAGACCTGCAATGACTCTAGCTGTGGTTTATTAAAATAACACACATGCAATGACACTAGTGGATCCATGTGGTTTGTGAAAAGAACATACATGCAATGTCTCTAGTGGATCCATATGTGATTTGTGAAAAGTACACACATGCAATGACACTAGTGGATCCATATGCGGTTTAGGAAAAGAACACACATGCCATGACATTGGTGAACCAATATGTGGTTTATGAAAAGAACACACATGCAACGACCTTGGTGGATCCATATGTGGTTTGTGAAAAGAACAAACATGCATTGACTCTGGTTGATCCAGATGTGGTTCATGAAAATAACACACGTGTAATGACATTGGTTGATCCATATGTGGTTTGTGGAAAAAACATACATGGAATGACATTGGTGGATCCATATGTGGTTTGTGGAAAGAACACACATGCAATGACATTGGTGGATCCATATGTGGTTTGTCATTACAAGAACACACAGGCAATGACACTGGTGGAGCCATATGTGGTTTGTGGAAAGAACACACATGCAATGACACTAGTGGATCCATATGCAGTTTAGGAAAAGAACACACATGCAATGACATTGTTGGATCCATATGTGGTTTATGAAAAGAACAAACATGCAATGACATTCGTGGATCCATATGTGGTTTGTGAAAAGAACAAACATGCAATGACTCTGGTTGATCCATATGTGGTCCATGAAAAGAAGAGACATGCAATGACATTGGTTGATCCATATGTGGTTTGTGGAAAGAACATACATGTAATGACACTGGTGGATCCATGTGTGGTTTGTGGAAAGAACACACATGCAACGACACTGGTGCATCCATATGTAGTTTGTCATTACAAAAAAACACATGTAATGACACTGATGGAGCCATATGTGCTTTATGGAAATAACACACATGCAATGACACTGGTGGATCCATATGTGGTTTGTCATTATAAGAACGCACATGCAATGACACTGCTGGATCCATATGTGGTTTGGGGAAAGAACACACATGCAATGACATTGGTTGATCCATATGTGGTTTGTCATTACAAGAACACACATACATTGACTCTATTGGATCCATATGTGGTTTAGGACAAGAAAACACATGCAATGACATTGGTGGATCCATGTGTGGTCTGTGGAAAGAACACACATGCAATGAACACTGGTGGATCCATATGTGGTTTGTGAAAACCACAAACATGCAATGACTCTGGTTGATCCATATGTGGTTCATGGAAAGAAAACACATGCAATGACATTAGTTGATCCAGATGTGGTTTGTGGAAATAACATACATGCAATGACTCTAGTGGATCCATATGTGGTTCATGAAAAGAATACACATGCAATGACATTGGTTGATCCATATGTGGCTAGTCATTACAAGAACACACATGCAATGACACGGGTGGATCCATATGTGGTTTGTGGAAAGAACACACATGCAATGACATTGGTTGATCCATATGTGGTTTGTGGAAAGAACACACATGCAATGACACTGGTGGATCTCTATATGTGGTTTGTCATTTCAAGAACACAAATGCATTGACTCTAGTGGATCCATATGTGGTTTAGGACAAGAACACACATGTAATGACATTGGTGGATCCATGTGTGGTCTGTGGTGAAGAACACACATGCAATGAACACTGGTGGATCCATATGTGGTTTGTGAAAAGAACAAACGTGCAATGACTCTAGTTGATCCATATGTGGTTCATGAAAAGAACACACATGCAGTGACATTGGTTGATCCATATGTGGTTTGTCGTTACAAGAACACACATGCAATGACACTGGTGGATCCATATGTGTTTTGTGGATAGAACACACATGCAATGACATTGGTTGATCCATATGTGGTTGATGGAAAGAACACACATGCAATACCACTAGTGGATCCATATGTGGTTTGTCATTACAAGAACACACATGCAATGACATGGTGGATGCATATGTGGTTTGTGGAAAGAACACACATGCAATGACTCTGGTTGATCCATATGTGGTACCTGAAAAGAACACAGATGCAATGACATCGGTTGATCCGTATGTGGCTTGTCATTACAAGAACACACATGCAATGACTCTAGTGGATCCATATGTGGTTCATGAAAAGAATACACAAGAAATGACATTGGTTGATCCATGTGTGGTTTGTCATTACAAGAACACACATGAAATGACTCTGGTGGATCCATATGTGGTTTGTGAAAACAACACACATGCAATGACACCGGTGGATCCATATGTGGTTTGTGAAAACAACACACATGCAATGACACCGGTGGATCCATATGTGGTTTGTCATTACAATAACACACATGCAGTGACTCTGGTGGATCCATATGTGGTCTGTGAGGAGAACACACATGCAATGACTCTGGTGGATCCATATATGGTTTCTGAAAAGAATGAACATGCAATGACTCTGGTTGATCCATATGTGGTTAATGAAAAGAACACGCATGCAATGATATTGGTGGATCCATATGTGGTTTGTGGAAAAACATACATTCAATGACCCTAGTGGATCCATATGTGGTTTGTGAAAAGAACAAACATGCAATGACTCTGGTTGATCCATATGTGGTTCATGAAAAGAACAAACATGCAATGACATTGGTTGATCCATATTTGGTTTGTCATTACAAGAACACACATGCAATGACACTGGTCGATCCATATGTGGTTTGTGGAAAGAACACACATGCAATGACGTTGGTTGATCCATATGTGTTTTGTGGAAAGAACACACATGCAAAGACACTGGTGGATCTCCATATGTGGTTTGTCATTACAAGAACACACATGCGTTGACTCTAGTGGATCCATATGTGGTTTAGGACAAGAACACACAAGCAATGACATTGGTGGATCCATGTGTGGATTATGGAAAGAACACACATGCAATGACTCTAGTTGATCCATATGTGGTTCATGAAAAGAACACAGATGCAGTGACATTGGTTGATCCATATGTGGTTTCTCATTACAAGGACACACATGGAATGACTCTGGTGGATCCATATGTGGTTTGTGGATAGAACACACATGCAATGACATTGGTTGATCCATATGTGGTTGGTGGAAAGAACACACATGCAATGACACTAGTGGATCCATATGTGGTTTGTCATTACAAGAACACACGTCCAATGACACTGGTGGATCCATATGTCGTTTGTGGAAAGAACACACACACAATGACTCTGGTTGATCCATATGTGGTTCATGAAAAGAACACACATGCAATGACATCGGTTTATCCGTATGTGGTTTGTCATTACAAGAACACAAATGCAATGACCCTAGTGGATCCATATGTGGTTTGTGGAAAGAACACACATGCAATGACACTGGTGGATCCGGTTTGTGGAAAGAACACACATGCAATGACTCTGGTGGATCCATATGTGGTTTGTGGAAAGAACACACATGCAATGACTCTAGCTGTGGTTAATGAAAAGAACCGACCTGCAATGACTCTATATGTGGTTTATTAAAATAACACACATGCAATGACACTAGTGGATCCATGTGGTTTATGAAAACAACACACATGGAATGACATTGGTGGATCCATATGTGGTTTGTGAAAAGAACAAACATGCAATGACTCTAGTTGATCCATATGTGGTTCATGAAAAGAACACACATGCAATGACATTGGTTGATCCATATGTGGTTTGTCATTACAAGAACACACATGCAATGACTCTAGTGGATCCATATGTGGTTTGTGGAAAGAATACACATGCAATGACAGTGGTGGATCCATATGTGGTTTGTGGAAAGAACACACATGCAATGACATTGGTTGATCCATATGTGGTTTGTCATTACAAGAACACACATGCAATGACTCTATTGGATCCATATGTGGTTTGTGGAAAGAACACACATGCAATGACTCTGGTTGATCCATATGTGGTTCATGAAAAGAACACACATGCAATGACATTGGTTGATCCATATGTGGTTTGTCATTACAAGAACACACATACAATGACTCTGGTGGATCCATATGTGGTTCATGAAAAGAATACACAAGCAATGACATTGGTGGATCCATATGTGGTTTGTGAAAACAACACACATGCAATGACACCGGTGGATCCATATGTGGTTTGTGAAAACAACACACATGCAATGACACCGGTGGATCCATATGTGGTTTGTCATTACAATAACACACATGCAATGACTCTGGTGGATCCATATGTGGTCTGTGAGGAGAACACACATGCAATGACTCTGGTGGATCCATATGTGGTTTGTGAAAAGAACAAACATGCAATGACTCTGGTTGATCCATATGTGGTTCATGAAAAGAACACACATGCAATGACATTGGTGGATCCATATGTGGTTTGTGGAAAAAACATACATTCAATGACTCTAGTGGATCCATATGTGGTTGGTGAAAAGAACAAACATGCAATGACTCTGGTTGATCCATATGTGGTTCATGAAAAGAACACACATGCAATGACATTGCTTAATCCATATGTGGTTTGTCATTACAAGAACACACATGCAATGACACTGGTGGATCCATATGTGGTTTGTGGAAAGAACACACATGCAATGACGTTGGTTGATCCATATGTGGTTTGTGGAAAGAACACACATGCAATGACACTGGTGGATCTCCATATGTGGTTTGTCATTACAAGAAGACACATGCATTGACTCTAGTGGATCCATATGTGGTTTAGGACAAGAACACACAAGCAATGACATTGGTGGATCCATGTGTGGACTGTAAAGAACACACATGCAATGAACACCGGTGGATCCATATGTGGTTTCAAAAGGACAAACATGCAATGACTCTAGTTGATCCATATGTGGTTCATGAAAAGAACACACATGCAGTGACATTGGTTGATCCATGTGTGGTTTGTCATTACAAGAACACACATGGAATGACTCTGGTGGATCCATATGTGGTTTGTGGATAGAACACACATGCAATGACACTGGTGGATCCATATGTGGTTTGGGGAAAGAACACACATGCAATGACACTAGTGGATCCATATGTGGTTTGTCATTACAAGAACACACGTCCAATGACACTGGTGGATCCATATGTGGTTTGTGGAAGGAACACACATGCAATGACTCTGGTTGATCCATATGTGGTTCATGAAAAGAACACACATGCAATGACATCGGCTGATCCGTATGTGGTTTGTCATTACAAGAACACACATGCAATGACTCTAGTGGATCCGTATGTGGTTCATGAAAAGAATACACAAGAAATGACATTGGTTGATCCATATGTGGTTTGTCATTACAAGAATACACATGAAATGACTCTGCTGGATCCATATGTGGTTTGTGAAAACAACACACATGCAATGACACCGGTGGATCCATATGTGGTTTGTGAAAACAACACACATGCAATGACACTGGTGGATCCATATGTGGTTTGTCATTACAATAACACACATGCAATGACTCTATTGGATCCATATGTGGTCTGTGAGGAGAACACACATGCAATGACTCTGGTGGATCCATATGTGGTTTGTGAAAAGAACAAACATGCAATGACTCTGGTTGATCCATATGTGGTTCATGAAAAGAACACACATGCAATGACATTGGTGGATCCATATGTGGTTTGTGGAAAAAACATACATTGAATGACTCTAGTGGATCCATATGTGGTTGGTGAAAAGAACAAACATGCAATGACTCTGGTTGATCCATATGTGGTTCATGAAAAGAACACACATGCAATGACATTGCTTGATCCATATGTGGTTTGTCATTACAAGAACACACATGCAATGACACTGGTGGATCCATATGTGGTATGTGGAAAGAACACACATGCAATGACGTTGGTTGATCCATATGTGGTTTGTGGAAAGAACACACATGCAATGACACTGGTGGATCTCCATATGTGGTTTGTCATTACAAGAAGACACATGCATTGACTCTAGTGGATCCATATGTGGTTTAGGACAAGAACACACAAGCAATGACATTGGTGGATCCATGTGTGGACTGTGGAAAGAACACACATGCAATGAACACTGGTGGATCCATATGTGGTTTCTGAAAAGAACAAACATGCAATGACTCTAGTTGATCCATATGTGGTTCATGAAAAGAACACACATGCAGTGACATTGGTTGATCCATATGTGGTTTGTCATTACAAGAACACACATGGAATGACTCTGGTGGATCCATATGTGGTTTGTGGATAGAACACACATGCAATGACACTAGTGGAGCCATATGTGGTTTGTGGAAAGAACACACATGCAATGACATTGGTTGATCCATATATGGTTTGTGGAAAGAACACACATGCAAAGACACTGGTGGATCTCCATATGTGGTTTGTCATTACAAGAACACACATGCATTGACTCTAGTGGATCCATATGTGGTTTAGGACAAGAACACACAAGCAATGACATTGGTGGATCCATGTGTGGACTGTGGAAAGAACACACATGCAATGAACACTGGTGGATCCATATGTGGTTTCTGAAAAGGACAAACATGCAATGACTCTAGTTGATCCATATGTGGTTCATGAAAAGAACACACATGCAGTGACATTGGTTGATCCATGTGTGGTTTGTCATTACAAGAACACACATGGAATGACTCTGGTGGATCCATATGTGGTTTGTGGATAGAACACACATGCAATGACATTGGTTGATCCATATGTGGTTGGTGGAAAGAACACACATGCAATGAGACTAGTGGATCCATATGTGGTTTGTCATTACAAGAACACACGTCCAATGACACTGGTGGATCCATATGTCGTTTGTGGAAAGAACACACACACAATGACTCTGGTTGATCCATATGTGGTTCATGAAAAGAACACACATGCAATGACATCGGTTTATCCGTATGTGGTTTGTCATTACAAGAACACAAATGCAATGACCCTAGTGGATCCATATGTGGTTTGTGGAAAGAACACACATGCAATGACACTGGTGGATCCGGTTTGTGGAAAGAACACACATGCAATGACTCTGGTGGATCCATATGTGGTTTGTGGAAAGAACACACATGCAATGACTCTAGTTGTGGTTAATGAAAAGAACCGACCTGCAATGACTCTATATGTGGTTTATTAAAATAACACACATGCAATGACACTAGTGGATCCATGTGGTTTATGAAAACAACACACATGGAATGACATTGGTGGATCCATATGTGGTTTGTGAAAAGAACAAACATGCAATGACTCTAGTTGATCCATATGTGGTTCATGAAAAGAACACACATGCAATGACATTGGTTGATCCATATGTGGTTTGTCATTACAAGAACACACATGCAATGACTCTAGTGGATCCATATGTGGTTTGTGGAAAGAATACACATGCAATGACAGTGGTGGATCCATATGTGGTTTGTGGAAAGAACACACATGCAATGACATTGGTTGATCCATATGTGGTTTGTCATTACAAGAACACACATGCAATGACTCTATTGGATCCATATGTGGTTTGTGGAAAGAACACACATGCAATGACTCTGGTTGATCCATATGTGGTTCATGAAAAGAACACACATGCAATGACATTGGTTGATCCATATGTGGTTTGTCATTACAAGAACACACATACAATGACTCTGGTGGATCCATATGTGGTTCATGAAAAGAATACACAAGCAATGACATTGGTGGATCCATATGTGGTTTGTGAAAACAACACACATGCAATGACACCGGTGGATCCATATGTGGTTTGTGAAAACAACACACATGCAATGACACCGGTGGATCCATATGTGGTTTGTCATTACAATAACACACATGCAATGACTCTGGTGGATCCATATGTGGTCTGTGAGGAGAACACACATGCAATGACTCTGGTGGATCCATATGTGGTTTGTGAAAAGAACAAACATGCAATGACTCTGGTTGATCCATATGTGGTTCATGAAAAGAACACACATGCAATGACATTGGTGGATCCATATGTGGTTTGTGGAAAAAACATACATTCAATGACTCTAGTGGATCCATATGTGGTTGGTGAAAAGAACAAACATGCAATGACTCTGGTTGATCCATATGTTGTTCATGAAAAGAACACACATGCAATGACATTGCTTAATCCATATGTGGTTTGTCATTACAAGAACACACATGCAATGACACTGGTGGATCCATATGTGGTTTGTGGAAAGAACACACATGCAATGACGTTGGTTGATCCATATGTGGTTTGTGGAAAGAACACACATGCAATGACACTGGTGGATCTCCATATGTGGTTTGTCATTACAAGAAGACACATGCATTGACTCTAGTGGATCCATATGTGGTTTAGGACAAGAACACACAAGCAATGACATTGGTGGATCCATGTGTGGACTGTGTAAAGAACACACATGCAATGAACACTGGTGGATCCATATGTGGTTTCTGAAAAGGACAAACATGCAATGACTCTAGTTGATCCATATGTGGTTCATGAAAAGAACACACATGCAGTGACATTGGTTGATCCATGTGTGGTTTGTCATTACAAGAACACACATGGAATGACTCTGGTGGATCCATATGTGGTTTGTGGATAGAACACACATGCAATGACACTGGTGGATCCATATGTGGTTTGGGGAAAGAACACACATGCAATGACACTAGTGGATCCATATGTGGTTTGTCATTACAAGAACACACGTCCAATGACACTGGTGGATCCATATGTGGTTTGTGGAAAGAACACACATGCAATGACTCTGGTTGATCCATATGTGGTTCATGAAAAGAACACACATGCAATGACATCGGCTGATCCGTATGTGGTTTGTCATTACAAGAACACACATGCAATGACTCTAGTGGATCCGTATGTGGTTCATGAAAAGAATACACAAGAAATGACATTGGTTGATCCATATGTGGTTTGTCATTACAAGAACACACATGAAATGACTCTGCTGGATCCATATGTGGTTTGTGAAAACAACACACATGCAATGACACCGGTGGATCCATATGTGGTTTGTGAAAACAACACACATGCAATGACACTGGTGGATCCATATGTGGTTTGTCATTACAATAACACACATGCAATGACTCTATTGGATCCATATGTGGTCTGTGAGGAGAACACACATGCAATGACTCTGGTGGATCCATATGTGGTTTGTGAAAAGAACAAACATGCAATGACTCTGGTTGATCCATATGTGGTTCATGAAAAGAACACACATGCAATGACATTGGTGGATCCATATGTGGTTTGTGGAAAAAACATACATTCAATGACTCTAGTGGATCCATATGTGGTTGGTGAAAAGAACAAACATGCAATGACTCTGGTTGATCCATATGTGGTTCATGAAAAGAACACACATGCAATGACATTGCTTGATCCATATGTGGTTTGTCATTACAAGAACACACATGCAATGACACTGGTGGATCCATATGTGGTATGTGGAAAGAACACACATGCAATGACGTTGGTTGATCCATATGTGGTTTGTGGAAAGAACACACATGCAATGACACTGGTGGATCTCCATATGTGGTTTGTCATTACAAGAAGACACATGCATTGACTCTAGTGGATCCATATGTGGTTTAGGACAAGAACACACAAGCAATGACATTGGTGGATCCATGTGTGGACTGTGGAAAGAACACACATGCAATGAACACTGGTGGATCCATATGTGGTTTCTGAAAAGAACAAACATGCAATGACTCTAGTTGATCCATATGTGGTTCATGAAAAGAACACACATGCAGTGACATTGGTTGATCCATATGTGGTTTGTCATTACAAGAACACACATGGAATGACTCTGGTGGATCCATATGTGGTTTGTGGATAGAACACACATGCAATGACACTAGTGGAGCCATATGTGGTTTGTGGAAAGAACACACATGCAATGACATTGGTTGATCCATATATGGTTTGTGGAAAGAACACACATGCAAAGACACTGATGGATCTCCATATGTGGTTTGTCATTACAAGAACACACATGCATTGACTCTAGTGGATCCATATGTGGTTTAGGACAAGAACACACAAGCAATGACATTGGTGGATCCATGTGTGGACTGTGGAAAGAACACACATGCAATGACTTTAGTTGATCCATATGTGGTTCATGAAAAGAACACACATGCAGTGATATTGGTTGATCCATATGTGGTTTGTCATTACAAGAACACACATGGAATTACTCTGGTGGATCCATATGTGGTTTGTGGATAGAACACACATGCAATGACATTGGTTGATCCATATGTGTTTGGTGGAAAGAACACACATGCAATGACACTAGTGGATCCATATGTGGTTTGTCATTACAAGAACACACGTCCAATGACACTGGTGGATCCATATGTGGTTTGTGGAAAGAACACACATTCAATGACTCTGGTTGATCCATATGTGGTTCATGAAAAGAACACACATGCAATGACATCGGTTGATCCGTATGTGGTTTGTCATTACAAGAACACACATGCAATGACTCTGGTGGATCCATATGTGGTTTGTGGAAAGAACACACATGCAATGACACTGGTGGATCCGGTTTTTGGAAAGAACACACATGCAATGACTCTGGTGGATCCATATGTGGTTTGTGGAAAGAACACACATGCAATGACTCTAGCTGTGGTTAATGAAAAGAACAGACTGCAATGACTCTAGCTGTGGTTTATTAAAATAACACACATGCAATGACACTAGTGGATCCATGTGGTGTATGAAAAGAACACACATGGAATGACATTGGTGGATCCATATGTGGTTTGTGAAAAGAACATACATGCAATGTCTCTAGTGGATCCATATGTGGTTTGTCATTACAAGAACACACATGCAACGACCTTGGTGGATCCATACGTGGTTTGTGAAAAGAACAAACATGCATTGACTCTGGTTGATCCATATGTGGTTCATGAAAATAACACACGTGTAATGACATTGGTTGATCCATATGTGGTTTGTGGAAAAAACATACATGGAATAACATTGGTGGATCCATATGTGGTTTGTGGAAAGAACACACATGCAATGACATTGGTGGATCCATATGTGGTTTGTCATTACAAGAACACACATGCAATGACACTGGTGGAGCCATATGTGGTTTGTGGAAAGAACACACATGGAATGACACTAGTGGATCCATATGCAGTTTAGGAAAAGAACACACATGCAATGACATTGTTGGATCCATATGTGGTTTATGAAAAGAACAAACATGCAATGACATTCGTGGATCCATATGTGGTTTGTGAAAAGAACAAACATGCAATGACTTTGGTTGATCCATATGTGGTTCATGAAAAGAAGAGACATGCAATGACATTGGTTGATCCATATGTGGTTTGTGGAAAGAACATACATGTAATGACACTGGTGGATCCATGTGTGGTTTGTGGAAAGAACACACATGCAACGACACTGGTGGATCCATATGTAGTTTGTCATTAAAAAAAACACATGTAATGACACTGATGGAGCCATATGTGCTTTATGGAAATAACACACATGCAATGACACTGGTGGATCCATATGTGGTTTGTCATTATAAGAACGCACATGCAATGACACTGGTGGATCCATATGTGGTTTGGGGAAAGAACACACATGCAATGACATTGGTTGATCCATGTGTGGTTTGTCATTACAAGAACACACATACATTGACTCTATTGGATCCATATGTGGTTAGGACAAGAAAACACATGCAATGACATTGGTGGATCCATGTGTGGTCTGTGGAAAGAACACACATGCAATGAACACTGGTGGATCCATATGTGGTTTGTGAAAAACACAAACATGCAATGACTCTGGTTGATCCATATGTGGTTCATGGAAAGAACACACATGCAATGACATTGGTTGATCCAGATGTGGTTTGTGGAAATAACATACATGCAATGACTCTAGTGGATCCATATGTGGTTTCTGAAAAGAACAAACGTGCTATGACTCTGGTTGATCCATATGTGGTTCATGAAAAGAACACACATGCAATGACATTGGTTGATCCATATGTGGCTAGTCATTACAAGAACACACATGCAATGACACTGCTGGATCCATATGTGGTTTGTGGAAAGAACACACATGCAATGATATTGGTGGATCCATATGTGGTTGGTGGAAAGAAATCACATGCAATGACATTGGTGGATCCATGTGTGGTCTGTGGTGAAGAACACACATGCAATGACACTAGTGGATCCATGTGGTTTATGAAAACAACACACATGGAATGACATTGGTGGATCCATATGTGGTTTGTGAAAAGAACAAACATGCAATGACTCTAGTTGATCCATATGTGGTTCATGAAAAGAACACACATGCAATGACATTGGTTGATCCATATGTGGTTTGTCGTTACAAGAACACACATGCAATGACTCTGGTGGATCCATATGTGGTTTGTGGATAGAACACACATGCAATGACATTGGTTGATCCATATGTGGTTGGTGGAAAGAACACACATGCAATGCCACTAGTGGATCCATATGTGGTTTGTCATTACGAGAACACACATGCAATGACATGGTGGATGCATATGTGGTTTGTGGAAAGAACACACATGCAATGACTCTGGTTGATCCATATGTGGTTCCTGAAAAGAACACACATGCAATGACATCGGTTGATCTGTATGTGGTTTGTCATTACAAGAACACACATGCAATGACTCTGGTGGATCCATATGTGGTTTGTGGAAAGAACACACATGCAATGACACTGGTGGATCCGGTTTGTGGAAAGAACACACATGCAATGACTCTGGTGGATCCATATGTGGTTTGTGGATAGAACACACATGCAATGACTCTAGCTGTGGTTAATGAAAAGAACATACTTGCAATGACTCTAGATGTGGTTTATTAAAATAACACACATGCAATGACACTAGTGGATCCATGTGGTTTATGAAAATAACACACATGAATGACATTGGTGGATCCATATGTGGTTTATGAAAATAACATACATGCAATGTCTCTAGTGGATCCATATGTGATTTGTTAAAAGTACACACATGCAATAACACTGGTGGATCCATATGCGGTTTAGGAGAAGAACACACCAACCATGACATTGGTGGATCCATATATGGTTTATGAAAAGAACACACATGCAACGACATTGGTGGATCCATATGTGGTTTGTGAAAAGAACAAACATGCATTGACTCTGGTCGATCCATATGTGGTTCATGAAAATAACACACATGCAATGACATTGGTTGATACATATGCGGTTTGTGGAAAAAACATACATGCAATGACATTGGTGGATCCATATGTGGTTTGTGGAAAGAACACACATGCAATGACATTGGTGGATCCATATGTGGTTTGTCATTACAAGAACACACATGCAATCACACTGGTGGAGCCATATGTGGTTTGTGGAAAGAACACACATGTAATAACACTAGTGGATCCATATGTAGTTTAGGAAAAGAACACACATGCAATGACATTGGTGGATCCATATGTGGTTTATGAAAAAAAACATGCAATGACATCGGTGGATCCATATGTGGTTTGTGAAAAGAACAAACATGCAATGACTCTGGTTGATCCATATGTGGTTCATGAAAAGAAGAGACATGCAATGACATTGGTTGATCCATATGTGGTTTGTGGGAAGAACATACATGCAATGACATTGGTGGTTCCATGTGTGGTTTGTGGAAAGAACACACATGCAATGACACTGGTGTATCCATATGTAGTTTGTCATTACAAGAACACACATGTAATGACACTCGTCGAGCCATATGTGGTTTATGGAAATAACACACATGCAATGACACTGGTGGATCCATATGTGGTTTGTGAAAAGAACAAACCTGCAATGACTCTGGTTGATCCATATGTGCTTCATGAAAAGAACACAGATGCAATGACATTGGTGGATCCATATGTGGTTTGTGGAAAGAACACACATGCAATGACATTGGTGGATCCATATGTGGTTTGGCATTACAAGAACACACATGCAATGACACTGGTGGAGCCATATGTGGTTTGTGGAAAGAACACACATGTAATGACACTAGTGGATCCATATGCAGTTTAGGAAAAGAACACACATGCAATGACATTGGTGGATCCATATATGGTTTATGAAAAGAACAAACATGCAATGACATTGGTGGATCCATATGTGGTTTGTGAAAAGAACAAACATGCCATGACTCTGGTTGATCCATATGTGGTTCATGAAAAGAAGAGACATGCAATGACATTGGTTGATCCATATGTGGTTTGTGGAAAGAACATACATGAATTGACATTGGTGGATCCATGTGTGGTTTGTGGAAAGAACACACATGCAATGACACTGGTGGATCCATATGTTGTTTGTCATTACAAGAACACACATGTAATGACACTCGTGGAGCCATATGTGGTTTATGGAAATAACACACATGCAATGACATTGGTGGATCCATATGTGGTTGGTGGAAAGAACACACATGCAATGACATTGGTGGATCCATGTGTGGTCTGTGGTGAAGAACACACATGCAATGAACACTGGTGGATCCATATGTGGTTTGTGAAAAGAACAAACGTGCAATGACTCTGGTTGATCCATATGTGGTTCATGAAAAGAACACACATGCAATGACATTGGTTGATCCATATGTGGTTTGTCGTTACAAGAACACACATGCAATGACTCTGGTGGATCCATATGTGGTTTGTGGATAGAACACACATGCAATGACATTGGTTGATCCATATGTGGTTGGTGGAAAGAACACACATGCAATGCCACTAGTGGATCCATATGTGGTTTGTCATTACGAGAACACACATGCAATGACATGGTGGATGCATATGTGGTTTGTGGAAAGAACACACATGCAATGACTCTGGTTGATCCATATGTGGTTCCTGAAAAGAACACACATGCAATGACATCGGTTGATCTGTATGTGGTTTGTCATTACAAGAACACACATGCAATGACATGGTGGATGCATATGTGGTTTGTGGAAAGAACACACATGCAATGACACTGTGGATCCGGTTTGTGGAAAGAACACACATGCAATGACTCGTGGATCCATATGTGGTTTGTGGATAGAACACACATGCAATGACTCTAGCTGTGGTTAATGAAAAGAACATACTTGCAATGACTCTAGATGTGGTTTATTAAAATAACACACATGCAATGACACTAGTGGATCCATGTGGTTTTTGAAAATAACACACATGAATGACATTGGTGGATCCATATGTGGTTTATGAAAAGAACATACATGCAATGTCTCTAGTGGATCCATATGTGATTTGTTAAAAGTACACACATGCAATAACACTGGTGGATCCATATGCGGTTTAGGAGAAGAACACACCAACCATGACATTGGTGGATCCATATATGGTTTATGAAAAGAACACACATGCAACGACATTGGTGGATCCATATGTGGTTTGTGAAAAGAACAAACATGCATTGACTCTGGTTGATCCATATGTGGTTCATGAAAATAACACACATGCAATGAAATTGGTTGATACATATGCGGTTTGTGGAAAAAACATACATGCAATGACATTGGTGGATCCATATGTGGTTTGTGGAAAGAACACACATGCAATGACATTGGTGGATCCATATGTGGTTTGTCATTACAAGAACACACATGCAATCACACTGGTGGAGCCATATGTGGTTTGTGGAAAGAACACACATGTAATAACACTAGTGGATCCATATGTAGTTTAGGAAAAGAACACACATGCAATGACATTGGTGGATCCATATGTGGTTTATGAAAAAAAAACATGCAACGACATCGGTGGATCCATATGTGGTTTGTGAAAAGAACAAACATGCAATGACTCTGGTTGATCCATATGTGGTTCATGAAAAGAAGAGACATGCAATGACATTGGTTGATCCATATGTGGTTTGTGGGAAGAACATACATGCAATGACATTGGTGGTTCCATGTGTGGTTTGTGGAAAGAACACACATGCAATGACACTGGTATATCCATATGTAGTTTGTCATTACAAGAACACACATGTAATGACACTCGTGGAGCCATATGTGGTTTATGGAAATAACACACATGCAATGACACTGGTGGATCCATATGTGGTTTGTGAAAAGAACAAACCTGCAATGACTCTGGTTGATCCATATGTGCTTCATGAAAAGAACACAGATGCAATGACATTGGTGGATCCATATGTGGTTTGTGGAAAGAACAAACATGCAATGACATTGGTGGATCCATATGTGGTTTGGCATTACAAGAACACACATGCAATGACACTGGTGGAGCCATATGTGGTTTGTGGAAAGAACACACATGTAATGACACTAGTGGATCCATATGCAGTTTAGGAAAAGAACACACATGCAATGACATTGGTGGATCCATATATGGTTTATGAAAAGAACAAACATGCAATGACATTGGTGGATCCATATGTGGTTTGTGAAAAGAACAAACATGCCATGACTCTGGTTGATCCATATGTGGTTCATGAAAAGAAGAGACATGCAATGACATTGGTTGATCCATATGTGGTTTGTGGAAAGAACATACATGAATTGGCATTGGTGGATCCATGTATGGTTTGTGGAAAGAACACACATGCAATGACACTGGTGGATCCATATGTTGTTTGTCATTACAAGAACACACATGTCATGACACTCGTGGAGCCATATGTGGTTTATGGAAATAACACACATGCAATGACACTGGTGGATCCATATGTGGTTTGTCATTACAAGAAGACACATGCAATGACACTGGTGGATCCATATGTGGTTTGTGGAAAGAACACACATGCAATGACATTGGTGGATCCATATGTGGTTCATGAAAAGAACACACATGCAATGACATTGGTTGATCCATATGTGGTTTGTCATTACAAGAACACACATACATTGACTCTGTTGGATCCATGTGTGGTTTAGGACAAGAAAACACATGCAATAACATTGGTGGATCCATGTGTGGTCTGTGGAAAGAACACACATGCAATGAACACTGGTGGATCAATATGTGGTTTGTGAAAACCACAAACATGCAATGACTTTGGTTGATCCATATGTGGTTCATGGAAAGAACACACATGCAATGACATTGGTTGATCCAGATGTGGTTTGTGGAAATAACATACATGCAATGACTCTAGTGGATCCATATGTGGTTTGTGAAAAGAACAAACATGCAATAACTCTCGTTGATCCATATGTGGTTCATGAAAAGGACACACATGCAATGACATTGGTTGATCCATATGTGGTTTGTCATTACAAGAACACACATGCAATGACACTGGTGGATCCATATGTGGTTTGTGGAAAGAACACACATGCAATGACATTGGTTGATCCATATGTGGTTTGTGGAAAGAACACACATGCAATGACACTGGTGGATCTCCATATGTGGTTTGTCATTTCAAGAACACACATGCATTGACTCTGGTGGATCCACATGTGGTTTAGGACAAGAACACACATGCAATGACATTGGTGGATCCATGTGTGGTCTGTGGAAAGAACACACATGCAATGAACACTGGTGGATCCATATGTGGTTTGTGAAAAGAACAAACATGCAATGACTCTGGTTGATCCATATGTGGTTCATGAAAAGAACACACATGCAATGACATTGGTTGATCCATATGTGGTTTGTCATTACAAGAACACACATGCAATGACTCTGGTTGATCCATATGTGGTTTGTGGATAGAACACACATGCAATGACATTGGTTGATCCATATGTGGTTGGTGGAAAGAACACACATGCAATGACACTAGTGGATCCATATGTGGTTTGTCATTACAAGAACACACATGCAATGACACTGGTGGATGCATATGTGGTTTGTGGAAAGAACACACATGCAATGACTCTGGTTGATCCATATGTGGTTCCTGAAAAGAACACACATGCAATGACATCGGTTGATCTGTATGTGGTTTGTCATTACAAGAACACACATGCAATGACTCTGGTGGATCCATATGTGGTTTGTGGAAAGAACACACATGCAATGACACTGGTGGATCTGGTTTGTGGAAAGAACACACATGCAATGACTCAGGTGGATCCATATGTAGTTTGTGGAAAGAACACACATGCAATGACTCTAGCTGTCGTTAATGAAAAGAACATACCTGCAATGACTCTAGCTATGGTTTAATTAAAAAAAACACATGCAATGACACTAGTGGATCCATGTGGTTTATGAAAAGAACACACATGGAATGACATTGGTAGATCCATATGTGGTTTGTGAAAAGAACATACATGCAATGTCTCTAGTGGATCCATATGTGATTTGTGAAAACTACACACATGCAATGACACTGGTGGATCCATATGCGGTTTAGGAAAAGAACACACATGCCATGACATTGGTGGATCCATATGTGGTTTTTGAAAAGAACACACATGCAACAACATTGGTGGATCCATACGTGGTTTGTGAAAAGAACAAACATGCATTGACTCTGGTTGATCCATATGTGGTTCATGAAAATAACACACATGCAATGACATTGGTTGATCCATATGTGGTTTGTGGAAAAAACATACATGCAATGACATTGGTGGATCCATATGTGGTTTGTGGAAAGAACACACATGCAATGACATTGGTGGGTCCATATGTGGTTTGTCATTACAAGAACACACATGCAATGACACTGGTGGAGCCATATGTGGTTTGTGGAAAGAACACACATGTAATAACACTAGTGGATCCATATGTAGTTTAGGAAAAGAACACACATGCAATGACATTGGTGGATCCATATGTGGTTTATGAAAAGAACAAACATGCAATGACATCGGTGGATCCATATGTGGTTTGTGAAAAGAACAAACATGCAATGACTCTGGTTGATCCATATGTGGTTCCTGAAAAGAACACACATGCAATGACATCGGTTGATCTGTATGTGGTTTGTCATTACAAGAACACACATGCAATGACTCTGGTAGATCCATATGTGGTTTGTGGAAAGAACACACATGCAATGACACTGGTGTATCCGGTTTGTGGAAAGAACACACATGCAATGACTCTGGTGGATCCATATGTGGTTTGTGGATAGAACACACATGCAATGACTCTAGCTGTGGTTAATGAAAAGAACATACTTGCAATGACTCTAGCTGTGGTTTATTAAAATAACACACATGCAATGACACTAGTGGATCCATGTGGTTTATGAAAAGAACACACATGAATGACATTGGTGGATCCATATGTGGTTTGTGAAAAGAACATACATGCAATGTCTCTAGTGGATCCATATGTGATTTGTTAAAAGTACAGACATGCAATGACACTGGTGGATCCATATGCGGTTTAGGAGAAGAACACACCAACCATGACATTGGTGGATCCATATATGGTTTATGAAAAGAACACACATGCAACGACATTGGTGGATCCATATGTGGTTTGTGAAAAGAACAAACATGCATTGACTCTGGTTGATCCATATGTGGTTCATGAAAATAACACACATGCAATGACATTGGTTGATCCATATGCGGTTTGTGGAAAAAACATACATGCAATGACATTGGTGGATCCATATGTGGTTTGTGCAAAGAACACACATGCAATGTCATTGGTGGATCCATATGTGGTTTGTCATTACAAGAACACACATGCAATCACACTGGTGGAGCCATATGTGGTTTGTGGAAAGAACACACATGTAATAACACTAGTGGATCCATATGTAGTTTAGGAAAAGAACACACATGCAATGACATTGGTGGATCCATATGTGGTTTATGAAAAAAACATGCAATGACATCGGTGGATCCATATGTGGTTTGTGAAAAGAACAAACATGCAATGACTCTGGTAGATCCATATGTGGTTCATGAAAAGAAGAGACATGCAATGACATTGGTTGATCCATATGTGGTTTGTGGAAAGAACATACATGCAATGACATTGGTGGATCCATGTGTGGTTTGTGGAAAGAACACACATGCAATGACACTGGTGTATCCATATGTAGTTTGTCATTACAAGAACACACATGTAATGACACTCGTGAAGCCATATGTGGTTTATGGAAATAACACACATGCAATGACACTGGTGGATCCATATGTGGTTTGTGAAAAGAACAAACCTGCAATGACTCTGGTTGATCCATATGTGGTTCATGAAAATAACACACATGCAATGACATTGGTTGATCCATATGTGGTTTGTGGAAAAAACATACATGCAATGACATTGGTGGATCCATATGTGGTTTGGCATTACAAGAACAAACATGCAATGACACTGGTGGAGCCATATGTGGTTTGTGGAAAGAACACACATGTAATGTCACTAGTGGATCCATATGTAGTTTAGGAAAAGAACACACATGCAATGACATTGGTGGATCCATATATGGTTTATGAAAAGAACAAACATGCAATGACATTGGTGGATCCATATGTTGTTTGTGAAAAGAACAAACATGCAATGACTCTGGTTGATCCATATGTGGTTCATGAAAAGAAGAGACATGCAATGACATTGGTTGATCCATATGTGGTTTGTGGAAAGAACATACATGAATTGACATTGGTGGATCCATGTGTGGTTTGTGGAAAGAACACACATGCAATGACACTGGTGGATCCATATGTTGTTTGTCATTACAAGAACACACATGTAATGACACTCGTGGAGCCATATGTGGATTATGGAAATAACACACATGCAATGAAACTGGTGGATCCATATGTGGTTTGTCATTACAAGAAGACATATGCAATGACACTGGTGGATCCATATGTGGTTTGTGGAAAGAACACACATGCAATGACATTGGTGGATCCATATGTGGTTCATGAAAAGAACACACATGCAATGACATTGGTTGATCCATATGTGGTTTGACATTACAAGAACACACATACATTGACTCTGTTGGATCCATGTGTGGTTTAAGACAAGAAAACACATGCAATAACATTGGTGGATCCATGTGTGGTCTATGGAAAGAACACACATGCAATGAACACTGGTGGATCAATATGTGGTTTGTGAAAACCACAAACATGCAATGACTCTGGTTGATCCATATGTGGTTCATGGAAAGAACACACATGCAATGACATTGGTTGATCCAGATGTGGTTTGTGGAAATAACATACATGCAATGACTCTAGTGGATCCATATGTGGTTTCTGAAAAGAACAAACATGCAATGACTCTCGTTGATCCATATGTGGTTCATGAAAAGGACACACATGCAATGACATTGGTTGATCCATATGCGGTTTGTCATTACAAGAACACACATGCAATGACACTGGTGGATCCATATGTCGTTTGTGGAAAGAACACACATGCAATGACATTGGTTGATCCATATGTGGTTTGTGGAAAGAACACACATGCAATGACACTGGTGGATCTCCATATGTGGTTTGTCATTTCAAGAACACACATGCATTGACTCTGGTGGATCCACATATGGTTTAGGACAAGAACACACATGCAATGACATTGGTGGATCCATGTGTGGTTTGTGGAAAGAACACACATGCAATGACCACTGGTGGATCCATATGTGGTTTGTGAAAAGAACAAACATGCAATGACTCTGGTTGATCCATATGTGGTTCATGAAAAGAACACACATGCAATGACATTGGTTGATCCATATGTGGTTTGTCATTACAAGAACACACATGCAATGACTCTGGTGGATCCATATGTGGTTTGTGGATAGAACACACATGAAATGACATTGGTTGATTCATATGTGGTTGGTGGAAAGAACACACATGCAATAACACTAGTGGATCCATATGTGGTTTGTCATTACAAGAACACACATGCAATGACACTGGTGGATGCATATGTGGTTTGTGGAAAGAACACACATGCAATGACTCTGGTTGATCCATATGTGGTTCCTGAAAAGAACACACATGCAATGACATCGGTTGATCTGTATGTGGTTTGTCATTACAAGAACACACATGCAATGACTCTGGTGGATCCATATGTGGTTTGTGGAAATAACACACATGCAATGACACTGGTGGATCCGGTTTGTGGAAAGAACACACATGCAATGACTCTGGTGGATCCATATGTGGTTTGTGGATAGAACACACATGCAATGACTCTAGCTGTGGTTAATGAAAAGAACATACTTGCAATGACTCTAGCTGTGGTTTATTAAAATAACACACATGCAATGACACTAGTGGATCCATGTGGTTTATGAAAAGAACACACATGAATGACATTGGTGGATCCATATGTGGTTTGTGAAAAGAACATACATGCAATGTCTCTAGTGGATCCATATGTGATTTGTTAAAAGTACACACATGCAATGACACTGGTGGATCCATATGCGGTTTAGGAGAAGAACACACCAACCATGACATTGGTGGATCCATATATGGTTTATGAAAAGAACACACATGCAACGACATTGGTGGATCCATATGTGGTTTGTGAAAAGAACAAACATGCATTGACTCTGGTTGATCCATATGTGGTTCATGAAAATAACACACATGCAATGACATTGGTTGATCCATATGCGGTTTGTGGAAAAAACATACATGCAATGACATTGGTGGATCCATATGTGGTTTGTGGAAAGAACACACATGCAATGACATTGGTGGATCCATATGTGGTTTGTCATTACAAGAACACACATGCAATCACACTGGTGGAGCCATATGTGGTTTGTGGAAAGAACACACATGTAATAACACTAGTGGATCCATATGTAGTTTACGAAAAGAACACACATGCAATGACATTGGTGGATCCATATGTGGTTTATGAAAAAAAACATGCAATGACATCGGTGGATCCATATGTGGTTTGTGAAAAGAACAAACATGCAATGACTCTTGTAGATCCATATGTGGTTCATGAAAAGAAGAGACATGCAATGACATTGGTTGATCCATATGTGGTTTGTGGAAAGAACATACATGCAATGACATTGGTGGATCCATGTGTGGTTTGTGGAAAGAACACACATGCAATGACACTGGTGTATCCATATGTAGTTTGTCATTACAAGAACACACATGTAATGACACTCGTGAAGCCATATGTGGTTTATGGAAATAACACACATGCAATGACACTGGTGGATCCATATGTGGTTTGTGAAAAGAACAAACCTGCAATGACTCTGGTTGATCCATATGTGGTTCATGAAAAGAACACAGATGCAATGACATTGGTGGATCCATATGTGGTTTGTGGAAAGAACACACATGCAATGACATTGGTGGATCCATATGTGGTTTGGCATTACAAGAACACACATGCAATGACACTGGTGGAGCCATATGTGGTTTGTGGAAAGAACACACATGTAATGTCACTAGTGGATCCATATGTAGTTTAGGAAAAGAACACACATGCAATGACATTGGTGGATCCATATATGGTTTATGAAAAGAACAAACATGCAATGACATTGGTGGATCCATATGTGGTTTGTGAAAAGAACAAACATGCAATGACTCTGGTTGATCCATATGTGGTTCATGAAAAGAAGAGACATGCAATGACATTGGTTGATCCATATGTGGTTTGTGGAAAGAATATACATGAATTGACAATGGTGGATGCATGTGTGGTTTGTGGAAAGAACACACATGCAATGACACTGGTGGAGCCATATGTTGTTTGTCATTACAAGAACACACATGTAATGACAGTCGTGGAGCCATATGTGGTTTATGGAAATAACACACATGCAATGACACTGGTGGATCCATATGTGGTTTGTCATTACAAGAAGACACATGCAATGACACTGGTGGATCCATATGTGGTTTGTGGAAAGAACACACATGCAATGACATTGGTGGATCCATATGTGGTTCATGAAAAGAACACACATGCAATGACATTGGTTGATCAATATGTGGTTTGTCATTACAAGAACACACATACATTGACTCTGTTGGATCCATGTGTGGTTTAAGACAAGAAAACACATGCAATAACATTGGTGGATCCATGTGTGGTCTATGGAAAGAACACGATTGCAATGAACACTAGTGGATCAATATGTGGTTTGTGAAAACCACAAACATGCAATGACTCTGGTTGATCCATATGTGGTTCATGGAAAGAACACACATGCAATGACATTGGTTGATCCAGATGTGGTTTGTGGAAATAACATACATGCAATGACTCTAGTGGATCCATATGTGGTTTGTGAAAAGAACAAACATGCAATGACTCTCGTTGATCCATATGTGGTTCATGAAAAGGACACACATGCAATGACATTGGTTGATCCATATGTGGTTTGTCATTACAAGAACACACATGCAATGACACTGGTGGATCCATATGTGGTTTGTGGAAAGAACACACATGCAATGACATTGGTTGATCCATATGTGGTTTGTGGAAAGAACACACATGCAATGACACTGGTGGATCTCCATATGTGGTTTGTCATTTCAAGAACACACATGCATTGACTCTGGTGGATCCACATATGGTTTAGGACAAGAACACACATGCAATGACATTGGTGGATCCATGTGTGGTCTGTGGAAAGAACACACATGCAATGAACACTGGTGGATCCATATGTGGTTTGTGAAAAGAACAAACATGCAATGACTCTGGTTGATCCATATGTGGTTCATGAAAAGAACACACATGCAATGACATTGGTTGATCCATATGTGGTTTGTCATTACAAGAACACACATGCAATGACTCTGGTGGATCCATATGTGGTTTGTGGATAGAACACACATGAAATGACATTGGTTGATTCATATGTGGTTGGTGGAAAGAACACACATGCAATGACACTAGTGGATCCATATGTGGTTTGTCATTACAAGAACACACATGCAATGACACTGGTGGATGCATATGTGGTTTGTGGAAAGAACACACATGCAATGACTCTGGTTGATCCATATGTGGTTCTTGAAAAGAACACACATGCAATGACTCTGGTGCATCCATATGTGGTTTGTGGAAATAACACACATGCAATGACACTGGTGGATCCGGTTTGTGGAAAGAACACACATGCAATGACTCTGGTGGATCCATATGTGGTTTGTGGAAAGAACACACATGCAATGACTCTAGCTGTCGTTAATGAAAAGAACATACCTGCAATGACTCTAGATGTGGTTTAATTAAAAAACACACATGAAGTGACACTAGTGGATCCATGTGGTTTATGAAAAGAACACACATGGAATGACATTGGTAGATCCAAATGTGGTTTGTGAAAAGAACATACATGCAATGTCTCTAGTGGATCCATATGTGATTTGTGAAAACTACACACATGCAATGACACTGGTGGATCCATATGCGGTTTAGGAAAAGAACACACATGCCATGACATTGGTGGATCCATATGTGGTTTATGAAAAGAACACACATGCAACGACATTGGTGGATCCATACGTGGTTTGTGAAAAGAACAAACATGCATTGACTCTGGTTGATCCATATGTGGTTCATGAAAATAACACACATGCAATGACATTGGTTGATCCATATGTGGTTTGTGGAAAAAACATACATGCAATGACATTGGTGGATCCATATGTGGTTTGTGGAAAGAACACACATGCAATGCCATTGGTGGGTCCATATGTGGTTTGTCATTACAAGAACACACATGCAATGACACTGTTGGAGCCATATGTGGTTTGTGGAAAGAACACACATGTAATAACACTAGTGGATCCATATGTAGTTTAGCAAAAGAACACACATGCAATGACATTGGTGGATCCATATGTGGTTTATGAAAAGAACAAACATGCAATGACATCGGTGGATCCATATGTGGTTTGTGAAAAGAACAAACATGCAATGACTCTGGTTGATCCATATGTGGTTCATGAAAAGAAGAGACATGCAATGACATTGGTTGATCCATATGTGGTTTGTGGAAAGAACATACATGCAATGACATTGGTGGATCCATGTGTGGTTTGTGGAAAGAACACACATGCAATGACACTGGTGTATCCATATGTAGTTTGTCATTACAAGAACACACATGTAATGACACTCTGGAGCCATATGTGATTTATGGAAATAACACACATGCAATGACACTGGTGGATCCATATGTGGTTTGTGAAAAGAACAAACCTGCAATGACTCTGGTTGATCCATATGTGTTTCATGAAAAGAACACAGATGCAATGACATTGGTGGATCCATATGTGGTTTGTGGAAAGAACACACATGCAATGTAAGACCCCTCCTTTATAAAGGAAAGGATCCCTGTGATTGCAATGCTAGTCCCTGGATCAATGCTAGCATCCACAGTTTAAGATGAAGTACACAGATACAAAGGTCGTTTATTACAGTCATTCCAGAGATAAAACATAGTCTTTTACAACTCAGGGCCAAAGGCCTAATACAAGAGTTTATGGAATAAGTAAATAAACATAAGTCTTCATCTTCATGTGCCACAGGCAAGCATGTTGAGTGTAGACTCATGACTCCTATTCATCATCAGAGTAACCTGCAACATTACAAGTTACAACCACAGAGGGTCAATACTTTGGAATAGTATTGGCAAGTGATACCTTAGCTTATTTAAAGTGGTCTATAATACTATATGCATTTGGCCAAGTGGAGCTTAGGCTTGCATTGCTCAAAATAGATTTTTCCTTATCATTTGAAAACACTAAGTTTTTGCTCGACAAAATCTTTCCCAAGGCATCTACCAATCAAAGACTGAAGATCCTTCCCAAGGCATCTACCAATCAAAGACTGAAGATCCTTTAACCCTTGTTCACCCACAAGATTTTAACTTAGAAATTGGGATGAGGAGATTCTTGATAGCTTCCATGTCTTGATGCTCAAATTGTCCTTTTCCAGGGACATGGCTAAGTACTTAGATTTTACACTCTGCAGAGGTGGTGCACTTTCCCCACAAGACTTGGTTTCACCAAGACAAGATCTTTCAGAAGCCTTCCCTTAGACCAACATGGAGGCGCTCCAACCTATCAAACCCCTACCACCCACTGTCCATTTGGCTAAGTTATTGCAACCTATATGATCCAGGCAGAGCCCATATTGCCAAGTGGCTGCACTTGAAGCTTCTCAACATTTGACATCTCAAATCTCTTTGTTCCTGGGTGGCCATCCACAAGTGAGATACACAAGTTAAGTCCATGGCCTTGTGAACCACTCAACACAAACCATTCCTTCCATTCCACCCAGGTGATTCATTCACTTAGTTGTTTTATTAAACAAAACATAAGTCCATAGACTTAGTAATTTTTCATAGCATGAATATATATTCCACCCTTGTTTTCTATTAGCTAAGCTAAGCATGAAAGTAATAGGAATCTTAACTTAGGAAATTTCTACTAAGGCTTCATCTACTAGGTTTTCCCATAGCATAGTTATACTTAGCAAAATTCCATGCAAGTCCTACTTAGAAATATCACTAATGCATAGTGAAAATAATGGGACAAAAGTATGAAGCATCACTTGCCTTGGTAATGAGGAGAGTAGCACTCTTCACAGTCACAATCACTAGCAAAATCTACACAAAATTGTAGCATACAATTACACACAATTTATATACAATCAAAAATAATATGAATGCATGCATGCATGAATTTACTAAGTGGGGATTTTGAAAACTCTACCAAGCATGTGCATGTTTACAGAAACATAACAAGACACCAAATTTGCCAAAACAAACTTATTTAACCCTAAAACAAATTACTAAACTAAATCCATACTCAAAATAGCCTTAAACATGTTTCTACAAACAAAGTCATTCTAATGGTTACTATTTGTTAAACACATTGGATATTCAGAAAGGTCTTGTTTCACTGAATCCAACGGTATAAAGTTTGCAAAAATCCAACGTGGCAATCAAAAGTTATAGGCATTTGAATTTGGATCAAATTCTGATTTTAAATCTGTTTTTAGATCTAACCCTAGCCACGCGTCGCGTTGTGATTGGCGTGCACCGACCGCCCCGGATCGAGCTCTGCAGCCGCAGGATCTAAACAGATCGTACGCTCCAGATCGCGTACCGCTTCGCCGATAAGTGAATCTATCCTAGCGCTTGGATCTAGATCTAACGGTGCACGAGCAAGCGACCATGTCCCGGCGGCGCGCTGCGTCAGCGAGCGGCGGAGCGCTCGGTCTACGGCGGCGCTAGCATTCCAGATCGTCCGCGAGAGGGAGAAGGGTCATACCAGGTTCGCAAGAAGCTGCTGAAGCTCAAGGTAGCGTCGGTTTGCGAAGGGGCGTGCTATCTTGGCGATGATTCCTCGTCGGAGTTGAGTCTGGCGGCAGTGGTCTGTTCGGTCGAGGCGACGTTGTCGATCACTAGGAGGCAAGCGGAGGGTGTGGTTAGATGCGAAGATCACGGAGAACACGGTGTGTGAAAGACAAGGCTTGGGGAGTGCGGACTTACCAACGGAGGTCGCGGAGTCGAGGTTGTCGTTGGTGCTTGCGGTGTCAGTGGAAAGCGACTGGCGACAAGACGTCTGAGATGAACTAGTGGGGTCGAGGTGCACAAGGAGATTGCAGTGGCTCGCTTGAACCCGGAGGGAAAGGGGCGCAGGCTCACTGAATTGATCGCGGAGTGAGCTCTGTCTGGGCGGTGTGGGTTGATTGAGGGCGCTGGTGGCGGAGAGGTGGTGCTAAGTGGGAAATGGCGGTGCGAGAGGATCTTATAGCGGAGGCTCGGCAGAAACGCCGTGGATTAATGCCCAATTAAGCTCGGTATCGCTGCAACGGCCAGCGGCGGAGATCGTCTGGATTCGGGGAAGACGATGCTGATGTGGAGGAGGCCCGCTCGTCAGCGAAGTGCGCGAGGTGGAGGTGGGGTCTGTCTGTCAGGGACTGATTGCGTGCGCTCGCGCGTGAGAGAGGGAAAAGAAAAGTCCCGGGTGGGCTTGTTGGGCTCGATTTGAAGCTGGGCGAAACTGGCATGTGACCCTTTTCATTTGAATGCTTCTTTTCTTTTCTAATTCTATTTTCTGAAATGATTTTGATATGAATTCAAATCCTTTTGAATTCAAACAATTCGGGATTTTGTAGGGTACTGAGGTTTCAAAATCAGTCATTTAACCATGTGGTTACCTTGCAAGGGCTTGGTCAAGCTTGGGCTTAATACAAACAGAGATTTTGCCTCTGGTTTGCAAATGTTTTGAAAAGGGTTTTGAAATTATTTCTAAGTTGAAAACTTTGGTTAAATTGCTACACCTAAACTTTCCAACAATGGAGGCAAGCAAACAAGTTCCTAAACATTCAAGTCTCAAAGGGTGATGGCCATTTGAGTTAGAAATTGCTCACATGAAATCATAGCACAAGCTTCTGTTTCTGAAATGATTTTGAGAAAAACCCTAAATGAATGAAGGATGCAAGGATGATATGAATGAGTTTTGAAATATGAATTTAGGGATGTTACAAATCTAACCCCCTTAAGATGAATCTCGCCCTCGAGATTCGGATTGGCTAGCAAATAGGTGTGGGTGGTCTTTCCGAAGATCATCTTCTCTTTCCCATGTTGCTTCCTCTTCGGAGTGATGACTCCATTGCACTTTGCAAAACTTGATAGTCTTTGTCCTCGTGACTCTTTCTGCGGTCTCAAGAATCTTGACAGGCTTTTCTTCATAGGTGAGATCACTTTCTAGTTGAACTTCTTCCAAAGATATGGTATCCTTCAAAGAGGATTCTTCCATTTCCGGGTGACATTTCTTAAGCTGACTCACATGAAAAACATTATGGACTGCTAATAAAGATCTTTGGCGATTCGATTTCATATGCAACTTCTCCTTGCGACTTAGAATGTTGAATGGTCCAACATATCTTGGTGCCAACTTCCTTTGACTCAAATCTTTTCACCCACAAGTGGTGATACTCTAAGATAAGCTCTATCCCCAACCAGAGGTGACTTCTCTACGCTTAGAATCTGCGTAGCTTTTTTGTCGAGACTGTGCTATCTTCAACCTGTCCCTAACCAATTTGACCTTTTCTTCGGCGTCTTTGATAAGATCTGGTCCAAACAAACTTCTTTCTCTCACACCATTCCATAGCAATGGGGTGGTACACTTCCTTCCGTAGAGAAACTCAAATGGTGCCATCCCAATACTAGATTGATAACTGTTATTGTAAGAGAACTCTGCGTAAAGGCGACTTTCATCCCAACTTGCTCCATAGTCTAGGGCACATGCCTCAACATGTCTTCAAGAATTTGATTAGTCCTTCTGTTTGTCCATCAGTTTGAGGATGAAAAGCAGGTTGAATTCCAATCTCGTTCCTAAAGATTCATGAAGCTGTCTCCAAAAGTGAGAAGTGAACTGAGTTCCTCTATCAGACACAATACTCTTAGGTACACCGTGAAGGCATACAATTCTGCTCATGTAGATTTTGGCTAACTTGGCACTGGTATAAGTTGTCTTTACGGGTATAAAATGAGCCACTTTAGTTAGGCGATCCACTACTACCCATATGGAATCATACCCTGACCTGGTCCTTGGTAATCCGGTAATGAAATCCATACCAATATTATCCCACTTCCATTCAGGAATAGGCATTGGTTGAAGCAAACCTGCTGGTTTCTGATGTTCCGCTTTCACTCTACTACACACATCACACAAAGCAATGTGTTCGGCTATGTCCCTTTTGAGATTGTTCCACCAAAATCTTTCTTTCATATCCATGTACATTTTGGTGTTTCCCGGGTGAATAGAATATGGATAGTTATGGGCTTCTTGTAGAATCAGTTTCCGCAATTCCGGATCTTGTGGAACACAAATACGTTTCCCGTGCCATAAAGTACCTTGTTCGTCTATGTGGAAACTTTTAGCTTTCCCTTGGCTAATCCTTTCCTTAATCTCTTCGATTTATTTATTCGTCTTTTGGGCTTCTTTAATCTTATCCAACAGAGTGGGTTGAACATCCAAATACATAAGATTTCCTTCTGGCACAATCTCCAACCTGAGTTCCTTGAATTGCTTACACAAGTCATCTGGCAATTCACCTTTGGTAAGGCCATTTACAAACGCCTTACGACTTAGAGCATCTGCTACTACATTTGCTTTACCAGGATGGTATTGCAAACTCAAGTCGTAATCCTTGATAAGTTCTAGCCATCTCCTTTGTCTCATATTAATTTCCTTCTGGGTGAAGATATACTTCAAACTCTTATGATCGGTGAATACTTCACAACGTTTTCCCAAAAGGTAATGTATCCATGTTTTGAGTGCATGGACAACAGCGGCTAACTCTAAATCATGAGTAGGATAATTTACTTCATGAGTTTTGAGTTGTCTCGAGGCATAGGCCACAACTTTTCCGCCTTGCATAAGTACGGCACCTAATCCTTGATGAGAAGCATCACAATACACTTGGAAATCCTTTTCCAAGTCTGGTAGGCACAGAACTGGTGCTGACACAAGTCTCTTCTTTAATTCTTGAAAGCTGAGTTCACAACCTTCAGACCAAGCAAATTTCTTATCTTTCTTTAACAATTCTGTCATTGGTTTGGCAACCTTTGAAAAAATTTCTATGAATCTTCTGTAGTATCCTGCTAAACCAAGAAAACTACGAACCTCTTTTACGTTCTTAGGAGATTCCCATTCTGTCACAGCTGAAACTTTATCAGGATCAACTGCTACACCATCCTTTGTCATAACGTTACCAAGAAATCCAACTTCCTCTAACCAAAACTCACACTTGCTGAATTTGGCATAAAGCTTATGTTCCCTCAGTTTCTCAAGTATCAAGCGTAGATGTCTTTCATGCTCTTCCTTGCTCTTGGAGTAGACTAAGATGTCATCGATGAAAACGACAACGAACTTGTCGAGAAATTCCATGAACACTTTGTTCATCATATTCATGAAGTATGCTGGAGCGTTGGTTAAACAAAAAGGCATCACAGTGTACTCATACAATCCATACCTTGTGGTGAATGCTGTTTTAGGTATGTCTTGCTCTCTTATCTTGAGTTGAAAATAGTCTGACCGACGATCAATCTTCGAGAACACACATGCTCCTTCTAGCTGATCAAACAAATCGTTGATTCTTGGCTATTTGTTCTTGATGGTTACCTCGTTGAGAGAACGGTAATCTATGCATAATCTTTGAGTTCTATCTCTCTTTTCCACGAATAAAACTGGAGCTCCCCAAGATGAAGAACTTGGCTGGATGAATCCTTTCTGCAATTGTTCTCCAAGCTGTTTCTTGAATTCCTTAAGTTCGTCAACTGACATTTTATAAGGCCTCTTTGCTCTTGGTCCAGAACCTGGTACCAAATCTATTATGAACTCTACATCTCTATCTGGTGGCATTCCCGGTAACTCTTCCGGAAACACATCCGGATATTCACACACAATTGGCACAGTGTCCAAGCTAACCCCCTTAAGAGAATTCAGCTTACTTCCTTTAGATTTAAAATTGGACTTGAATTTTATCCTCTTACCTTCAGGGGTTGTGAGTGTAACTGTGCGATTGGCACATTCTAGTACTCCCTCATACTTAGCCATCCAATCCATTCCCAAAATCACATCTAATCCTTGGGAATTTAGGATTATTAGGTTCACTGGAAACTTATGTTTTCCGATCTCTATGACTAGATCCCGGCATCCAAGACTCACTATCATATCTCCACCCGGAGAGCTAACTTTTATTGGACACCCAATGTTTTCAGATGCAAACCCATTTCTATCAACAAATGCTTTTGATATGAATGAATGAGATGCACCAGTGTCAAAGAGTACAAATGCTGAGATGGAATTGAGTCTGAACTTACCAGCAACAGCATCAGGCTCTTCATAGACCTCCTCCACATTGATGTGGTTAACCTGTCCTTTCTGAAAAGGATTGGGCTTGTTAGGTCCTTCAACTTTCTTTTGAGGCACTCATTAGCATAATGCCCACTTCTTGCATTTGTAGCATTCGACCGACCGATGTCCGTTTTAGGCTGGTTTCTACTTCCACTTCCACTTCCACTATGGTGGCTCTTATGTCCACTCTTGTGATTCTTGTACTTATCATTGTCATGACTGCGATGATGCTTGTTGTCATGACGGTTGTGGTTGTGGTGCTTGTTAAATTTCCCATGCTTGTGGAATCCCGAGCTGACACTATCATCATAGTGAGATCGTTTATGAGGCGATCCCGAGCTGTGCTTGTCGAGTGTTTCCTCTTTCTACTCTCGACTTGCTTCATTTTATTCTCCACAATAACAGCCTTGTCACACTGACCGATAAGTTGGAACATATGCCACGCATACCGCAGATTCAGCTCATCATTCAAGCCTTCGAAACTTTTCCTTTCTTTTGGCATCGTGTCAACCTCATCCGGTGCATAGCGCCCGAGTTGTTGAACTCTTCAATATATTCAGCCACGTGGTGGCGCCGCTTCAGGTTGTGAAACTCCTTCTTTTCAGGCTCATCATTCTGGTGAGATATGAGTAGTCAAAGCCATCTTCAAAGATAGCCAAGTCACCTCATCGATAGGAGTGGTGATCGAAGTTGTCCCACCATGCGGCGCTGGTCCTTCCAATAGATGTCTGCAAACCTGACTTTTTCAGCATCCAAATGCATTACGGTCACTAAGTCTTTGTTCACAGAACGTAGCCAATCATTGGCCACCATGGGATCAGTCGTTCCCGAAAACTTAGCTGGCCTCAGACGCAGAAATCTGGTGAGCATATCAAAACCCGGAGGGTTGTTGTTGTTGTTGTTGTTGTTGTTATTGGGGTTGTTGTTGTTCTGGTTTTGGATGAATGTCGTCATCATTTGCATAAGCTGTGTCTGCGCATTCATCATCTGATGAATATAAGGGGTAATGTTGTTGGGGTTGGGGTTGGGGTTTGCGCGACGGGGAGGCATCTGTGGTTTATTCAAGGTAAGAATGAGATACCCATAGATGTTTATGCACAATTCATCACGTAAGCAAACACATAGCATGCAACATAAGGATCAAAGTTCAGCAACAAGATAACAAAAGTCTCAAAGTAAAAACACACAAGTGGTAAGCCATCCACATGTCGGATGGTCCAATAATAAGTTCACAAATAACAAGTACGGTAAATAGAGATAACTGAGTAGTCAAGTCTACTCACAAGATCAATCTCCTCCTCGACAAAGGTAAGACCTGCGTTCTCCATTGCAGTCTTGTTCTCCTCGATGGTAGTGGTCAAGGAGTCGATCTTGGCCTTGAGAGCCCTCTTCTGGGAACGAATTCTCTCAATCCTCGCTGTCGCTCTAACTCGAAGTCCTTGGACTGCAGTTCCTCGGTCATGTCCCGAATCTTCTTGTTCCTATCCTGGACACGTTTCTCTTGACTCTTGAACTTACGGTCCTGGGTCTCGAACTTCACCTCCATCTCCTTGACTACCTCGTCCTGCTGCGCGAAGAGCTTGTCCTTCTCGCGAAGCTGCACCTGGAGCTCGTCATTGCTAAGCATGACGTTGGTCCTGTCAGTATCCATGTGCCTAATAAGAGTCTCTAAGTCCTGGAGGTACAGGCGTATCGGCTCTGCTGTGGCCCTCGAGTCGTCCACAAAGTCGATGGACTCTCCGTCATCATCACGCCTTCCGAAGGCGTGGAAGTGAGTGCCTCTAACCTTTCGGGAGTGACGGCCTAACAGACGTCCTATCAGATCCTGCATGACAACCTCCATGCCTCTCTCCCTGTCATCGTGCATAAGCTTGAAGACGATGGCCTCCGTAGTAGGCTCGTCAAGGCCCCGGCTGGTTCACCTTGAAGCCCCAGAGGTCCTTCCTCTCAAACTTGGTGAGTGGGTGCACCGTAATGGTAGGAAGAGGTAGATCGAGCAAGGTAGTAAGCTCTACGATACGAGGACCAAAACGGGTAACCTGAAACTCCTCAACAGTGCTGATGGTAATAGGCATCTATTTATAAGATTGAAAAAGTTAGAACAACACAATTAAAAATAAACAAGACAAACATTCATACATATCCATGGAACACAAAAATCACACAAGTCATGCATACATGAATCCATTACATCAACCAAGGTTCAAACTTATTTAAGGTATCATTTAGAAAATAAGGTGATAGGTGGTGGTCCAACTAACGAAGTGCGTTTACAAACCTATCTCACTGGATCTGGTGGCTAACACAATGTTCCTAGAGGCAATCAGCCTATCTTGTTCACATGCTTCTATCACTAAGTCTATAATATCTCCCCTTAAGGTTTGGTTGGTGACTTCCAACTCTTGGGTAAGTTCCTTTTCTTTCTCTAAGTCTTTTTGGAGGTTGAGCATCTTGCACTTGACTCTAGCACTTAGTTCTTTGATAGTCTTCCAGGCTGCTTCTCTGGCTGACTCAAAGAATGTGGTATGCATCACAGTGTTGGTGTACATGCAGAAACCTCTTTCTTTGTGGTTGTCTTCCTTGTTTTTGTACAAGTGAAGTTGAACCCACCAATACTCCACTCCTTCCTCCATCACTGGAAAGCCCTTGTACACAGCTGCACCATGTGCTTCCATTGCCTCCATGAGGTCCTTGAGAATCTTGGGAAACTCAGTCTCACACTCCAAGGTCATGGTCAAGAGTGGTCCTCTCTTCACGACTTCGTTGATGGAGTTCATCTACAAATAGAGATGAGAATGAGAAGATTAGAAAAGTTTACGAGAAGAATAGACAAGTGTAGAAGTAGTTAAAAAAATTCCTTAGTGGTTTCCAATCCTAGGGTCATAATCCTACAGGCAACACAGTGCTCTGATACCATCTGTAAGACCCCTCCTTTATAAAGGAAAGGATCCCTGTGATTGCAATGCTAGTCCCTGGATCAATGCTAGCATCCACAGTTTAAGATGAAGTACACAGATACAAAGGTCGTTTATTACAGTCATTCCAGAGATAAAACATAGTCTTTTACAACTCAGGGCCAAAGGCCTAATACAAGAGTTTATGGAATAAGTAAATAAACATAAGTCTTCATCTTCATGTGCCACAGGCAAGCATGTTGAGTGTAGACTCATGACTCCTATTCATCATCGGAGTAACCTGCAACATTACAAGTTACAGCCACAGAGGGTCAATACTTTGGAATAGTATTGGCAAGTGATACCTTAGCTTATTTAAAGTGGTCTATAATACTATATGCATTTGGCCAAGTGGAGCTTAGGCTTGCATTGCTCAAAATATATTTTTCCTTATCATTTGAAAACACTAAGTTTTTGCTTGACAAAATCTTTCCCAAGGCATCTACCAATCAAAGACTGAAGATCCTTTAACCCTTGTTCACCCACAAGATTTTAACTTAGAAATTGGGATGAGGAGATTCTTGATAGCTTCCATGTCTTGATGCTCAAATTGTCCTTTTCCAGGGACATGGCTAAGTACTTAGATTTTACACTCTGCAGAGGTGGTGCACTTTCCCCACAAGACTTGGTTTCACCAAGACAAGATCTTTCAGAAGCCTTCCCTTAGACCAACATGGACGCGCTCCAACCTATCAAACCCCTACCACCCACTGTCCATTTGGCTAAGTTATTGCAACCTATATGATCCAGGCAGAGCCCATATTGCCAAGTGGCTGCACTTGAAGCTTCTCAACATTTGACATCTCAAATCTCTTTGTTCCTGGGTGGCCATCCACAAGTGAGATACACAAGCCAAGTCCATGGCCTTGTGAACCACTCAACACAAACCATTCCTTCCATTCCACCCAGGTGATTCATTCACTTAGTTGTTTTATTAAACAAAACATAAGTCCATAGACTTAGTAATTTTTCATAGCATGAATATATATTCCACCCTTGTTTTCTATTAGCTAAGCTAAGCATGAAAGTAATAGGAATCTTAACTTAGGAAATTTCTACTAAGGCTTCATCTACTAGGTTTTCCCATAGCATAGTTATACTTAGCAAAATTCCATGCAAGTCCTACTTAGAAATATCACTAATGCATAGTGAAAATAATGGGACAAAAGTATGAAGCATCACTTGCCTTGGTAATGAGGAGAGTAGCACTCTTCACAGTCACAATCACTAGCAAAATCTACACAAAATTGTAGCATACAATTACACACAATTTATATACAATCAAAAATAATATGAATGCATGCATGCATGAATTTACTAAGTGGGGATTTTGAAAACTCTACCAAGCATGTGCATGTTTACAGAAACATAACAAGACACCAAATTTGCCAAAACAAACTTATTTAACCCTAAAACAAATTACTAAACTAAATCCATACTCAAAATAGCCTTAAACATGTTTCTACAAACAAAGTCATTCTAATGGTTACTATTTGTTAAACACATTGGATATTCAGAAAGGTCTTGTTTCACTGAATCCAACGGTATAAAGTTTGCAAAAATCCAACGTGGCAATCAAAAGTTATAGGCATTTGAATTTGGATCAAATTCTGATTTTAAATCTGTTTTTAGATCTAACCCTAGCCACGCGTCGCGTTGTGATTGGCGCGTACCGATTCGCCCGGATCGAGCTCTACAGCCGCAGGATCTAAACAGATCGTACGCTCCAGATCGCGTACCGCCGATAAGTGAATCTATCCTAGCGCTTGATCTAGATCTAACGATGCACGCAAGCGACCATGTCGGCGTATGGCCGAGCGTGAGCAGGCCTTCTACGGCGGCGCTAGCTTTCCAGATCGTCCGCGAGAGGGAGAAGGGTCATACCAGGTTCACAAGAAGCTGCTGAAGCTCAAGGTAGCGTCGGTTTGCGAAGGGGCGTGCTGTCTTGGCGATGATTCCTCGTCGGAGTTGAGTCTGGTGACAGGTGGTTCTGTTCGGGGTCGGAGGCGACGTTGTCGATCACTAGGAGGCAAACGGAGGGTGTGGTTAGATGCAGAAGATCACGGAGAACACGCATGTGTGAAAGACAAGGCTTGGGGCGGTCTGGACTTACCACTGGAGGTCGTCGGAGTCGAGGTTGTCGTCGGTGCTTGCGGTGTCGAGTGGAAACGGCGACCGGGCGTCTGGATGAACTAGTGGGGTCGAGGTGCGCAAGGAGATTGCGGCTCGCTTGAACGGAGGGAAAGGCGCCAGAGGCTCACTGAATTGATCGCCGGAGTGAGCTCTGTCTGCGGCGGTGTGGGGTTGATTGAGGGCAGCCTGGTGGCGGAGAGGTGGTGCTAAGTGAGGGGAAATGGCCGCGGTGCAGAGGGGATCTTATAGCCAGAGGCTCGACAGGAAACGCTCGTGGATTAATGCCCAATTAAGCTCGGTATCACTGCTGCAACGGCCAGCGGCGGAGATCGTGCGCGGATTCAGGGGAAGACGATGCTGACGTGGAGGAGGCCCGCTCGTCAGCGAAGTGTGCGAGGTGGAGGTGGGGTCTGTCTGTCAGTGACTGATTGCGTGCGCTCGCGCGTGAGAGAGGGAAAAGAAAAGTCCCGGGTGGGCTTGTTGGGCTCGATTTGAAGCTGGGCCAGAAACCTGGCGCGCGGCCCTTTTCATTTGAATGCTTCTTTTCTTTTTCTAATTCTATTTTCTGAAATGATTTTGATATGAATTCAAATCCTTTTTGAATTCAAACAATTCTGGGGATTTTTGTAGGGTACTGAGGTTTCAAAATCAGTCATTTAACCATGTTGTTACCTTGCAAGGGCTTGGTCAAGCTTGGGCTTAATACAAACAGAGATTTTGCCTCTGGTTTGCAAATGTTTTGAAAAGGGTTTTGAAATTATTTCTAAGTTGAAAACTTTGGTTAAATTTCTACACCTAAACTTTCCAACAATGGAGGCAAGCAAACAAGTTCCTAAACATTCAAGTCTCAAAGGGTGATGGCCATTTGAGTTAGAAATTGCTCACATGAAATCATAGCACAAGCTTCAGTTTCTGAAATGATTTTGAGAAAAACCCTAAATGAATGAAGGATGCAAGGATGATATGAATGAGTTTTGAAATATGAATTTAGGGATGTTACATGCAATGACATTGGTGGATCCATATGTGGATTGTCATTACAAGAACACACATGCAATGACACTGGTGGAGCCATATGTGGTTTGTGGAAAGAACACACATGTAATGACACTAGTGGATCCATATGATGTTTAGGAAAAGAACACACATGCAATGACATTGGTGGATCCATATATGGTTTATGAAAAGAACAAACATGCAATGACATTGGTGGATCCATATGTGGTTTGTGAAAAGAACAAACATGCAATGACTCTGGTTGATCCATATGTGGTTCATGAAAAGAAGAGACATGCAATGACATTGGTTGATCCATATGTGGTTTGTGGAAAGAACATACATGAATTAACATTGGTGGATCCATGTGTGGTTTGTGGAAAGAACACACATGCAATGACACTAGTGGATCCATATGTTGTTTGTCATTACAAGAACACACATGTAATGACACTCGTGGAGCCATATGTGGTTTATGGAAATAACACACATGCAATGACACTGGTGGATAAATATGTGGTTTGTCATTACAAGAACACACATGCAATGACACTGGTGGATCCATATGTGGTTTGTGTAAAGAACACACATGCAATGACGTTGGTTGATCCATATGTGGTTTGTGGAAAGAACACACATGCAATGACATTGGTTGATCCATATGTGGTTTGTCATTACAAGAAGACACATACATTGACTCTGTTGGATCCATGTGTGGTTTAGTACAAGAAAACACATGCAATGACATTGGTGGATCCATGTGTGGTATGTGGAAAGAACACACATGCAATGAACACTGGTGGATCCATATGTGGTTTGTGAAAACCACAAACATGCAATGACTCTGGTTGATACATATGTGGTTCATGGAAAGAACACACATGCAATGACATTGGTTGATCCAGATGTGGTTTGTGGAAATAACATACATGCAATGACTCTAGTGGATCCATATGTGGTTTGTGAAAAGAACAAACATGCAATGACTCTGGTTGATCCATATGTGGTTTATGAAAAGAACACACATGCAATGACATTGGTTGATCCATATGTGGTTTGTCATTACAAGAACTTGCATGCAATGACACTGGTGGATCCATATGTGGTTTGTGGAAAGAACACACATGCAATGACATTGGTTGATCTGTATGTGGTTTGTGGAAAGTTTACACATGCAATGACACTGGTCGATCTCCATATGTGGTTTGTCATTACAAGAACACACATGCATTGACTCTGGTGGATCCACATGTGGTTTAGGACAAGAACACACATGCAATGACATTGGTGGATCCATGTGTGGTCTTTGGAAAGAACACACATGCAATGAACACTGGTGGATCCATATGTGGTTTGTGAAAAGAACAAACATGCAATGACTCTGGTTGATCCATATGTGGTTCATGAAAAGAACACACATGCAACGACATTGGTGGATCCATACGTGGTTTATGAAAAGAACACACATGCAACGACATTGGTGGATCCATACGTGGTTTGTGAAAAGAACAAACATGCATTGACTCTGGTTGATCCATATGTGGTTCATGAAAATAACACACATGCAATGACATTGGTTGATCCATATGTGGTTTGTGGAAAAAACATACATGCAATGACATTGGTGGATCCATATGTGGTTTGTGGAAAGAACACACATGCAATGACATTGGTGGGTCCATATGTGGTTTGTCATTACAAGAACACACATGCAATGACACTGGTGGAGCCATATGTGGTTTGTGGAAAGAACACACTTGTAATAACACTAGTGAATCCATATGTAGTTTAGGAAAAGAACACACATGCAATGACATTGGTGGATCCATATGTGGTTTATGAAAAGAACAAACATGCAATGACATCGGTGGATCCATATGTGGTTTGTGAAAAGAACAAACATGCAATGACTCTGGTTGATCCATATGTGGTTCATGAAAAGAAGAGACATGCAATGACATTGGTTGATCCATATGTGGTTTGTGGAAAGAACATACATGCAATGACATTGGTGGATCCATGTGTGGTTTGTGGAAAGAACACACATGCAATGACACTGGTGTATCCATATGTAGTTTGTCATTACAAGAACACACATGTAATGACACTCTGGAGCCATATGTGATTTGTCATTACAAGAACGCACATGCAATGACACTGGTGGAGCCATATGTGGTTTGTGGAAAGAATACACATGTAATGACACTAGTGGATCCATATGCAGTTTAGGAAAAGAACACACATGCAATGACATTGGTGGATAATATGTGGTTTATGAAATGAACAATCATGCAATGACATTGGTCGATCCATATGTGGTTTGTGAAAAGAACAAACATGCAATGACTCTGGTTGATCCATATGTGGTTCATGAAAAGAAGAGACATGCAATGACATTGGTTGATCCATATGTGGTTTGTGGAAAGAACATACATGCAATGACATTGGTGGATCCATGTGTGGTTTGTGGAAAGAACACACATGCAATGACACTAGTGGATCCATATGTAGTTTGTCATTACAAGAACACACATGTAATGACAGTCGTGGAGCCATATGTGGTTTATGTAAATAACACACATGCAATGACACTGGTGGATAAATATGTGGTTTGTCATTACAAGAACACACATGCAATGACACTGGTGGATCCATATGTGGTTTGTGTAAAGAACACACATGCAATGACGTTGGTTGATCCATATGTGGTTTGTGGAAAGAACACACATGCAATGACATTGGTTGATCCATATGTGGTTTGTCATTACAAGAAGACACATACATTGACTCTGTTGGATCCATGTGTGGTTTAGGACAAGAAAACACATGCAATGACATTGGTGGATCCATGTGTGGTATGTGGAAAGAACACACATGCAATGAACACTGGTGGATCCATATGTGGTTTGTGAAAACCACAAACATGCAATGACTCTGGTTGATACATATGTGGTTCATGGAAAGAACACACATGCAATGACATTGGTTGATCCAGATGTGGTTTGTGGAAATAACATACATGCAATGACTCTAGTGGATCCATATGTGGTTTGTGAAAAGAACAAACATGCAATCACTCTGGTTGATCCATATGTGGTTTATGAAAAGAACACACATGCAATGACATTGGTTGATCCATATGTGGTTTGTCATTACAAGAACACGCATGCAATGACACTGGTGGATCCATATGTGGTTTGTGGAAAGAACACACATGCAATGACATTGGTTGATCTGTATGTGGTTTGTGGAAAGATTACACATGCAATGACACTAGTCGATCTCCATATGTGGTTTGTCATTACAAGAACACACATGCATTGACTCTGGTGGATCCACATGTGGTTTAGGACAAGAACACACATACAATGACATTGGTGGATCCATGTGTGGTTTGTGGAAAGAACACACATGCAATGAACACTGGTGGATCCATATGTGGTTTGTGAAAAGAACAAACATGCAATGACTCTGGTTGATCCATATGTGATTCATGAAAAGAACACACATGCAATGACATTGGTTGATGCATATGTGGTTTGTCATTACAAGAACACACATGTAAAGACTCTGGTGGATCCATATGTGGTTTGTGGATAGAACACACATGCAGTGACATTGGTTGATCCATATGTGGTTGGTGGAAAGAACACACATGCAATGACACTAGTGGATCCATATGTGGTTTGTCATGACAAGAACACACATGCAATGACTCTGGTTGATCCATATGTGGTTCCTGAAAAGAACACACATGCAATGACATCGGTTGATGTGTATGTGGTTTGTCATTACAAGAACACACATGCAATGACTCTGGTGGATCCATATGTGGTTTGTGGAAAGAACACACATGCAATGACACTGGTGGATCCGGTTTGTGGAAATAACACACATGCAATGACTCTGGTGGATCCATATGTGGTTTGTGGAAAGAACACACATGTAATGATCTAGCTGTGGTTAATGAAAAGAACATACCTGCAATGACTCTAGCCGTGGTTTATTAAAATAACACACATGCAATGACACTAGTGGATCCATATGGTTTATGAAAAGAACAAACATGGAATGACATTCGTGGATCCATATGTGGTTTGTGAAAAGAACATACATGCAATGTCTCTGGTGGATCCATATGTGATTTGTGAAAAGTACACACATGCAATGACACTGGTGGATCCATATGCGGTTTAGGAAAAGAACACACATGCCATGACATTGGTGGATCCATATGTGGTTTATGAAAAGAACACACATGCAACGACATTGGTGGATCCATATGTGGTTTGTGAAAAGAACAAACATGCATTTACTCTAGTTGATCCATATGTGGTTCATGAAAATAACACACATGCAATGACATTGGTTGATCCATATGTGGTTTGTGGAAAAAACATACATGCAATGACATTGGTGGATCCATATGTGGTTTGTGGAAAGAACACACATGCAATGACATTGGAGGATCCAAATGTGGTTTGTCATTACAAGAACACACATCCATTGACACTGGTGGAGCCATATGTGGTTTGTGGAAAGAACACACATGTGATGACACTAGTGGATCCATATGGAGTTTAGGAAAATAACACACATGCAATGACATTGGTGGATCCAGATGTGGTTTACGAAAAGAACAAACATGCAATGCCATTGGTAGATCCACATGTGGTTTGTGAGAAGAACAAACATGCAATGACTCTGGTTGATCCATATGTGGTTCATGAAAAGAAGAGACATGCAATGACATTGGTTGATCCATATGTGGTTCATGAAAAGAACACACATGCAATGATATTAGTTGATCCATATGTGGTTTGTCATTACAACAACACACATACATTGACTCTGTTGGATCCATGTGTGGTTTAGGACAAGAAAACACATGCAATGACATTGGTGGATCCATGTGTGGTCTGTGGAAAGAACACACATGCAATGAACACTGGTGGATCCATATGTGGTTTGTGAAAACCACAAACATGCAATGACTATAGTTGATCCATATGTGGTTCATGGAAAGAACACACATGCAATGACATTGGTTGATCCATATGTGATTTGTGGAAATAACATACATGCATTTACTCTAGTGGATCCATATGTGGTTTGTGAAAAGAACAAACATGCAATGACTCTGGTTGATCCATATGTCGTTCATGAAAAGAACACACATGCAATGGCATTGGTTGATCCATATGTGGTTTGTCATTACAAGAACACACATGCAATGACACTGGTGGATCCATATGTGGTTTGTGGAAAGAACACACATGCAATGACATTGGTTGATCCGTATGTGGTTTGTGGAAAGATTACACATGCAATGACACTGGTGGATCTCCATATGTGGTTTGTCATTACAAGAACACACATGCATTGACTCTGGTGGATCCACATGTGGTTTAGGACAAGAACACACATGCAATGACATTGGTGGATCCATGTGTGGTCTGTGGAAAGAACACACATGCAATGAACACTGGTGATCCATATGTGGTTTGTGAAAAAAACAACCATGCAATGACTCTGGTTGATCCATATGTGGTTCATGAAAAGAACACACATGCAATGACATTGGTTGATCCATATGTGGTTTGACATTACAATAACACACACGCAATGACTCTGGTGGATCCATATGTGGTTTGTGGATAGAACACACATGCAATGACATTGGTTGATCCATATGTGGTCGGTGGAAAGAACACACATGCAGTGACACTAGTGGATCCATATGTGGTTTGTCATTACAAGAACAAACATGCAATGACACTGGTGGATGCATATGTGGTTTGTGGAAAGAACACACATGCAATGACTCTGGTTGATCCATATGTGGTTCCTAAAAAGAACACACATGCAATGACATCGGTTGATCCGTATGTGGTTTGTCATTACAAGAACACACATGCAATGACTCTGGTGGATACATATGTGGTTTGTGGAAAGAACGCACATGCAATGACACTGGCGGATCCGGTTTGTGGAAAGAACACACATGCAATGACTCTGGTGGATCCATATGTGGTTTGTGGAAAGAACACACATGCAATGACTCTAGCTGTGGTTAATGATAAGAACATACCTGCAATGACTCTAGATGTGGTTTATGAAAATAACACACATGCAATGACACTAGTGGATCCATGTGGTTTATGAAAAGAACACAAATGGAATGACACTGGTGGATCCATATGTGGTTTCTGAAAAGAACATACATGCAATGTCTCTAGTGGATCCATATGTGATTTGTGAAAAGTAGACACATGCAATGACACTGGTGGATCCATATGCGGTTTAGGAAAAAAACGCACATGCCATGACATTGGTGGATCCATATGTGGTTGATGAAAAGAACACACATGCAATGACATTGGTGGATCCATATGTGGTTTGTGATAAGAACAAACATGCATTGACTCTGGTTGATCCATATGTGGTTCATGAAAATAACACACATGCAATGACATTGCTGGATCCATATGTGGTTTATGAAAAGAACAAACATGCAATGACATTGGTGGATCTATATGTGGTTTGTGAAAAGAACAAACATGCAATGACTCTGGTTGATCCATATGTGGTTCATGAAAAGAAGAGACATGCAATGACATTGGTTGATCCATATGTGGTTTGTGGAAAAAACATACATGCAATGACATTAGTGGATCCATATGTGGTTTGTGGAAAGAACACACATGCAATGACATTGGTGGATCCATATGTGGTTTGTCATTACAAGAACACACATGCAATGACACTGGTGGAGCCATTTGTGGTTTGTGGAAAGAACACACATGCAATGACACTAGTGGATCCATATGCAGTTTAGGAAAAGAACACACATACAATGACATTGGTGGATCCATATGTGGTTTATGAAAAGAACAAACACGCAATGACATTGGTGGATCCATATGTGGTTTGTGAAAAGAACAAACATGCAATGACTCTGGTTGATCCATATGTGGTTCATGAAAATAAGAGACATGCAATGACATTGGTTGATCCATATGTGGTTTGTGGAAAGAACATACATGCAATGACATTGGTGGGTCCATGTGTGGTTTGTGGAAAGAACACACATGCAATGACACTGGTGGATCCATATGTAGTTTGTCATTACAAGAACACACATGTAATGACACTGGTGGAGCCATATGTGGTTTATGGAAATAACACACATGCAATGACATTGGTGGATCCATATGTGGTTTATCATTACAAGAACACACATGCAATGACAATGCTGGATCCATATGTGGTTTGTGGAAAGAACACACATGCAATGACTTTGGTGGATCCATATGTGGTTCATGAAAAGAACACACAGGCAATGACATTGGTTGATCCATATGTGGTTTGTCATTACAAGAACACACATACATTGACTCTATTGGATACATATGTGGTTTAGGACAAGAAAACACATGCAATGACATTGGTGGATGTGTAACATCCCTAAAATCATATTTCAAAACTCATTCATATCATTCTTGCATCATTCATTCATATAGGGTTTTTCTCAAAATCAATTAGGGACAGAAGTTTGAGCTATGATTTCATGTGTGCAAATTCAATTCAATTGGCCATCACCTTTGAGAATTGAATGTTTAGGTACTTGTTTGCTTGCCTCCATTGGTGGAAAGACTAGGTGAAGCTTTTAAACCCAAGATTCCAATTTAGAAATATTTTCTAAACCCAATTTCAAACATTTGCAATTAGAGCAAAGTCCCTGTTTATTTTGAAACACAAGCTTGACCAAGCCCTTGCTAGTAACCACATGGTCATCTGACTCGTTTTTGAACCCACAGAACCCTGCAAAAAATTCCCAAAGCTGTTTGAATTCAAAAGGATTTGAATTCATATCAAAATCAATCCAGAAAATGAATTTAGAAAAAGAAAAGGATGTCACAAAAGAAAAGGGTCAAGGGCTGAATCGCCCACCAAGAGATCAAGCCCATCTAGCCCACCCGGGATCTCCTTTTTTCTCTCTAAAGCACACGTGACAGATGACCGACAGTCGACCCCACCTTCACCTCAAGACACTTGCCGAGCGCCGGCCCGGTCCACGTCGTCCTCGTCTTCCCCAGACCGCGCCTGCGACCACGTCGCTGCAGCAGTGATGGCCGGTAATGGCGCGGCGTAAATGGGCATTTATCGACGGGCGTTTCCTGTCGAGTCACCGGCTATAAGATCCCTCGCCATGAGCCTTTTCCCCCAAACGCCTCACTCACTTCGCCACCAGGCTGCTCTCAATTAGCTTTGCACCGCCGCAGACAGAGCCTCTTCGGCGAGCGATTCCGGTGAGCCTCAAGTTCCCCTCTGCCTCTCGTTCTTGCTATCTGTTTCAGTGAGTCTTTGCGCACCTCCTGACCTCACTAGTCCATCTTGTACTGCCCCAGGTCGCCGGTTCCACTTGACACCGCAAGAACCGACGGCGACATCAACTCCGACGAGTTTTCCCGGTAGGTACAGACCGCTCCTCGCCTTCCCGTTCATGCTCACGACTTCGCCTTGACTCTGTGAATCTAACCGTGTCCTCGCCTTTCCTTGGGATGATTCACAGCGACGTCCACGACGACCACCCGATGTACCGACGCCATCCTCCACTCCGACGAGCAATCGCAACCGTGCTCGAGCGCCCCTTGACCAACCGCGAGTACGACGAGCTTCGCCGTGACCCCCTGAGCCCGGTGAGCTACTCCTCTTTCTCCCTCGCCGTCTGCATCATCGGAAACGTCGTCGACCGACCGTTCCGCCGCCGGTAGCCACCGCTCCGCCGCCAGTTTTTGGCCAGGGCAATAGCAACCGTTAGATCTGTATCGTAGCGCTAGGATAGATCCACCTAACCCCGAAGCGGTACGCAATCTGAGCCGCCAGATTTCATTTAGATCCTCCGGCTGTGGAGCTCGATCCAGTGCGAAACGGTACGGGCGAATAAGAACTTGACGCGTGGCTAGGGTTAGATCTGAAAATAGAATTTAAAACAGATCTGAAAATAGATTGGCTTAAATTGCAGAAACTTGTTTGAGGCCATTTTTGAGTATAGATTTAATTTAGTATTTTGTTTTAAGGTTATTTAAGTTTGTCTTGGCTACTTTGTGACTTGTTTAGTTTCTGTAATCTTGCACATGCTTGGTAGAAATTTTCAAAAATCATCACTTAGTAGATTCATGCATGCATGCATTCTTACTATTTTTGTTTGTATATATATTTGTGTGTAATTGTGTGCTACCACTTTGTGTGTAGATTTTGCTAGTGATTGTGATTATGATGAGTGCTACTCTCCACACTACCAAGGCAAGTGATATCTTCATGAATAATCCATTCCTATATTTTATACTTGCATTAGATATATTTTGCTAAGACTTGCATGCTACTTTTGTCAAAGATATGTTGGGAAATCCTATGTAGATTAGAATGGTAGAATTGCTAGGAAAATTCCCTAAAGTTAAGTTGCCATGCCATGCTTAGCCTAGCTACTAGAAAACAAGGGTGGTATATATATTCATGCTATGAAAATTTCTAAGTCTATGGACTTGTGTTTTATTTAACAAAACAACTAAGTTAATGAATCTCCTGGGTGGAATGGGACTTGCATGGTGGTTTTTGGTTGAGTGGTTCACAAGGCCCATGTCTATGGTTTACCTTAGTGTATCTCACTTGTGGATGGCCACCCAGGAAACAAAGAGATTTGAGATGTCAAATGTTGAGAAGCTTCAAGTGCAACCACTTGGCAATATGGGCTCTGCCATGATCTTAGGATGCTAGAACTTAGTCTTTTGGACAGTGGGTGGTAGAGGGAATGATAGGTTGGAACGTCCCATTTGACTAAGGAAAGGCTACTGAAGGATCATGTCTTGGGAAACCAAGGCTTGTGGGGAAAGTGCACCACCTCTGCAGAGTGTAAAACCTAAGTACTTAGCCATGTCCCTGGTAAAGGACAATTTGAGCATCAAGACATGGAAACTTCAAGAATCTCATCACTCCAATTTCTAAATAAAACTTGTGGGTGAACAAGGGTTAAAAGGATCTTCAGTCATTGATTGGTAGATGCCCTGAGTGGATCTGGAGTCTTTGATTGATAGATGCCTTGGGGGTTTTGTGCAAAACAAAAACTTAGTGTTTTTCAAAAGATAAGGAAAAATCTATTTTGAGCAATGCAAGCCTAAGCTCCACCAGCCAAATGCATATAGTATTATAGTCCATTTAAAATATACTAAGGTATCACTTGCCAATACTATTCCAAAGTATTGACCCTCTGTGGCTGTAACTTGTAATGTTGCAGGTTACTCTGATGATGATTAGGAGTCATGAGTCTACACTGAACATGCTTGCCTGTGGCACATGAAGATGAAGACTTATGTTTATTTACTTATTCCATAAACTCTTGTATTAGGCCTTGGGCCCTGAGTTGTAAAAGACTATGTTTTATCTCTGGAATGACTATAATAAACGACCTTTGTATCTGTGTACTTCATCTTAAACTGTGGATGCTAGCAAAGATCCAGGGACTAGCATTGCAATCACAGGGATCTTTTCCTTTAATAAGGAGGGATCTTACAGATGGTATCAGAGCACTGTGTTGCCTGTAGGATTATGACCCTAGGATTGGAAACCACTAAGGAATTTTTTTTTAACTTCTTCTACACTTGTCTATTCTTCTCGTAAACTTTTCTAATCTTCTCATTCTCATCTCTAATTGTAGATGAACTCCATCAACGAAGTCGTGAAGAAAGGGCCACTCATGACCATGACCTTGGAGTGTGAGACTGAGTTTCCCAAGATTCTCAAGGACCTCATGGAGACCATGGGAGTACATGGTGCAGCTGTGTACAAGGGCTTTCCAGTGATGGAGGAAGGGGTGGAGTATTGGTGGGTGCAACTTCACTTGTACAAAAACAAGGAAGACAACCACCAAGAAAAGGGCTTCTGCATGTACACCAACACTTTTATGCACACCACATTCTTTGAGTCAGCAAAAGAAGCAGCTTGGAAGACTATCAAAGAACTAAGTGCTAGAGTCAAGTGCAAGATGCTCAACCTCCAAAAAGACTTAGAGAAAGAGAAGGAACATACCCAAGAGTTGGAAGTCACCAACCAATCCCTAAGAGGAGATATTATAGACTTAGTGATAGAAGCATGTGAACAAGATAGGGTGATTGCCACTAGGAACATTGTGTTAGCCACCAGATCCAGTGAGATAGGATTGTAAGCGCACTTCGTTAGTTGGACCACCACCTATCACCTTATTTTCCAAAAAGATACCTTAAATAAGTTTGAACCTTGGTTGATGTAATGGATTCTTGTATGCATGACTTGTGTGATTTTGTGTTCCAAGAATGTGTTTGAATGTGTCTTGTTTATCTTAAATTGTGTTGTTCTAACTTTTTTCAATCTTATAAATAGATGCCTATTGCCATCAGCACTGTTGAGGAGTTCCAGGCTACCCATTTTGGTCCTCGTATTGTAGAGCTTACTACTTTACTCGATCTCCCTCTTCCTATCATTACGGTGCACCCACTCACCAAGTTTGAGAGGAAGGACCTCTGGGGCTTCAAGGTGAACCAGCCAGGACGCCAGACCGAGCCTACTACGGAGGCCATCGTCTTCAAGCTCATGCACGATGACAGGGAGAGAGAGGCATGGAGGTTGCCATGCAGGATCTGATAGGACGACTGTTAGGCCGTCACTCCCGACAGGTTAGAGGCACTCACTTCCACGCCTTCGGAAGGCGTGATGATGACGGAGAGTCCATCGACTTTGAGGACGACTCGAGGGTCACAGCAGCGAGCACGCCTGTACCTCCAGGACTTAGAGACTCTTATTAGGCACGTGGATACCGATAGGACCAATGTCATGCTTAGTAATGACGAGCTCCAGGTGCAGCTTCGCGAGAAGGACAAGCTCTTTGCGCAGTAGGACGAGATAGTCAAGGAGATGGAGACGAAGTTCGAGACCCAAGACCATAAGTTCAAGAGTCAAGAGAAGCGTGTCCAGGATAGGAACAAGAGGATTCGTGATATGACCGAGGAACTGCAGTCAAAGGACTTCGAGTTAGAGCAGCAGCAGACAGTGATTGAGAGGCTTCGTTCCCAGAAGAGGGCTCTCAAGGCCAAGATCGACTCTTTGACCACTACCATCGAGGAGAACAAGACCGCAATGGAGAACGCAGGTCTTACCTTTGTCGAGGAGGAGATTGATGCCGACGAGTAGATTTGACTACTCAGTTATCTTTATTTACCGCACTTGTTATTTGTGAACTTATTATTGGACCATCCGACATGTGGATGGCTTGCCACTTGTGTGTTTGTACTTTGAGACTTTTTGTTATCTTGTTGTTGAGCTTTTATCCTGGTTTTGCTTGCTATGTGTTTGTTTGAGTAATGTATTATGCATAAATCATGTAAGGGTATCTCATTCTTATCTCTATATGAATAAACCACAGATGCCTCCCCGTCGCGCAAACACCAACCCCAACCCCAACATTACCCCAGAAATGCAACAAATGATGAATGCGCAAACACAGCTTATGCAAATGATGACGACGTTCATCCAGAACTAAAACAACAACAACCCCAACAACAACAATAACAACAATAACAACAACAACAACAACCCTCCAGGTTTTGATATGCTCACCAGATTTCTGCGTCTGAGGCCAGCTAAGTTTTCGGGAACGACTGATCCCATGGTGGCCAATGATTGGCTACGTTCTGTGAACAAAGACTTAGTGACCGTGGGATGCACAAATGCTGAAAAGGTCAGGTTCGCAGCACATCTGTTGGAAGGACCAGCCGCCGCATGGTGGGACAATTTCCAGATCACCACACCTATTGATGAGGTGACTTGGGCTATCTTTGAAGATGGTTTTCGTACTACTCATATCTCACCAGGTATGATGAGCCTAAAAAAGAAGGAGTTTCACAACCTGAAGCAGCGCCACCACAGCGTGGCTGAATATATTGAAGAGTTCAACAATCTGGCGCGCTATGCACCGGATGAGGTTGACACTAATGCCAAAAGGAAGGCAAAGTTTCTGGAAGGCCTGAATGATGAACTGAATCTGCAGCTATCTGTGGCATATGTTCCAACTTATCAGTCACTGTGTGACAAGGCTGTTATTGTGGAGAATAAAATGAAGCAAGTCGAGAGTAGAAAAAGGAAACACTCCGACAAGCATAGCTCGGGATCGTCTCATAAACGATCTCACTATGATGATAGTGTCAGCTCAGGATCCCACAAGCATGGGAAATTTAACAAGCACCACAACCACAACCGTCATGACAACAAGCATCATCGCAGTCATGACAATGATAAGTACAAGAACCACAAGAGTGGATATAAGAGCCACCATAGTGGAGGTGGAAGTGGAAGTAGAAGTCAGCCTAAGACGGACATCAGTCAGGTTGAATGCTTCAAATGCAAGAAGCTGGGGCATTATGCTAATGAGTGTCCTGAGAAGAAAGTTGAAGGACCTATCAAGCCCAATCCTTTTCAGAAAGGACAGGTTAACCACATCAATGTGGAGGAGGTCTATGAAGAGCCTGATGCTGTTGCTGGTAAGTTCAGACTCAATTCCATCTCGGCATTTGTACTCTTTGACACTGGTGCATCTCATTCATTCATATCAAAAGCATTTGTCGAAAGAAATGAACTACCGGTAGAAACCATTGGGTGTCCTATAAAAGTAAGTTCTCCTGGTGGAGAAATGATAGTGAACTCAGGATGTCATGATTTAGTCATAGAGTTTGGAAAACATAAGTTTCCAGTAAACCTAATAATCCTGAATTCCCAAGGATTGGATGTGATTTTGGGAATGGATTGGATGGCTAAGTATGAGGGAGTACTAGATTGTGCCAATCGTACAGTTTCACTCACAACCCCTGAAGGTAAGAGGATAAAATTTAAGTCCAATTTTAAATCTGAAGGAAGTAAGCTAAATTCTCTTAAGGGGGTTAGCATGGACAGTGTGCCAATTGTGTGTGAATATCCGGATGTGTTTCCGGAAGAGTTGCCAGGAATGCCACCAGATAGAGATGTGGAGTTTATAATAGATTTGGTACCAGGTTCTGGACCAAGGGCAAAGAGGCCTTATAAAATGTCAGTTGACGAACTTAAGGAACTCAAGAAACAACTTGGAGAACAATTGCAGAAAGGATTCATCCAGCCAAGTTCTTCATCTTGGGGAGCTCCAGTTTTGTTCGTAGAAAAGAGAGACAGAACTCAAAGGTTATGCATAGATTACCGTTCTCTCAACGAGGTAACCATCAAGAACAAATATCCTTTGCCAAGAATAAATGACTTGTTTGATCAGCTAGAAGGAGCATGTGTGTTCTCGAAGATTGATCTTCGGTCAGGCTATTTTCAACTCAAGATAAGAGAGCAAGACATACCTAAAACAGCATTCACCACAAGGTATGGATTGTATGAGTACACTGTGATGCCTTTTGGTTTAACCAACGCTCCAAAGATACTTCATGAATATGATGAACAAAGTGTTCATGGAATTTCTCGACAAGTTCGTTGTCGTTTTCATAGATGACATCTTAGTCTACTCCAAGAGCAAGGAAGAGCATGAAAGACATCTACGCTTAATACTTGAGAAACTAAGGGAACATAAGCTTTATGCCAAATTCAGCAAGTGTGAGTTTTGGTTAGAGGAAGTTGGATTTCTTGGTCATGTTATGACAAAGGATGGTGTAGTAGTTGATCCTGCTAAAGTTTCAGCTATGACAGAATGGGAATCACCTAAGAACGTAAAAGAGGTTCGTAGTTTCCTTGGTTTAGCAGGTTACTACAGAAGATTCATTGAAATTTTTTCAAAGGTTGCTAAACCAATGACAGAATTGTTAAAGAAAGATAAGAAATTTGCTTGGTCTGAAGGATGTGAACTCAGCTTTCAAGAACTAAAGAAGAGACTTGTGTCAAGACTGCTCAGTGCCTACAGATTTGGAAAAGGATTTCCAAGTATATTGTGATGCTTCTCATCAAGGATTAGGTGCCGTACTTATGCAAGGCGGAAAAGTTGTGGCTTATGCCTCGAGACAACTCAAAACTCATGAAGTAAACTATCCTACTCATGATTTAGAGTTAGTCATTGTCCATGCACTCAAAACATGGAGACACTACCTTTTGGGAAAACGTTGTGAAGTGTTCACCGACCATAAGAGCTTGAAGTATATCTTCACCCAGAAGGAGATCAATATGAGACAAAGAAGATGGCTAGAACTTATCAAGGATTTCGACTTGAATTTGCAATACCACCCCGGTAAAGCAAATGTAGTAGCAGATGCTCTAAGTAAAAGCGTTTGTAAATGGCCTTACCAAAGGTGAATTGCCGATGACTTGTGTAAGCAATTCAAGGAACTCAGGTTGGAGATTGTGCGGAAGGACATCTCATGTCTTTGGATGTTCAACCCACTGTTGGATAAGATTAAAGAAGCCCAAAAGACGGATAAAGAAATCAAGAGATTAAGGAAAAGGATTAGCCAAGGAAGGCTAAAAGTTTCCATATGGACGAACAAGGTACTTTATGGCACGGAAACGATTTGTGTTCCACAAGATCCGAAATGCGAAACTGATTTTACAAGAAGCCCATAACTCTCCATATTCTATTCACGGAAACACCAAAATGTACATGGATATGAAAGAAAGATTTTGGTGGAACAATCTCAAAAGGGACATCGCGAACACATTGCTTTGTGTGATGTGTGTAGTAGAGTGAAAGCGAGCATCGAAACCAGCAGGTTTGCTTCAACCAATGCCTATTCCTGAATGGAAGTGGGAAAATATTGGTATGGATTTCATTACCGGATTACCAAGGACTAGGACAGGGTATGACTCCATATGGGTAGTAGTGGATCGCCTAACTAAAGTAGCTCGTTTTATACCCGTAAAGACAACTTATACCAGTGCCAAGTTAGCCAAAATCTACATGAGCAGAATTGTATGCCTTCACGGAGTACCTAAGAGTATTGTGTCTGATAGAGGAACTCAGTTCACTTCTCACTTTTGGAGACAGCTTCATGAATCTTTAGGAACGAGATTGGAATTCAGCACTGCTTTTCATCCTCAAACTGATGGACAAACAGAAAGGACTAATCAAATTCTTGAAGACATGTTGAGGGCATGTGCCCTAGACTATGGAGCAAGTTGGGATGAAAGTCTGCCTTACGCAGAGTTCTCTTACAACAACAGTCACCAATCTAGTATTGGGATGGCACCATTCGAGTTTCTCTACGGAAGGAAGTGTACCACCCCATTGCTATGGAATGGTGTAGGAGAAAGAAGTTTGTTTGGACCAGATCTTATCAAAGACGCCGAAGAAAAGGTCAAATTGGTTAGGGACAGGTTGAAGATAGCACAGTCTCGACAGAAAAGCTACGCAGATGCTAAGCGTAGAGAAGTCACTTACGAAGTTGGGGATAGAGCTTATCTTAGAGTATCACCACGTGGAGTAAAAGATTTGGAGTCAAAGGAAAGTTAGCACCAAGATATGTTGGACCATTCAACATTCTAAGTCGCAAGGAGAAGTCGCATATGAAATCGAATCACAAAGATCTTTATTAGCAGTCCATAATGTTTTTCATGTGAGTCAGCTTAAGAAATGTCACCCGGAGATGGAAGGATCTTCTTTGAAGGATACCATATCTTTGGAAGAAGTTCAACTAGAAAGTGATCTCACCTATGAAGAAGAGCCTGTCAAGATTCTTGAGACCACAGAAAGAGTCACAAGGACAAAAACTATCAAGTTTTGTAAAGTACAATGGAATCATCATTCCGAAGAGGAAGCAACATGGGAAAGAGAAGACGATCTTCGGAAAGACCACCCTCACCTATTTGCTAGCCAATCCGAATCTCGAGGGCGAGATTCATCTTAAGGGGGTTAGATTTGTAACATCCCTAAAATCATATTTCAAAACTCATTCATATCATTCTTGCATCATTCATTCATATAGGGTTTTTCTCAAAATCAATTAGGGACAGAAGTTTGAGCTATGATTTCATGTGTGCAAATTCAATTCAATTGGCCATCACCTTTGAGAATTGAATGTTTAGGTACTTGTTTGCTTGCCTCCATTGGTGGAAAGACTAGGTGAAGCTTTTAAACCCAAGATTCCAATTTAGAAATATTTTCTAAACCCAATTTCAAACATTTGCAATTAGAGCAAAGTCCCTGTTTATTTTGAAACACAAGCTTGACCAAGCCCTTGCTAGTAACCACATGGTCATCTGACTCGTTTTTGAACCCACAAAACCCTGCAAAAAATTCCCAAAGTTGTTTGAATTCAAAAGGATTTGAATTCATATCAAAATCAATCCAGAAAATGAATTTAGAAAAAGAAAAGGATTTCACAAAAGAAAAGGGCTGCGCGGCTGGAATCTGGCCCACCAGTAGATCAAGCCCATCTAGCCCACCCGGGGATCTCCTTTTTCCTCTCTCACGCGCGAGCACACGCAAACAGACGCTGACAGGCCGACCCCACCTTCACCCTGCACACTTCGCTGACGAGCGGGCCCGGTCCACGTCGTCCTCGTCTTCCCCAGACCGCGCCTGCGACCACGTCGCTGCAGCAGTGATGGCCGGTAATGGCGCGGCGTAAATGGGCATTTATCGACGGGTGTTTCCTGTCGAGTCACCGACTATAAGATCCCCTCTACCTCGCGAGCCTTTCCCCCAAACGCCTCACTCACTTCGCCACCAGGCTGCTCTCAATCAGCTTTGCACCGCCGCAGATAGAGCCTCTCCGGCGAGCGATTCCGGTGAGCCTCAAGTTCCCCTCTGCCTCTCGTTCTCGCTATCTGTTTCAGTGAGTCTTTGTGCACCTCCTGACCTCACTAGTCCATCTTGTACTGCCCCAGGTCGCCGGTTCCACTTGACACCGCAAGAACCGACGGCGACATCAACTCCGACGAGTTTTCGGTGAGTCTGCACCGCTCCTCGCCTTCCCGTTCATGCTCACGACTTCGCCTTGACTCTGTGAATCTAACCGTGTCCTCGCCTTTCCTTGGGATGATTCACAGCGACGTCCACGACGACCACCCGACGTACCGACGCCGTCCTCCACTCCGACGAGCAATCGCAACCGTGCCCGAGCGCCCCTTGACCAACCGCGAGTACGACGAGCTTCGCCGTGACCCCCTGAGCCCGGTGAGCTACTCCTCTTTCTCCCTCGCCGTCTGCATCATCGGCAACGTCGTCGACCGACCGTTCCGCCGCCGGTAGCCACCGCTCCGCCGCCAGTTTTTGGCCAGGGCAATAGCAGCCGTTAGATCTGTATCGTAGCGCTAGGATAGATCCACCTAACCCCGAAGCGGTACGCAATCTGAGCCGCCAGATTTCATTTAGATCCTCCGGCTGTGGAGCTCGATCCAGTGCGAAACGGTACGGGCGAATAAGAACTTGACGCGTGGCTAGGGTTAGATCTGAAAATAGAATTTAAAACAGATTTTGATCCAGATTTCAAATGCCAATATCTTTTGAATGCCACGTTGGATTTTTGCAAACTTTATACCGTTGGATTCAGAAAAACAAGACCTTTCTGCCTATCCTTTTTGTTTAGCAAATAGTAACCAATAGATTGGCTTAAATTGCAGAAACTTGTTTGAGGCCATTTTTGAGTATAGATTTAATTTAGTATTTTGTTTTAAGGTTATTTAAGTTTGTCTTGGCTACTTTGTGACTTGTTTAGTTTCTGTAATCTTGCACATGCTTGGTAGAAATTTTCAAAAATCATCACTTAGTAGATTCATGCATGCATGCATTCTTACTATTTTTGTTTGTATATATATTTGTGTGTAATTGTGTGCTACCACTTTGTGTGTAGATTTTGCTAGTGATTGTGATTGTGATGAGTGCTACTCTCCACACTACCAAGGCAAGTGATATCTTCATGAATAATCCATTCCTATATTTTATACTTGCATTAGATATATTTTGCTAAGACTTGCATGCTACTTTTGTCAAAGATATGTTGGGAAATCCTATGTAGATTAGAATGGTAGAATTGCTAGGAAAATTCAAGTTAAGTTGCCATGCCATGCTTAGCCTAGCTACTAGAAAACAAGGGTGGTTTATATATTCACACTATGGAAAAATATTCTAAGTCTGAGGACTTGTGTTTTATTTAACAAAACAACTAAGTTAATGAATCTCCTGGGTGGAATGGGACTTGCTTGGTGGTTTTTGGTTGAGTGGTTCACAAGGCCCATGTCTATGGTTTACCTTAGTGTATCTCACTTGTGGATGGCCACCCAGGAAACAAAGAGATTTGAGATGTCAAATGTTGAGAAGCTTCAAGTGCAACCACTTGGCAATATGGGCTCTGCCATGATCTTAGGATGCTAGAACTTAGTCTTTTGGACAGTGGGTGGTAGAGGGAATGATAGGTTGGAACGCGTCCATTTGACTAAGGAAAGGCTACTGAAGGATCATGTCTTGGGAAACCAAGGCTTGTGGGGAAAGTGCACCACCTCTGCAGAGTGTAAAACCTAAGTACTTAGCCATGTCCCTGGTAAAGGACAATTTGAGCATCAAGACATGGAAACTTCAAGAATCTCATCACTCCAATTTCTAAATAAAACTTGTGGGTGAACAAGGGTTAAAAGGATCTTCAGTCATTGATTGGTAGATGCCCTGAGTGGATCTGGAGTCTTTGATTGATAGATGCCTTGGGGGTTTTGTGCAAAACAAAAACTTAGTGTTTTTCAAAAGATAAGGAAAAATCTATTTTGAGCAATGCAAGCCTAAGCTCCACCAGCCAAATGCATATAGTATTATAGTCCATTTAAAATATACTAAGGTATCACTTGCCAATACTATTCCAAAGTATTGACCCTCTGTGGCTGTAACTTGTAATGTTGCAGGTTACTCTGATGATGATTAGGAGTCATGAGTCTACACTCAACATGCTTGCCTGTGGCACATGAAGATGAAGACTTATGTTTATTTACTTATTCCATAAACTCTTGTATTAGGCCTTGGGCCCTGAGTTGTAAAAGACTATGTTTTATCTCTGGAATGACTGTAATAAACGACCTTTGTATCTGTGTACTTCATCTTAAACTGTGGATGCTAGCAAAGATCCAGGGACTAGCATTGCAATCACAGGGATCTTTTCCTTTAATAAGGAGGGATCTTATAGGATGCATGTGTGGTCTGTGAAAAGAACACACATGCAATGAACACTAGTGGATCCATATGTGGTTTGTGGAAAGAACACACATGCAATGAATCTGGTTGATCCATATGTGGTTCATGAAAAGAACACACATGCAATGACATTGGTTGGTCCATATGTGGTTTGTCATTACAAGAACACACATGCAATGACTCTAGTTGATCCATATGTGGTTAGTGGAAAGAACACACATGCAATGACTCTAGTGGGTCCATATCTGGTTTCTGAAAACCACACACATGCAATGACACTGGTGGATCCATATGTGGTTTGACATTACAAGAACACACATGCAATGACTCTGGTGGATCCATATGTGGTTTGTGAGAAGAACACACATGCAATGACTCTGGTGGATCCATATGTGGTTTATGAAAATAACAAACATGCAATGACTCTGGTTGATCCATATGTGGTTCATGAAAAGAACACACATGCAATGACATCGGTGGATCCATATGTGGTTTGTGGAAAGAACATACATGCAATGACTCTAGTGGACCCATATGTGGTTTGTGAAAAGAACAAACATGCAATGACTCTGGTGGATCCATATGTGGTTTGTGGAAAGAACACACATGCAATGACACTGGTCGATCCATATGTGATTTGTGGAAAGAACACACATGCAATTACATTGGTTAATCCATATGTGGTTTGTGTAAAGAACACACATGCAATGACACTGGTGGATGTCCATATGTGGTTTGTCATTACAATAACACACATGCATTGACTCTAGTGGATCCATATGTGGTTTAGGACAAGAAGTCACATGCAATGACATTGGTGGATCCATGTGTGGTCTGTGGAAAGAACACACATGCAATGAACACTGGTGGATCCATATGTGGTTTGTGAAAAGAACAAACATGCAATGACTCTTGTTGATCCATATGTGGTTCATGAAAAGAACACACATGCAATGACTTTGGTTGAGACATATGTGGTTTGTCATTACAAGAACACACATGCAATGACTCCGGTGGATCCATATGTGGTTTGTGGAAAGAACACACATGCAATGACATTGGTTGATCCATATGTGGTTTGTGGAAAGAACACACATGCAATGACACTGGTGGATCCATATGTGGTTTGTCATTACAAGAATACACATACAATGACACTGGTGGATCCATATGTTGTTTTTGGATAGAACACACATGCAATGACTCTGGTTGATCCATATGTGGTTCATAAAAAGAACACACATGCAATGACATCGGTTGATCCATATGTGGTTTGTCATTACAAGAACACACATGCAATGACTCTGGTGGATCCATATGTGGTTTGTGGAAAGAACACACATGCACTGACACTGGTGGATCCATATGTGGTTTGTGGAAAGCACACACATGCAAAGACTCTGGTGGATCCATATGTGGTTTGTGGAAAGAACACACATGCAATGACTCTAGCTGTGGTTAATCAAAAGAACAGACCTTCAATGACTAGGTGTGGTTTATTAAAAGAACACACATGCAATGACACTGGTGGATCCATGTGGTTTATGAAAAGAACACACATGCAATGACATTGGTGGATCCATATGTGGTTTGTGAAAAGAACATACATGCAATGTCTCTAGTGGATCCATATGTGGTTTGTGAAAAGAACACACAAGCAATGACACTGGTGGATCCATATGCGGTTTAGGAAAAGAACACACATGCAATGACATTGGTGGATCCATATGTGGTTTATGAAAAGAACACACATGCAATGACATTGGTGGATCCATATGTGGTATGTGAAAAGAACAAACATGCAATGACTCTGGTTGATCCAGATGTGGTTCCTGAAAAGAACACACATGCAATGCCATTGGTTGATCCATGTGTGGTTTGTGGAAAGAACATACATGCAATGACATTGGTTGATCCATATGTGGTTTGTGGAAAGAACACACATGCAATGACATTGGGGGATCCATATGTGGTTTGTCATTACAAGAACACACATGCAATGGCACTGGTGGATCCATAAGTGGTTTGTGGAAAGAACACGCATGCAATGACTCTAGTGGATCCATATGTGGTTCATGAAAAGAACACACATGCAATGAGATTGGTGGATCCATGTGTGGTTTGTGGAAAGAACACACATGCAATGAACACTGGTGGATCCATATGTGGTTGGTGGAACGAACAAACATGCAATGACATTGGTTGATCCATATGTGGTTTGTGGAAAGAATACACATGCAATGACACTGGTGGATCTCCATATGTGGTTTGTCATTACAAGAACACCCATGCGTTGACTGTAGTGGATCCATATGTGGTTTAGGATAAGAACACACATGCAATGACGTTGGTGGATCCATGTGTTGTCTATGGAAAGAACACACATGCAATGAACACAGGTGGATCCATATGTCATTTGTGAAAAGAACAAACAGGCAATGGCTCTAGTTGATCCATATGTGGTTCATGAAAAGAACACACATGGAATGACATTGGTTGATCCATATGTGGTTTGTCATTATAAGAATACACATCCAATGACTCTAGTAGATCCATATGTGGTTTGTGGAAAGAACACACATGCAATGACATTGGTTGATCCATATGTGGTTTATGGAATGAACACACATGCAATGAAACTGGTGGATCCGTATGTGGGTTGTCATTACAAGAACACACATGCAATGACACTGGTGGATCCATATGTGGTTTATGGAAAGAACACACATGCAATGACTCTGGTTGATCCATATGTGGTTGATGAAAAAGAACACACATGCAATGACATCAGTTGATCCATATGTGGTTTGTCATTACAAGTAGACACATGCAATGACTCTGGTGGATCCATATGTGGTTCATGAAAAGAACACACATGCAATGACATTGGTTGATCCATATGTGGTTTGTCATGACAAGAACACACATGCAATGACTCTGGTGGATCTATATGTGGTTTGTGGAATGTAACATCCCAAAACTTTAATCCAAGTGATCAAGATCAAATCTACCCAATTTAGGGTTAACAAAATCTTTTTCTATTTAAAATCTTTAAGCATGCATATGTGTGGGCATTTAAAATAGGAGTTGTTTTGAAATGCCATTATTGTTTGTTCTAATGGTTGTAAAATGGTTCTATGATGAATGTCACATCATCTAGATCATCCCCAAGCAAAAACCAAAGAAAAAGAAATCAAAAGGAATTAAATAAAGGAAATGGTCACTTTTGCCATTTTAATCACCTAGCCCACTTTGGGTATTCCTAGCACTCAATTTCCAACAGAGACAATTGTGGATCTTTGCACCCCTTGCTAGTACAAGTAGTGATGTGCCAAGGCCCACTTTGTGATCTCCCAAAAACATTTGAACTCTAAATTTAAATGACATTGGAAAATTGAATCTAGTTCATATGTATAGATCACCCTTTTTCAAAAAACATCCAAATGAACTCCATTTCAAAATTCCAAGCAACGACAAATGCTTAAGCATGTGACAAACCACTCCACCAAAAATCTTTCAAAAATTCAAAAGTTTTCTTCATGCGGCCATTTAATCAAACACTTGGCATGCACTGATCACACTCTAGTTTAGGTTCATTGTTTCTACAGGGTTTTGCCACCCATTTGCACCCCATTTACTCCCTCTGTCCCTCTTTGATCTAACCAAGCCTAAACTAACCCATCCCCTAGTCCCCAGCGCCAGTACCATGCCACCCCGAGGCCATGCTCGCCGGCCAACCTTGCCCAAGCCACAGCAGACCGCCATCCCCTCTCCGTCGCTCCAGGGAGTGAGGCGTGACCTCACCACCGTCCACGGTCCACCCCACGATCACTGCCAGCCCCTGGACCACCCCAGAGCAACGCCGCACTATCCTCTCCGCACCGCGCCAGAGCATGCCAGAGCGCCCTCACTGCGAGCACGCCACAGACCGCGCCTCGACCGCAGACTGCGCACACCGCTCCGCCTTGACCACCTCACCCTGCCAGATACGGCCGTGCACCACCGCACGACCCACATTCGCCGGGAACCACGTTGAGCACCGCCTCTATGGTTCAGAGCGCGAGACGCTCCCGACCGATTACCACCGCCCCTAGCTGCGCAATAAAGCCGTAGAGGACCGCCAAGATGCAAGCCACCATCTGCCTACGCCTCCCATGCCTCTAGGCCCCTGTATCATCGTCACCGACAAGCTCGCAGTCGCCCCCTCGGTCCCCTCGTCGAGCCTATATAAGGAGGCCAACCCCAGCCTCATTTGCCACACTCCCACACTCCCCTCTTCCCACTGATCGTTTCCCCTCTCTCGCCGGAGCAGCTCGAGCAGCAGGTCACCGGAATTTCACCGGAGGCAGCCACAGCAGAGGAGGAGACACTGTCGTTGATTGCGTCCACCCCAGCCTCTGTCGCGACCTCGCCTGAGTCTATCGTTGTCGTCTCATTCGGTCGCCCCCATCGTCGCACTAGCTGCAGCCCTGGTACGTCCCCACTGCACCCCCACTGAGCCGCTAGGGTTCAGCCTCGCCGGCGACGAGTTCGTCATCAACGATAAGCCCCAGCCGTTAGATCTAGTTCTAATCCTACGCTCCATATCGCCATGTACAGCTTCGAGTGTAATGAGCCACTGACAGGCGGACCCCCCTGTCAGTAGTCCTTAGTGCCGCGGAGTGAATCTGGGTCGGCCCAATTAGTTTCCCGCGCTGGCCCTATGATTCAAATAAATCTTTTTCTTTTTAGACTTAAACTAGAATCTGTCTCTTAGTTTAAAAATCATTTCAGAGAGTTTTACAAATCCAAATTGAGTGGTTCCAATTTTGTTAGAAAGCTAATGAAAATCTCTATCCAAGACCGTTGGATTTAATCATTTAGAGTTAGAGATCTCTCCTAGTAAAAATAACAAGACAGATGCTTTTGCACATTCATGAAAAGAACACACATGCAATGACTCTAGTGGGTCCATATGTGGTTTGTGAAAACCACACACATGCAATGACACTGGTGGATCCATATGTGGTTTGGCATTACAAGAACACACATGCAATGACTCTGGTGGATCCATATGTGGTTTGTGAGAAGAACACACATGCAATGACTCTGGTGGATCCATATGTGGTTTGTGAAAAGAACAAACATGCAATGACTCTGGTAGATCCATATGTGGTTCATGAAAAGAACACACATGCAATGACATTGGTGGATCCATATGTGGTTTGTGGAAAGAACATACATGCAATGAGTCTAGTGGATCCATATGTGGTTTGTGAAAAGAACAAACATGCAATGACTCTGGTTGATCCATGTGGTTCATGAAAAGAACACACATGCAATGACATTGGTTGATCCATATGTGGTTTGTCATTACAAGAACACACATGCTATGACACTGGTCGATCCATATGTGATTTGTGGAAAGAACACACATGCAATGACATTGGTTGATCCATATGTGGTTTATGGAAACAACACACATGCAATGACACTGGTGGATCTCCATATGTGGTTTGTCATTACAAGAACACACATGCATTGACTCTGGTGGATCCATATGTGGTTTTGGACAAGAACACACATGCAATGACATTGGTGGATCGATGTGTGGTCTGTGGAAAGAACACACATGCAATGAACACTGGTGGATCCATATGTGGTTTGTGAAAAGAACAAACATGAAATGAGTCTGGTTGATCCATATGTGGTTCATGAAAAGAACACACATGTAATGACATTGGTTGATCCATATGTGGTTTGTCATTACAAGAACACACATGCAATGACTCTGGTGGATCTATATGTGGTTTGTGGAAAGAACACACATGCAATGACATTGGTTGATCGATATGTGGTTTATGGAAAGAACACACATGCAATGACACTGGTGGATCCATATGTGGTTTGTCATTACAAGAACACACATGAAATGAGACTGGTGGATCCATATGTGGTTTGTGGAAAGAATACACATGCAATGACTCTGGTTGATCCATATGTGGTTCATGAAAAGAACACACATGCAATGACATCGGTTGATACATATGTGGTTTTTCATTACAAGAACACACACGCAATGACTCTGGTGGATCCATATGTGGTTTGTGGAAAGAACACACGTGCAATGACACTAGTGGATTTATATGTGGTTTGTGGAAATAACACACATGGAAAGACTCTGGTGGATCCATATGTGGTTTGTGGAAAGAACACACATGCAATGACTCTAGCTATGGTTAATGAAAAGAACAGACCTTCAATGACTCTAGCTATGGTTTATTAAAAGAACACACATGCAATGACACTGGTAGATTGATACATTGCAAATGTATCTATAATTTTTGATGCTCCATGCTTGGTTTTATCCACTTTCTTGTGTTTTGTTCCAACTTTGGAGTACTTTTCATAAGATTTCTTGGACTAACCTATTAACAAGAGCCATAGTGCCAGCTGCCTGTTTTCTGCTGTTTTTGGTTCCAGGAAAGTCAGAAAATGAATATTCTCAGAATTGGATGGGACAAAAGCCAAAGTGCCTATTTTTCCGGAAGGGATCAAGTGCCATAATACGATACGGAGAGGGACTAGGGGGCCACCTCACCACCTGGCTGCACGGCCCAACCCGGCTCGCGCCAGGGGATGGTGAGGCCAGCCCTGGCACCCCCTCGGCCTCTCCTTCCACCTATAAGTTTCCCTCGGGACGGAAACCCTAAGTACCCAATCAAAAATCCACGAAAGAGTCTGTAGCCGCCGTCATCTCCATCCCTAGATCGGGAGGGATCTGAAGCTCTTCCTGGCACCCTGCCAGAGAGGGGAATTCACCCTGGAGGCCTTCTTCATCACCATGCAAGCCTCCGGTGTGATGCGTGAGTAGTTCATCCTTGGACTACGGATCCATGTAGTAGCTTTTAGTTTAGTAAGTGCATAAACGTATCTCGGAACTTCTAGCGAGAGAAGAAGTTATGATGCGTCAACGTTCGTTAAAAGGAGATACGCCCGCCCTCTGCCATCGGTCACATCCGCCCTGGTGTCTCAATCGGTCGAACTGTATCGGGGCTGGTTTATCCTCCTTTGTGCTTTCATGTTTAGATCTTGTGAGCTCCGTTCATGATCAAGATCATCTATTTGTAAATCATACATGTTGTATTCGCGGGAATCCGATGGATATTGAGATGCTATTTCAGATTGATTATTGATTCTATCATGTCTTTGTTATTTGAGATCTTGCATGCTTTCCGTTGTTAGTAGCTATCTTGGCCAAGTAGATGCTAGCAACTCCAAGAGTTAATATTTATGCTCGATACTGGGTTCATGCCTCTGGTAATCTGGGGAAGTGACAGAAATCTCTAAGGTACTAGATGTGCTGTTGCTACTAGGGAGAAAACAATAATCCTTTGTTCATAGAACAATCGTATTGTTTACTTTACACGCAGTTCGTAAAGCAATAATCTGTTGCTTGTAACTTAATACTGGAGGGGGTTCGCATGATAACCTGAAGGTGGATTATTAGTCATAGATGCAGTTGGATGGCGGTCTATGTATTATGTTGTAATGCCCAATCAAGTCTCAAAGGAGTCAAGATGATTAGGATATGCATGTATTGCTTTCTCGGTGTTTGTCAATTGCCCCGCTGTAATTTGTTCACCCAGCATGTTATCTATCTTAAGGAGAGCCACCTCTAGTGAACTATGGATCCCGGTCCTTTTTCTTTACATACAATCTATAAACTGTTTCTGCTTTGTGTTTACTTTCTGCAAACTTTTACTTCTTTCCATTCGATACGTTTAATCCTTTGTTTTCCGCAAAACACGGTGAGATTGACAACCTCATCACCAGTTGGGGACAAAGTTATGTGGTTGTGTTGTGCAGGTCTCCACGTTGCTACTAGCACCGGTAGTGCGCCCTGCCAAATCTCAGCTAGTAACACCTTTGGGGTGTTTCCTTGCTCCTACTGGTTCGATTAAACCTTGGTTTCATAACTGAGGGAAAACTTACTGCTGTGCTCATCGTACCTTCATCTTGGGGTTCCCAACGAGCTCTACGTTGAAAGTCGAGCGCATCAAGATTTTCTGGCGCCGTTGCCGGGGAGTCAAGGACATCTTCACAAGGGGAGTCCCTCATAACCAATCTCTTTACTTTGTTGTTTTTGTTTTGCTTAGTTTTCTTTTTGCTTTGTTTGCTTGTTTTCTTCTTCAAAAAACACAAAAAATTAGTTTTACTTGTTTGCTTTCTTATTTGAAAACCCAAAAAAATTAAGTCTCCTTTAGTTGTCACCCCTTCCTTAGCTCACCATGTTGATCCCCACTTTCACCTTGAAAGACCTTTCAATTGGTAGTGGTTCTATAATTGGGAAAGATAATATTGAAGAATTCTTTAATCATGTTAGCAAACATGAAGATACTGAGGATAGATCCCTTGTAGAACTTGCTCCAAATTTTGAGATTGTTGCAGCCTCTTTAATTCACATGTTAGAAGCTAGGTTTGTCAACCTCAACCCCTTAATGCAAGTAATGTTTCCTAAGCTTAAAGAAATTGAGGATCCTTAAAAGAGGGATTTTATTCTAGAAACTTTGTTTAAGGAGTTCTATGATGTTGCCAAGGAAGCTAGAAAAGTTTTTGAACGTTTCAATATGATAGGCTCATGTGTAGATGTTGTTGGTACACGGGCAAAGATGAACAAAACCGAACCTAATCGGGAGGAACCTAAGATACCAATACCCTTCAAACTAGTAGCAATACATGATGCCATAGAAAAGAATCTTGATTGGATTGTTCCTGCAAACCCTTTTGATGAGAATAGTAAACCTAAGAGCATTGAGAGAGGATCCTCTAGAACTTATTTGGATGATATACCTTGCCTTGTTCAAAATATTTCTAGTATTGATCTTAATGCTTCTTCATTTGCGAACACTTGATTCTTTCTTTGCTTCTTATGCCTAACTTAAAGGAGTTAAAGAAAAGTACTTGTTGGGAGATAACCCAAGAGTTTTAGTTGAGTCTTGGAAGTTATTACCTTTGTAATAACCTCTCCTTATCCTTTTTATTTGCTTTTTGTGCTAAGAGTAACCTCTAATGAGAGTGAAGTAATGATTGGGAAAGTTGCTGTCCCGAAACAGATTTTTGTGCTTAACCGTAAAAATTCCTGAGAGAGCGTTGTACGTTGGATTGAGCTGTAATGTTTTGTGATTCTGCCCCACGTTGTTATCTAACTTTCGTTAGTTCAACACTTTTTGATTTGAGCAACAGAAGGTCTTCGAAAAAATTCGTCTTTACCTGCTGGTTTGTTTTGACAGATTTCTGCCATTTTCTGCATTTGCTTCTTGTTAGTTCCTTCTTGAGTTCCTTTGGGGAATTGAGATTTCTAAGGTAAGTGCTACAGTAGCTAGTGTTCTAATGGAAGTTTATTTGGTGTTAGAACTGAACCTTGAGACTTATTTATCTTAAGTGCACTAATGTTGCTAATGAGATTGTGTGAAGTTTTGTATGAAGGAAAACTTTCAGGTATATGGAAGGAATGAGTAATGACATGAAGGATGGACTAAAGCTCAAGCTTGGGGATGCCACGCGTGTCACCCCAATAAATATCCAATAAGTACAAGCATCAAAGCTTGTGGATGCCCAAGGCATCCCCTTCTTCATCAATAAAAATTCCAGGTTTCTTCCAAATGCTTCATTTTTATTGTTTCATGCACAGTTGTGTTTTCCTTGGAGCGTCTTCCTTTTCATTTTCGTTTTGTTTCTTTGTTTGCTTGGTTTGCTTAGTTTTCTGAATAAGTTGTTTGGACCCCCTCTTTCATAAATTGGTTTGCAATTAGTTTGGTTTGGTTTGGAAAAGAGTAGGAAAGCTCATGCTTATGTGGTAAAAAGTGAAGGAAATATGCCCTGAGAGGCAATAATAAAGTTGTTATTATGTATTCCTTGTATACGATAGATGTTTATTTTGCATGCTATAATTGTATTGATAGGAAACATCAATACATGTGTGTTTAATAAACAAAAAGGGTTCCTAGTCATGCCTCTCTTATAGACTAGCTTGTTGATTAACAGGATGATCAAGGTTTCCTGATCATGGACATTGGATGTTGTTAATAACAAGGTCACACCATTGGTGGAATGATGTGATGAACATTCATCCGAAGTATAGCATTACGATCAAGTCATTGTGTTTATATTGCTATAACATGATACGAAGTAATCTTTATCCTTAGACCATGAGATCATGTGAATTGCTAACACCGGAAGAGTATCTTGATAACATCAAACGTCACACCGTAACAGGGTGACTATAAAGATGGGTTCAGTGCTATGAAGGTGTTATGTTGAGGCTCATGGATCAAGAGTGGAATTTTTCAATCCAGATGATGGATAGATATACTCTGGGCCCTCTCGGTGATATCACATTAGGATAGCTTGCAAGCAAGTGATGTGATCACAGAATGTTATATCACGGGAACAAGAAAAGAGTGCATGTCGGTAACGAGATCAAACTAGGTATGGAGATACTGATGATCGAATCTCGGACATGTAATATATATCGAGAGACAAAGGGATTTAGTTACAAGCGTTAAAGGTTCTCACGATCACGAGTCATCGTTGAATGTGTAGGAGTCGATCACGGATCTCCGTCCGCTGATTATTGATCGGAGAAGGTCTCGATCATGTACGCATTATTCGCGAACCGTAGGGTGGCACACTTAAGAGTTACGGATACCATTTTGGAGCACATATGTTTGTGACGAAAGAATTGCAAAGCGAGGAATTGTTTCAATAGAAACCGGAAATTGTTTCGGGTGAAATTGCAGAAGGTGGTTCTGCATATGATATTGAAATATTGCAAGGGGCTATATGTGAATGTTTGTTAATTAAAGTAATTAACAAAATTCTGAATAAATTTAATAAAAGAGTTTTATTAAATGAGAGAGCATTAAATTTGGAGAAACTTAATGCATTTAGAGTGGAGACGTTAAAAGGACATGTGAAGAGTCATATTAATGTGGAGGAGTTACCACCACATGAATGGGGAGGTGAGGGGTCACCCCCATGCGCCGGCCATGGAGAGAGGGGGCACCCCCCTCCTATAAAAGGCCACCCATTCCCTCCTTCATCCTCACACCTCCTTGTGAAGGATCTCTCTCCCCCTCTAGAATTATTCCCCCATGGTCTCGGATTAGCGAGATACATGTTCCCAGTGGCATTTAAATGCGGAAGGAGTTGCTGCTTCTGCTGGATCACTAGAGCGAGGAGGTGGAGGTTGTCCGGTGGCTTTAACGTGTGTGCGAGTACGGATGCGCTGCTGAGTTGCGGCGCTCGGACTTCCTCACGATCTTGAGATCGGCAAGTGTACGACTACATAAACCACGAGTTCCTACTCGTTAACAAAGCTCGTTGTCTTCGAGGGTAAGTTCTCTATGGATGTATGTCCACCTGTTTGCTTTGTACCTAGTAGATAGATCTTGGCATGTAGTTCACACCGTAGGAAATTTTTGTTTTCTATCTGCGGACCCAACGTGGTATCGAGCACGATCTATGCGTATGCTTTGCAAGGGTAGTACACATATGTTTATATGTGGGCGATGATGATCATGTTATTGCATCTTCTATGTACTTTGGATATTGGTGGCATAGTGGGATGAAGCGGCTGGACCAACCTTACATGTCATCATTACATGAGACCGGTTCCACGACCGACATGCAACTTGTTTTGCATAAGTGGTGGCGGGTGTCATCTCTCCTACTATAGTCGATGTCGATTTACAACGAGTTGCTAATAACTTGGTTATCCTCGTTGTGGTTCATGTTAAATAGGATAGAGCAGTTCTATCTCCAAAATCCCTAAGCCACGTAAAACTTGCAATTGATAAATTAGAGGCGTCTAGTTTAGATCGTTGCTGGGCTAGTGTTTTGATATGGTATTGTTGTAAGTAGATGTATGATAGATACTCTTACAACTCACTTAACATGTAAGTTCCATAGACCTTGGCCTTACACACAAAGGAATGATAGAGATCATACCACGATGCAAATGATAGAGATCAAATTCATGGACCATATCACCTCACTTCACACATTAGATGTTAGCATCTTATACTGCTAGTTTGGCGCGTTTGGTAGCATTATAAGATGATCCCTCATTTAGATATCAAGATAAAATGTGTTCTTCCTTAAGTATGCACCATTTTGTGGATCGTGTTTTGAGGCATCACGTGATGATCGGGTGTTCTCAACTCTATGCTTTCATACAACCGGTGTAAGACAGTTTTACACACGCAAATACTAAGGTTCTTACTTGACGAGCCTAGCATGTATAGACATGGCCTCGGAACACGGACCGAAAGGTTAAGCATGAGTCATATAGTTGATATGATGCCCATATAGATGCTCGCCTTTGAAGCTACACCAACTCACGTGATGATCGGACTTGGTGTAGTGGATTTGGTTCATGTAATCACCAAAAGGACACGAGGGATGTCGTTTTTGAGTGGGAGTTCATTAGTAATTTGGATTATTTGAACTCAGTCTATCATAAACTTAGTCTAAATATAATTTACAAATTCTGTTGTAAATGGCACCACCTGCTTTTAATTTCAATGTGTTCATGGAGAAAGAGAAACTTGCTGCGAATGGTAGCAACTTCACCAACTGGGCTATGAATTTGAGGATTCTCCTCACTGCTGCACAAAAGCAATATGTGCTAGAGGCGCCGCTAGGCCCCCCACCAGCTCCTGATTCCCCTGACGAGGAAAAGAACGTCTATATAACTCGTTAGGAGGACCACAACTTAGTTCATTGCGGCATACTGTATGGGCTAGAGCCAGAACTTCGAAAGCGTTTCGAAAATGGCAATGCCTTTGATACCATGGGAGAATTGAAAATGATTTTTGATACCCATGCTGCCGTAGAGAGTTATAATGCTACAGAAAAGTTCTTTAGCTGCATGATGGAGGAAAACAACTCCGTTAGTGAGCATGTACTCAAAAAGTCTGGTACGCCGATAAGCTTTTGTCCTTGGGAATAACGATTCCCATTGACTTAGGCATACATCGTGTTCTCCAATATCTGCCACCTAGCTACAAGATCTTCGTGATGAATTATAATATGCAGGGCATGAAGAAGTCTCTTCCCGAGCTTCTTTCAATGCTTAAGACTACAGAAGTGGAGATTAGGAAAGAACATCAAGTGTTGATGATCAATAGGACCACCAGTTTCAAGAAGGACAAGAAAGGCAAGCACAAGGGAAAGAAGGGTGGCAAGTCTATTGCCACGCCTGAAAAGAAACCCCGAGCTGGCCCTAAGTCTGACACCGAGTGCTACTATTGCAAGGGGACTGGCCATTGGAAGTGCAACTGCCCCAAATATTTGGCGGACAAGAAGTCCGGCAAGGCAAACAAAGGTATATGTGATATACATGTTATTGATGTGTACTTGACTAGTACTCGCGGTAGCACCTAGGTATTTGATACGAGATCGGTTGCTAATATATGTAACTCAGTTCAGGGGCTGCGGAACAAGCGACAACTAGCAAGGGATGAGGTCACGATGCGGGTCGGCAATGGATCAAGAGTTGATGTGATCGCCGTCGGAACGCTGCCTCTCCATATGCCATCGGGATTAGTTATAAACCTAGATAATTGTTATTTGGTGCCTACACTGAGCATGAACATTGTATCCGGATCGTGTTTGATGCAAAGTGGTTATTCATTTAAGTCTAAAAACAACGGTTGTTCGTTTTATATGAATAATATCTTTTATGGTCATGCACCTATGTTGAATGGTTTGTTTCTGTTGGATCTCGATAGTAGTATTACGCATATTCATAATGTTGATGCTAAAAGGATTAAACTTGATAATGATATATCTACATATATGTGGCACTGCCGTCTAGGTCATATTGGCGTTAAACGCATGAAGAAACTCCATTCTGATGGACTTTTGGAATCACTTGATTTTGAATCATTTGATACATGTGAGCCATGCCTTATGGGCAAGATGACTAGAACGCCGTTTTCCGGTTCAATGGAATGGGCGACAGATCTATTGGAAATCATACATACTGATGTGTGTGGACCAATGAGTGTGTTGGCGCGAGGTGGATATCGTTATTTTGTTACTTTCACGGATGATTTGAGTAGATAGGGGTATATCTATTTGATGAAACACAAGTCTGAAATTTTTGAAAAGTTCAAAGAATTTCAGAATGAAGTGGAAAATCATCGTAACAGAAAGATCAAATTTCTGCGGTCCGACCATGGACGAGAGTATCTTAGTTACAAGTTTAGCACACATATGAAAGACTATGGAATAGTTTCACAACTCACGCCTGCCGGAACACCACAACGTAATGGTGTGTCAGAACGTCGTAATCGTACTTTATTGGATATGGTTCAATCTATGATGTCTCTGACTGACTTGCCACTGTCATTTTGGGGTTATGCACTGGAAACAGCTTCATTCACTTTAAATCGGGCACCCTCTAAATCCGATGAAACGACCGTATGAATTATGTTTTGGAAACAAACCTAAGCTGTCATTTCTTAAGGTTTGGGGATGCGATGTTTATGTGAAGAAACTTCAACCGGATAAACTCGAACCCAAAGCGGAAAAATGTGTCTTCATAGGATACCCTAAGGAAACGATTGGGTATACCTTCTATCACAGATCCGAGGGCAAGGTTTTTGTTGCCAAGAATGGATCCTTTCTTGAGAAGGAGTTTCTCGCGAAAGGTGTGAGTAGTCGGAAGGTAGAACTCGAAGAGGTTATTGAACCTTCTCTTCATGGAATGGCGAGTGGCGCATCACCGGAAGTTGTTTCGGAGTTGACTTCACCTAATGAAGAGAGAGCTAATGATGTTGATCATGAAACTCCGAAAGAGGACACTACCGAACCTCGCAAGTCAAGCAGGACACGTGCAGCTCCTGAACTGCATCCGGCATTGTGAATTTCATGGTTGATGAAGTGGATGACCTGCGACGTATGAAGAAGCGATGATGAGCCAGTTCCAACAAATGGCTAGAAGCCATGAAATCCGAGATGGAATCCATGTACGAAAACCAGGTTTGGACCTTGGTGGACTTACCTCACGACGAAGGCCGTTGAGAATAAATGGATTTTCAAAAGAAAAGCGATCTGATGGTAATGTGACCATCTATAAGGCTCGACTTGTCGCAAAGGGGTTTCGACAAATTCAAGGAGTTGACTACGATGAGACATTCTCTCCCGTAGCGATGCTTAAGTCGGTTAGGATTATGTTAGCAATTGCTGCATATTTCGATTATGAAATATGGCAGATGGATGTCAAAACTGCGTTCCTCAATGGTAATATTGAAGAAGAGTTGTATATGATACAACCTAAGAGTTTTGTCGATCCTAAGGATGCTAATAAGGTGTGCAAACTTCAGCGATCCATCTATGGACTGAAGCAAGCATCACGAAGTTGGAATCTCCGCTTTGATGAGGTGATCAAAGAGTTTGGATTTGTCCAAACTAATGGAGAGGCTTGTATTTACAAGAAAGTGAGTGGGAGCAATGTGGCATTTCTGATATTATATGTGGATGACATATTATTGATTGGAAATGATTTAGATCTTTTAAACAGTGTTAAAAGTTATCTAAACAGCAAATTTTCGATGAAGGACCTTAGTGAAGCTTCATATATATTAGGCATTAAAATCTATAGAGATAGATCAAGACGCCTAATTGGGCTATCACAGAGTACATACCTTGATAAGATATTAAAAAAGTTTAATATGGACGGAAGTAAGAAGGGGTTCTTACCTATGTTGCAAGGCAAGACATTGAGTAAGACTCAAAGTCCGCTCTGGCGGAAGAAAGAGAGATAATGGATAAGATCCCTATGCCTCAGCCATAGGCTCTATAATGTATGCCATGCTATGTACAAGACCAGATGTGGCACATGCTATTAGTTTGACTAGTAGGTACCAATCGATCCGTGTTGAACCTTTGGATAGCGGTCAAGAATATCCTTAAGTACTTGAGAAGAACTAAGGATATGTTTCTTATATACGGAGGTGAAGAAGAGCTAGTCGCTAAGTGTTATGTTGATGCTAGCTTTGACACTGATCCGGATGACTCTAAGTCTCAATCCGGATACGTATTTCTCTTGAGCAGCAGAAGTTAGTTGGAGGAGCTCCAAACAACTGTGGTGGCTGGATCAACAACGGAGGCGGAATATGTTGTGCTTGAAGCGGTACAGAAGCGGTTTGGATAAAGGAGTTCATAAGAGAACTGGGTGTGGTTCCCAGTGCGTTGGACCTGATGGTGATCTATTGTGACAACAATGGAGCCATAGCCAACGCAAAGGAACCAAGGTCTCACAAGAATTCCAAGCATATTAAGCGCCGGTTTCACTCCATCCGCGAGCATGTCAAGGATGGAGATATAAAGATTTGTAAAGTGCACACGGACCTGAATATACCAGATCCATTGACTAAAGTACTCCCTAGGGCAAAACATGATCAACACCAGAACTCCATGGGTGTTAGATTTATCACTACGTGAACTATTTTATTGTCTCTAGTGCAAGTGGGAGACTGAAGGAAATATGCCCTGAGAGGCAATAATAAAGTTGTTATTATGTATTCCTTGTATATGATAGATGTTTATTTTGCATGCTATAATTTTATTGATAGGAAACATCAATACATGTGTGTTTAATAAACAAAAAGGGTTCCTAGTCATGCCTCTCTTATAGACTAGCTTGTTGATTAACAGGATGATCAAGGTTTCCTGATCATGGACATTGGATGAAGTTAATAACAAGGTCACACCATTGGTGGAATGATGTGATGAACATTCATCCGAAGTATAGCATTACGATCAAGTCATTGTGTTTATATTGTGATAACATCATACGAAGTAATCTTTATCCTTAGACCATGAGATCATGTTAATTGCTAACACCAGAAGAGTATCTTGATAATATCAAACGTCACACCGTAACAGGGTGACTATAAAGATGGGTTCAGTGCTACGAAGGTGTTATGTTGAGGCTCATGGATCAAGAGTGGAATTTGTCAATCCAGATGACGGATAGATATACTCTGGTCCCTCTCGGTGTTATCACATTAGGATAGCTTGCAAGCAAGTGATGTGATCACTAGAATGTTATATCACGGAAACGAGAAAAGAGTGCATGTCGGTAAAGAGATCAAACTAGGTATGGAGATACCGATGATCGAATCTCGGACATGTAATATATCGAGAGACAAAGGGATTTAGTTACAAGCGTTAAGGTTTCTCACGATCACAGGAGTCATCGTTGAATGTGTAGGAGTCAGTACGGATCTCCAGGTCCCGCTGCTGATTATTGATCGGAGAAGGGTCTCGATCATGTCTGCATTATTCGCGAACCGTAGGGTGGCACACTTAAGAGTTACCGGACACCATTTTGGAGCACATATGTTTCAGACGAAAGAATTGCAAAGCGCAGGAATTGTTTCAATAGAAACAGGAAATTGTTTCGGGTGAAATTGCAGAAGGTGGTTCTGCATGTGATATTGAAATATTGCAAGGGGCTATATGTGAATGTTTGCTAATTAAAGTAATTAACAAAATTCTGAATAAATTTAATAAAAGAGTTTAATTGAGAGAGCATTAAATTTGGAGAAACTTAATGCATTTAAAGTGGAGACTTTAAAAGGGAATGTGAAGAGGCATTTTAATGTGGAGGAGTTACCACCACTTGAATGGGGGAGGTGAGGGGTCACCCCGCCATGCGCCAGCCATGGAGAGAGGGGGCACCCCCCCTCCTCCTATAAAAGGCCACCCATTCCCTCCTTCATCCTCACACCTCCTTGTGAAGGATCTCTCTCCCCCTCTAGAATTATTCCCCCATGGTCTCGGATTAGCGAGATACATGTTCCTGGTGGCATTTTATCTGGAAGGAGTTGCTGCTTCCGCTGGATCGCTGGAGCAAGGAGGTGGAGGTTGTCCGTGGCTTGAACGTGTGTGCGAGTGCGGATGCGCTGCTGAGTTGCGGCGCTCGGACTTCCTCACGATCTTGAGATCGGCAAGTGTACGACTACATCAACCACGAGTTCCTACTCGTTAACAAAGCTCGTTGTCTTTGAGGGTAAGTTCTCTATGGATGTATGTCCACCCATTTGCTTTGTACCTAGTAGATAGATCTTGGCGTGTAGTTCACACCGTAGGAAAATTTTTGTTTTCTATGCTGCGGACCCAACAAAAAGAGCTCGTTTTTGACTGTGGCTATGCTTTGTGATGCCATGCTTGATATTGTTTTGGCTTTATGCATAGTATTCTTTGCTGTAGCATGACTTGTTATAAACAATTGAGATTGCTTAATGTGCCTTGGATGAATCATGCGTTGTTTTAGCATATTAAAGCACAGTATAGTGGTATTCTCCTTTGATGCTTTATTTGGGTTGACTTGGCACATGCTCACACCATGTTATGACTTTCACAAGTCACCATAGCCTTTATGATACTTTAGTTTTCAACTTGTAGTATCACTTTATGCTTTGATCAATGATGTTTTGTCGCTCTGCATGATTATGGCCATTATTGCTCTCTTAGTTTATCGCTCCCAGTCTTTTGCTAGCCTCCACAACAAAGTATGAGTTCCACTCATGCATCCAACTCCCTAAACCAAGTTATTCCAAAGAGTCCACCATACCTACCTACTAGCTTATGCTATTCCAAGTATATTCATGCTTTTGTTTACCTTCCACTTGTTATGAGAAAACTAGTGATTAAAGCTCTGATGAACTTGATGGCACACTTTACTTTATTGCCTCTAATAAACTTGAACCATTGGGTCCTTCTTTGTTGCGTATATGCTTGCGCTTTATAAGTTGAAATTAGCAAAACCATGTTTCATGGGGAGCGCTTTCAACATTGCACTTGTACTTTGTACCCTGTTGATATCATGTTCTTTTGCTTACGGATCCCGGCGGTGTGAAATAAAAGTGGAACTTGTAAGATCATGGAGTTTGTATGTGTGTTAGAGAAACACTTGGGCCGCTAGCCTAAGCCATGCCTAATCATGGTGGAAACTTGCAGCATCACCATAATGAGCACTCTATGAAGCATCCTCAATAAAAACCTATGCAAATAGCAAATAAAAAGATCGCTGAGATGCTCATTGTCTGCTTGCCTTGTCATTTTGATTATGGGAAAGCTCTCGTATCATGTGCAAGGGGTACCCCGTTGGCGGTTCTTAATGATACACATATACTTACAATGACAAGAGCTTACTCGTGACTGAAGTTGAGTAGCATGAGGATTGGTCTTCGTAAGTAAGGGGCATGAGATTTCGGTTTATAACTTGTCAAGCATATCCTCTTAGTTGTGTCACTTTAACCTTAATCACCTTAAAGATGCTTATGATAGGGCAATGAGAGCTGAAAACTATAAGTACCATAATTTTTGGAAGCTCTTTATGAGACTTGAATCCCTACTTCCTTTTACAAAAGGCTTTTCTTCCACCATTACATTGAGTCTCCACCTTCTATCTTTATGCACCTACTTTGAGAGCATAGTGGCCATTCTTAGTTCTATGTGCATTGTCCCAAGACTAGTTGACTGATGCATAACTTGTTATTGCTTGTTTGAAACTATTGTATCTAGTCACTCTTATGAACTTTGAAGGTGTCATATGCATTTATACTTGCTAGTCTATTGAGGGACAAGCTGAATACTTTTATGCTATGTTTTCTTTATGTGAAACAAACAAATGTCTTGCAAAGCATTGTTATTCATGAATCTTTTGTTTGTGCCTTTTCATGTTGCATCATAGTTTCTTTGCTTATTGCTAGAACTTTGTCTTTCATGTTATGATTGAAGTACTATGATCCCAGCTTTGAGTGTTTTGCAAATACTTTGATCAAGTCTTTGATGGTGCATGTCACCTCAAAAATTATTCTTTCTTTTTATCACTTACCTACTCGAGGACGAGCAGGAGTTAAGCTTGGGGATGTTGATACATTGCAAATGTATCTATAATTTTTGATGTTCCATGCTTGGTTTTATCCACTTTCTTGTGTTTTGTTCCAACTTTGGAGTACTTTTCATATGATTTCTTGGACTAACCTATTAACAAGAGCCACAAAGTGCAGTACCATTTCTGCTGTTTTTGGTTCCAGGAAAGTCAAAAAATGAATATTCTCGGAATTGGACGGGACAAAGTGCCTATTTTTCCGGAAGGGATCAAGTGCCAGAATACGAGACGGAGAGGGACTAGGGGGCCACCACACCACCTGACCGCACGGCCCAGCCTGGCCCGCGCCAGGGGGTGGTGAGGCCAGCCCTGGCACCCCCTCGGCCTCTCCTTCCGCCTATAAGTTGCCCTCGGGACGTAAACCCTAAGTACCCGATCAAAAATCCACGAAAGTGTCTGTAGCCGCCATCATCTCCATCCCTAGATCGGGAGGGATCTAAAGCTCTTCCCGACACCCTGCCGGAGAGGGGAATTCACCTTGGAGGCCTTCTTCATCACCATGCAAGCCTCCGGTGTGATGCGTGAGTAGTTCATCCTTGGACTACAGATCCATGTAGTAGCTAGATGGCTGGTTTCTCCTCCTTTGTGCTTTCATGTTTAGATCTTGTGAGCTCCGTTCATGATCAAGATCATCTATTTGTAAATCATACATGTTGTGTTTGCGGGGATCCGATGGATATTGAGATGCTATTTAAGATTGATTATTGATTCTATCATGTCTTTGTTATTTGAGATCTTGCATGCTTTCCGTTGTTAGTAGCTATCTTGGCCAAGTAGATGCTAGCAACTCCAAGAGTTAGTATTTATGCTCGATAGTGGGTTCATGCCTCGGTAACTGGGAAGTGATGAAATCTCTAAGGTACTAGATGTGTTGTTGCTACTAGGGAGAAAACAACAATCCTTTGTTCATAGAACAATCGTATTGTTTACTTTACACGATTCGTAAAAGCAATAATCTGCTGCTTGTAACTTAATTTGGAGGGGTTCGGATGATAACCTGAAGGTGGATTATTAGTCATAGATGCAGTTGGATGGCGGTCTATGTATTATGTTGTAATGCCCAATCAAGTCTCAAAGGAGTCAAGATGATTAGTATATGCATGTATTGCTTTCTCGGTGTTTGTCAATTGCCCCGCTGTAATCTGTTCACCCAGCATGTTATCTATCTTAAGGAGAGCCACCTCTAGTGAACTATGGATCCCGGTCCTTTTTCTTTACATACAATCTATAAACTGTTTCTGCTTTGTGTTTACTTTCTGCAAACTTTTACTTCTTTCCATTCGATACGTTTAATCCTTTGTTTTCCGCAAAACACGGTGAGATTGACAACCTCATCGCGAGTTGGGGACAAAGTACTGTGGTTGTGTTGTGCAGGTCTCCACGTTGCTACTAGCACCGGTAGTGTGTCCTGCCAAAGCTCAGCTAGTAACACCTTTGGGGTGTTTCCTTGCTCCTACTATTTTGATTAAACCTTGGTTTCATAACTGAGGGAAAACTTACTGCTGTGCTCATCGTACCTTCCTCTTGGGGTTCCCAACGAGCTCTACATTGAAAGTCGAGCGCATCATGGATCCATGTGGTTTATGAAAAACATACACATGCAATGACATTGGTGGATCCATATGTGGTTTGTGAAAAGAACATACATGCAATGTCTCTAGTGGATCCATATGTGGTTTGTGAAAAGAACACACATGCAATGACACTGGTGGATCCATATGCGGTTTAGGAAAAGAACACACATGCAATGACATTGGTGGATCCCTATGTGGTTTATGAAAAGAACACACATGCAATGACATTGGTGGATCCATATGTGGTTTGTGAAAAGAACAAACATGCAATGACTCTGGCTGATCCATATGTGGTTCATGAAAAGAACACACATGCAATGACATTGGTTGATCCATGTGTGGTTTGTGAAATGAACATACATGCAATGACATTGGTTGATCCATATGTGGTTTGTGGAAGGAACACACATACAATGACATTGGTGGATCCATATGTGGTTTATCATTACAAGAACACACATGCAATGACACTGGTGGAGCCATAAATGGTTTGTGGAAAGAACACACATGCAATGACTCTGGTGGATCCATATGTGGTTCATGAAAAGAACACACATGCAATGACATTGGTTGATCCATATGTGGTTTGTCATTACAAGAACACACATGCAATGACACTAGTGGATCCATATGTGGTTGGTGGAAAGAACACACATGGAATGACATTGGTTGATACATATGTGGTTTTTGGAAAGAACACACATGCAATGACACTGGTGGATCTCCATATGTGGTTTGTCATTACAAGAACACACATGCATTGACTCTGGTGGATCCATATGTGGTTTAGGATAAGAACACACATGCAATGACATTGGTTGATCCATATGTGGTTTGTGGAAAGAACACACATGCAATGACATTGGTGGATCCATATGTGGTTTATGAAAAGAACACACATGCAATGAGATTGGTGGATCCATATGTGGTTTGTGAAAAGAACAAACATACAATGACTCTGGTTGATCCATATGTGGTTCATGAAAAGAAAAAACATGCAATGACATTGGTTGATCCATGTGTGGTTTGTGGAATAAACATACATGCAATGACATTGGTTGATCCATATGTGGTTTGTGGAAAGAACACACATGCAATGACATTGGTGGATCCATATGTGGTTTATCATTACAAGAACACACATGCAATGACACTGGAGGATCCATAAGTGGTTTGTGGAAAGAACACACATGCAATGACTCTGGTGGATCCATATGTTGTTCATAAAAAGAACACACATGCAATGACATTGGTTGATCCATATGTGGTTTGTCATTACAAGAACACACATGCAATGACACTGGTGGATCCATATGTCGTTGGTGGAAACAACACACATGCAATGGCATTGGTTGATCCATATGTAGTTTGTGGAAAGAACACACATGCAATGACACTGGTGGATCTCCATATGTGGTTTGTCGTTACAAGAACACACATGCATTGACTCTGGTGGATCCATATGTGGTTTAGGATAAGAACACACATGCAATGACATTGGTGGATCCATGTGTGGTATGTGGCAAGAACACACATGCAATCAACACTGGTTGATCCAAATGTGGTTTGTGAAAAGAAAAAACATGCAATGACTCTAGTGGATCCATATGTGGTTCATGAAAAGAACACACATGCAATGGCATTGGTTGATCCATATGTGGTTTGTCATTACAAGAACACACATGCAATGACTCTGGTGGATCCATATGTGGTTTGTGGAAAGAACACACATGCAATGACATTGGTTGATCCATATGTGGTTTGTGGAAAGAACATGCGTGCAATGACTCTAGTGGATCCATCTATGGTTTGTGAAAAGAACAAACATGCAATGACTCTGGTTGATCCATATGTGGTTCATGAAAAGAACACACATGCAATAACATTGGTTGATCCATATGTGGTTTTTCATTACAAGAACACACATGCTATGACACTGGTCGATCCATATGTGATTTGTAGAAAGAACACACATGCAATGACATTGGTTGATCCATATATGGTTTGTGGAAAGAACACACATGAAATGACATTGGTGGATCTCCATATGTGGTTTGTCATTACAAGAAGACACATGCATTGACTCTGGTGGATCCATATGTGGTTTAGGACAGGAACACACATGCAACGACATTGGTGGATCCATGTGTGGTCTGTGGAAAGAACACACATGCAATGAACACTGGTGGATCCATATGTGGTTTGTGAAAAGAACAAACAAGCAATGACTCTGATTGATCCATATGTGGTTCATGAAAAGAACACACATGCAATGACATTGGTTGATCCATATGTGGTTTGTCATTAGAAGAACACACATGCAATGACTCTGGTGGATCCATATGTGGTTTGTGGAAAGAACACAAATGCAATGACATTGGTTGATCCATATGTGGTTTGTGGAAAGAACACACATGCAATGACACTGGTGGATCCATATGTGGTTTGTCATTACAAGAACACACATGCAATGACATTGGTGGATCCATATGTGGTTTGTGGAAAGAACACACATGCAATGACTCTGGTTGATCCATATGTGGTTTATGAAAAGAACACACATGCAATGACATCAGTTGATCCATATGTGGTTTGTCATTACAAGAGCACACACGCAATGACTCTGGTGGATCCATATGTGGTTTGTGGAAAGAACACACATGCAATGACACTAGTGGATCCATATGTGGTTTGCGGAAAGAACACACATGCAAAGACTCTGGTGGATCCATATGCGGTTTAGGAAAAGAACACACATGCAATGACTCTAGTTGTGGTTAATGAAAAGAACAGACCTTCAATGACTCTAGCTGTGGTTTATTAAAAGAACACACATGCAATGACACTGGTGGATCCATGTGGTTTATGAAAAACATACACATGCAATGACATTGGTGGATCCATATTATGTTTGTGAAAAGAACATGCATGCAATGTCTCTAGTGGATCCATATGTGGTTCGTGAAAAGAACACACATGCAATAACATTGGTGGATCCATATGCGGTTTAGGAATAGAACACACATGCAATGACATTGGTGGATCCATATGTGGTTTATGAAAAGAACACACATGCAATGACATTGGTCGATCCATATGTGGTTTGTGAAAAGAACAAACATACAATGACTCTGGTTGATCCATATGTGGTTCATGAAAAGAACAAACATGCAATGACATTGGTTGATCCATATGTGATTTGTGGAAAGAACATGCGTGCAATGACTCTAGTGGATCCATCTATGGTTTGTGAAAAGAACAAACATGCAATGACTCTGGTTGATCCATATGTGGTTCATGAAAAGAACACACATGCAATAACATTGGTTGATCCATATGTGGTTTGTCATTACAAGAACACACATGCTATGACACTGGTCGATCCATATGTGATTTGTGGAAAGAACACACATGCAATGACATTGGTTGATCCATATATGGTTTGTGGAAAGAACACACATGAAATGACATTGGTGGATCTCCATATGTGGTTTGTCATTACAAGAAGACACATGCATTGACTCTGGTGGATCCATATGTGGTTTAGGACACGAACACACATGCAACGACATTGGTGGATCCATGTGTGGTCTGTGGAAAGAACACACATGCAATGAACACTGGTGGATCCATATGTGGTTTGTGAAAAGAACAAACAAGCAATGACTCTGGTTGATCCATATGTGGTTCATGAAAAGAACACACATGCAATGACATTGGTTGATCCATATGTGGTTTGTCATTACAAGAACACACATGCAATGACTCTGGTGGATCCATATGTGGTTTGTGGAAAGAACACAAATGCAATGACATTGGTTGATCCATATGTGGTTTGTGGAAAGAACACACATGCAATGACACTGGTGGATCCATATGTGGTTTGTCATTACAAGAACACACATGCAATGACATTGGTGGATCCATATGTGGTTTGTGGAAAGAACACACATGCAATGACTCTGGTTGATCCATATGTGGTTTATGAAAAGAACACACATGCAATGACATCAGTTGATCCATATGTGGTTTGTCATTACAAGAACACACACGCAATGACTCTGGTGGATCCATATGTGGTTTGTGGAAAGAACACACATGCAATGACACTGGTGGATCCATATGTGGTTTGCGAAAAGAACACACATGCAAAGACTCTGGTGGATCCATATGCGGTTTAGGAAAAGAACACACATGCAATGACTCTAGTTGTGGTTAATGAAAAGAACAGACCTTCAATGACTCTAGCTGTGGTTTATTAAAAGAACACACATGCAATGACACTGGTGGATCCATGTGGTTTATGAAAAACATACACATGCGATGACATTGGTGGATCCATATTGTGTTTGTGAAAAGAACATGCATGCAATGTCTCTAGTGGATCCATATGTGGTTCGTGAAAAGAACACACATGCAATAACATTGGTGGATCCATATGCGGTTTAGGAAAAGAACACACATGCAATGACATTGGTGGATCCATATGTGGTTTATGAAAAGAACACACATGCAATGACATTGGTCGATCCATATGTGGTTTGTGAAAAGAACAAACATACAATGACTCTGGTTGATCCATATGTGGTTCATGAAAAGAACAAACATGCAATGACATTGGTTGATCCATATGTGATTTGTGGAAAGAACATGCGTGCAATGACTCTAGTGGATCCATCTATGGTTTGTGAAAAGAACAAACATGCAATGACTCTGGTTGATCCATATGTGGTTCATGAAAAGAACACACATGCAATAACATTGGTTGATCCATATGTGGTTTGTCATTACAAGAACACACATGCTATGACACTGGTCGATCCATATGTGATTTGTGCAAAGAACACACATGCAATGACATTGGTTGATCCATATATGGTTTGTGGAAAGAACACACATGAAATGACAATGGTGGTTCTCCATATGTGGTTTGTCATTACAAGAAGACACATGCATTGACTCTGGTGGATCCATATGTGGTTTAGGACAGGAACACACATGCAACGACATTGGTGGATCCATGTGTGGTCTGTGGAAAGAACACACATGCAATGAACACTGGTGGATCCATATGTGGTTTGTGAAAATAACAAACAAGCAATGACTCTGGTTGATCCATATGTGGTTCATGAAAAGAACACACATGCAATGACATTGGTTGATCCATATGTGGTTTGTCATTACAAGAACACACATGCAATGACTCTGGTGGATCCATATGTGGTTTGTGGAAAGAACACAAATGCAATGACATTGGTTGATCCATATGTGGTTTGTGGAAAGAACACACATGCAATGACACTGGTGGATCCATATGTGGTTTGTCATTACAAGAACACACATGCAATGACATTGGTGGATCCATATGTGGTTTGTGGAAAGAACACACATGCAATGACTCTGGTTGATCCATATGTGGTTTATGAAAAGAACACACATGCAATGACATCAGTTGATCCATATGTGGTTTGTCATTACAAGAACACACACGCAATGACTCTGGTGGATCCATATGTGGTTTGTGGAAATAACACACATGCAATGACACTGGTGGATCCATATGTGGTTTGCGGAAAGAACACACATGCAAAGACTCTGGTGGATCCATATGCGGTTTAGGAAAAGAACACACATGCAATGACTCTAGTTGTGGTTAATGAAAAGAATAGACCTTCAATGACTCTAGCTGTGGTTTATTAAAGGAACACACATGCAATGACACTGGTGGATCCATGTGGTTTATGAAAAACATACACATGCAATGACATTGGTGGATCCATATTGTGTTTGTGAAAAGAACATGCATGCAATGTCTCTAGTGGATCCATATGTGGTTCGTGAAAAGAACACACATGCAATAACATTGGTGGATCCATATGCGGTTTAGGAAAAGAACACACATGCAATGACATTGGTGGATCCATATGTGGTTTATGAAAAGAACACACATGCAATGACATTGGTCGATCCATATGTGGTTTGTGAAAAGAACAAACATACAATGACTCTAGTTGATCCATATGTGGTTCATGAAAAGAACAAACATGCAATGACATTGGTTGATCCATGTGTGGTTTGTGGAATAAACATACATGCAATGACATTGGTTGATCCATATGTGGTTTGTGGAAAGAACACACATACAATGACATTGGTGGATCCATATTTGGTTTATCATTACAAGAACACACATGCAATGAGATTGGAGGATCCATAAGTGGTTTGTGGAAAGAACACACATGCAATGACTCTGGTGGATCCATATGTGGTTGCTGAAAAGAACACACATGCAATGACATTGGTTGATCCATATGTGGTTTGTCATTACAAGAACACACATGCAATGACACTGGTGGATCCATATGTTGTTGGTGGAAACAACACACATGCAATGGCTTTGGTTGATCCATATGTAGTTTGTGGAAAGGACACACATGCAATGACACTGGTGGATCTCCATATGTGGTTTGTCGTTACAAGAACACACATGCATTGACTCTGGTGGATCCATATGTGGTTTAGGATAAGAACACACATGCAATGACATTGGTGGATCCATGTGTGGTCTATGGAAAGAACACACATGCAATGAACACTGGTGGATCCAAATGTGGTTTGTGAAAAGAACAAACATGCAATGACTCTACTGGATCCATATGTGGTTCATGAAAAGAACACACATGCAATGGCATTGGTTGATCCATATGTGGTTTGTCATTACAAGAACACACATGCAATGACTCTGCTGGATCCATATGTGGTTTGTGGAAAGAACACACATGCAATGACATTGGTTGATCCATATGTGGTTTGTGGAAAGAACACACATGCAATGACACTGGTGGATCCATATGTGGTTTGTGATAACAAGAACACACATGCAATGACATTGGTGGATCCATATGTGGTTTGTGGAAAGAACACACATGCAATGACTCTGGTTGATCCATATGTGGTTCATGAAAAGAACACACATGCAATGACATCAGTTGATCCATATGTGGTTTGTCATTACAAGAACACACACGCAATGACTCTGGTGGATCCATATGTGGTTTGTGGAAAGAACACACATGCAATGACACTGGTGGATCCATATGTGGTTTGTGGAAAGAACACACATGCAAAGACTCTGGTGGATCCATATGAGGTTTAGGAAAAGAACACACATGCAATGACTCTAGTTGTGGTTAATGACAAGAACAGACCTTCAATGACTCTAGCTGTGGTTTATTAAAAGAACACACATGCAATGACACTGGTGGATCCATGTGGTTTATGAAAAACATACACATGCAATGACATTGGTGGATCCATATGTGGTTTGTGAAAAGAACATACATGCAATGTCTCTAGTGGATCCATATGTGATTCGTGAAAAGAACACACATGCAATAGCATTGGTGGATCCATATGCGGTTTAGGAAAAGAACACACATGCAATGACATTGGTGGATCCATATGTGGTTTATGAAAAGAACACACATGCAATGACATTGGTGGATCCATATGTGGTTTGTGAAAAGAACAAACATACAATGACTCTGGTTGATCCATATGTGGTTCATGAAAAGAACAAACATGCAATGACATTGGTTGATCCATGTGTGGTTTGTGGAATAAACATACATGCAATGACATTGGTTGATCCATATGTGGTTTGTGGAAAGAACACACATGCAATGACATTGGTGGATCCATATGTGGTTTATGAAAAGAACACACATGCAATGAGATTGGTGGATCCATATGTGGTTTGTGAAAAGAACAAACATACAATGACTCTGGTTGATCCATATGTGGTTCATGAAAAGAACAAACATGCAATGACATTGGTTGATCCATGTGTGGTTTGTGGAATAAACATACATGCAATGACATTGGTTGATCCATATGTGGTTTGTGGAAAGAACACACATGCAATGACATTGGTGGATCCATATGTGGTTTATCATTACAAGAACACACATGCAATGACACTGGAGGATCCATAAGTGGTTTATGGAAAGAACACACATGCAATGACTCTGGTGGATCCATATGTGGTTCATGAAAAGAACACACATGCACTGACATTGGTTGATCCATATGTGGTTTGTCATTACAAGAACACACAGGCAATGACACTGGTGGATCCATATGTTGTTGTTGGAAACGACACACATGCAATGGCATTGGTTGAGTTGTACAAAGAGGCATGAGGCTCCTCCGAGGTGACCGTTTGGTCGGCCTCCGGCTCTCGCCGGCGCCTCGCCGGCATAGGCCCGACATGGATTCCTCTGGAGGTTGCTGGAAGGTCACCTACTCTGGTGTGACCACGGGTGGTAAGTTTCTAGAAGGATATCTCGCTGTCTCGGCTGATTCTTGGCTGGTTCTTCTCAACGCCAAAGGCTCCCCACTTGAGGGGCGATGTGTGGAAATTGGGGAAAAGATCTCTGTTGGATCTGTTTTGAGGTTCCCCTCTCACCTTTCTCGTGTCAATGATTCTTTGGTTCCCTCATCTGGCTTTCTTGGTAGATCTCCTACCATCTCTGGATCAGATGAAGACACTGGTCTTAAATGGCATGCCCTTTGCTCCTCTTTGCCGACTGATGATCTTGAGCCTTCTAAAGGTTTCCTCATGCTTTTTCCTAGTTCAAAAAGGCTTGTTCTCCTCAATCATAATGAGGTTGTGATCGATGCTAGATACTTGGTCCATGGTGAGGTGGTGGCTTCTGGCATCTCTATTGATCTCCAGGTGAAGAGGGTGGTGGTTGGTACTCAAATTTTACCAAGCCCTTTGGTTAAGAAATTTTCCTCCAATATTGAGAAGTTGGTGCCTAGATCTCTGGATTTCTCGGAAAATCTCCCCTCTGGGTGTGCTTCTGAAGATGTGCCTGCTGCCACTGCCTGGATTTTTCTTTAGGGCGTGATTTTGAGAAGAAGATTTTTGATAAATTCAGGCATCAAGTTAATTTCATTGGTGGTTTCAGGAAAAGACCTTTTTATCTGGTCTGTTCTTTTGGACGAGCAAATTTTAAATTGGACTTTCATACTGTTAGTCTTGCTCTTCAAGCTTGTTTTGGAGGTAATGCTTCTAAATTCCAGGTGAAGCTTCTTCAAGATAGAACTTTTCGATTCTCGGTTGCTTCAAGGGCAGTGGGTTTTGAGATCTACAATATCTCAAAGTTTTCATGTCATTCTTTTGTGATTCATGTCAATCTTTGGGGTAATGGGGGTCCGAACTGGATTCATGAAGAAAGGGAATTCTACAAGGAATACGCTAAGGAATGAAAAGTTGTCACGCATAAAAAGAAAGTGCAAAAATCTCCTTCTTTAAAGCATTCCGATAAATGTGGCTCGGTTTTCAAAGACTCAAATTTCTGCGTCACACAATGGGTCATTCGCAGTGATTGAGCAACGTATTAATGGTGAGATCAAATCAAGTCTTCAAGGCGATCTTATGCTCAGTGCTCACTAATGTTGGTGTTAAGTCGATGGTAACGCGGTCAGGTCCGGGAGGCGCCAATCGCATGCATTTAAATTACTGGTCTCCTTCCTTTTGAAATTTCCTCTTTCCTAAATGTAGCTGGCCGACAAATCGTATGAGGGGTGGTTTAAGGCCAGTGGTTTCTCATTCCGGCCCATCTTTCACGGCAGTTTTCAAGTTCATCTCTTTGCTGAAAAACAACTACCACTTCCCTGTCTCCTCAAACCCTCCCTCCCAAACCCCATTCCTCATTCCCTTTCGCCGTCCGGCTGAAGGACGTCGAATGGCGAATCCGATTGATCTCGCGCCTTTCCGCCGAATGGCTTCAGATTATGTGGCTGGGAGAAATCGTGTTAGAAGGGTGGTGGTGCCTCGGAGGTCAAGCGCATGAACAGTATGCTATTGCTAACATTTTCCCTCCCTCTGGTCCTGCCGCTCTTGAATATTCATGGTGTCCTAGTGGATTTCTTCAACAATGAGGTTGGAGTGCATTTCAGATATTCAAGATTGTCCCTTTGGGTCTGCGTGTATGCAGTTCCATCATGTCGGCCGTGTGACAGCTCATTCTGGCGAGCCCGATTCCGTTTCAAGATGTGCATGTCTCTTTGTGAAGCACAACGAGGGTGATAAGCGTGGGACTCAGTTCAATAATGAGTCTTTGGGTGATGTTGGTAGGACCTCCCTTGACCAGGCATACGGAGGATCCGAATGCTATCTTCTTGACATTGGGAAAGTTCTTACGTGGGAGAGGGACCACGACCAAGGGTAGGATTATTGGTAAGATTAGTTCTTGACTTGGTTGACATCCCCAAGAGCGTGAGGTTTACCATTGGTGACTTGGTAGAGACAGTCATGGACTTTTTGTTGAAGTTCTTCAGAGTCACTTGCTTGGTGGGGGCCCACCCGAGGAGGACCCACTGCTAGATGACAATGTGGACCCACACCCAGTTCCTGAGCAAGGTCCAGTCTTTGGGCCCCAAGTTCCACCTCCCCCCTCCCCCTCCTGCTCCTGGGGGTGAGTGGGGTGGATGGCCCTGCAAGACCCTCGCCTCCCCGTGGTGGGCACGCTGAAGGTTGGGGTCCTTGGGAGGCTGCTGCCCTGCTCAAGGCCCCGCCATATTGCTCTGGAGAAGATATGCCTATTGACAATCAGCATCCGCCACCTCGGATGTGAACAGTGGAGTTCTTGGTGCTATCATTGTTCAAGACTGGAGTCGATGATAACTGTGAATGAGCTCGAGGTCGGAGGAGCTTGGTGTTGCAGTTGCTCCACAAGGGGTTGGTATTGGTGATGGCCTGCAGACATTCTTCAAAACTATCTGGCTGATGAGGAGGAGGACAATGTCGATCCGAGGAGGGGGGAAGTCCTATGGATTCAAGTACGGTGGCCCTGGAATGATGATTGGATGATGGAGGATCAGCATCTTCTTTCTCCAAATGAGGCTCACCTTGATTGGGATGGTGAGAACTTTTATTTCCATCCTCGATGTGCATGTTGCCAGGGATTTTCCAACAAGGCTTGGAGCCTGGGAGAATTATTTGCTCCTCATATTCGAAGGAATCTTCTCCAATGGGCTCTCTTAAGTGTGATATTCTCGTAAGTTGGTTTAACTTCATTACTCTAATGCTTGCTACTCCTGAGAAGTTTATCTAGGTCAAGGGATTTCTTACTTCTCCTTTATGGGAAATTATTAAAGAACCTATTGAGGAAAGTTCAATCTCTTTCATCATTCCTAATAAGAGCTTTTCCAGATGCCTCCTTCTTGCCCGGTATTGAAGCAAATAAATCTTGTGCTCTCCTTCTACCTGCTAGAAAGAGAAAGGGCAAGGAACCTCTTGTGGAATCTGAGGTGAGAAGAAGCCCTAGAATTTTGAATTAAATGGGGTTTTAAAGTCACTTAAATTGTCAAATTGTTGATTGCCTAGTTTGTAATGCTGCTCCTCCTTGCCTGAATTCCAAAGTGGTTAAAATCTTGTCGCTTCATTCTCAGAAGGTCAAGGATGGGGACTGGAAAAGAGGCTGCTCAAGAAAGGAAGGTCAATGATGTGGCTTAAGGCTCCTACAAAGGCAACACTAAAGGAGGGCCCTCTTCCACTTGGGATTTGGTGGCAAGAAGAAGGAGGGGAGCTGGTACTGTGGAGAGCAAGCCAAGAAGAAGACCTCTTCTTAAGTGTGCTAATGTATCAAACTATATCTTTTCTGGAGTCTTGTTGACTCCATGTATGTGTGTGTTTGTGGATTTGCAATGTGGATGGTACTTATTATGGATAATCTTTGTGGTAACCTGAATTGGGTTGACTTTTGTCTCTATTTTTGATGTTTCCTCTCCTGGGTGATTACACTATTTATATCACCCCATATCTATACTTACTTCTTTCTTAATGAATAACACAAGAACTTGGAAGATCTTGAATTGGAATATCGGGGAATCAACTCGAAAAAATGGTCTCGCCTCGTAAGCAAAATTGAGGAGTCTGGTTGTGACATTATCTGTCTCCAAGAAACTAAGCGCGAGGATTTTGATAGCTCCTACATTAAAAAAATTTGCCCCTCCAAATTTACCAAGTTTGAATTTCTTCCCTCCAGAGGTGCATCTGGAGGCTTGATCACCATTTGGAATGGCTCCCTGTTTTCTGGACAGCTTTCTTTTCTCAATGAGTTTTCTATCTCCATAACCTTGACTTCCCTCTTGTCCAATAAATCCTGGATCCTCTCCAACATTTATGGGCCATGTTTATCTGAAAAAAAGTCTGAATTTTTGGACTAGTTTGGCAGCATTGATATGCCTGATGATGTGGATTGGCTTACTATGGGAGATTTTAACTTCTGTAGACAGCCTTCAGATAGAAATAAATTGGGTGGAGATGTGAATGGTATGCTTCTCTTCAATGAAGCCATTAATAATTTGGGTCTCATTGAATTACCACTTAAGGGTAGAAAGTTCACTTGGAGTAACATGCAGAAGGATCCACTCTTGGAAAGATTGGATTGGTTTTTTACTTCTGCTACCTAGACTCAGAGTTTTCCCTCAACTTTTGTTGATCCTCTTTCAAAGCCCACTTCTGATCACACTCCCTGTGTCATTTCCATTGGTACAATGATTCCCAAAGCTCAGGTGTTCAGATTTGAAAATCATTGGTTACATCATAAGGAGTTTAAAGCTATTGTTCAAAATGCGGAACATTCTGTGGGTTTTATGGATTCAAAAAAATCAATGCTAAATTCAAAAATGTGAGAAGAGGGTGAAGCTTTGGGCCAACAGCTCCCTTGCCTAAAGGCACAAATCTGTAATGTCAATGCCACCATTGACTTGCTTGATATCATGGAGGAAATGAGAACTCTTCTTGTTCAAGAATGGAATCTTAGGGATATCTGAAAAATCTTATTATTTCTCTTTACAAGACCAGAATACTTATTGGAAACAGAGAGGAAAAATCAAATGGGTTAAGGCGGGGATGAGAACACCAAGTTCTTTCACTCCAGAGCTACCATAAGTTTTAGGAACAATTACATTTCCATGCTCAAGGATGATTCTGATCTTGAGGTCTATGATCATGATGGCAAAGCAAATCTTCTTTGGAATGCCTTTAAAAATAGAATGGGCTCTTCTGATAAGCCTGAAATGCATTTCAATCTTAATGACTTGGCTGGTGATTGCTTAAGCTAGGAAGAAAGGGATGCTTTGGAAAAGCCTTTCTCGGATGTGGAGATTGAGGAAGTCATCACAAATTTGCCTAATGATAAGTCCCCAGGCCCTGATGGCTTTAATAATGAATTCATGAAGCTTTGCTGGCCTATTATTAAGGATGATGTGAAGAGTCTTCTTGTGGAATTCTATGAAGGGAATGCCTCTTTGGAAAGCATCAATTCTTCTTTTATCACCCTAATTCCAAAAATTGCTGCTCCTTTGACCCCTGCTGATTTTAGGCCTATTTCTTTGCTAAATAGTGTCCTTAAGATTATCACCAAGATTCTAGCCAACAGACTGCAAAAAGTCATTCTTAAACTTGTTCACAAGAATCAATATGGTTTCCTCAAGCAAAGATCTATCCAAGACTGTTTAGGTTGGGCATTTGAATTTCTTGATCAATGCCACAAGTCAAAAGAGGAAATTTTAATTCTTAAGTTGGATTTTGAGAAGGCTTTTGACAGAATTGAGCATTCTACTATCATCAATATCCTTAAAGCCAAAGGTTTTGGAGCTAAATGGATTTCTTGGATTCAGATGATGTTTGGGTCTGCTTCTTCTTCTGTGCTTTTAAATGGTGTGACTGGGAAATTTTTTTACTGTAGAAGGGGTGTCAGACAAGGAGATCCTTTGTCTCCTTTATTGTTTGTTCTGGCTGCTGATCTTCTTCAAAGTATCCTCAATAAAGCAATGAACCTGGGTCTTCTTTCTTTGCCCACTGAGAATGTTTTGTGTCCTGACTTCCCTGTGATTCCGTATGCAGATGACACTTTAATAATCCTTAAGGCTGATTCTGAGCAACTCCTGTGTCTTAAGGCAATTTTACATACTTTTGCTCTCTCCTCTGGACTCAAAGTCAATTATTCCAAGTCCAGCATGATGCCTATTAACATGGACTCTGAGAGGCTTGGGCATTTTGCTAATACCCTTTCTTGCCTCACTGGTTCCTTGCCTTTTACATATCTTGGTTTGCCCTTGAGCTTGAATAAACCTGCTGTGGAACATTTCCTGCCTATTGTTCAGAGAATTGAAAGAAGGTTGTGTGGAATTGCTGACTTTCTTAATTATGGGGGGAAATTGCAGTTAGTCAAATCTGTGTTATCTTCCCTTCCCATATATTACATGAGCTGTTTTGAGCTTCCTGTCACTATCAAGGAGCAGTTGGTTAAATATATGAGGCAATGCTTGTGGAGAAAGAAAACTACTGATGTTCAAGCTAGAGGTACTGCTCTTGTAGCATGGGAGAAAGTTTGTAAACCCAAGAACCAGGGAGGTTTGGGTGTTCTTGATCTTAATGTTCAAAATTCTGCTCTTCTTTTGAAGAATTTGGATAAATTTTATAATCATAAGGATATTCCTTGGGTTCATCTGGTTTGGAACACTTACTATTGTAATGATAAGCTCCCTGGAAGAAGTCTTGAGGGATCCTTTTGGTGGAAAGCTCACCTCAAACTGATTGACATTTTTAAAGGACTTGCAAAGTGCTTGGTTGGAAATGGGAAAACCACACTTTTCTGGTCTGATATGTGGAATGATAGCTGCCTCCAACATAAGCTTCCTCACCTCCTCTCTTATGCAAAAAACCTCACATCTCTGTCAGTGAGTTCCTGCATACCCCAAATACTCAGGACCTTTTTTACCTTCCTTTGTCACAGCAAGCTTATTAGGAATATCAAAGTCTTGAACAAATTCTCAATTCTGGCAGAAGGGATTTTGATTGTTGGTCTTACATTTGGGGCAGTAATTATTCGGTGAAAAGGCTTATCGCTCCTTAGCTGGTTACCACCGGTTCAAACACATTTCTCTTGGTTATGGAAATCTTCTTGTCAAGAAAAACACAAATTCTTCTTACGGCTCTTCGCTTGATAGACTCAACACTAGAAACCTTCGAAAGGAAATGTTTCTCGCTGGCATCTTATATTTGTGTCTTCCAGTACGCAATAGTGAAGAAACCAGCCTACATTTGTTTTGAATGTTCTTTGCAAGAGCTGGGCTGAAATTTCTCAGGTCAATTTGGCTGATCCAACTATCTTTGAAGTGTTAGTCAGTATTAAAAAAGACCTCAATGTCCCTTTTGCAATGGAAATTCTGCTACTTGGAACTTGGGGCATTTGGATTTGCAGGAATAATGAAATTTTCAATAATCAGCATGCATCGATTGAGACCTGGAAGGCTATTGTAGCCTGGAATTAAGATGGGTCCTTTTAGAATTAAGAAGTATTATCAGAGCCTTAAGGTTTGGATTGAAACTAATTTAGACAGGAGATAGCTGATTAGAATTTATCCCTCTTCTTTGAGGTGGAATGAGTCTTGTAAATATTCTTTTGTAACTCTCTACAATATATAAAAATTGCAGTGGGGTCTTTTTGCCCTACTGTTTTACCCTAAAAAAATGGCATTGGTTGATCCATATGTAGTTTGTGGAAAGAACACACATGCAATGACACTGCTGGATCTCCATATGTGGTTTGTCGTTACAAGAACACACATGCATTGACTCTGGTGGATCCATATGTGGTTTAGGATAAGAACACACATGCAATGACATTGGTGGATCCATGTGTGGTATGTGGAAAGAACACACATGCAATGACACTGGTGGATCCATATGTGGTTTGTGGAAAGAATACACATGCAATGACTCTGGTGGATCCATATGTGGTTCATGAAAAGAACACACATGCAATGACATTGGTTGATCCATATGTGGTTTGTCATTACAAGAACACACATGCAATGACTCTGGTGGATCCATATGTGGTTTGTGGAAAGAACACAAAGGCAATGACTCTAGTGGGTCTATATGTGGTTTGTGAAAAGAACACACATGCAATGACATTGGTGGATCCATCTGTGGTTTGTCATTACAAGAACACCAATGCAATGAATCTGGTGGATCCATAAGTGGTTTGTGAGAAGAACACACATGCAATGACTCTGGTAGATCCATATGTGGTTTGTGAAAAGAACAAACATGCAATGACTCTAGTTGATCCATATGTGGTTCATGAAAAGAACACACATGCAATGACATTAGTGGATCCATATGTGGTTTGTGGAAAGAACATACATGCAATGACTAGTGGATCCATATGTGGTTTGTGAAAAGAACAAACATGCAATGACTCTGGTTGATCCATATGTGGTTCATGAAAAAAAACACATGCAATGACATTGGTTGATCCATATCTGGTTTGTCATTACAAGAACACACATGCAATGACACTGGTGGATCCATATGTGGTTTATGGAAAGAACACACATGCAATGACATTGGTTGAACCATATGTAGTTTGTGGAAAGAACACACATGCAATGACACTGGTGGATCTCCATATGTGGTTTGTCATTACAAGAACACACATGCATTGACTCTGGTGGATCCATATGTGGTTTAGGACAAGAACACACATGCAATGACATTGGTGGATCCATGTGTGGTCTGTGGAAAGAACACACATGCAATGAAAACTGGTGGATCCATATGTGGTTTATGAAAAGAACAAACATGCAATGACTCTGGTTGATTCATATGTGGTTCATGAAAAGAACACACATGCAATGGCATTGGTTGATCCATATGTGGTTTGTCATTACAAGAACACACATGGAATGACTCTAGTGGATCCATATGTGGTTTGTGGAAATAACACACATGCAATGACTCTGGTGGATCCATATGTGGTTTGTCGAAGGAACACACATGCAATGACTCTAGTTGTGGTTAATGAAAGAACAGACCTCCCATTACTCTAGCCATGGTTTATTAAAAGAACACACATGCAATGACACTAGTGGATCCATGTGGGTTATGAAAAGAACACTCATGCAATGACATTAGCGGATCCATATGTGGTTTGTGAAAAGAACACACATGCAATGACACTACTGGATCCAAATGAGGTTTAGGAAAAAAACACACATGCAATGACATTGGTGGATCCATATGTGGTTTATGAAAACAACACACATGCAATGACATTGGTGGATCCATATGTGGTTTGTGAAAAGAACAAACATGCAATGACTCTGGTTGATCCATATGTGGTTCATGAAAAGAACACACATGCAATGACATTGGTTGATCCATATGTGGTTTGTGGAAAGAACATGCATGCAATGACATTGGTTGATCCATATGTGGTTTGTGGAAAGAACACACATGCAATGACACTAGTGGATCCATATCCGGTTTGCCATTACAAGAACACACATGCAATGACACTGGTGGATCCATATGTGGTTTGTTGAAAGAACACACATGCAATGACTCTGGTGGATCCATAAGTGGTTTGTCATTACAAGAACACACATGCAATGACACTGGTGGATCCGTATGTGGTTTGTGGAAAGAAACACACATGGAATGACTCTAGTGGATCCATATGTGGTTCATGAAAAGAACACACATGCAATGACTTTGGTTGATCCATATGTGGTTTGTCATTACAAGAACACACATGGAATGACTCTGGTGGATCCATATGTTGTTTGTGGAAAGAATACACGTGCAATGACTCTAGTGGGTCCATATGTGGTTTGTGAAAAGAACACACATGCAATGACACAGGTGGATCCACATGTGGTTTGTTATTAGAAGAACACACATGCAATGACTCTGGTGGATCCATAAGTGGTTTGTCAGAAGAACACACTTGCAATGACTCTAGTAGATCCATATGTGGTTTGTGAAAAGAACAAAGACGCAATGACTCTGCTTGATCCATATGTGGTTCATTTAAAGAACACACATGCAATGAAATTGGTAGATCCATATGTGGTTTGTGGAAAGAACATACGTGCAATGACTCTAGTGGATCCATATGTGGTTTGTGAAAAGAACAAACATGCAATGACTTGGGTTGATCCATATGTGGTTCATGAAAAGAACACACATGCAATGACATTGGTTGATCCATATGTGGTTTGTCATTAGAAGAACACACATGCAATGACTCTGGTGGATCCATATGTGGTTTGTCATTACAAGAACACACATGCAATAACACCGGTGGATCTGTATGTGGTTTGTGGAAAGAACACACATGGAATGACTCTAGTGGATCCATATGTGGTTCATGAAAAGAACACACATGCAATGACATTGGTTGATCCATATGTGGTTTGTCATTACAAGAACACACATGCAATGACTCTGGTGGATCCATATGTGGTTTGTGGAAAGAACACACGTGCATTGACTCTAGTGGGTCCATCTGTGGTTTGTGAAAAGAACACACATGCAATGACACTGGTGGATCCATATGTGGTTTGTCATTAGAAGAACACACATGCAATGACTCTGGTGGATCCATATGTGGTTTGTGAGAAGAATACACATGCAATGACTCTAGTAGATCCATATGTGGTTTGTGAAAAGAACAAAGATGCAATGAATCTGCTTGATCCATATGTGGTTCATTTAAAGAACACACATGCAATGAAATTGGTGGATCCATATGTGGTTTGTGGAAAGAACATACGTGCCATGACTCTAGTGGATCCATATGTGGTTTGTGAAAAGAACAAACATGCAATGACTCGGGTTGATCCATATGTGGTTCATGAAAAGAACACACATGCAATGACTTTGGTTGATCCATATGTGGTTTGTCATTACAAGAACACACATGGAATGACTCTGGTGGATCCATATGTGGTTTGTGGAAAGAATACACGTGCAATGACTCTAGTGGGTCCATATGTGGTTTGTGAAAAGAACACACATGCAATGACACAGGTGGATCCACATGTGGTTTGTCATTAGAAGAACACACATGCAATGACTCTGGTGGATCCATAAGTGGTTTGTCAGAAGAACACACTTGCAATGACTCTAGTAGATCCATATGTGGTTTGTGAAAAGAACAAAGATGCAATGACTCTGCTTGATCCATATGTGGTTCATTTAAAGAACACACATGCAATGAAATTGGTAGATCCATATGTGGTTTGTGGAAAGAACATACGTGCAATGACTCTAGTGGATCCATATGTGGTTTGTGAAAAAAACAAACATGCAATGACTTGGGTTGATCCATATGTGGTTCATGAAAAGAACACACATGCAATGACATTGGTTGATCCATATGTGGTTTGTCATTAGAAGAACACACATTCAATGACTCTGGTGGATCCATATGTGGTTTGTCATTACAAGAACACACATGCAATAACACCGGTGGATCCGTATGTGGTTTGTGGAAAGAACACACATGGAATGACTCTAGTGGATCCATATGTGTTTCATGAAAAGAACACACATGCAATGACATTGGTTGATCCATATGTGGTTTGTCATTACAAGAACACACATGCAATGACTCTGGTGGATCCATATGTGGTTTGTGGAAAGAACACACGTGCAATGACTCTAGTGGGTCCATATGTGGTTTGTGAAAAAAAAACACATGCAATGACACTAGTGGATCCATATGTGGTTTGTCATTAGAAGAACACACATGCAATGACTCTGGTGGATCCATATGTGGTTTGTGAGAAGAACACACATGCAATGACTCTAGTAGATCCATATGTGGTTTGTGAAAAGAACAAAGATGCAATGAATCTGCTTGATCCATATGTGGTTCATTTAAAGAACACACATGCAATGAAATTGGTAGATCCATATGTGGTTTGTGGAAAGAACATACGTGCCATGACTCTAGTGGATCCATATGTGGTTTGTGAAAAGAACAAACATGCAATGACTCGGGTTGATCCATATGTGGTTCATGAAAAGAACACACATGCAATGACATTGGTTGATCCATATGTGGTTTGTCATTACAAGAACACACATGCAATGACACTGGTGGATCCATATGTGGTTTATGGAAAGAACACACATGCAATGACATTGGTTGATCCATATGTAGTTTGTGGAAAGAACACACATGCAATGACACTGGTGGATCTCCATATGTGGTTTGTCATTACAAGAACACACATGCATTGACTCTAGTGGATCCATATGTGGTTTAGGACAAGAACACGCATGCAATGACATTGGTGGATCCATGTGTGGTCTGTGCAAAGAACACACATGCAATGAACACTGGTGTGTCCATATGTGGTTTGCGAAAAGAACAAACATGCAATGACTCTGGTTGATCCATATGTGGTTCATGAAAAGAACCCACATGCAATGATATTGGTTGATCCATATGTGGCTTTTCATTACAAGAACACACATGCAATGACTCTGGTGGATCCATTTGTGGTTTGTTGGAAGAACATACATGCAATGACTCTAGTGGATCCATATGTGGTTTGTGAAAAGAACAAACATGCAACGACTCTGGTTGATCCATATGTGGTTCATGCAATGATATGGGTTGATCCATATTTGGTTTGTCATTACAAGAACACACATGCAATGACACTGGTGGATCTCCATATGTGGTTTGTGGAAAGAACACACATGCAATGACACTGGTGGATCCATATGTGGTTTGTGGAACGAACACACATGCAATTACTCTGGTGGATCCATATGTGGTTTGTCATTACAAGAACACACATGCAATGACATTGGTTGATCCATATGTGGTTCATGAAAAGAACACACATACAATGACACTGGTTGATCCATATGTGGTTTGTGAGAAGAACACATATGCAATGACTCAGGTGGATACATACGTGGTTTGTGGAAAGAACACACATGCAATGACTCTAGCTGTGGTTAATGAAAAGAACAGACAAGCAATGTCTATAGCTGTGGTTTGTGAAAAGAACACACATGCAATGACATCGGTTGATCCATATGTGGTTCATTAAAAAGAACACACATGCAATGACATTGGTTGATCCATATGTGGTTTGTGAGAAGAACACACATGCAATGACTCTGGTGGCTACATACGTGGTTTGTGGAAAGACCACACATGCAATGGCATTGGTGGACCCATATGTGGTTCATAAAAAGAACACACATGCAATGACTCTAGTGGATCCATATGTGGTTTGTGGAAAGAATACACGTGCAATGACTCTAGTGGGTCCATATGTGGTTTGTGAAAAGAACACACATGCAATGACACAGGTGGATCCACATGTGGTTTGTCATTAGAAGAACACACATGCAATGACTCTGGTGGATCCATAAGTGGTTTGTCAGAAGAACACACTTGCAATGACTCTAGTAGATCCATATGTGGTTTGTGAAAAGAACAAAGATGCAATGACTCTGCTTGATCCATATGTGGTTCATTTAAAGAACACACATGCAATGAAATTGGTAGATCCATATGTGGTTTGTGGAAAGAACATACGTGCAATGACTCTAGTGGATCCATATGTGGTTTGTGAAAAGAACAAACATGCAATGACTTGGGTTGATCCATATGTGGTTCATGAAAAGAACACACATGCAATGACATTGGTTGATCCATATGTGGTTTGTCATTAGAAGAACACACATGCAATGACTCTGGTGGATCCATATGTGGTTTGTCATTACAAGAACACACATGCAATAACACCGGTGGATCCGTATGTGGTTTGTGGAAAGAACACACATGGAATGACTCTAGTGGATCCATATGTGGTTCATGAAAAGAACACACATGCAATGACATTGGTTGATCCATATGTGGTTTGTCATTACAAGAACACACATGCAATGACTCTGGTGGATCCATATGTGGTTTGTGGAAAGAACACACGTGCAATGACTCTAGTGGGTCCATATGTGGTTTGTGAAAAAAAAACACATGCAATGACACTGGTGGATCCATATGGTTTGTCATTAGAAGAACACACATGCAATGACTCTGGTGGATCCATATGTGGTTTGTGAGAAGAACACACATGCAATGACTCTAGTAGATCCATATGTGGTTTGTGAAAAGAACAAAGATGCAATGAATCTGCTTGATCCATATGTGGTTCATTTAAAGAACACACATGCAATGAAATTGGTGGATCCATATGTGGTTTGTGGAAAGAACATACGTGCCATGACTCTAGTGGATCCATATGTGGTTTGTGAAAAGAACAAACATGCAATGACTCGGGTTGATCCATATGTGGTTCATGAAAAGAACACACATGCAATGACATTGGTTGATCCATATGTGGTTTGTCATTACAAGAACACACATGCAATGACACTGGTGGATCTATATGTGGTTTATGGAAAGAACACACATGCAATGACATTGGTTGATCCATATGTAGTTTGTGGAAAGAACACACATGCAATGACACTGGTGGATCTCCATATGTGGTTTGTCATTACAAGAACACACATGCATTGACTCTGGTGGATCCATATGTGGTTTAGGACAAGAACACGCATGCAATGACATTGGTGGATCCATGTGTGGTCTGTGCAAAGAACACACATGCAATGAACACTGGTGTATCCATATGTGGTTTGCGAAAAGAACAAACATGCAATGACTCTGGTTGATCCATATGTGGTTCATGAAAAGAACCCACATGCAATGATATTGGTTGATCCATATGTGGCTTTTCATTACAAGAACACACATGCAATGACTCTGGTGGATCCATTTGTGGTTTGTTGGAATAACATACATGCAATGACTCTAGTGGATCCATATGTGGTTTGTGAAAAGAACAAACATGCAACGACTCTGGTTGATCCATATGTGGTTCATGCAATGATATGGGTTGATCCATATTTGGTTTGTCATTACAAGAACACACATGCAATGACACTGGTGGATCTCCATATGTGGTTTGTGGAAAGAACACACATGCAATGACACTGGTGGATCCATATGTGGTTTGTGGAACGAACACACATGCAATTACTCTGGTGGATCCATATGTGGTTTGTCATTACAAGAACACACATGCAATGACATTGGTTGATCCATATGTGGTTCATGAAAAGAACACACATACAATGACACTGGTTGATCCATATGTGGTTTGTGAGAAGAACACACATGCAATGACTCAGGTGGATACATACGTGGTTTGTGGAAAGAACACACATGCAATGACTCTAGCTGTGGTTAATGAAAAGAACAGACAAGCAATGTCTATAGCTGTGGTTTGTGAAAAGAACACACATGCAATGACATCGGTTGATCCATATGTGGTTCATTAAAAAGAACACACATGCCATGACATTGGTTGATCCATATGTGGTTTGTGAGAAGAACACACATGCAATGACTCTGGCTACATACGTGGTTTGTGGAAAGACCACACATGCAATGGCATTGGTGGACCCATATGTGGTTCATAAAAAGAACACACATGCAATGACTCTAGTGGATCCATATGTGGTTTGTGGAAAGAATACACGTGCAATGACTCTAGTGGGTCCATATGTGGTTTGTGAAAAGAACACACATGCAATGACACAGGTGGATCCACATGTGGTTTGTCATTAGAAGAACACACATGCAATGACTCTGGTGGATCCATAAGTGGTTTGTCAGAAGAACACACTTGCAATGACTCTAGTAGATCCATATGTGGTTTGTGAAAAGAACAAAGATGCAATGACTCTGCTTGATCCATATGTGGTTCATTTAAAGAACACACATGCAATGAAATTGGTAGATCCATATGTGGTTTGTGGAAAGAACATACGTGCAATGACTCTAGTGGATCCATATGTGGTTTGTGAAAAGAACAAACATGCAATGACTTGGGTTGATCCATATGTGGTTCATGAAAAGAACACACATGCAATGACATTGGTTGATCCATATGTGGTTTGTCATTAGAAGAACACACATGCAATGACTCTGGTGGATCCATATGTGGTTTGTCATTACAAGAACACACATGCAATAACACCGGTGGATCCGTATGTGGTTTGTGGAAAGAACACACATGGAATGACTCTAGTGGATCCATATGTGGTTCATGAAAAGAACACACATGCAATGACATTGGTTGATCCATATGTGGTTTGTCATTACAAGAACACACATGCAATGACTCTGGTGGATCCATATGTGGTTTGTGGAAAGAACACACGTGCAATGACTCTAGTGGGTCCATATGTGGTTTGTGAAAAAAACAGACATGCAATGACACTGGTGGATCCATATGTGGTTTGTCATTAGAAGAACACACATGCAATGACTCTAGTGGATCCATATGTGGTTTGTGAGAAGAACACACATGCAATGACTCTAGTAGATCCATATGTGGTTTGTGAAAAGAACAAAGATGCAATGAATCTGCTTGATCCATATGTGGTTCATTTAAAGAACACACATGCAATGAAATTGGTGGATCCATATGTGGTTTGTGGAAAGAACATACGTGCCATGACTCTAGTGGATCCATATGTGGTTTGTGAAAAGAACAAACATGCAATGACTCGGGTTGATCCATATGTGGTTCATGAAAAGAACACACATGCAATGACATTGGTTGATCCATATGTGGTTTGTCATTACAAGAACACACATGCAATGACACTGGTGGATCCATATGTGGTTTATGGAAAGAACACACATGCAATGACATTGGTTGATCCATATGTAGTTTGTGGAAAGAACACACATGCAATGACACTGGTGGATCTCCATATGTGGTTTGTCATTACAAGAACACACATGCATTGACTCTGGTGGATCCATATGTGGTTTAGGACAAGAACACGCATGCAATGACATTGGTGGATCCATGTGTGGTCTGTGCAAAGAACACACATGCAATGAACACCGGTGTATCCATATGTGGTTTGCGAAAAGAACAAACATGCAATGACTCTGGTTGATCCATATGTGGTTCATGAAAAGAACCCACATGCAATGATATTGGTTGATCCATATGTGGCTTTTCATTACAAGAACACACATGCAATGACTCTGGTGGATCCATTTGTGGTTTGTTGGAAGAACATACATGCAATGACTCTAGTGGATCCATATGTGGTTTGTGAAAAGAACAAACATGCAACGACTCTGGTTGATCCATATGTGGTTCATGCAATGATATGGGTTGATCCATATTTGGTTTGTCATTACAAGAACACACATGCAATGACACTGGTGGATCTCCATATGTGGTTTGTGGAAAGAACACACATGCAATGACACTGGTGGATCCATATGTGGTTTGTGGAACGAACACACATGCAATTACTCTGGTGGATCCATATGTGGTTTGTCATTACAAGAACACACATGCAATGACATTGGTTGATCCATATGTGGTTCATGAAAAGAACACACATACAATGACACTGGTTGATCCATATGTGGTTTGTGAGAAGAACACACATGCAATGACTCAGGTGGATACATACGTGGTTTGTGGAAAGAACACACATGCAATGACTCTAGCTGTGGTTAATGAAAAGAACAGACAAGCAATGTCTATAGCTGTGGTTTGTGAAAAGAACACACATGCAATGACATCGGTTGATCCATATGTGGTTCATTAAAAAGAACACACATGCAATGACATTGGTTGATCCATATGTGGTTTGTGAGAAGAACACACATGCAATGACTCTGGTGGCTACATACGTGGTTTGTGGAAAGACCACACATGCAATGGCATTGGTGGACCCATATGTGGTTCATAAAAAGAACACACATGCAATGACTCTAGTGGGTCCATATGTGGTTTGTGAAAAGAACACACGTGCAATGACATTGGTTGATCCATACGGTTTGTGGAAGAAACAGACATATAATGACTCTGGTGTATCCATATGTGCTTTGTGGAAAGAACACACATGCAATGACTCTAGTGGGTCCACATGTGGGTGTTGAAAAGAACACACATGCAATGACATTGGTTTATCCATATGTGGTTCATGAAAAGAACACACATGCAATGACATTGGTTGATCCATATGTGGTTTGTCATTACAAGCACACATGCAATGACTCTAGTGGATCCATATGTGGTTTGTCATTACACGAACACACATGCAATGACTCTAGTGGATCCATATGTGGTTCACACATGCAATGACTCTAGTGGCTCCATATGTGGTTTTTGAAAAGAACACACATGCAATGAAGGTGGTGATTCCTTATGTGGTTTGTCATTACAAGAACACACATGCAATGGCTCTGGTGGATCCATATGTGGTTTGTGGTAAGAACACACATGCAATGTCATTGGTTGATCCATATGTGGTTTGTGGAAAGAACACACATGCAATGACACTGGTGGATCCATATGTGGTTTGTCATTACAAGAACACACATGCAATGACACTGGTGGATCCATGTGTGGTTTGTGGAAAGAACACACATGCAATGACTCTGGTTGATCCATATGTGGTTCATGAAAAGAACACACATGCAATGACATCGGTTGATCCATATGTCGTTTCTCATTACAAGAACACACATGCAATGACTCTGGTGGATCCATATGTGGTTTGTGAAAAGAAGATACATGCAAAATCTACGATGGATCCATATGTTGTTTGTGAAAAGAACACACATGCAATGACACTGGTGGATCCATATGCGGTTTAGGAAAAGAACACACATGCAATGAATCTTGTGGATCCATATGTGGTTTGTGGAAAGAACACACATGCAATGACACTAGGGGATCCATATGTGGTTTCTAGAAACAACACACATGCAATGACTTTGGTGGATCCATATGTGGTTTGTGAAAAGAATAAACATGTAATGACTCTATTTGTGGTTAATGAAAATAACAGACATGCAATGACTCTAGCTGTGGTTTATTAAAAGAACACACATGCAATGACACTGGGATCCACGTGGTTTATGAAAAGAACACACATGCAATAACTCTGGTGGATCCATATGTGGTTTCTAAAAAGAACAAACATGCAATCACTCTGGTTGATCCATATGTGGTTCATGAAAAGAACACACATGTAATGACATTGGTTGACCCATATCTGGTTTGTCATTACAAGAACACACATACAATGACTCTGGAGGATCCATGTGTGGTTTGTGGAAAGAACACACTTGCAATGACACTGGTGGATCCATATGTGGTTTGTGGAAAGAACACACATGCAATGACTCTGGTTGATCCATATGTGGTTCATGAAAAGAACACACATGCAATGACATTGGTTGATCCATATGTGGTTTGTCATTACAAGAACACTCATGCAATGAATCTGGTGGATACATATGTGGTTTGTGTAAATAACACACATGCAATGACTCTAGTGGTTCCATATGTGGTTTATGAAAAGAACACACATGCAATGACACTGGTGGATCCATATGTGGTTTGTCATTACAAGAACACACATGCAATGACTATGGTGGATCCATGTGGTTTTTGAAAAGAACACACATTTCAATGACACTGGTGTATCCATATGTGGTTTGTGAAAAGAACACACATGCAATGACTCTGGTGGATCCATATGTGGTTTGTGAAAAGAACATACATGCGATGATTCTAGCTGTGGTTAATGAAAAGAACAGACATGCAATGACTCTAGCTGTGGTTTGTGAAAAGAACACACATGCAATGACATTGGTTGATCCATATGTGGTTTGTCATTACAAGAACACACATGCAATGACTCTGGTGGATCCATATGCGGTTTAGGAAAAGAACACACATGCAATGACTCTAGTGGATCCATATGTGGTTTGTGGAAAGAACACACATGCAATGACATCGGTGGATGCATATGTGGTTTGTGGAAAGAACACAAATGCAATGACTCCGGTGGATCCATATGTGGTTTGTGAAAAGAACAAACTTGCAATGACTCTACTATGGTTAATGAAAAGAAAAGACATACAATGAATCTAGCTGTGGTTTATTAAAAGAACACACATGCAATGACACTAGGGAACCATGTGGTTTACGAAAAGAACACACATGCAATGACTCTAGTGGATCCATATGTAGTTTGTGAAAATAACAAACATGCAATGACTCTGGTTGATCCATATGTGGTTCATGAAAACAACACACATGCAATGACAGTGGTTGATCCATATGTGGTTTGTCATTAAAAGAACACATATGCAATGACTCTGGTGGATCCATATGTGGTTTGTGGAAAGAACACACATGCAATCACACTATTGGATCCATATGTGGTTTGTGAAAAGAACAAACATGCAATGACTCTAGTTGATCCATATGTGGTTCATGAAAGGAACACACATGCAATGACATTGGTTGATCCATATGTGGTTTGTCATTAGAAGAACACACATGCAATGACTCTGGTGGATCCATATGTGGTTTGTGGAAAGAACACACATGCAATGACTCTAGTGGGTCCATATGTGGTTTGTGAAAAGAACACACATGCAATGACACTGGTGGATCCATATGTGGTTTGTCATTACAAGAACACACATGCAATGACATTGTGGATCCATGTGGTTTGTGAAAAGAACACACATTTCAATTACACTTGTGGATCCATATGTTGTTTGTGAAAAGAACACACATGCAATCACTCTGGTGGATCCATATGTGGTTTGTGAAAAGAACATACATACAATGACTCTAGCTGTGGTAAATGAAAAGAACAGACATGCAATGACTCTAGTTGTAGTTTGTGAAAAGAACACACATGCAATGACATTGGTTGATCCATATGTGGTTTGTCATTACAAGAACACACATGCAATGACTCTGGTGGATCCATATGTGGTTTGTGGAAAGAACACACATGCAATGACTCTAGTGGGTCCATATGTGGTTTGTGAAAAGAACACACATGCAATGACACTGGTGAATCCATATGTGGTTTGTCATTACAGGAACACACATGCAATGACTCTAGTGGACCCATATGTGGTTTGTGGAAAGAACACACATGCAATGACATTGGTTGATCCATATGTGGGATGTGGAAAGAACACACATGCAATCACATTGGTGGATCCATGTGGGTTTGTGGAAAGAACACACATGCAATGAACACTGGTGGATCCATATGGGGTTTGTCACAATAACACACATGCAATGACTTATGTGTATCCGTATGTGGTTCATGAGACGAACACACATCCAATGACTCTAGTAGATCCATATGTGATTTGTGAAAAGAACAAACATGCAATGACTCAGGTTGATCCATATGTGCTTCATGAAAAGATCACACATGCAATGACATTGGTTGATCCATATGTGGTTTGTCTTTACAAGAACACACATGCAATGACTCTGGTGGATCCATATGTGGTTTGTGGAAAGAACAAACATGCAATGACATTGGTTGATCCATATTTGGTTTGTGGAAAGAAGACACATGCAATGACACTGGTGGATCTCCATATGTGGTTTGTCATTACAAGAACACATATGCAATGACTCTGGTGGATCCATATGTGGTTAGGACTAGAACACACATGCAATGACATTGGTGGATCCATGTGTGGTTTGTGGAAAGAACACACATGCAATGAACACTGGTGGATCCATATGTGGTTGGTGACAATAACACGCATGCAATGACTCCGGTGTATCCATATGTGGTTTATGAGTAGAAAACACATCCAATGAACTCCAGTGGATCTATCTTGGCATAATTTGATGTATGGCATGATGTATTTCATTGTAAAAGACACCCACTTTCCATTTTTATACTACTGAGCTTTGCCCTTGGTTTTTTGACACTACTCAGTTTTCCCCCTCTCTCTCTTTCGTAGAAGCCCAAACATGTGCCATTATGTTTGCTACGCCCTGATTGGTTGTCACAGTTGTGACACGGATCGTGCGCACCAACCGTTGATCCTGTGTGATCCAACGAGGCTCGTTGCACATGTCGTGCCCTTCACAGTACAGTGTGAGACAGCACAGACGTCTCCCTCAACGAGACTTCTACATGAAGGAACACGATGCCATCCATGGAAAAAGTCGTCGAGTGGTCATGTCACGTTTAATCTAGTCTGCAAAGGCTACAAGTCTACTACATGGCAACTGGTCATCCACGGCCCACAGGCTATACCATTTTTACTAGAATATCATTTTGCGGCCCGAAAGTTGGGGTGGACAGGCAGTACGGTACCCAAGTTGATTTTTATCACCGCGATTCGAAAAGTTGGGGCGCCAATTGCTGAGAGGGGTATTTCGAGTGAATGATGGCCAAACCAAATATTTTCAAATCGCGCCCGTTAAGTCAGGATATTCCGTTACACTAGTTCCTGCTGTGCCCCTCCTTCGCCGGTCACTCTTCTTAGCCACCCTACACGTGTCGTAAGGGCAAATCCATTACTGTACTTTCCTAACTCTCGACACTGAATCTTGCTACGGTGGCGGCGGTCCCTTTTCTTCCCTTCCCCGACCCTAAATCTGCCAGTGGTGGAGGACCTTTTTTCTCCCTCCCCCGACACTAAATCCGGCGGCGGCGGCCCAGCATGTCTTGCAAGGCGAAGGTTGTAGCTACGTCACCGACTGAAACGGGTCCGTCGGGGCCCAAGTATGGGCCTCAACACGTAGCTGCGGCGAGGTCTTTAGCCTCGGTTAGCGAGGAGGCCAGCAAGGATTCTGCTCCCAAGGTACCTACGAGCATCGGGTTGAAGAGAAAAGCAAGGTCGGCGGCGGATTGTTCGGCTCCGGTGGGCGGATGCAGCACTCAGATCTCGAAGAAAAAAAACTAGGAGAAGAGCGAGAGGTGAATTTTTTTATCTGTGCGTTATCTTGCAAGTAGATTAGTTACGGCATAATAGAATTGAATGAACTGAAATGTTCCCCTTTTTAATCAAATTAGGCACAGTTTTGATACAAGTGACCTATATGACTTCACAGTTCATGTTCGGCAGTACACTGCAAAGCTTGATTTTGGTTGCGAGAGGGTTGTGTTCGGGAAAGATGTGCATCTGCTTGTGAATTGCAAAGAGGTTGCATCTGTTTCACAGCTGGTAGATATGCTTGCCGCTATAATTCCCTGGGGTTCTAGACAGAGGAAAAAATTGGTGTGGCACAACATGAATGATACCTATCAGCAAATTGAGCACTCCCATGAGCTTCAGATGGTTTGGGAGTGTTGTGCAGCTGAACGTAAGGTGAAAGTTGAAGCGATGATTGATGATATGTATGCAGATGCTGGAGATCTTGCTGCCAGAGCTTCTGATCCTAGAGAATACGGACCAATAGATGCTGATCTGGATAAGTTCAGTATACGCATAGAGGTGGATTCATACATGGCAAAACTTGATGAGGGAGTTAATAAGCCAGTTTCGTCATGTACTATGGAGATCATCATCGATTCCAAAAACATAACTCTTGATGAAATGAGAGAGATGATCGGTAAGGAAATCACTATTGGCCCTAAGCAGATGGCAAAAATCCGGTGGTGGCATCATAAGAAGCAGCAATTCATAGATGTTTTGGATACTAAAGATCTTATGCAGATTATGCGGCGAAAGAAGCGAACCAGGAAGGTGTTCTTCCTTGGTACCATTTCTGATGTTGTTGAACAGGTTATAGTGGATGTAGATGCCCCTGTAGTGGCTAAACAGAATGAGGTGGTCGACGTTGATGAGATCTGATGAGAGCTGCTACCCTGGGCTTATCATATGGACCGTGGGGTTCCCCTGCCTGTATTTGTAATATTGACTGTTGTTGCATTTAGAGCGTGCTTCTGTGATTATGTTTGTTGAGAGATTGCGATATAATGTTGTGCGAGCTGTTGATATTTTCGGACATGTCACTCACTGACACCATCGTTGTTGTAATAAGACATAAGTACATTGTAGTTGACATGATTATGTTTCTTAAGATGATGTACCGTACTTGTTTCAGTTATTATGTTTGTTGAGACATTGTAATGTAATGTTTTGTGAAACCATGACTGGACTAGTGATGCATAAATACATTGTAGTTAACATGATTATGTTTCTTGAGATGATGTACTGTACTTGTTTCTGATATTTTGTTTGTTGAGAGACTGTAATGTAATGTTTTGCGAAACCATGACAGGACAAGTGATGTGTAAGTACCTTGTAGTCAACATGATTTTGTTTCTTGAGTTGATGTAATATACTTGTTTCTGTGATTACGTTTGTTGAGAGATTATAATGTGATGTTTTGTGAAACCATGTTGTGGTTATGTTTGTTGGGAGATTATAATGTAATGTTTTATGAAACCATGACTAAAGAAGTGATGCATAAGTACCTTGTAGTTGACATGATTTTGTTTCTTTGGATGATGTAATATACTGGTATGTTTTTGTTAGGCAATGAAATTGGGATGGAGGGAGTGCAGGTTTAATATTTGAAATGAGAATGTGTGAAGAGAATCCATATCGGGCAGGAGACAATAATCCAGGGAAAGGGCATGGTATCCATTAAACTATTGTAACATGCCAATTTAGTCATCATTGCAGCGGTAGAAGGGCTGCTCTCTCTCTAGCTCTCTCTCTCCCTCCTCTCTCTCTCTCTCTCTCTCTCTCTCTCTCTCTCTCTAACACTGTGACATGAAGTAAAATGTATCATGCATGTTCATAACACTATAGTGTGTGTGTTTTTAGGTTGGCCCGGTGTGTAAAGCAGTAGAGTGGGTGGATCTTGAGTGGCCAGATGCACTTAAGAAATGTTTGGCATAGTTATGGGAGATGTATGAGTTGGAAAGGTCAGGGAGATTTACTAATGTAAGTGATGCAGCTGAAAAAAATTATAAGCTATCGGTATGAAATAAGGAGTTGGAACAAGAAATCGAGAATTTGCAGTCAAAGCTAACTGACGGAATCGATGGGAGCTTGGTTGTTGGAACTTCAAAGAAGCTTCAGGATAGTCATAGGTTGCTGATTCATAATGCAGAAAAGGAGAGGGATCAGCTCAGGGAAGACAAGAAGAAGCTAGAGTGCTGCATTGAGGATCTGTTGAAGGAACTAAAGAAGGCGCGCGAGGGTGAACAAGGACAGACTATAGAGGATAAAGGAAATTCTAGATGAATAATTTATGTTGTACCAATGCCTGAAACTAGTTAATCGTAAGACTTGCAGTTGCGCTTTCCGAACTAAGCCAAACTCAATCCTCGAGCAAACTAATTTCAGATGAACAAACATATCGTGCATAGAGTTAAGTTCACGCTTACAAAATCACCACTGCAGAGGATAACCCAGGCAATTCAGTACTAAATAGACATATGTTGTGTTCAAGCGAGCCTGGCCCGGAGCTGCCTGTTTTTCCCCCTAAGATTGGCCAGCTCCTTTAGTACTATGTCGTGCTTCAACTGTAGGTTCCAGCGCTCCGTCACATGGCAGATAATTTTGTCCGTAGCCATACGTTTTTCCTTCAAGATCCCTTTCATGATCTCTGTCTGATTCCTAGCCGAGGCGCGACCTTCACTGTGTAGCTTCGCCCATTCGGCGTTTAACTCCTTCAGTTTCTGGCACTTGTCAGAAAGGACCGCGAATTCAGCGTGCATTTGGTCAAAGGCCAGTTTCTGGGAATTCCACTTCTCCCTTTGGATTGCTATCTTGTCATTTAGCCAGGTCGCCAGGTCCTGGTCGATCTTTCGCCTCTTTCCCTGCAACAAAAATACATGGTATGGTTTGTTCAGTTCACCAGGACAAGCTGGTTAGTTTCCATAATTAACTGAATCGACTAGTGGCACTGTCATAATTTCAAGGAAGAAGCAATCTAGGACTAATCAACATTTTATGAATCGACTAGTGGCACTGTCATAATTTCAATTTCGAAGACAAATAAGATTTATCAGCAGTTTAGTGTGCTGTGGGTTTTTCCCAATATCACCAAATAGTAGTGGGAGAGTGGCAAACTCATAATGCAGAAACCCATGTCCAGATACATATGGAAAGAGAACATGGTGTCCATTCATAAACATGAACACCAACACATGTCTAGATAGATAAGGAGTTGCCCTAGGATTCTTATTGCACCCTATAATGGGAAGCAGACATGGGCATTGCTTCCTGAACCCTAAACATTACAAAAGGAGAGGAGGACGAACTGGTATTCGTGTCCCAGCTAACGGGAATCAGACTTGGGCATTGCTCCGGTACGCCTCCAGACATGCCCTTAGCTCCTCGTTCTCTTTCTGAACACCCTCGAGTACGGTGATCCCTCTGCTCATGTCTGCTCATCTCCCTGACTGCATCTAGGCAATGGTTCCTGTCATGGTAGGCTCGGAAGGTAGCCTTGGTTTCCTCGATGCGTCCTCTGAGTGCCTCGCTGGCTTCGTCCTATAGGAGAATGCACCTTTCCACGAGATTCTTCTTCTCCTCCGTGAGCTCGTTGATTATCTTGATGGCCTGTTCTTGCCTGATCAAGTTACGGTCGAGCACTTTCTGCAGCCTAACGACGTCACGTGCAAAATCTAGCGAGATCTCCTTCTGCACAGATAATTGCTTGCGTAGGATCTCATTAGCTTGGGTGAGGGAGCGTGCAAGCTCATGTTGGTTGGCAATCTTGGAACTGATCGCGGCCACCTTCTCACGGTACTCGGCCTTTGATCGCTGCATCGTTCATGTTAATTGAAATATGAATTCTACAATTACACTCCAGGTCCCAGGTGAATACTAATATAGATCAAAAAATCCCCGTTGAATCTATTGGCCGGAGTGTTAAAAAATGGACCTGGAGATCTATTCATGACCACGATAAACTAATCCTAATCACAAAAAATCTGTAGTGAATCTATGAACAGCGGTATTAAGGAAAGACCAAGAGATCCAGTCATATTCATGAAAACAAATACAACTCGCAAAAGAAGAAGAAAAACCAATGCGGGGCGGACAACATCTAAGAAATCCACATCATAACTTGGAGAAATAACAGCGTGGAGATTTGCTACCTCGCTGAGACATGGAATGGGGCCGAACGGGTCCTGCAACGCCTCCGTCGTGGTGGATTCGGGCTCCACAGCCGACCTGTAATACGTAGAAGAGGAAGAGCCAGAAGAAGAAGAAAAACAAGAAGAAGCTGATTAAGATCATGATGGAGAGGGAGATGGAGAAGAAGCAGAATAAGGAGACCGTACCAGGAGGAGCCCTCGCCTGCTAGAACATTCGGCGCCATTGTCGGGGGAGATTGGGCCTCGATGAGAGGGTGGGCTTGAGCGGCTGGTAGAGCAAGAAGTGCCTCGCGGCGATTTCTCTCCCTTTTCTCCGCGAGGATCTTCGACCGGCCTCTCCCCCTCCTTAGTGGAGCCATGGCTTGCAGGGTGAGTGTGGCGGAGGCGGGAGGAAGGAGATAGTGATTATCAGTGTGGGAGAAGAGTAAAGAGTACAGGCCGTGGTCCAGTAGTACTAGTACTAATATACAAGACCACCGTGTACGGTCTACCTTCTCAAAGAAGCCAGGGAGGCAGGGGTAGGGAATCGATGGGACTTGTCTTTATTGCGATGGACACTTCAATGGTCTTCGGCGCCGCCCAAAATCCAGTATATAATAAGGGGAGTGCGAGCCGGGTGGTCGTCACGGGAATCAGCGCGCACATCTCGCGTGCGTGTGTCACGTGTTGATCGGGCAATGACGTGCGCAACTGCTGCACGATCACGTCGGCACGTCCAACTCCATCGAACTCCACGTGACAGGCACGGACGGGATATTTACGAGTCTAGAATATGTTGTGCCACTTTAGTTGTGATCAAATTATGTTCAGTACGCGAGATATTACTTCTTTCTTCTTTTTTTTGATAATCGACAAATGCACGCGTGGACACGACGCACGAAACCACTGCTCGTCCTTGATCATATCGGCACCCCACTCTGTGTACCCGCCATCGACCATTCGGAGCAACTACCTCGAGCACGATGCCCCCTCGCCGTGGCAATGGTAGTTCCAAGCCGTCCACTAACCGTCCTGCGTCCCGGCTCTTCGCTGCATCGTCCGTGCTCACGAGTCACCTGCTGAGGCAGCACATAATGTCCGACCGTGCCAGGATCCATCGACATCGACACTCAAGGACACCGCAATGTTGAAGCTCGTACCGGCCGCACAGGAGGAGCATGGGGTACCTGCAGCATCGGATGAGCGCAAAGTAGCAGCCAGGACGGTGGCGCGTGTTGCACCGGCGAGTACGGACAAGAAGAGGAACGAGAAGAAGACCAGGCAGAAGAGAGGAGATAGCTATTTGGACGAGTCCGACTCGGCCAACAAGGAGGCGTTCATCGATCAGTTGGAGGAAGGAGCGGAGGAGAGTGACGTGGACCCGTGGGACTATGAAGAGGAGGAGGAGGAGGACTCCGACAAGGAGATATCGCACTTATTCGAGGAAGGGGGCGGTGTCGAGTCGTCAGAGGAGGGCACCGATGACGGCGATGGCGGGGACCATGGCGTTGACGAAGACGAGGACGAACTGGAAGACGAAGATGATGGCTTCTTCGAAATATGATCATTTATTTTATTTATTTTAGTTAGATAGATGGATTTTCACTTGTTTATGGGGGTTTAGTATCGGTGGCACGGATAGAGAGGTGACACGGATTGACCATGCATAAAAAAAACTGGAGAAGGGAGGGGTTATCCTGCCCGTTGGATCACATGGGATCAACGGTTGGTGGAGACGATCTGCGTGACATCTCTGTCAGCCAATCAGGGCATAGCACCCAGAGTGAGCACATGTTTGGGATGTCCACACGTTTGGGTTTTTGTGAGATTTGTGACAGAGAGAGAGAGAGGGAAAATCTCTTTTCACAATCCGCCTATGGATCCACCCGTACCATTCAAATGTCATTGCATTTGTGCTCTTTTCACAATCCACCCATGGATCCACCAGTGTCATTTTGCATGTGTGTTCTTTTTAGTAACAACAACCAGAGTCATTTTGCATGTGTGTTCTTTTCACATACCACCTATGGATCCACCAGAGTCATTTTGCATGTGTGCTCTCTTCACATACCACCTATGGATCCACCAGTGTCATTGCATGTGTGTTCTTTTTAGTAACAACAACCAGAGTCATTTTGCATGTGTGTTCTTTTCACATACCACCTATGGATCCACCAGTGTCATTGAAATGTGTATTATTTTCAACTACCACCCATGGATCCACTAGTGTCATTGCATGTGTGTTCTTTTTAGTAACAACAACCAGAGTCATTGAAATGTGTGTTCTTCTCACATACCACATATGGATCCACCAGTGTCATTGCATGTGTGTTCATTTCACTAAAAACAACCAGAGTCATTTTGCATGTGTGATCTCTTCACATACCACCTATGGATCCACCAGTGTCATTGCATGTGTGCTCTTTTCACAATCCACCCATGGATCCACCAGTGTCATTGCATCTGTGTTATTTTTAGTAACAACAACCAGTCATTTTGCATGTGTGTTCTTTTCACATACCACATATGGATCCACCAGTGTCATTGCATGTGTGCTCTTTTCACAATCCACCCATCGATCCATAAGTGTCATTGCATGTGTGTTCTTTTTAGTAACAACAACCAGAGTCATTTTGCATGTGTGTTCTTGTCACATACCACCTATGGATCCACCAGTGTCATTTTGCATGTGTGTTCTTTTTAGTAACAACAAACAGAGTCATTTTGCATCTGTGTCCTCTTCACATACCACCTATGGATCCACTAGTGTCATTGCATGTGTGTTCTCTTCACACTCCACCTATGGATCCACCAGTGTCATTGCATGTGTTCTTTTTAGTAACAACAACCAGTGTCATTGCATGTGTGCTCTCTTCAGATACCACACATGGATCCACCAGTGTCGTTGCATGTGTGTTCTTTTTACTAACAACAACAAGAGTCATTGAAATGTGTGCCCTCTTCGGAGACCACACATGGATCCACCAGTGTCATTGCATGTGTGTTCTTTTCACTAACAACAACTAGAGTCATTAAATGTGTGTTCTTTTCACGTACCACATATGGATCACTAGTATCATCTCATGTGTGTTCTTCTCACATACCACCTATGGATCCACCAGTGTCATTGCAAGTGTGTTCTTTTTAGTAACAACCAGAGTCGTTTTGCATGTGTGTTCTTTTCACATACCACCTATGGATCCACCAGTGTCATTGCATGTGTTTTCTTTTCACAATCCACCCATGGATCCCACCAGTGTCATTTTGCATGTGTGTTCTTTTTAGTAACAACAACCAGAGTCATTTTGCATGTGTGTTCTTTTTACTAACAACAACAAGAGTCATTGAAATGTGTGCTCTCTTCAGAGACCACACATGGATCCACCAGTGTCATTGCATGTGTGTTCTTTTCACTAACAACAACCAGAGTCATTGCATGTGTGATCTCATCACATACCACCTATGGATCCACCAGTGTCATTGCATGTGTGCTCTTTTCACAATCCACCCATGGATCCACCAGTGTCATTGCATGTGTGTTCTTTTTAGTAACAACAACCAGTGTCATTGCATGTGTGTTCTTTTTAGTAACAACAACCAGAGTCATTTTGCATGTGTGATCTCTTCACATACCACCTATGGATCCACCAGTGTCATTGCATGTGTGTTCTTTTTAGTAACAACAACTAGAGTCATTGAAATGTGTGTTCTTCTCACATACCACCTATGGATCCACCAGTGTCATTGCATGTGTGTTCATTTCACTAACAACTACCAGAGTCATTTTGCATGTGTGATCTCTTCACATACCACCTATGGATCCACCAGTGTCATTGCATGTGTGTTCTTTTTAGTAACAACAACCAGAGTCATTTTGCATGTGTGTTCTTTTCACATACCACCTATGGATCCACCAGTGTCATTGAAATGTGTATTATTTTCAACTACCACCCATGGATCCACTAGTGTCATTGCATGTGTGTTCTTTTTAGTAACAACAACCAGAGTCATTGAAATGTGTGTTCTTCTCACATACCACATATGGATCCACCAGTGTCATTGCATGTGTGTTCATTTCACTAAAAACAACCAGAGTCATTTTGCATGTGTGATCTCTTCACATACCACCTATGGATCCACCAGTGTCATTGCATGTGTGCTCTTTTCACAATCCACCCATGGATCCACCAGTGTCATTGCATCTGTGTTCTTTTTAGTAACAACAACCAGTCATTTTGCATGTGTGTTCTTTTCACATACCACATATGGATCCACCAGTGTCATTGCATGTGTGCTCTTTTCACAATCCACCCATCGATCCATAAGTGTCATTGCATGTGTGTTCTTTTTAGTAACAACAACCAGAGTCATTTTGCATGTGTGTTCTTGTCACATACCACCTATGGATCCACCAGTGTCATTTTGCATGTGTGTTCTTTTTAGTAACAACAAACAGAGTCATTTTGCATCTGTGTCCTCTTCACATACCACCTATGGATCCACTAGTGTCATTGCATGTGTGTTCTCTTCACACTCCACCTATGGATCCACCAGTGTCATTGCATGTGTTCTTTTTAGTAACAACAACCAGTGTCATTGCATGTGTGCTCTCTTCAGAGACCACACATGGATCCACCAGTGTCGTTGCATGTGTGTTCTTTTTACTAACAACAACAAGAGTCATTGAAATGTGTGCCCTCTTCGGAGACCACACATGGATCCACCAGTGTCATTGCATGTGTGTTCTTTTCACTAACAACAACTAGAGTCATTGCATGTGTGTTCTTTTCACGTACCACATATGGATCACTAGTATCATCTCATGTGTGTTCTTCTCACATACCACCTATGGATCCACCAGTGTCATTGCAAGTGTGTTCTTTTTAGTAACAACCAGAGTCGTTTTGCATGTGTGTTCTTTTCACATACCACCTATGGATCCACCAGTGTCATTGCATGTGTTTTCTTTTCACAATCCACCCATGGATCCACCAGTGTCATTGCATGTGTGTTCTTTTTAGTAACAACAACCAGAGTCATTTTGCATGTGTGTTCTTTTTACTAACAACAACAAGAGTCATTGAAATGTGTGCTCTCTTCAGAGACCACACATGGATCCACCAGTGTCATTGCATGTGTGTTCTTTTCACTAACAACAACCAGAGTCATTGCATGTGTGATCTCATCACATACCACCTATGGATCCACCAGTGTCATTGCATGTGTGCTCTTTTCACAATCCACCCATGGATCCACCAGTGTCATTGCATGTGTGTTCTTTTTAGTAACAACAACCAGTGTCATTGCATGTGTGTTCTTTTTAGTAACAACAACCAGAGTCATTTTGCATGTGTGATCTCTTCACATACCACCTATGGATCCACCAGTGTCATTGCATGTGTGTTCTTTTTAGTAACAACAACTAGAGTCATTGAAATGTGTGTTCTTCTCACATACCACCTATGGATCCACCAGTGTCATTGCATGTGTGTTCATTTCACTAACAACTACCAGAGTCATTTTGCATGTGTGATCTCTTCACATACCACCTATGGATCCACCAGTGTCATTGCATGTGTGTTCTTTTTAGTAACAACAACCAGAGTCATTTTGCATGTGTGTTCTTTTCACATACCACCTATGGATCCACCAGTGTCATTGAAATGTGTGTTCTTTTCACTAACAACAACCAGAGTCATTGCATGTGTGTTCTTTTCACATACCACATATGGATCCACCAGTGTCATTGAAATGTGTGTTCTCTAGAGAGACCACACATGGATCCACCAGTGTCATTGCATGTGTGTTCTTTTTAGTAACAACAACCAGTCATTTTGCATGTGTGTTCTTTTCACATACCACCTATGGATTCACCAGTGTCATTGCATGTTTGTTGTTTTTAGTAACAACAACCAGTGTCATTGCATGTGTGTTCTCTTCAGAGACCACACGTGGATCCACCAGTGTCATTGCATGTGTGTTCTTTTTTCTAACAACAACAAGAGTCATTGAAATGTGTGCTCTCTTCAGAGACCACATGTGGCATCCCGCTAAGACCACTACTAGAATATCGCTGTGTTTTTCTGCATTGCATCATCATGACCGCATGCTCATGTCATCATGCCACATTGCATTTGAGCATCGTCATCATCCTGCATGGTATTGGCTAAAACTATTTTTGCAAAGCCTATATTTGTTTTTTGAATACCCCGTCTTTAATTTCAAAGCAAAAACCCTGGGCCTCCGGATTATTTTGTTTCGTCTAAAAATAGATTGTAAAAGCCTTGTTTTTAATAAATAAAATATTCAGATTATTTTTAGGGGGCAACCGAACCAGGCCAAAACAGCCCAGCCGACCACCCCCAATAAAAACACCCCAAATATAACCTATCCTAACCCTAGCTAACCACCCCAGTCACCTACCCTTAATCCCCCTTCCCCCTCCAATTTTTCCCTCCCAGCCGCCGCCACCTGGGCGCGCAACTCCACCCCCACCTGTCGGTTTCCCGCCCACAATCCACTCCCTCCACCTCACCCCGGCCACTCCCGGTGCGCCACCTCATCCCCCTGGCCCAATCCCCACACTCCACCCTACCCTCACCAACTCCCTCTCGTGTGTGCACACACACGCACGCCTCTGCTCCGGCCTGCCTGCCTGGATCCGCCGCCGCTGCTCTCGGCCGCGCGGCTTCGCCCTGGACCTCACCTCGACCCAAGCCCGCCGTCGCCACCTGCAAGACCCCGCCGGGCCGCTCTGCCTCGAAGCCCGGTCGCCTCTGTGAGCCTCCTCTTGTAGAGCCACCTCCGCGGTCGATGCCGAGCCGCCCTACCGCATGGTTGGCCCTCGTTGTCCCCACCCTGTCTGCCTTGACTCGGGCCCGCAGAGGCTGCGTGGACGCCGTCCGCGGCCCTCTGATCCTAGCGTGTTGCGCTGTGTAATTCTTTTGGTGTTTTCCTAAGTGAAAGATTGCTTCTTAAGATGTACTGATGCAGAGATATGGTGATGATGAGTATGTGGTACTGTGTCTCCTGCGAGATTTGTGCGTGTAGTGAAGGATTCCTTCAGGGAAGCGACAAGGAGTGTCACTGTAGTTTTGGTGATGCTTTTGCTATGGAGGTGTTGCCTCGGTGGACATGCCTTGGTACTAAGGCAGCTCAGAGTCCATCGCCAAGATCTTCCCGAAAGAAACCAATGCCAAGCTTGGGGGCGGCAAGATCGTCTTGTCGACAAGACCAATCCGATGCCACATCCCAAGATCTTCTTACCAAATTCCAAGATCGTCGACCCGGATCTGAAGACCGCCAAGATCGCCACTGGAACGCCAAGTCCTTCATCCCGAACGCCAAGATCGACCCGATACACGGACCCGACAAGATCTTCGTGACGACAAGATTGACACCGACCAGGGCGAATCCGATGCGCCCCCGACGCCGAACCAATTCCTTCTTCCCGGAACGCCAAGCTCACCTTCCGTTGTCCGAGAACGTTCCTGCCGAGACCGTTCCCTGTCGAACCCCGAACCCCCGGAATCCAAGATCTTCCGAACCCAGATGTGTGACCCTAAGACCCTATTTTTATAATATGACATTATTAACTGTCGCATATTAAATTGTTCATGCATGCATACTTTTCTGTGGCTTGGGGGCATTATGCCGATTCACCTCATAATAAAATATGGAGTCAATATGCGGGATACTTTTGTCTTATTCCGGGCTCCATTTAAATTGGTGTAGCGAACCGATGCCATGTTTCGCCCTGTTAATACAACATTTAAAATGCGGGGTATCTAAATAACTGGAACCTATTAATTAATTGTCGGGACCCCGGTTCCGCTTAATATTGCCTAGTCGCATCGCATCTGTGCCATGCCATGCATCATATCATAATCATGCCGGATCTTCTGCCGTAGTATTAAATAGTGCATCTGGTGTTTCTTTTTGTGATTTGCTTCTTCACGGATTAGGCCGTTGAGTGGATGCGAGTATCGACAAGTTGTTCGGATAATGAATCTTTGGCTATGTTTCCCAGGTGAGCATCTCTCCCCCTTTCTACCTATTTTGTGTTTATAGTATTTATTTCCTCCTATTGATCTATTGCTATCTGTGTCGCGATGCTTTAGTTTCCGTGCACCATTTATACTCCTTGCAGCCTCTATATTGCCATGGACACATCTTATTGCCTGTTGTTTGATAGATAGTCGGCCCTGCGAGTTGTAGTTGCTTGCTTCTGTGTTGCTTCGCGTCGTTGTCGTTCCACCGTTGACGGCAAGTTGGCACATGATAAACGGTGGAGATGCTTAATGGTGGAGATGATCATGACTTTAAACACAACTATTAAATTGCTAGATATAACTAATGCAGAGGCAGCGGTGGGCAATAGATGTTATTTGGTTCTTCCACACTCACTTGTGTCCCGTAGGACCCCCTGTACTTGATACATGTTCCTTGATTTTTCGCACTATCCACATCCGGGAGGCCTTATGGACCCCCCTGAGCCAGAGCTTGATTCATTTCTATTTCTTGGGGCCACAAACTAGTTTGGGGCTTTATTTACTATCCTGTACTTATGCCATGTTTACTGCTTTATTTAAGATTGTGCGTTGAGCACCTGTACTGTTTAGGATTGCGGAGTGTTTTCGCGGTATCGACAAGCCCAGTCACACTTTCGGGTTCCCAGTCATTTACAGCCATTGACGCAAACCACAGGTCCATTCGGAGCCGCCAACCGTTCTTGGGTAGCTTAGTGGGGTGGCCCCCTAGAATATTTTATGAATCCTGTGATCGCTTTGTCGTGAATGCCTCGTTGGGTTTTGAGTTGGTTTTTCCGAGGTTGATCGAGTGTGTGTTGCTATTTGTGCACCCCTGCAGGGTAAAATTTTCTGAAAGCCGTGTCCGCGGTTATGGACGACTTGGAGCACAGTATCTCGATCATAGACAAGCATAACTAAAGTAGTGCTATAAATTTGACTTAATATATCTGACTAGTAATCAGCTTCACTATAACGGAATGGATATTAAAAATGCCAACCACTGGTGGACCCGGGTTGTTTTGTTATATTTGCCTAGTAAGTATTGCAACTCCAATGGAATGTGATAAAAGTGCCAACAAATGCTGGGTTTTGGGATTCCTCGGGACAATTATATCTAACTAGTAAATGTTCCAACTACAACGGAATGTTAACTAAAACCGCCCACTACTTATGCTATCAGGATGACTCATGCGATCTATATCTGATTAGTAATTGCTGCAACTATAACAGAATGAGTAAAATTGCCAACTGTGTGAGTTCCTTGGTCCGACTTCCTCGTTTGGTCTCGAGGGGGAAATACCAGGATGGGTTTGTTTGGTGTTAGCTTCAGGTTGGATCCGAATAGGTCTTTCTTACCCCTCTCTGATAACCGCCAGTTGTCTCGAGTCTCTATAGGTTGTTTAGTGTCACTGTGCTGCCGCTCCAGCCCACCATACCTGTGTAGGCAAGGACCGCCGAATTCTAGCCTTGCCATGTACTGGCCTCAGTACTGACGCTCCTCTTTTTCCTTTGCCCTTTGTCGGCACCCATTTTGTTTTAGCAGGTTTGAGATCATCATCGTTAGCAGGGTTACCCTTCCGGCTTGGCCTGGGCAGGGTTATGGACGCCATTGGTTATTCTTCAGGGCTCTTAGCCCAATTTGCATCTTGTCCGTACTCGGACGTTGTATCGTTTTCAAGGTGATTTGGGTCTTTGTATTGTATATCTGTATTCTTGACTCTTGGAGTCATTGTTGTATATATTTGTTCTATGGGTTCCATCGTGGACTAATGTGTAATGGTATTACTTCGTTTTCCACCCGCACGAAAGTGCCTGGTGGGCGTCCTTGAATCGTTTCTATGCGGGTTTGGTGGAAAAGGGCTAAAACTTGCATAGGGACGATTAGGTGTTCTGTAGTGGTATCAGAGCTCAGCAGTTGCGATACCCCACAAGTCCAGCCTGTAGGATAACCTAGCTAACGGACGATCTAGAGTGTCAAAACTATTTTGCAAAATCAGTTGGATAGATCTAATTAGGTCTGCTTTTACTCCTTACCCCTCTGCTATTCTCCTCTTACCTCTGCGTGTTTTGGATCTGTTCTCTTCCCTTCTTCCAGTCCAGGATTTCTCGTGGTTGGGTTGTCCGTCGTACCTTCAGGGTTTCGCTTCCTTCTTTGGTAACGGTGCTTCCACATCCGGACTTCATGCTATCCGAGGAATCCTTCATCTGTTGGACTCCTCTTTGTCCCTTCTTTTGCCTTCTGGTGGTATCAATGCAATGACATCATCTACGTCAGATCTGATGCAGAGCCTGCATCACTCCTTTGTTTAGTACCTCGATTGTCGAGATCTTCAATCTGGTTCCGAGAATGGATGCACGCTTTTCTACTGATTGTACGGAGTAATAGTTTGGGTGCGTGATGGATTGGCCCCCATGTCGACTACTCACTCTATTTGCTCGTGTACATTGAAGTGGATGAGAATGCATCGGTTCTCTCTTTCTATCAAAGTTAGAGGTGGCTTTATTTGTGGATACCTTTACCTTCATCCTTTGTTTCCTGGAGTGTTCTCTCGACGATCACGGACAACGACCTCTTGTTAGTGGTGTCCCGAGGATCCACACGAAGCGAGAAGATTCAGATCGCCGACCTTCTTCCCGGTACCATGAGGCAGATCTCGTGGGCGAGATCCCTTGTAAGTGGTGTCGAATTGTGGCATCCCGCTAAAACCACTACTAGAAAATCGCTGTGTTTTTGTGCATTGCATCATCATGACCGCATGCTCATGTCATCATGCCACATTGCATTTGAGCATCGTCATCATCCTGCATGGTATTGGCTAAAACTATTTTTGCAAAGCCTATATTTGTTTTCTGAATACCCCGTCTTTAATTTCTAAGCAAAAACCCTGGGCCTCCGGATTATTTTGTTTTGTCTAAAAATAGATTGTAAAAGCCTTGTTTTTAATAAATAAAATATTCAGGTTATTTTTAGGGGGCAGCCGAACCAGGCCAAAACAGCCTAGCCGACCACCCCCAATAAAAACACCCAAAATCTAACCTATCCTAACCCTAGCTAACCACCCCAGCCACCTACCCCTAATCCCCCTTCCCCATCCAATTTTTCCCTCCCAGCCGCCTTGCGCCACAGGCATCACTCCACCACCTGCCGGGTTTCCGCCCACCACTCCTCCACCTCACCACAGCCTCCGGTGCGCCACCTCATCCCCCTGGCCCAATCCCCACACTCCACCCTACCCTCACCAACTCCCTCCCGCGTGCGCACACACACACGCACTACACGCACGCACCCGCCCGCGGTACACGCACTCAACACCAACCGCCACCACCCTGACAGCCTCGAGATCCCCGCCCCGGGCCCCACCTCCCATCTCCCGTCGCCGCCTCCACCTCGCCTCGCAGCGCGGCACCCCGCCGATCCTGCGGCCCCTCTCCACCGAGTCCGGCCACCTCTCCGACGACCACGCGGTCGCCAACCGCCTGCCTCTTCCCCCACCGCGGTCTCCTTCTCCCTCTCCCACACTGTCCTCTCCTGCCGATCCCATGGCCTCGTCTCCTCCGGCCTCCTTCCCGCCAGCGCTTGCTTGTCCCTGCCGCCCAAGCTCCGCCGGCGCTCTTCCGCTCGGCCCTGGCGCCGTCTCTCCGGCCCGGCAGCGCCGCCACGGGCCCCTGCCTCGCCAACCTTCCCCCACCTCGACGGCTGCCTCAAGCCCACGCCACCTCACAGATCCCGCCGGGGCTGCCCCTCTCGCCTCTGCTCCGGCCTGTCCGCCTGGATCCGCCGCCGCTGCTCTCGGCCGCGCGGCTTCGCCCTGGACCTCACCTCGACCCAAGCCCGTCGTCGCCGCCTGCAAGACCCTGCCGGGCCGCTCTACCTCGAAGCCCAGTCGCCTCTGTGCGCCCCCTCTCACAGAGCCACCGCCGCGGTCGACGCCGAGCCGCCCTGCCGCATGGTTGGCCCTTGCTGTCCCCACCCCGTCTGCCTCGACTCGGCCCCACAGAGGCCACGCGGACGCCGTCCGCGGCCCTCTGATCCGAGCGTGTCGTGCTGTGTAATTCTGTTGGTGTTTTCCTAAGTGAAAGATTGCTTCTGAAGATGTACTGCTGCAGAGATGTGGTGATGATGAGTATGTGGTACTGTGTCTCCTGCGAGATTTGTTCGTGTAGTGAAGGATTCCTTCAGGGAAGCGACAAGGAGTGTCACTGTAGTTTTGGTGATGCTTTTACTGTGGAGTTGTTGCCTCGGTGGACATGCCTTGGTACTACGGTAGCTCAGAGTCCATCGCCAAGATCTTCTGGAAAGAAACCAACGCTAAGCTTGGGGGCAGCAAGATCGTCTTGTCGACAAGACCAATCCGATGCCACATCCCAAGATCTTCTTACCACATTCCAAGACCGTCGACCCGGATCCGAAGACCGCCAAGATCGCCACCGGAACGCCAAGTCCTTCATCCCGAACGCCAAGATCGACCCGATACGAGGACCCGACAAGATCTTCGCGACGACAAGATCGACACCGACCAGGGTGAATCCGATGCCCCCCGACGCCGAACCAAGTCCTTCTTCCCGGAACGCCAAGCTCTCCTTCTGTTGTTTGAGAACGTTCCTGCCGAGACCATTCCCTGTCGAACCCCGAACCCCCGGAACCCAAGATCTTCCGAACCTAGATGTGTGACCCTAAGCCCCTATTTTTATAATATGACATTATTAACTGTCGCATATTAAATTGTTCATGCATGCATACTTGTCTGTGGTTTGGGGGCATTATGCCGATTCACCTCATAATTAAATATGGAGTCAATATGCGGGATACTTTTGTCTTATTCCGGACTCCATTTAAATTGGTGTAGCGAACCGATGCCATGTTTACATACTAATACAACATTTAAAATGCGGGGTATCTAAATAACTGGAACCTATTAATTAATTGTCGGGACCCCGGTTCCGCTTAATATTGCCTAGTCGCATCGCATCTGTGCCATGCCATGCATCATATCATAATCATGCCGGATCTTCTGCCGTAGTATTAAATAGTGCATCCGGTTTTTCTTTTAGTGATTTGCTTCTTCGTGGATTAGGTCGTTGAGTGGACGCGAGTATCGACAAGTTGTTCGGATAATGAATCTTTGGCTATGTTTCCCAGGCGAGCATCTCTCCCCCTTCTACCTATTTTGTGTTTATAGTATTTATTTCCTCCTGTTGATCTATTGCTATCTGTGTCGCGATGCTTTAGTTTCACGACTTGGAGCACAGTATCTCGATCATAGACAAGCATAACTAAAGTAGTGATATAAATTTGACTTAATATATCTGACTAGTAATCAGCTTCACTATAACAAAATGGATAATAAAAATGCCAACCCCTAGTGGACCCGGGTTGTTTTGTTATATCTGCCTAGTAAGTATTGCAACTCCAATGGAATGTGATAAAGGTGCCAACAAATGCTGGGTTTCGGGATTCCTCAGGACAATTATATCTGACTAGTAAATGTTCCAACTACAACGGAATGTTAACTAAAACTGCCCACTACTTATGCTATCAGGATGACTCATGCTATCTATATCTGATTAGTAATTGCTACAACTATAACGGAATGAGTAAAATTGCCAACTGTGTTAGTTCCGTGGTCCGACTTCCTCGTTTGGTCTCGAGGGGGAAATACCAGGATGGGTTTGTTCGGTGTTAGCTTCAGGTTGGATCCGAATAGGTCTTTATTACCCCTCTCTGATAACCGCCAGTTGTCTCGAGTCTCTATAGGTTGTTTAGTGCCGCTGCGCTGCCGCTCCAGCCCACCATACATGTGTAGGCGAGGACCGCCGAATTCTAGCCTCGCCATGTCTTGCTCGATTGACGCTCCTCTTTTTTCTTTGCCCTTTGTCGGCACCCCTTTTGTTTTAGCAGGTTTGAGATCGTCGTCGTTAGCAGGGTTACCCTTCCGGCTTGGCCTGGGCAGGGTTATGGACGCCATTGGTTATTCTTCAGGGCTCTTAGCCCAATTTGCATCTTGTCCTTACTCCGACACTGTATCGTTTTCAAGGTGATTTGGATCTTTGTATTGTATATCTGTATTCTTGACTCTTGGAGTCGTTGTTGTATATATATGTTCTCTGGGTTCCATCGTGGACTAATGTGTAATGGTATTACTTCGTTTTCCAACCGCACGAAAGTGCCTGGTGGGCTTCCTTGAATCGTTTCTATGCGGGTTTGGTGGAAAAGGGCTAAAACTTGTATAGGGCCGATTCGAGGGTGTTACACCACACATGGATCTACCAATGTCATTGCATGTGTGTTCTTTTCACTAACAACAACCGGAGTCCATGTGTGATCTCTTCACATACCACCTATGGATCCACCAGTGTCATTGCATGTGTGTTCTCTTCATAATCCACCTATGGATCCACCAGTGTCATTGCATGTGTGTTCTTTTTAGTAACAACAACCAGTGTCATTGCATGTGTGTTCTCTTTAGAGACCACACATGGATCCACCAGTGTCATTGAAATGTGTATTATTTTCACAATCCACCCATGGATCCACTAGTGTTATTGCATGTGTGTTCTTTTTAGTAACAACAACCAGAGTCATTTTGCATGTGTGTTCTTTTCACATACCACCTATGGATCCCACCAGTGTCATTTTGCATGTGTGTTCTTTTTAGTAACAACGACCAGAGTCATTTTGCATGTGTGTTCTCTTCACATACAACCTATGGATCCACCAGTGCCATTGCATGTGTGTTCTCTTCATAATCCACCTATGGATCCACCAGTGCAATTGCATGTGTTCTTTTTAGTAACAACAACTAGTGTCATTGCATGTGTGCTCTCTTCAGAGACCACACATGAATCCACCAGTGTCATTGTATGTGTGTTCTTTTTACTAACAACAACAAGAGTCATTGAAATGTGTGCTCTCTTTAGAGACCACACATGGATCCACCAGTGTCATTGCATGTGTGTTCTTTTCACTAACAACAACCAGAGTCATTGCATCTGTGTTCTTTTCACATACCACATATGGATCACCAGTGTCATTGCATGTGGGTTCTTCTCACATACCACCTATGGATCCACCAGTGTCATTGCATGTGTGTTGTTTTTAGTAACAACTAGAGTCATTTTGCATGTGTGTTCTTTTCACATACCACCTATGGATCCACCAGTGTCATTGCATGTGTGATCTCTTCACAAACCACCTATGGATCCACTGTCTTCTCATACCACTTTTAGTAACAACAACCGGATGTCATGCATGTGTGTTGTCTTCACATACCACCTATGGATCCACTAGTGTCATTGCATGCGTGTTCTTTTTAGTAACAACAACCAAAGACATTGAAATGTGTGTTCTCTACAGAGACCACACATGGATCCACCAGTGTCATTGCATGTGTGTTCTTTTCACTAACAACAACCAGAGTCATTGCATGTGTGATCTCTTCACATACCACCTATGGATCCACCAGTGTCATTGCATGTGTGCGCTCTTCACAATCCACCTATGGATACACCAGTGTCATTGCATGTGTGTTCTTTTTAGTAACAACAACCAGTGCCATTGCATGTGTGTTCTCTTCAAAGACCACACATGGATCCACAAGTGTCATTGCATGTGTGTTCTTTTTACTAACAACAACAAGAGTCATTGAAATGTGTGCTCTCTTCAGAGACCACACATGGATCCACCAGTGTCATTGCATGTGTGTTCTTTTTACTAACAACAACAAGAGTCATTGAAATGTGTGCTCTCTTCAGAGACCACACATGGATCCACCAGTGTCATTGCATGTGTGTTCTTTTCACTAACAACAACCAGAGTCATTGCATGTGTGATCTCTTCACATACCACCTATGGATCCACCAGTGTCATTGCATGTGTGCTCTTTACACAATCCACCCATGGATCCACCAGTGTCATTGCATGTGTGTGCTTTTTAGTAACAACAACCAGAGTCATTTTGCATGTGTGTTCTTTTCACATACCACCTATGGGTCCACCAGTGTCATTGAAATGTGTATTATTTTCAACTACCACCTATGGATCCCACCAGTGTCATTTTGCATGTGTGTTCTTTTTAGTAACAACAACCAGAGTCATTTTGCATGTGTGATCTCTTCACATACCACCTATGCATCCACAGTGTCATTGCATGTGTGTTCTTTTTAGTAACAACAACCAGAGTCATTTTGAATGTGTGTTCTTTTCACATACCACCTAGGGATCAACCAGTGTCATTGCATGTGTGTTCTTTTTAGTAACAACAACCAGAGTCATTGAAATGTGTGTTCTTGTCACATACCACATATGGATCCACCAGTGTGATTGAAATGTGTGTTTTCTCTGGAGACCACACATGGATCCACCAGTGTCATTGCATGTGTGTTCTTTTTAGTAACAACCAGAGTCATTTTGCATGTGTGTTCTTTTCACATACCACATATGGATCCACCAGTGTCATTGCATGTGTGTTCTTTTTACAATCCACCCATGGATCCACCGGTGTCATTGCATGTGTGTTCTTTTTAGTAACAACCAGAGTCATTTTGCATGTGTGTTCTTTTCACATACCACCTATGGATCCACCAGTGTCATTGCATGTGTTTTCTTTTCACAATCCACCCATGGATCCCAACAGTGTCATATTGCATGTGTGTTCTTTTTAGTAACAACAAACAGAGTCATTGAAATGTGTGTTCTTCTCACATACCACCTATGGATCCACCAGTGTCATTGCATGTGTGTTCATTTCATAATCCACCTATGGATCCACAGTGTCATTGCATGTGTGTTCTTTTTAGTAACAACAACCAGAGTCATTTTGCATGTGTGTTCTTCTCACATACCACCTATGGATCCACCATTGTCATTGCATGTGTGTTCTTTTCACTAACAACAGCCAGAGTCATTGCATGTGTGTTCTTTTCACATACCACGTATGGATCCACCAGTGTCATTGTAATGCGTGTTCTCTACAGAGACCACACATGGATCCACCAGTGTCATTGCATGTGTGTTCTTTTTAGTAACAACAACCAGTCATTTTGCATGTGTGTTCTTTTCACATACCACCTATGGATCCACCAGTGTCATTGCATGTGTGCTCTCTTCACAAACCACCTATGGATCCACTAGTGTCATTGCATGCGTGTTTTTTTAGTAACAACAACCAGTGTCATTGAAATGTGTGCTCTCTTCAGAGACCACACATGGACCCACTAGTGTCATTGCATGTGTGTTCTTTTCACTAACAACAACCAGAGTCATTGCATGTGTGATCTCTTCACATACCACCTATGGATCCACCAGTGTCATTGCATGTGTGCGCTCTTCACAATCCACCTATGGATACACCAGTGTCATTGCATGTGTGTTCTTTTTAGTAACAACAACCAGTGCCATTGCATGTGTGTTCTCTTCAAAGACCACACATGGATCCACCTGATGTCATTGAAATGTGTATTATTTTCAAAGACCACACATGGATCCACAAGTGTCATTGTATGTGTATTCTTTTTAACAACAACAAGCTTCATTGAAATGTGTGATCTCTTCACAGACCACACATGGATCCACCAGTGTCATTGCATGTGTGTTCTTTTTACTAACAACAACAAGTCATTGAAATGTGTGTTCTTCTCACATACCACCTATGGATCCACCAGTGTCATTGCATGTGTGTTCATTTCACTAACAACTACCAGAGTCATTTTGCATGTGTGATCTCTTCACATACCACCTATGGATCCACCCGTGTCATTGCATTTGTGTTCTTTTTAGTAACACAAACCTTCTGAGTTTCATGTGTGTTCTTCTCACATACCACCTATGGATCCACCAGTGTCATTGCATGTGTGTTCATTTCACAATCCACCTATGGATCCACCAGTGTCATTGCATGTGCGTTCTTTTTAGTAACAACAACCAGAGTCATTTTGCAAGTGTGTTCTTCTCACATACCACCTATGGATTCACCAGTGTCATTGCATGTGTGTTCTTTTCACTAACAACAACCAGTGTCATTATATGTGTGTTCTTTTCACATACCACATATGGATCCACCAGAGTCATTGAAATGTGTTCTCTCTACAGAGACCACACATGGATCCATCAGTGTCATTGCGTGTGTGTTCTTTTAAGTAACAACAACCAGTCATTTTGCATGTGTGTTCTTTTCACATACCACATACGGATCCACCAGTGTCATTGCATGTATGCTCTTTTCACAATCCACCCATGGATCCACCAGTGTCATTGCATGTGTGTTCTTTTTAGTAACAACAACCAGAGTCATTTTGCATGTGTGTTCTTTTCACATACCACCTATGGATCCCACCAGTGTCATATTGCATGTGTGTTCTTTTTAGTAACAACAACCAGAGTCATTTTGCATGTGTGTTCTCTTCACATACCACCTATGGATCCACCAGTGTCATTGCATGTGTGTTCTCTTCACAATCCACCTATGGATCCACCAGTGTCATTGCATGTGTTCTTTTTAGTAACAACAACTAGTGTCATTGCATGTGTGTTCTCTTCAGAGACCACACATGGATCCACCAGTGTCATTGCATGTGTGTTCTTTTTAGTATGAACAACAGTCATTGAAATGTGTGTTCTCTTTAGAGACCATACATGGCTCCACCAGTGTCATTGCATGTGTGTTCTTTTCACTAACAATAACCAGAGTCATTGTATGTGTGTTCTTTTCACATACCACATCTGGATCACCAGTGTCATTGCATGTGTGTTCTTCTCATACCACACATGGATCCACTAGTGTCATTACATGTGTGTTCTTTTTAGTAACAACCAGAGTCATTTTGCATGTGTGTTCTTTTCACATACCACCTATGGATCCACCAGTGTCATTGCATGTGTTTTCTTTTCACAATCCACCCATGGATCCCACCAGTGTCATTGCATGTGTGTTCTTTTTAGTAACAACAACCAGAGTCATTTTCCATGTGTGATCTCTTCACATACCACCTATGGATCCACCAGTGTCATTGCATGTGTGTTCTTTTTAGTAACAACAACCAGAGTCATTGAAATGTGTGTTCTTCTCACATACCACCTATGGATCCACACGTGTCATTGCAGGTGTGTTCATTTCATAATCCACCTATGGATCCACCAGTGTCATTGCATGTGTGTTCTTTTTAGTAACCATAACCAGAGTCATTATGCATGTGTGTTCTTCTCACATACCACCTATGGATCCACCAGTGTCATTGCATGTGTGTTCTTTTCACTAACAACAACCAGAGTCATTGCATGTGTGTTCTTTTCACATACCACATATGGATCCACCAGTGTCATTGAAATGCGTGTTCTCTATAGAGACCACACATGGATCCACCAGTGTCATTGCATGTGTGTTCTTTTTAGTAACAACAACCAGTCATTTTGCATGTGTGTTCTTTTCACATACCACCTATGGATCCACCAGTGTCATTGCATGTGTGCTCTCTTCACAAACCACCTATGGATCCACTAGTGTCATTGCATGCGTGTTTTTTTAGTAACAACAACCAGTGTCATTGAAATGTGTGCTCTCTTCAGAGACCACACATGGACCCACTAGTGTCATTGCATGTGTGTTCTTTTTACTAACAAGAACAAGATTCATTGCAATGTGATCTCTTCACATACCACACATGGATCCACCAGTGTCATTGCATGTGTGTTCTTTTCACAATCAACCTAAGGATACACTAGAGTCATTGCATGTGTGTCTCTTCACATAACAACAATGGATCCACCCGTGCCATTGCATGTGTTTTCTGTTCACAATCCACACATGGATCCACCAGTGTCATTGCATGTGTGTTCTTTTAGTAACAACAACAAGAGTCATTGCATGTGTGTTCTCTTCAGAGACCACACATGGATCCACTGATGTCATTGCATGTGTGTTCTTTTTACTAACAACAGCAAGAGTCATTGAAATGTGTGCTCTCTTGAGACCACACATGGATCCTGATGTCATTGCTTGTGTGTTCTTTTCACTAACAACAACCAGAGTCATTGCATGTGTGATCTCTTCACATACCACCTATGGATCCACCAGTGTCATTGCATGTGTGCTCTTTACACAATCCACCCATGGATCCACCAGTGTCATTGCATGTGTGTGCTTTTTAGTAACAACAACCAGAGTCATTTTGCATGTGTGTTCTTTTCACATACCACCTATGGGTCCACCAGTGTCATTGAAATGTGTATTATTTTCAACTACCACCTATGGATCCCACCAGTGTCATTTTGCATGTGTGTTCTTTTTAGTAACAACAACCAGAGTCATTTTGCATGTGTGATCTCTTCACATACCACCTATGCATCCACAGTGTCATTGCATGTGTGTTCTTTTTAGTAACAACAACCAGAGTCATTTTGAATGTGTGTTCTTTTCACATACCACCTAGGGATCAACCAGTGTCATTGCATGTGTGTTCTTTTTAGTAACAACAACCAGAGTCATTGAAATGTGTGTTCTTGTCACATACCACATATGGATCCACCAGTGTGATTGAAATGTGTGTTTTCTACAGAGACCACACATGGATCCACCAGTGTCATTGCATGTGTGTTCTTTTTAGTAACAACCAGAGTCATTTTGCATGTGTGTTCTTTTCACATACCACATATGGATCCACCAGTGTCATTGCATGTGTGTTCTTTTTACAATCCACCCATGGATCCACCGGTGTCATTGCATGTGTGTTCTTTTTAGTAACAACCAGAGTCATTTTGCATGTGTGTTCTTTTCACATACCACCTATGGATCCACCAGTGTCATTGCATGTGTTTTCTTTTCACAATCCACCCATGGATCCCAACAGTGTCATATTGCATGTGTGTTCTTTTTAGTAACAACAAACAGAGTCATTGAAATGTGTGTTCTTCTCACATACCACCTATGGATCCACCAGTGTCATTGCATGTGTGTTCATTTCATAATCCACCTATGGATCCACAGTGTCATTGCATGTGTGTTCTTTTTAGTAACAACAACCAGAGTCATTTTGCATGTGTGTTCTTCTCACATACCACCTATGGATCCACCAGTGTCATTGCATGTGTGTTCTTTTCACTAAAAACAACCAGAGTCATTGCATGTGTGTTCTTTTCACATACCACATATGGATCCACCAGTGTCATTGTAATGCGTGTTCTCTACAGAGACCACACATGGATCCACCAGTGTCATTGCATGTGTGTTCTTTTTAGTAACAACAACCAGTCATTTTGCATGTGTGTTCTTTTCACATACAACCTATGGATCCACCAGTGTCATTGCATGTGTGCTCTCTTCACAAACCACCTATGGATCCACAGTGGCATTGCATGCGTGTTTTTTTAGTAACAACAACCAGTGTCATTGCATGTGTGTTCTCTTCAGAGACCACACATGGATCCACCAGTGTTATTGCATGTGTGTTCTTTTTACTAACAACAACAAGAGTCATTGAAATGTGTGATCTCTTCACATACCACCTATGGATCCACCAGTATAATTGCATGTGTGTTCTCTTCACAATACACCTATGGATCCACCAGTGACATTGCATGTGTGTTCTTTTTAGTAACAACAACCAGTGTCATTGCATGTGTGTTCTCTTCAGATACCACACATGGATCCACCAGTGTCATTGAAATGTGTATTATTTTCACAGTCCACCCATGGATCCACCAGTGTCATTGTATGTGTGTTCTTTTTAGTAACAACAACCAGAGTCATTTTGCAGGTGCGATCTCTTCACATACCACCTATGGATCCACCAGTGTCATTGCATGTGTGTTCATTTCACTAACAACTACCAGAGTCATTTTGCATGTGTGTTCTTCTCACATACAACCTATGGATCTACCTGTGTAATTGCATGTGTGTTCTTTGCACTAACAACAACCAGAGTCATTGCATGTGTGTTCTTTTCACATACCACATATGGATCCACCAGTGTCATTGAACTACGCGTTCTCTATAGCGACCACACATGGATCCACCAGTGTCATTGCATGTGTGTTCTTTTTAGTAACAACAACTAGTCATTTTGCATGTGTGTTCTTTTCACATACCACCTATGGATCCACCAGTGTCATTGCATGTGTGTTCATTTAACAATCCACCTATGGATCCACCAGTGTCATTGCATGTGCATTCTTTTTAGTAACAACAACCAGAGTCATTTTGCAAGTGTGTTCTTCTCACATACCACCTATGGATCCACTAGTGTCATTGCATGTGTGTTCTTTTCACTAACAACAACCTGCGTCATTATATGTGTGTTCTTTTCACATACCACATATGGATCCACCAGAGTCATTGAAATGTGTTCTCTCTACAGAGACCACACATGGATCCATCAGTGTCATTGCGTGTGTGTTCTTTTTAGTAACAACAACCAGTCATTTTGCATGTGTTTTCTTTTCACATACCACATATGGATCCACCAGTGTCATTGCATGTATGCTCTTTTCACAATCCACCCATGGATCCACCAGTGTCATTGCATGTGTGTTCTTTTTAGTAACAACAACCAGAGTCATTTTGCATGTGTGTTCTTTTCACATACCACCTATGGATCCCACCAGTGTCATCTTGCATGTGTGTTCTTTTTAGTAACAACAACCAGAGTCATTTTGCATGTGTGTTCTCTTCACATACCACCTATGGATCCACCAGTGTCATTGCATGTGTGTTCTCTTCACAATCCACCTATGGATCCACCAGTGTCATTGCATGTGTTCTTTTTAGTAACAACAACCAGTGTTATTGCATGTGTGCTCTCTTCAGAGACCACACATGGAACCACCAGTGTCATTGCATGTGTGTTCTTTTTACTAACAACAACAAGAGTTATTGAAATGTGTGCTCTCTTTAGAGACCACACATGGGTCCACCAGTGTCATTGCATGTGTGTTCTTTTCACTAACAATAACCAGAGTCATTGTATGTGTGTTCTTTTCACATACCACATCTGGATCACCAGTGTCATTGCATGTGTGTTCTTCTCACATACCACCTATGGATCCACCAGTGTCATTGCATGTGTGTTCTTTTTAGTAACAACCAGAGTCATTTTGCATGTGTGTTCTTTTCACATACCACCTATGGATCCACCAGTGTCATTGCATGTGTTTTCTTTTCACAATCCACCCATGGATCCCACCAATGTCATTTTGCATGTGTGTTCTTTTTAGTAACAACAACCAGAGTCATTTTCCATGTGTGATCTCTTCACATACCACCTATGGATCCACCAGTGTCATTGCATGTGTGTTATTTTTAGTAACAACAACCAGAGTCATTGAAATGTGTGTTCTTCTTACATACCACCTATGGATCCACCAGTGTCATTGCATGTGTGTTCATTTCATAATCCACCTATGGATCCACCAGTGTCATTGCATGTGTGTTCTTTTTAGTAACAACAACCAGAGTCATTTTGCATGTGTGTTCTTCTCACATACCACCTATGGATCTACCAGTGTCATTGCATGTGTGTTCTTTGCACTAACAACAACCAGAGTCATTGCATGTGTGTTCTTTTCACATACCACATATGGATCCACCAGTGTCATTGAAATGCGTGTTCTCTATAGAGACCACACATGGATCCACCAGTGTCATTGCATGTGTGTTCTTTTTAGTAACAACAACCAGTCATTTTGCATGTGTGTTCTTTTCACATACCACCTATGGATCCACCAGTGTCGTTGCATGTGTGCTCTCTTCACAAACCACCTATGGATCCACTAGTGTCATTGCATGCGTGTTCTTTTTAGTAACAACAACCAGTGTCATTGCATGTGTGTTCTCTTCAGAGACCACACATGGATCCACTAGTGTCATTGCATGTGTGTTCTTTTTACTAACAAGAACAAGATTCATTGAAATGTGTGCTCTCTTCAGAGACCACACATGGACCCACCAGTGTCATTGCATGTGTGTTCTTTTCACTAACAACAACCAGAGTCATTGCATGTGTGATCTCTTCACATACCACCTATGGATCCACCAGTGTCATTGCATGTGTATTCTCTTCACAATCCACCTATGGATCCACCAGTGTCATTGCATGTGTGTTCTTTTTAGTAACAACAACCAGTGCCATTGCATGTGTGTTCTCTTCAGAGACCACACATGGATCCACCAGTGTCATTGCATGTGTGTTCTTTTTACTAAGAACAACAAGAGTCATTGAAATGTGTGCTCTCTTCAGAGACCACACATGGATCCACCAGTGTCATTGCATGTGTGTTCTTTTCACTAACAACAACCAGAGTCATTGCATGTGTGATCTCTTCACATACCACCTATGGATCCACCAGTGTCATTGCATGTGTGCTCTTTACACAATCCACCCATGGATCCACCAGTGTCATTGCATGTGTGTGCTTTTTAGTAACAACAACCAGAGTCATTTTGCATGTGTGTTCTTTTCACATACCACCTATGGGTCCACCAGTGTCATTGAAATGTGTATTATTTTCAACTACCACCCATGGATCCACCAGTGTCATTGCATGTGTGTTCTTTTTAGTAACAACAACCAGAGTCATTTTGCATGTGTGATCTCTTCACATACCACCTATGGATCCACAGTGTCATTGCATGTGTGTTCTTTTTAGTAACAACAACCAGAGTCATTTTGCATGTGTGTTCTTTTCACATACCACCTAGGGATCAACCAGTGTCATTGCATGTGTGTTCTTTTTAGTAACAACAACCAGAGTCATTGAAATGTGTGTTCTTGTCACATACCACATATGGATCCACCCGTGTGATTGAAATGTGTGTTTTCTACAGAGACCACACATGGATCCACCAGTGTCATTGCATGTGTGTTCTTTTTAGTAACAACCAGAGTCATTTTGCATGTGTGTTCTTTACACATACCACATATGGATCCACCAGTGTCATTGCATGTGTGTTCTTTTTACAATCCACCCATGGATCCATCGGTGTCATTGCATGTGTGTTATTTTTAGTAACAACCAGAGTCATTTTGCATGTGTGTTATTTTCACATACCACCTATGGATCCACCAGTGTCATTGCATGTGTTTTTTTTCACAATCCACCCTCGGATCCCAACAGTGTCATATTGCATGTGTGTTCTTTTTAGTAACAACAACCAGAGTCATTGAAATGTGTGTTCTTCTTACATACCACCTATGGATCCACTAGTGTCATTGTATGTGTGTTCATTTCATAATCCACCTATGGATCCACCAGTGTCATTGCATGTGTGTTGTTTTTAGTAACAACAACCAGTCATTTTGCATGTGTGTTCTTCTCACATACCACCTATGGATCCACCAGTGTCATTGCATGTGTGTTCTTTTCACTAACAACAACCAGAGTCATTGCATGTGTGTTCTTTTCACATACCACATATGGATCCACCAGTGTCATTGTAATGCGTGTTCTCTACTGAGACCACACATGGATCCAGTAGTGTCATTGCATGTGTGTTCTTTTTAGTAACAACAACCAGTCATTTTGCATGTGTGTTCTTTTCACATACCACCTATGGATCCACCAGTGTCATTGCATGTGTGCTCTCTTCACAAACCACCTATGGATCCACTAGTGTCATTGCATGCGTGTTTTTTTAGTAACAACAACTAGTGTCATTGCATGTGTGTTCTCTTTAGAGACACACATGGATCCACCAGTGTCATTGCATGTGTGTTCTTTTTACTAACAACAAAAAGAGTCATTGAAATGTGTGATCTCTTCACATACCACCTATGGATCCACCGGTGTCATTGCATGTGTGTTCTCTTCACAATCCACCTATGGATCCACCAGTGTCATTGCATGTGTGTTCTTTTTTGTAACAACAACCAGTGTCATTGCATGTGTGTTCTCTTCAGAGACCACACATGGATCCACCAGTGTCATTGAAATGTGTATTATTTTCACAATCCACCCATGGATCCACCAGTGTCATTGTATGTGTGTTCTTTTTAGTAACAACAACCAGAGTCATTTTGCAGGTGTGATCTCTTCACATACCACCTATGGATCCACCAGTGTAATTGCATGCGTGTTCTTTTTACTAACAACAACCAGAGTCATTGAAATGTGTGTTCTTCTAACATACCACCTATGGATCCACCAGTGTCATTACATGTGTGTTCATTTCACTAACAACTACCAGAGTCATTTTGCATGTGTGATCTCTTCACATACCACCTATGGATCCACCCGTGTCATTACATGTGTGTTCTTTTTAGTAACAACAACCAGAGTCATTGAAATGTGTGTTCTTCTCACATACCACCTATGGATCCAGCAGTGTCATTGCATGTGTGTTCATTTCACAATCCACCTATGGATCCACCAGTGTCATTGCATGTGCGTTCTTTTTAGTAACAACAACCAGAGTCATTTTGCATGTGTGTTCTTCTCACATACCACCTATGGATCCACCAGTGTCATTGCATGTGTGTTCTTTTCACTAACAACAACTAGAGTCATTGCATGTGTGTTCTTTTCACATACCACATATGGATCCACCAGAGTCATTGAAATGTGTTCTCTCTACAGAGACCACACATGGATCCACCAGTGTCATTGCGTGTGTGTTCTTTTTAGTAACAACAACCAGTCATTTTGCATGTGTGTTCTTTTCACATACCACATATGGATCCACCAGTGTCATTGCATGTATGCTCTTTTCACAATCCACCCATGGATCCACCAGTGTCATTGCATGTGTGTTCTTTTGAGTAACAACAACCAGAGTCATTTTGCATGTGTGTTCTTTTCACATACCACCTATGGATCCCACCAGTGTCATTTTGCATGTGTGTTATTTTTAGTAACAACAACCAGAGTCATTTTGCATGTGTGTTCTCTTCACATACCACGTATGGATCCACCAGTGTCATTGCATGTGTGTTCTCTTCACAATCCACCTATGGATCCACCAGTGTCATTGCATGTGTTCTTTTTAGTAACAACAACCAGTGTTATTGCATGTGTGCTCTCTTCAGAGACCACACATGGATCCACCAGTGTCATTGCATGTGTGTTCTTTTTACTAACAACAACAAGAGTTATTGAAATGTGTGCTCTCTTTAGAGACCACACATGGATCCACCAGTGTCATTGCATGTGTGTTCTTTTCACTAACAATAACCAGAGTCATTGCATGTGTGTTCTTTTCACATACCACATCTGGATCACCAGTGTCATTGCATGTGTGTTCTTCTCACATACCACCTATGGATCCACCAGTGTCATTGCATGTGTGTTCTTTTTAGTAACAACCAGAGTCATTTTGCATGTGTGTTCTTTTCACATACCACCTATGGATCCACCAGTGTCATTGCATGTGTTTTCTTTTCACAATCAACCCATCGATCCCACCAATGTCATTTTGCATGTGTGTTCTTTTTAGTAACAACAACCAGAGTCATTTTCCTTGTGTGATCTCTTCACATACCACCTATGGATCCACCATTGTCATTGCATGTGTGTTCTTTTTAGTAACAACAACCAGAGTCATTGAAATGTGTGTTCTTCTTACATACCACCTATGGATCCTTTAGTGTCATTGCATGTGTGTTCATTTCAAAATCCACCTATGGATCCACCAGTGTCATTGCATGTGTGCTCTTTTTAGTAACAACAACAAGAGTCATTTTGCATGTGTGTTCTTCTCACATACCAACTACGGATCTACCAGTGTCATTGCATGTGTGTTCTTTTCACTAACAACAACCAGAGTCATTGCATGTGTGTTCTTTTCACATACCACATATGGATCCACCAGTGTCATTGAAATGCGTGTTCTCTATAGAGACCACACATGGATCCACCAGTGTCATTGCATGTGTGTTCTTTTTAGTAACAACAACCAGTCATTTTGCATGTGTGTTCTTTTCACATACCACCTATGGATCCACCAGTGTCGTTGCATGTGTGCTCTCTTCACAAACCACCTATGGATCCACCTGTGTCATTGCATGCGTGTTCTTTTTAGTAACAACAACCAGTGTTATTGCATGTGTGTTCTCTTCAGAGACCACGAATGGATCCACCAGTGTCATTGCATGTGTGTTCTTTTTACTAACAACAAAAAGATTCATTGAAATGTGTGCTCTCTTCAGAGACCACACATGGACCCACCAGTGTCATTGCATGTGTGTTCTTTTCACTAACAACAAAAAGATTCATTGAAATGTGTGATCTCTTCACATACCACCTATGGATCCACCAGTGTCATTGCATCTGTGTTCTCTTCACAATCCACCTATGGATCCACCAGTGTCATTGCATGTGTGTTCTTTTTAGTAACAACAACCAGTGCCATTGCATGTGTGTTCTCTTCAGAGACCACACATGGATCCACCAGTGTCATTGCATGTGTGTTCTTTTTACTAAGAACAACAAGAGTCATTGAAATGTGTGCTCTCTTTAGAGACCACACATGGATCCACCAGTGTCATTGCATGTGTGTTCTTTTCACTAACAACAACCAGAGTCATTGCATGTGTGATCTCTTCACATACCACCTATGGATCCACCAGTGTCATTGCATGTGTGCTCTTTACACAACCCACCCATGGATCCACCAGTGTCATTGCATGTGTGTTCTTTTTAGTAACAACCAGAGTCATTTTGCATGTGTGTTCTTTTAACATACCACCTATGGGTCCACCAGTGTCATTTAAATGTGTATTATTTTCAACTACCACCCATGGATGCACCAGTGTCATTGCATGTGTGTTCTTTTTAGTAACAACAACCAGAGTCATTTTGCATGTGTGATCTCTTCACATACCACCTATGGATCCACAGTGTCATTGCATGTGTGTTCTTTTTACAATCCACCCATGGATCCACCGGTGTCATTGCATGTGTGTTCTTTTTAGTAACAACCAGAGTCATTTTGCATGTGTGTTATTTTCACATACCACCTATGGATCCACCAGTGTCATTGCATGTGTTTATTTTTCACAATCCACCCATGGATCCCACCAGTGTCATTTTACATGTGTGTTATTTTTAGTAACAACAACCAGAGTCATTGAAATGTGTGTTCTTCTCACATACCACCTATGGATCCACCAGTTTCATTGCATGTGTGTTCATTTCATCATCCACCTATGGATCCACCAGTGTCATTGCATGTGTGTTCTTTTTAGTAACAACAACCAGAGTCATTTTGCACGTGTCTTCTTCTCACATACCACCTATGGATCCACCAGTGTCATTGCATATGTGTTCTTTTCACTAACAACAACCAGAGTCATTGCATGTGTGTTCTTTTCACATACCACATATGGATCCACCAGTGTCATTGTAATGCGTGTTCTCTACAGAGACCACACATGGATCCACCAGTTTCATTGCATGTGTGTTATTTTTAGTAACAACAACCGGTCATTTTGCATTTGTGTTCTTTTCACATACCACCTATGGATCCACCAGTGTTATTGCATGTGTGCTCTCTTCACAAACAACCTATGGATCCACTAGTGTCATTGCATGTGTGTTCTTTTTAGTAACAACTAGTGTCATTGCATGTGTGTTCTCTTCAGAGACCACACATCGATCCACCAGTGTCATTGCATGTGTGTTCTTTTTACTAACAACAAGAGTCATTGAAATGTGTGATCTCTTCACATACCACCTATGGATCCACCAGTGTCATTGCATGTGTGTTCTTCTTAGTAACAACAACCAGAGTCATTGAAATGTGTGTTCTTCTTACATACCACCTATGGATCCACCAGTGTCATTGCATGTGTGTTCATTTCATAATCCACCTATGGATCCACCAGTGTCATTGCATGTGTGTTCTTTTTAATAACAACAACCAGAGTCATTTTGCATGTGTGTTCTTCTCACATACCACCTATGGATCTACCAGTGTCATTGCATGTGTGTTCTTTGCACTAACAACAACCAGAGTCATTGCATGTGTGTTCTTTTCACATACCACATATGGATCCACCAGTGTCATTGCATGTGTGTTCTTTGCACTAACAACAACCAGAGTCATTGCATGTGTGTTCTTTTCACATACCACATATGGATCCACCAGTGTCATTGAACTGCGTGTTCTCTATAGAGACCACACATGGATCCACCAGTGTCATTGCATGTGTGTTCTTTTTACATGTGTGTTCTTTTTAGTAACAACAACTAGAGTCATTTTGCAGGTGTGATCTCTTCACATACCACCTATGGATCCACCAATGTCATTGCATGTGTGTTCTTTTTAGTAACAACAACCAGAGTCATTGAAATGTGTGTTCTTCTAACATACCACCTATGGATCCACCAGTGTCATTGCATGTGTGTTCATTTCACTAACAACTACCAGAGTCATTTTGCATGTGTGATCTCTTCACATACCACCTATGGATCCACCCGTGTCATTACATGTGTGTTCTTTTTAGTAACAACAACCAGAGTCATTGAAATGTGTGTTCTTCTCACATACCACCTATGGATCCAGCAATGTCATTGCATGTGTGTTCATTTCACAATCCACCTATGGATCCACCAGTGTCATTGCATGTGCGTTCTTTTTAGTAACAACAACCAGAGTCATTTTGCATGTGTGTTCTTCTCACATACCACCTATGGATCCACCAGTGTCATTGCATGTGTGTTCTTTTCACTAACAACAACCAGAGTCATTGCATGTGTGTTCTTTTCACATACCACATATGGATCCACCAGAGTCATTGAAATGTGTTCTCTCTACAGAGACCACACATGGATCCACCAGTGTCATTGCGTGTGTGTTCTTTTTAGTAACAACAACCAGTCATTTTGCATGTGTGTTCTTTTCACATACCACATATGGATCCACCAGTGTCAATGCATGTGTGTTCTCTTCAGAGACCACACATCGATCCACCAGTGTCATTGCATGTGTGTTCTTTTTACTAACAACAACAAGAGTCATTGAAATGTGTGATCTCTTCACATACCACCTATGGATCCACCAGTGTCATTGCATGTGTGTTCTCTTCACAATCCACCTATGGATCCACCAGTGTCATTGCATGTGTATTCTTTTTAGTAACAACAACCAGTGTCATTGCATGTGTGCTCTCTTCAGAGACCACACATGGATCCACCAGTGTCATTGAAATGTGTATTATTTTCACAATCCACCCATGGATCCACCCGTGTCATTGTATGTGTGTTCTTTTTAGTAACAACAACCAGAGTCATTTTGAAGGTGTGATCTCTTCACATACCACCTATGGATCCACCAGTGTCATTGCATGTGTGTTCTTTTTAGTAACAACAACCAGAGTCATTGAAATGTGTGTTCTTCTAACATACCACCTATGGATCCACCAGTGTCATTGCATGTGTGTTCATTTCACTAACAACTACCAGAGTCATTTTGCATGTGCGATCTCTTCACATACCATCTATGGATCCACCAGTGTCATTGCAGGTGTGTTCTTTTTAGTAACAACAAGCAGAGTCATTGAAATGTGTGTTCTTCTCACATACCACCTATGGATCCACCAGTGTCATTGCATGTGTGTTCATTTCACAATCCACCTATGGATCCACCAGTGTCATTGCATGTGCGTTCTTTTTAGTAACAACAACCAGAGTCATTTTGCATGTGTGTTCTTCTCACATACCACCTATGGATCCACCAGTGTCATTGCATGTGTGTTCTTTTCACTAACAACAACCAGAGTCATTGCATGTGTGTTCTTTTCACATACCACATATGGATCCACCAGTCATTGAAATGTGTGCTCTCTACAGAGACCACACATGGATTCACCAGTGTCATTGCGTGTGTGTTCTTTTTAGTAACAACAACCAGTCATTTTGCATGTGTGTTCTTTTCACAAGCACATATGGATCCACCGGTGTCATTGCATGTGTGCTCTTTTCACAATCCACCCATGGATCCACCAGTGTCATTGCATGTGTGTTATTTTTAGTAACAACAACCAGAGTCATTTTGCATGTGTGTTCTTTTCACATGCCACCTATGGATCCCACCAGTGTCATTTTGCATGTGTGTTCTTTTTAGTAACAACAACCAGAGTCATTTTGCATGTATGTTCTCTTCACATACCACCTATGGATCCATCAGTGTCATTGCATGTGTGTTCTCTTCACTATCCACCTATGGATCCACCAGTGTCATTGCATGTGTTCTTTTTAGTAACAACAACAAGTGTTATTGCATGTGTGCTCTCTTCAGAGACCACACATGGATCCACCAGTGTCATTGCATGTGTGTTCTTTTTACTAACAACAAGAAGAGTTATTGAAATGTGTGCTCTCTTCAAAGACCACACATGGATCCACCAGTGTCATTGCATGTGTGTTATTTTCACTAACAATAACCAGAGTCATTGGATGTGTGTTCTTTTCACATACCACATCTGGATCACCAGTGTCATTGCATGTGTGTTCTTATCACATACCACCTATGGATCCACCAATGTCATTGCATGTGTGTTCTTTTTAGTGACAACCAGTCATTCTGCATGTGTGTTCTTTTCACATACCACCTATGGATCCACCAGTGTCATTGCATGTGTTTTCTTTTCACAATCCACCCATGGATCCCACCAATGTCATTTTGCATGTGTGTTCTTTTTAGTAACAACAACCGGAGTCATTTTCCATGTGTGATCTCTTCACATACCACCTATGGATCAACCAGTGTCATTGCATGTGTGTTCTTTTTAGTAACAACAACCAGAGTCATTGAAATGTGTGTTCTTCTCACATACCACCTATGGATCCACCAGTGTCATTGCATGTGTGTTCATTTCATAATCCACCTATGGATCCACCAGTGTCATTGCATGTGTGTTCTTTTTAGTAACAACAACCATAGTCATTTTTCATGTGTGTTCTTCTCACATACCACCTATGGATCTACCAGTGTCATTGCATGTGTGTTCTTTTCACTAACAACAACCAGAGTCATTGCATGTGTGTTCTTTTCACATACCACATATGGATCCACCAGTGTCATTGAAATGTGTGTTCTCTACAGAGACCACACATGGATCCACCAGTGTCATTGCATGTGTGTTCTTTTTAGTAACAACAACCAGTCATTTTCTATGTGTGTTCTTTTCACATACCACCTACGGATCCACCAGTGTCATTGCATGTGTGCTCTCTTCACAATCTACCTATGGATCCACCAGTGTCATTGCATGTGTGTTCTTTTTAGTAACAACAAACAGTGTCATTGCATGTGTGTTCTCTTCAGAGACCACACATGGATCCACTAGTGCCATTGCATGTGTGTTCTTTTTACTAACAATAACAAGAGTCATTGAAATGTGTGCTCTCTTCAGAGACCACACATGGATCCACCAGTGTCATTGCTTGTGTGTTCTTTTCACCAACAACAACCAGAGTCATTGCATGTGTGATCTCTTCACATACCACCTATGGATCCACCAGTGTCATTGCATGTGTGTTCTTTTTAGTAACAACAACCAGTGTCATTGCATGTTTGTTCTCTTCAGAGACCACACATGGATCCACCAGTGTCATTGCATGTGTGTTCTTTTTAGTAACAACCAGAGTCATTTTGCATGTGTGTTCTTTTCACATACCACCTATGGATCCACCAGTGTCATTGCATGTGTTTTCTTTTCACAATCCAACCATGGATCCCACCAGTGTCATTTTGCATGTGTGTTCTTTTTAGTAACAACAACTAGAGTCATTTTGCATGTGTGTTCTTTTCACATACCACCTATGGATCCACCAGTGTCATTGCATGTGTGTTCTCTTCAGAATCCACCTATGGATCCACCAGTGTCATTGCATGTGTGTTCTTTTTAGTAAAAACAACTAGTGTCATTGCATGTGTGTTCTCTTCAGAGACCACACATGGATCAATCAGTGTCATTGCATGTGTGTTCTTTTTACTAACAACACCAAGAGTCAGTGAAATGTGTGCTCTCTTCAGAGACCACACATGGATCCACCAGTGCCATTGCATGTGTGTTCTTTTCACTAACAACATCAGAGTCATTGCATGTGTGTTCTTTTCACATACCACATATGGATCCACCAGTGTCATTGCATGTGTGCCCTTTTCACAATCCACCCATGGATCCACCAGTGTCATTGCATGTGTGTTCTTTTTAGTAACAACAACCAGAGTCATTTTGCATGTGTGTTCTTTTCACATACCACCTATGGATCCACCAGTGTCATTGAAATTCGTATTATTTTCAACTACCGCCGTTGGCCACAAACAATCGGGACGCATAACTAACCAGCAACCGCTCTAGGCTTCTAGAAGACCCGATCCCCAATTGTTAGGCGCCGTTGGATCGGGGTGCGTGGACGATAGTGATGTCCTTTGCAAGGGCGATCCGTGAGAAGTCTGTTCTCCGAACTGATTGGCTGTGGCAACTATGCTAGGCCTACGTCCTTGCCTTTATCCCCTTATCCTCGGGGCCGAAAATCAGATCGTGTTCCTTTCATCGCCATGGAGAGGGAGAGGCCCAAACTCAGCTTGCACGAGACTCAGATGTGCGCCCACTACGGCATACTCGCGCTGCTGTTAGCGAGGCTTCTGGCCGGCTTCGAGCTCAGCTACGCCGGGGTTCCTGTCGTGCCGCTCTTACGTGACAATGCGTTGGCGAGGCAGATCGAGGAGCGCCGCCGCCAGCTGTCGGAGCGGAAGAGGGCAATGGCGCTGCATCGCAGACGTCTGCCAGATCGGCGAAAGTTGTTCAAGAAGGAGCGGGTTGCATTGATTGAGCTTTGTGGAACCCACTGGCAGGAGATCCACCCAGATCTACGCAACCCCAAAGGGAGGCAGCGCTTCTAGGAGGTGCCTGGGCGTACGACCTCCACCGTTATCAATGCAGCACGCCGTGAAGAATCCATGAGGAGGAGGAACGCTGCCGGGAACGTCGGCATTGATTCCGACGCGGAGGAGGCTGGCGGCGACGCGGACAACGTCGTCAATGATGGAGACTACAGGAGCGTCATAGTCGATTAGGGCCACTTAAGCATAAATTAAATCTATGTACGGTATCTTAATGCGCTCTTTGGATCTGGGTCACCTGAGTCATGGTCGATTATCGTCATAATCTATATATGTTGGCCATGTTTTAGTTGTCTTTGTCTTTGAAACTAGTCAATCGAAACTCGTCCGATCCTGAAAATAAAGTTCGCGCGTTCCCTGGCATATCTGATGGGACAATATGCTGACTCTACTCCCAACACTTGATGGCACAACCGTAATTTGGAGTGCGCCTGAGGAGAAGGGATCGAGCGTGTTGTAATAGTGTACTACTCCTATCCAGATATAACTGACTTAGTTTTTTTAGATATTTAATAAATGTGTCTATACCCAAAACATGTTTAGATACATGTTTTAGGTTTCTCTATCTTTCAAACTAATCAAAAGTCGTCAAATTCTGAACAAACAAAGTCATTGCGTTCACACCTGATGGGACAATCTGGATTGCTACTTGATGGCACAGCCATAATTCTGGAGTGCGCCAGAGGAGATGGGAATGCAAGGGAGATGGGAACTAGTAGCCGCGTCCAAACGCAGGTGAAAAATTTATGTAATAATATTTTAAAAAATGTAATCTGGTCCACATGACCCCATCACAGACAAGTTCTACACGCCAGATATAAATAAAGACGACACGGCTAGTTTAGTTTCAATGATACAATGCAACATAGGACGTTACTGTGCCCATATCTTTCTGCTCCTCTTATTAGTCTGCTAGCCCACGCTGCATTAAGCATCAGTTGATGAGGATAAAAAATGATAAAATGGCAAATAAAAAAAAATTTAAGCTTATCTTTCATCCGGAGAATCGTACAAAGATGAAATTGGCAGGGATTTATTATTTCTCCTGCAGTTAGCCGAAAGATCCTCAAGAACATCCTCAATCACCCCTGCAACTTCTTCATATTCTAATACACCTCCATTATTTGCCCTTTCCCGCCTCCGCTTACCCTTTTGTTTCTTTTCACACTCTTTTCTCCGCACCTCCACTTCTTCATAAATTGGCTGACGACGTTTTCCTCAGTGTTCATCACTGTCTTATTGCTCTTCCGCCGATTCTGGAGAAGCCTCATTTTCTGCCACCGGGGTGTGAACAGGGACAATAGCATGTGTAACTGGGTTTTTGCACAACCTCTTGATATGGCCGAATCCGCCACAACGTCCGCATTTCCTTTTCCTAGCACCAAGACTTGGACCTTTATCGGTGGAGGCTACGATCCTTAGCTTTCTAGGCCTCCCAGGTGGCCTCCTAAGAACTGGTGGTTGAAGTTTGAACCCTGGATCGACAATCTCCCAATCATTTTCATCGGCCATAGGTGGTACGTTTTCTCCATAAGTTGCAGCAAACTTGTCCACGGAGAAATAGTTGTCGACATAGTTCTCTATTTCAGCTCCGTTACCTCTAAGCTTTAAGATGAAGTAAATTGCATGGTGACATGGCAGACTAGTAATATGCCACTACCTACATGAACAAGTCTTGTTTCCAATGTCTACAGTGTACCTCCGTTCACTTCCACGCTTGTATTCTGCATAAACCTCAGCCAATGTTCTGGAACTTCTGACCACCCTCATCTTTATCGTTCTCATTGCCCTGGTTCTTGCATTCAGTAACATAACCACCTTTGGAACTATTTTATGGCCTAAAAAATTTCTTGCACAAATTCTTTGCCTTAAATCTATCTTCACGACTATGCAATCGCCTTATTGCATCCAACAAAATAACAATTCCAAGTGTCTTCATGCCCGAAATCTTATCATTGAAACTCTCTGCCAAATTATTGCATACAAAATCCACCTTGCTTAACTCACCAAACTTGCTTTTGGCCCATAGCTTGGTGTGATGTTCCTCAAGGTATTTTTCACCTTTGGAACTACATACATGTTCTGCAAGTAAGTAGCATGCGTGCTTGGGATGTATGTGTATGCTGATCGCCACAAGTCCTCTTCAAAGATCTTTCCTTTTATCTTCTTCGTGAAGTTAGTAGCGAGGTGCCGCATGCATTCCCTATGCTCAACCCCAGGAAACACAAAGATCAACATCATTCTCAAGACCCTCGGATGCACCGTGTGTATCACCAAGCCTTCAGGTGACCAATTACTTCCGTAGTCTCCGCACGAACCATGTCCAGCTTTCATTTGATTCACCTCAAGAACAGCATAAGCTACGGGTAGAAGCCAATTATGCGCCCAAAGCACAAGCGAAGCAACATGTCCCCTAAACTTCCTGTTAAAGAAGTTGCCTATTGCCAAGTATGGCCTACAGTGCCTAGGAACCCCTTCCAAGATGCCTTCAAGTGCATAAAACATCTCTGAAGCATATCTTATCGCGCTTATACCGACCCCTCGAGACCTTCTCTCTCCCTTTCACAACCTCGTAATCGATGTCAACAACACTACCAGGTGATGTTTTCTCTACCTGAGCTTTGAAACTATACAACATATGAAAACTTTGTCATTCCACTTGCCTTGAATGAAGTCTAGAGCCATCTCCTTCCCATCAAAGACTCTGTGATAAGGAATCAGAACGTTAAACTTTTTGCTAATCTTTGCTCTCAGTTTAGCTGGTCCAATGTTATGATCCTGCCTCACCCAATCAAGTATAGTAGCAGCAATCCACTTGGTAGTCGCCGGTCTAATTTTACCACTTAAAGAAGTATTAGGGTAGTTGTGTTCCTTCGTGTTTACTTTGATCTGCATTCGATAAGAATCCAAATAATTCAGAGCTAGTTATCAGCAGAATAAATATGAGAAAGACTGAAACTAAATGTAGCTATTGCAACCTGAAATGGGTGTCCACCCCGCATTGGAGATGCATGTAATCTCCATTTACATAGGTTGCAACTGCATATCTGTAGTCCTCCACATTATCAAAGACAGTCCCCTCATCAATTGTAGGATTGTCCCTATCAAAGTGTATCACTGGCCTGTCCACGTCTTTGTCGTCGTATCTACATCCCATTTCCACATCTTCACATTCCTCTTCCTCATCAGTCCCATAGTCAGGCTCAAAGTTCGAATCAACCAAATATTCCCTACTCTCCATCCTATCAGGGTAGCAGCCACGTCTGGATATGCTTTGTCATCATCATCTGCACCGCCACACGTTTCAGTGCCTTCATGCTCGCTTGACAAAGCATCATGCTCAAGGACAAGCTGTACAGACGTCCTGCGGTTACCAACCCATATCCTTGGCATTACCACGGGACTATAAACGCTAATTGGGGTATGCAGATAAGGAATCACAGTTCTTACCTTTTAATGTGGACGCACGACACCTTCTCCGGGCTCCATACCTCCAAAGCTCTGCACCTCGCTACCTGTCCTCCCATTTCATTGTCCTCTATGCTCTCCAGACTTGAAGGAGATTCCGTGCTCTCCAGCCGTGTAGGACCCATATCCATGCTCTCAAGCCTCGCAGGACCCATCTCCGAGCGGGATCCGGATCACCAGCGTCGTTGGTCCCCTAACCTAACGGCCGACTCTCGGTTTTCGTTTCCAAACGCGCCTGGGCGATGGGCGGCAGCAAGGAGACAGGGCAGGGAGGGGAGGGGAGGGGACGTGAGGGGATGGCAGGGAGGGGAGGGCGGGAGGACGACGGCCCAAGGGGATGACGAGAGAGGTGCATGACTGAGCGGAGTGGCGGCGGAAGGAGCAGAGGAGAGGAGCGGAGCGGAGCTGGTTGCGACAAAGCATGGAAAATTGCACAATAATGTGTTGGTGGGCGGCACTAGCCCTCGAACCTGGGACGCGCGCCGTCGTAGGTGGAGGAGGCGGGCCTGCCTGTCAGAAAACATGCCACCTGTCAGCGCACTATGCACAGGGAGCGCTTCACGGAATTTTTAGCAGGTCCCACATGTCAGTCTGTTTTATCAAAACTTGCATGCAAAATTCAAAGTATTTATTTTTAGTAGCTTCTTTCAGAATTCTCTGTGTTCGACACGGGCATCAGCTCAGCACTGGAATTCAGGTCCCACATGGAAAATTGCACAATAATGTGTTGGTGGGTGGCACCACCCCTCGAACCTGGGATGCGCGCCGTCGAAGGTGGAGGGGGCGGGCCCGCCAGTCAGAAAACATGCCACGTCGGCATCCCCTGTTTATGTTGCCCTTTAAAAAAATAAAACACGCCACGTCATTATCCCCTGTTTCTGATGGTGTTGCTACACTCGACGGTACATGGTGGCATATAAATAATATCATATAAACATAAGGGCACAGTCGTCAACATTTCTAAAATGAAACCCGGTCCCGTCTCCTACTTGTCCTGGTACATTGCGCGATGAGGTGGATAGCCACGACCGATCTTTTTAATACATTCGCACTCTTATGCTGAGAAGGGAAATAAAGATTGAGCTGTTAATGCAACGAGTCTCGAATTATTACCCTCTAAGGAAATGAGAAATGGTTATTTTCATGCGTGTCCGTAGTCCAAACCTACTGTCAGCCTTTCACTCCCCTTCTTCGACTAACCACAGTTCACCTTGCGCAGATCCTCCGCGTCGCACCAACTAGGGTAACATGGCCCCGCCTAAGCCGCCCCCGCCGCCACGACAGCCGCCGAAACTGGGGTATTTAGCCCCTCTAAGGCATGCCATGAAGCTCTACTTCAAGGTCGGTCTCCCATTGCCCTACCAGGCGGATGATTTTCCCGAATGTGCCGAATCAGCCGTGGCGGCGACTACGCCGTCGTCAGCGCCAGATGCGGCAAGCAGGGCCAAGAGAGCGATGTGGAGAAATCACGCGGGCCATTATGGCATGCTCTAGGCAATGGGAACAAGGTACGTATCAAATCGTTCATAAGAGCATGCCGCCACCGAGGGTACACACCCTCGAACAGGGCAGCGCCAAGGTCTAGGAACTCTCGCGTCCACGCTTCGGCACGAACTACCTTACCTCAGTGGGGTAGGCTGGGAGCACGTCGTCTGCGGCAAAGACGCTCCATCCTACGCACCATCGAATGCCGTACCATGGCGGCGACCAAGCGTCTACACTCAGCATGCTGGATTGTTCGACAGTCGGAGCCGGCGACGGGCATCAGCTCAGCCTCGGAATTCAGGTTCGAGTTTAGACGGACCTGCGATCCCGAGAAGGAGATGTCGAATTTCAGTTTCGAAGAAATCGTTGCGGCGGCGCGGATGGTCCAATTGAACCGGGACTGGCGCACGCAAATCGCTCGTGCATGAACGATGCAAATTTCTTGTAGTTTGGCGGGAAGGCAATAGATCAGTTTGGGTTAAATGATCAAAGGACTTATGTCCTCTCAAGGCAATTGGCCAGCCAACTTTTCTGGTGGAGATCTATAGTTTCTTCAGTGCAGAATAGTTAAGTTCAGACTGAAGAATGTCTTTTGTAGATGAAATGTCGATTTAATTGTTCTATAAACTAGTAGGAAGTTTAGCCCACTTTTGTGTAGGTATAAGACCCTTTTGTATGGAAGTACTACTGTTGTAAGCAAATACTATCAAGTACCTATTTCCTTCAATTACTAGTCATGGTTCAATCCAGTTAACTGGCATCTTTTTATCCTAGACTACAGATTTTGCGTCTGTTGTCTGTGCTATAAACCATTTTTTCCTTTGTCTTGTGTTGCCTGCAAAATGGTCCTGCAGTTCAACGTGTTACAAATGTAGCTACCTTGTACTCCCTCCGTTTCAAAATATAAGATGTTTTAGCTTTGTGAATGAAGTGTATCTAGTCCCCTTTTAGTATGTAGGTTCATCTAGGTTTAGAAAGCACCATCACTAAAAGATGTCTAGATACGCTCCATTCACAAAGCTAAAACATCTTATATTTTGAAACAGAGGGAGTACTTGAAGAGGAGATGGACTACATTTTCCTGGCATCCACAGAATTGACATTGCTCATTGCCAGACCACCCTCTTTTCATGAGGTTGTCCTTGGTTATTCATAGAAATTATAAAGCACGGTGTTCAACTACATCGATTCAAACTATTACACGCACACAAACTACATCAAATTCATTACCCACACATACTACATCGATTCAAACTATTACACACACATACTACTTCAAACTATTACACACGCATTTCACATCGATTCAAACTATTACACATTTTTAGTCGATGCTAACTTCCTGCTACGCTCTCCATACTACAAATTCATTAGCCACACATACCATGGCAATTCACTATAGCTCTGTCTTCACTCGAGGGAAATCAGAACCACCAGCTCATCCAAGCCCGGTCCCCCCACCGAAACTGTGTGCCCCGTCGCGAAACGGTGGCGGTCCTGTGCCATCGATCCTTCCAGGCCAACACTGTAGGCGATGAGGGCGCTTTTTGGCAGCCTCTTCGGTGCCCTGAATGCCATGTACCGAGTCTAGAACCTCCTCCAGGTGGATGATGACCGGGTGCTTCCAGCAAAGCTATCGCCCTGCCCTGCTTGGAATCTGCACCTCGTACATCTTAGGAATAGCGTCAGGATCTTTCAGCCACGCCTTTACCTCGATGACCCATCTGTCGCTCGGTGGCACGATTTCCACCAGCTCGCCGCCAAGGCTACTGACGACCTGCTTGAGGGCCTCCGGCTCCCAAGCATCCAATGGGAGGCCATCAAAGCCAAGTTTGGAGAAGAAACGAAGCTGCCCCAAGCGATCGTCCCACCCACAGGCGCGATGCCAACGCATGAATCTCATTTTCTCCCCGCAGCACTCGAAAGAACGGGACGAATGCAGAACGCGCTTGGTGTCTAAGCTGTGCTCGAACCGGATGAAAAAATCGAATGGCAGCGCGCATACCTCAATGTTGACCTCATTTCGTCTGATCCCAAAACGAGACCTGAAAGCCGACACCAACTCTGTCGGCGACACGGCGGGACGAACACCCAGCACGGTGGCCATGAGAGCGTAGTCGTCGAACTGCTGTGCCAGGGCTACCATGCCTGGGATGCGCGGCAGCATGCAACTTCTCGAGGCCGGTCGCCGGCCTAGATCGCCCGATGGGACGTGCTCCGCCGTGCTAGAAGGACTAGCTAGAGGCGAGATATTAGTCTGGGGACGCGAAGCTCCAATACGGCGGACGATGCAAGGGCGACGGCTGCGAGCTTCGATTAGAGGCGTGGGAGGTTGACCGGACATGGCGGAGACGCAAATTAGAGCAAGTGCGAGCTCCGATCTGAGACGAGCAGCCGGAGCTGAGCAAATGTTATGGGGAGGGGAGCAGGGGAGAAGACCAGAGCAGAGCAAAGAAATAGATCTCGTCCTCTCAGGGATCTGGTCCACGTAGGGGTAAGCTAGTCCACGACCGCAAAAGATAACGGGGAATACTGACATGGCGGGCCAAGAAGAGTTGACCTAACAGCGGTATTTGAGTTCAACCGTTTTTCGTCTGGTTCAAACGACCGTTTGGCCGTTAGATTTGTATTCACCCCCATTTGGCCCTTCTGGACAATTGGCGAATCTACTATGGCCCCTCCGCGCGATTGATGGCAACTCGGGTACCGCGGTGCGCTCACCCACCAAGTTTGGTACCGCAAATGAACATTCCCCATTTTTACTACGCAGAACACTTGCACTCTCACTTTTGACAAGCCCCCACCACACGAACCTTCCACGCGGCAGCCGCAACCAGAAGAGCTTCCTACCGGGGCCCTCGAGGAGGCCTAAACGTCCCCTTATTTAAAACCCCGCCTATCGGGTCCTCCATTCGCACTCCTCCACTCCTCTCTCTTCCCTATCTAGCAAAACCCCACAATCTTCAACGTACAACGGACCTTCTCCATGAAACTAGTGTGTGGGGGTGAGTGTGCGGGCATCACCTCCCGAGGTGGTGCTTCATGCGGTAGATCTGGAGGAGCATCACGCAGCACAAGGCGAGGAGGACGTGCAGTTCAACCCCTTGGGGGACCACGTGCTCGCCGGTGCTGATGACTTCGGAGGCCTCGATGAGGACGTGGAGTTCGACGAACACTCTCCGCTCGTGTACCCGGAGGTACATCTATTTCTACATGTTTCATATTTTTTGCTCGACTTAATCTATCCTGGCTTCATAAAAAAATCTAGTCCTAATGATTAGATGCACTGTACGAACCGGTACATGGAGAGATCTAGTCTGTTCAGAATGAATCCACATTATTTATTTATTAATAAGTTATCAAGAACACAAACCACATTAATTTAGAAGCGAGCTGGGGAGACAACCATAATGAACTTCTGAACCTATATAGATATGTTATTGTATCGAAAGTACCTCGGAATGGTGGAAGGAATATATATTTATTATTTTGCTCATTTCGGTTTGCATTTCATACATTACAGGTAGATTCAAGTGAGATAGACTCTGACAAGGAGAACATGGACAACAAGAGACGCCATGTCATGAAGAAGCTCAAGAGCGGGATAATCCCTTTCCGCACTCGACTTGGGGAGCTCAGGTGCCCTTTCTGTAAGAAAGGAGTCAACCCGAGGATTACCCGCTTGATTCTGCATGCGGTTGGCATCGGTAAAAGCCCGGCTAGTAGACACAAGTCGGCGACCAAGGCTAAGCACGCTGCTTATGGAAAATTCCTGAGGGAGTATGTCAAGACCGGCCTGGTGTCCCCTTACATAGGAATTAACAACTTCTAGCCGACCAACCCGTAACTGTGCTGGCCTAGCCACTAATAATATTTAATTCTCTTACCGTTTCTAGACCCTTAAACTATGGAGATTTCTATTTTCGTACCCTCGGTTCGTTAGTTGTACTCAGTTTTCCCCAGCCGCTTAGTTTTTCCTCACTTTTGCCCATCTCCTTTTTTGAAACTCTCACATGGTCTGAAACTCGTTTTCCGTCAGCCTTGCCATTACATGCTGACAAGTGGGTCCACGTCATGATAATTTTGTGCTAATAAAATCCTGATCATTTATCATTTCCGTGGAGTAGAATGTAATGCATAAACTTGCATATACGAAAATTATACACATTCCAACTCTTTGAAATCGCACTTAATACATGATAATATTGTGCTAAGAAAATCTTGAGAGATTATCATGTTCATAGAGTGGAATGTAATGCACAAATTATACACCTTAGAACATGTTCCCTTCAAATTATATTCAAGTTCATCTATTTATGGAGTCAAAGTTCCGGTGGCATACTCATTATTTTGCATGGATAGAGGGGTGCCCTCGACAGATATAAGGGTTATCCTGTCCGCTAGATCACAGAGGATCAACGGTTGGTGGGCACGATCCATGTGAAAACTGTCTCAACCAATCAGAGCGTAGCACTTAAGAACCAAGGGCAAAACTGAGTAGAACTTAAAAACCAAGGGCAAGATTGACAAAGGGGTTCAAATAGAAAATAGAAAATGATTTAAAAATGGAACCAAACTGCCAGTGTTACGCTCGAGGGCAAAACTGAGTATAACTGAATCGCCAGGGTTAGACACGAGGGAAAAACGTGACTCACGGTACGCGTGTGCGGTGCACGAGGCGGTAGCGGACACTTGTGGCCATGCACGGTGCAGTAGCATACGCGGTGCACGGTAGTGCAACGAAATGTCGCTTCCCTTCTCCTTTAATAGAAGCCTCCCCACTCTCACTCATCATGCACTTGCTCACTCAACCGTCTCCACTGTCCCATCACCTTCTACAAACCCCCAAGAAAACCCCAACCACGCCGATGATGGAGAAGAACGGCACGGTGGCCATCGGCGCCTCCATGGCCACCAGCGAGGAGCCCCCCATCCCCGTATAGGCCCCCGTCCCCGTCCCCGCATCCACCGTAGCCGCCGCCGAGGAGGCCCCCACTGGTCTCGGATAGATCTCGCTCGGCTGGGACCCCTACGAGGAGGTTGTCTACATAAGGCCGGAGAACCCCTACGACACCAGCATCGCCGACCCATGGTCGGAGCTAACTAGGGTTTTCTCCCCTTCCCTTGTTCTTCCCCCGTTCCCATCGTTGGATGCTAGATCATATGTTATTAGGGCTTGGCTGTTCGTATTTTTATAGTAGCTAATCCTCTTGTGTTAGATCTCAAATTTCGATGAATCTCCCTATTCGTAGTTGGGATCAGTATTCGATTTGGTTTGAGATTTGGGCAATAATCGGGAGATCTCAATCGGTTAATTTATGCAAATAATCAATCCCGATAATCAAAGTATCTCAATCATGTCCTTATTGCACTCTACTGTTTTTTCCAACAGGAGGATAGCAGCGATGTCCGCAGCGACGACGAGTCCAAGGACACCAGGACTTGTCATGTGCTGAGGAGGCTAAAGTCCGGCCAGTACAACAACTTTTTCGCTGGCGACGTGTATAGGTGCCCCTTCTGCCCCACTAGGAGGCTCTGCGCCACGAACTTCAACTCTCTCGTGAAGCATGCCGAGGACGTGAGGACCTGTGGCGAGTCCATGAACGTCCACGGCTTCAAAGCCAAGCACCAGGCGCTCAGTCTTCACCTCCGCAACCTCCAGAAGGTGGCTATCGAGGAGGGTCGCATGCCCCCGATCAAACCCAAGGCGCCCAAGGTCAAGGGACTGGGTAGCAAGAAGTGGAGGAGGCGGAGGCCCTCCTAGCAGAGGCCATGAGGGGCTACTGATCTACTGTTGCTATAAAGCAGCTTCTTTTGTCTTGTCTGTGTTGAACTTGTCAGCTGCTACTACTGAGCAGCCTAATTGTCGAACCTCATTAAGTATGGTACTATATAACCTATATTAGCTGCTTTATCTACATCTGCCCTGTTTACTGAATTTATTTATGGTGCTGGTTAGTTTTGCTGCTCTAGATTTGCTACCAAATTGGGGAAAAATGAGGGCAAAAGTAACAATGAATGAAGAGAGAAGCTGCTCTAGATTCACTACCTTTTTGGGCAAAAAAACACAATTGTTAGCGATAGAGGGGAAAAGGTGCTCTTAAAAGGCCAAATAACAAAAAAAACTTCCAAATGGCGTCAGGGCGCACGTAACGGTCGAGCCTTTGACCAGACGGCACCCCCCTCTAAGCGCATGTGAGGGCTCCAGAATGGAGGGGGGCAAAAGTGAGGACAAACTAAGGCAGCCACAATGTTGCTATAGCTAAATCTGACAAAAAGCTGAGTTTGGCTAGAGCTCCACAATATAGCTATTCTAAATTCCTGCACCATGCGGTCCCACCGCTGACAAGAATAGCCTTATTTTTTGTCTAAGATATGAGAGCAGAGGACACATGTCACACACGGGTTGGCTAATCAATTTGGAACCACATTTGGCATCGGAGCACCCTCTTGCTCCGGTTCCCTCTTTTGCTCAATTTGGAACCACCTCCATAGTGTAGGGAACTAGTTCCAAAAGCCAAAAAGTAAATATGGAACCACTTTTGCTAGGGAAAATAGAAATCCCTAAACTATGTGGTGCGTTGAAACCTCATGCTTTTCCACCGACACGTGTGTTGCAAAGTTGCTTGATCGTGCATTCTTACACAAGTGGCCTACACAGAAACTTATAGAAGCATGGGCAGACGAGCTTCAATTTGGCAAATTCTGGAGAAAATCACCAAATTAAAGAAAGGAAATTGCAAGCTTTGTGCAATCGGCAGGCCTGAGCGGCTACCCCGGGGTGCAGGGATGCTAGGTACATGTCTATGCTTACACTTCTTAAACTTGTTGGGAATAATAATCACAAATAGATGTACACTTGCTTCTATCCTGTCACGTTACGTCATGTCAGCACCGCGCACCCGCAGTAGATCGGCAATGGGACGGTGGTCTCTGATACGTCCAAAACGTATCTACTTCCCGAAAACTTTTGCTATTGTTTCTCCTCTAAACTTGTGTGATTTGGATACAACTAACACTTCGACTGTTTTAGTGTAATTACCTTGGTGTCTAGTTTTTGTGCAGAAAATCAACTATCAGGAAAAATCCCGGAAAATATGCCAAAAATCCTATTTCGCCAGAAGACTCACGGAGCCAGAATACGAGACGGAGTGGGGCTGGGGCCTGGCCACACCACCTGGCTGCGCGGGCTGGGCCTGGCCGCGCCAGGGGGTGGTCTGGCCGCCCTAGACACCCCCTCGGTCTCCCTCTTCGCCTATAAGTTGCCTTCTAACCTAAAAACTCAGGGGGGTTCGAAGTTTTTCCAGAAAGAGTTCCGCTCCACCGCCACCACTAGATTCCACGATTCAGAACCAGAAACTCTGTTCTGGCACCCTGCCGGGACGGGGAATTGGAGGAGATCATCGCCATCATCATCACCATCGCTTCTCCATCGACCATCCATGTTTCCCCCATCTATGAGTGAGTAATCCCCCGCTGTAGGCTATGGGGATGGTAGGGATTGGATGAGATCATTCATGTAATGGCATTAGATTGTTAGGGCATGGTGCCTAGTATCTTCTATTAGTGCTTTTTGACTTTGTTGCGACTTGTTATGCTTAATGCTTGTCACTAGGGCCCAAGTGCCATGATTTCAGATCTGAACATGCTATTGATTCATTATCATAGTATTGTTTATAGTCTTACCTGCAAGTTGTATACACATGTTGTTGTCTGGAACCAAAGGCCCCGAAGTGACAGAAATCAGGATAACCGGAGGAAATGGCTTTCATATGAGGATCACATGTGTTCACGGAGTGTTAATGCTTTGCTACGGTGCTCTATTAAAAGGAGCACCTTAATTGCCAGTAGTTCCCTTGAGGCCCCGCTGCAAACTGGCTGGCAGGACAAAAGATGTTGTGTAAGTTCTCATTGCGAGCACGTATGACTATATATGGAACACATGCCTATGATTATCTAGTACTTGGATGCTTTATCTTATTTATCTGCAATTGCCCTATGTTCTGATTGCTATATGAATTGTCTTGTCCATGCAACGCCCGTCCATCCATCCCTATGCCTATCAAGGCCTAATCCCATCACATCGCAATTGTTACTATCGTCTTTACTTTTACTACTGCTATTACTTACTATTCCTACTACAAAATTGTTGTTACTGATAAACTACTATGAGCAAGATTGTTTCAAGGTGCAGCTGAATTGACAACTCAGTTGTTAAGGCTTATAAATATTCTTTGGCTCCCCTTGTGTCGAATCAATAAATTGGGTTTCACTTCCCTCGAAAATACTGCGATACACCCCCTATACTTGTGGGTCATCAAGACTATTTTCTGGCGCTGTTGCCGGGGAGCATAGCTTTATTTATCAAGTCAACTTGGAATCATTATTGTTCGCTGCCATCCGTCCATCATGGGCAAGTCTCGTGATGGAAAGGTTCCTATTTTACCATCCACTACAAGAAGAGGTATGGTTATGAATACCTTTGTTGCTCTTGATTCACCATGTGTTATGAGTAAGTTCCTTACACCACCACATACACATGCTACACACACTGCTACTACTGCTGAATCTGAAACTTCTGATACTTATGATGTTGCTTCTGAAACCTGAGTCTAGAGAAAGCTATGATATTGAAGACGGTTATATTGAGATGACCGATGAATTTATTAAATAATGTCAAAACACCCATGATAGGAGTGCTGCTAAGAGTCGCCTTGAGAGGCGTACCATTAAACCCAAATTGGCTCCTAATGCTAAGTTTGCTGCTTCTCCCATAAACATTAAAGATAAAGATTATGATTTCTCTGTTGATCTATCCTACATAGCTATTGTTGAGAAAGAACCTTTTTGTGGGACTAAGAATGAAAGTGCGGTAGCACATATGACTGAGCTTTCTACCATGAGTGGACTGTTTTCTGATGATATTAAGATGTGCACCTACTTTGTTGCTAAGATTTTCCCCTTTTCACTGAAAGGAGAAGCTAAAACTTGGTTTAATAATTTACCTCCTGGATCTATTGATAGCCCTGATTGCTTGATTAGTACTTTCCTGCAGAAATATTTTTCTCCTTGTGCTAGACATGCTATTATGCAGGAACTTTTTGATTTTAAACAGGGAAAAAAAGAGATATTGCCTAAATCATGGGCAAGGTTTTGTGCTTTGATTCATGCACAGGTTGGATGTCCATTACCTAAGAATGAGCTTCTTGGTATATTTTATAATGGACTAACTGAAGAATCTAGGACATACCTGGATAGTTGTGTTGATTGTGTTTTTAGGAATAGGACTCCCAAGGAAGCTGAGGAATTAATGGATAAAATAAGCAAGAATTATGAAGATTGGACTCCTCCTGAACCATCTATACCTGAAACAATTGTACCTGAACCAGCTATTCCTGCGCCTATACCAACATCTAAGAAGAGGGGAGTTATTGAACTAAATAATGAAGTGATGAAGGAAGCTAAGAAATGTCTTAAGGGGAAGGGAATTAAAGTTGTAGATGTCAAGAATTTACCTCCTATAGAAGAATTATGTAAGCCAATTCCCTATTCATCCACTATTTAGGTACACTCTCTCCAACATTTTGATGAAGGTGATATCACTTACTCTAAACCTCCTGATCAATGCTTAGAAGAATTTGATATTTTTATTGTTATGCAAGATAATTTTAATAAAAGGATGCAAAATCATCTAATGGAAAACTCTAGAGCTATTGTTGAGTTGAAGGATATTGTGGAAAGAACCTCTAATGATGTTAAAATGCTTGTTATACATTTTCAAATGGTTCAAACTCAAATTGATCAACTTATTAAGGTGCAAAAAGACTTGCTAGTTAATGCTGCTAAAGAAAAACATGCTTATGAAATTAGAACTAGAAGTGGTGCTGCTACCTAGGATCCTCTATATCCCGAGGGGCATCCTAAAAGAATCGAGCAGGATTCTCAACAAGCGGAAAATAGTGGTACTACTCATAAAAAAAGAAAAAAGAAACATAAAACTATTGTAGAACCCTCTGAACCTGCTAAAGATCCTAATAGTATATCTGTCTCTAATGCTAAAACTGAAAGTGGTAATGAAGAAAATGATGTTCCTGATAAAGAAAAAGTTGAAGAAGAACCTGAAAGGCACACTAAGAATACTAAATACACTAAAGAATATTTTATTGCTAAGAAACATGGTAGTGAAAGAGAGCCTTGGGTCCAAAAACCTATGCCTTTCCCTGATAAGAAACACAAGTCAAAGGAAGATGAACACTATAATAAGTTTTGTGAGTGGATGAAACCTTTATTCTTGCAAATTCCTATGACTAATGCTATTAAATTGCCTCCTTATTCAAAGTATATGAAGGATATTGTCTCAAATAAAAGGAAGATCCCTAATGAAGAAATTTCTACTTTGCTTGCTAATTATTCCTTTAATGGTAAGGTTCCAAAGAAACTTGGAGACCCAGGGATTCCAACTATTCCTTGCTCTATTAAGAATAGTTATGTTAGAACTACTTTGTGTGATTTGGGAGCAGGAGTTAGTGTCATGCCTTTTTCTCTCTATAAGAGACTTCAACTGGAAAAACTGATACCAACTGATATACCTTTGCAAATGGCTGAAAGATCTACCACTATTCCTATTGGTATATGTGAGGATGTACCTGTTCAAGTGGCTCATAATTGCTTGATATTAACTGATTTTGTTGTGCTTGAAATGCATGAGGATGATAATATGTCTATTATTCTTGGGAGACCTTTTCTTAATACTGCAGGAGCTGTTATTAATTGTAATCAAGGAAAGGTGACCTTTAATGTTAATGACAAGGAAAATATTGTCTATTTCTCCAAGAAGATTGATAGGACTTATGTTTTAAGTTCAATTGAACATGTTGATGGCATTCAAGTTGGAGAGATATATTGTCCCATACCAAGAGAAAATTTTGAAACTATTATGATTGGGACCAATGCTATCAAGGTTGAGGTAATATAATCATTAGTGGAATACAAAGTTTTGTTTCATATAAAATTGTTTTGGTAACAAGACCTGACCAACCTTGTTAACAAAAGTATTTCATTGAACAAAACAATGTTTTCACCATGATTATCTCCGCTTACTTCTATTCTATCTATTTTAGTTTTTGCTTTCATTTAGTTTACTTTTATATTGTTAGTTGCTTGCATGTTAGAGTGTCTTAGAACTCCTGAAGTTTTAGCCTTGTTTTGTCTTTGCATCATTCCAAAACCTTTTTCTGTCAGAAAATCATTCATCTATACCTGAAAATTGCTCAAAAATAAAGTGTCTCAAAAAATTCCAGAAAATTCATATTAAATTTTTACGTGAAAAAAGGGGCAGAGGAGTATCTGGAAGGTACCAGGGGGGGCCACCAGGCAGGCACACCACCTGGTGGCGCGGCCAGCCCAGGGGCGCGCCTGGCCATGGTGTGGGCCACCCCTGGCCCTCCACTCACTCTCTCACTTCCCACTTTCTTCTCTCTCCCGAGAAAACACCAGTTCATTGCTCGAAATCGCGTTCTTGATGTTCTTGCCCTCGATATTTTGATCTCCTTGCTCAACCCATCTTTGCGGCTGAAATTTGGAGCAATTGTTCTCCGGTATGTGACTCCTCCGCTTGTCCAAGTAGATTTGTGTTTAGTGGTTTATATCTTGAGTATTTTGCTACTGTAGGCGACAGGTTTTGAGATCTTGTATGCTTGTTCATTGCTTAGAGATATAGTTTTGATGCATGTTTAGGCCTCTACAGGTCCCTATGAGTAGTTCCCTTCATTATATATTCACTTTGCAATCACTTGTTTAATAGATGTTTAAATTTCAGAATATCAAAGATGAACAACCATACCTTTGGAGAAATATTTGAGAGGGACACACCTAGGAGGTCAAGGCCCTCAAGATCAGTGATGGCTCTGTGTATGGCGCCAGAAAAATGCTGGAGCGGTGTTGATGTAGATCTCGTTGGGAACCCCAAGAGGAAGGTATGATGAGCACAACAGCAAGTTTCCCTCAGTATGAAACCAAGGTTTAATGAAACCAGTAGGGGCAAGGAAACACCCCAAAGGTGTTGCTAGCTGAGCCTTGGCAGGGTGCACTACCGGTGCTAGTAGCAACGTGGAGACCTACACAACACAACCACAGAACTTTGTCCCCAACTTGCGATGAGGTTGTCAATCTCACTGTGTTTTGCTGAAAACAAAGGATTAACCGTATCGAATGGAAGGAAGTAAGGTTTGCAGAAAGTAAACACAAAGCAGTAAAAGATTGTAGATTGTATGTAAAAGACAAGGACCAAGATCCCTAGTTCACTAGAGGTGGCTCTCCTTAAGATAGATACCATGCTGGGTGAACAAATTACAGCGGGGCAATTGACAAACATCGAGAAAGCAATACATGCATATACTAATCATCTTGACTCCTTTGAGACTTGATTGGGCATTACAACATTATACATAGACCGCCATCCAACTGCATCTATGACTAATAATCCACCTTCAGGTTATCATCCGAACCCCCTCCAGTATTAAGTTGCAAGCAACAGATTATTGTTTTATTTAACTGTGTAAAGTAAACAATACGATTGTTCTATGAACAAAGGATTGTTGTTTTCTCCCTAGTAGCAACAGCACATCTAGTACCTTAGAGATTTCTATCACTTCCCCAGATTACCAGAGGCATGAACCCACTATCGAGCATAAATACTAACTCTTGGAGTTGCTAGCATCTACTTGGCCAAGATAGCTACTAACAAGGGAAAGCATGCAAGATCACAAATAACAAAGACATGATAGAATCAATAATCAATCTGAAATAGCATCTCAATATCCATCGGATCCCCGCAAACACAACATGCAGAATTACAAATAGATGATCTTGATCATGAACGGAGCTCACAAGATCTAAACATGAAAGCACAAAGGAGGAGAACCAGCCATCTAGCTACTACATGGTTCTGTAGTCCAAGGATGAACTACTCACGCATCACACCGGAGGCTTGCATGGTGATGAAGAAGGCCTCCAGGGTGAATTCCCCTCTCCGGCAGGGTGCCGGGAAGAGCTTCACATCCCTCCCGATCTAGGGATGGATATAATGGCGGCTACAGACTCTTTCGTGGATTTTTGATCGGGCCCTTAGGGTTTTCGTCCCGAGGGAAATATATAGGCGGAAGGAGAGGCCGAGGGGGTGCCAGGGGCCACCACACCACCCCCTGGCACGGGCCAAGCCTGGCCGCATGGCCAGGTGGTGTGGCCGGCCTCTGGACCCTCTCCGTCTCGTATTCTAGCATCTGATGACTTCCGGAAAAATAGGCACTTTGGCTTTTGTCCCGTCCAATTCCGAGAATATTCATTTTCTAACTTCCCTGGAACCAAAAACAATAGAAAACAGGCAGCTAGCATTGTGGCTCTTGTTAATAGGTTAGTCCAAGAAATCATAAGAAAAGTACTCCAAAGTATGGACAAAACACAAGAAAGTGGATAGAACCAAGCATGGAACATCAAAAATTATAGATACATTTGCAATGTATCAACATCCCCAAGCTTAACTCCTGCTCGTCCTCGAGTAGGTAAGTGATAAAAAGAAAGAATAATTTTTGAGGTGACATGCACCATCAAAGACTTGATCAAAGTATTTGTAAAACATTCAAAGCTGGGATCATAGTACTTCAATCATAACATGAAAGACAAGGTTCTAGCAATAAGACAAAGAAACTATGATGCAACATGAAAAGGCACAAACAAAAGATTCATGAATAACAATGCTTTGCAAGACATTTCTTTGTTTCACATAAAGAAAACATAGCATAATTGTATTCAGTTTATCCCTCAATAGAGTAGCAAATATAAATGCATAGGAAACCATCAAAGTTCATAAGAGTGACTAGATACAATAGTTTAAAACAAGCAATATCAAGTTATGCACCAATCAACTAGTCTTGGGACAATGCACATAGAACTAAGAATGGCCACTATGCTCTCAAAGTAGGTGCATAAAGTTAGAAGGTGGAGACTCAATATAATGGTGGAAGAAATGCCTTTTTATAAAAGGAAGCAGGGATTCAAGTCTCATAAAGAGCTTCCAAAAATTATGGTACTTGTAGCTTTCAACTCTCATTGCCCCTATCATAAGCATCTTGAAGTGATTAAGGTTAAAGTGAACAAACTATGGTGTACATGCTTGATGAAGTATAAGTTAGAAATCTCATGTCCCTTGTATACGAGGGTCGCTCCTCATGCTACTCAAGTTTAGTCACCGGTAAGTTCTTGTCATCATAAGTACATGTGTATCATAGAGAACCGCCAACGGGTACCCCTTGTCCGATGATACGGAAGAATCCCCATATCAAAATGACAAGGCAAGCAGACAACGAGCATCTCAGCAACCTTCTTATTTACCATGGGAATATGGTGCTTTTTTCTCTCTTTCCTCTTTTCATAATCTCATTTTTTTTATTTTTCTCTTTTTTCTCAATATAGGACTCTTTTTTTATAAGAAGAATGCTTCATAGACAGCTTATTATGGTTACACTGCAGGTTTCCACCATGTCAGCATGGATTAGACCAGCGGCCCAGGCGTTTCTCTAACACATATACAAAAGAGCATGATATCAACTAGGTACAAGTACCAAGTGCACTGTTGAAAGCGTTCCCCATGAAAGCATGGTTCTGCTAATTCCCAACAAATAAGTGCAAGCATATACAACATAGACGACACAATGGTTCAAGTTTATTAAGGGCAAGAAAAGTAAAGTGTGCTGTCAAGTTCGTGAGAGCTTTAATCACTAGTTTTCTCATAACAAGTTTAATTCGGAAGGTAAACAAAAGCATGGATATACTTGGAATAGCATAATCTAGTAGGTAGGTATGGTGGAATCTTTGGAATAACTTGGTTTAGGGAGTTGGATGCATGAGTGGAACTCATACTTGGTTGTGGAGGCTAGCAAAAGACTGGGAGATACAAACTAAGAGAGCAATAATGGCCATAATCATGCGGAGCGACAAAACATCATTGATCAAAGCATAAAGTGACACTACAAGTTGAAAACTAAAGGATCATAAAGGCTATGGTGACTTGAGATAGTCATAACATGGTGTGAGCATGTGCCAAGTCAACCCAAATAAAGCATCAAAGGAGAATACCACTATACTATGCTTTAATATGCTAAAACAACGCATGATTCATCCAAGGCACATTAAGCAATCTCAATTGTTTATAACAAGTCATGCTACAACAAAGAATACTAAGCATAAAGCCAAAACAATATCAAGCATGGCATGACAAAGCATAGGCCACAATCAAAAACGAGCTCTTTTTACCACATAAGCATGAACTTTCCTACTCTTTTCCAAACCAAATTGCAAACCGATGTATGAAAGAGCGGGTCCAACCAATTTATTCAGAAAACTAAGCAAACCAAGAAGACGAAAAACCAAAACGAAAACAAAAAAGAAGACGCTCCAAGAACGACACAACTGTGCATGAAACAATAAAACTGAATCGTTTGGAAGAAACCTGGAATTTTTATTGATGAAGAAGGGGATGCCTTGGGCATCCCCAAGCTTTGACGCTTGTACTTATTGGATATTTCTTGGGGTGACACGTGTGGAATCCCCAAGCTTGAGCTTTAGTCCATCCTTCATCTCATTACTCATTCCTTCCATACACCTGAAATTTTTCCTTCATACAAAACTTCACACAATCTTTATTAGAAACATTAGTGCACTCAAGATAAATAAGTCTTAAGATTAAGTTCGAACACCAAATAAACTTCCATTAGAACACTAGCTACTGAAGCACTTCCCGAAAAAATCTCAATTCCCCAAAAGAACTCAAAAAGGAACCAACAAGAAGCAAATGCAGAAAATGGCAGATATCTGTCAAAACAGACTAACAGGTAAAGACCAATTTTTTCAAAGACCTGATGTTGATAAAATCAAAAAGTTTTGAACTAACGAAAGTTAGATAACAACCTGGGGCAGAAGCACAAAAATTCACACCGCAAAAAGACGTTCAGAGATTTTACACGAATTTTTACGGTGAAGCACAGAAATCTGTTTCGGGACAGCAACTTTCCCAATCATTACTTCTCTCTCATTAGAGGTTACTCTTGGCACAAAAAGCAAATAAAAAGGATAAGGAGAGGTTATTACAGAGGTAATAACTTCCAACACTCATCTAAAACTTTTGGGTTATCTCCCAATAAGTACTTTTCTTTAACGCCTTTAAGTTAGGCATAAGAAGCAAAGAAAGAATCAAGTGTTCTCAAATGAAGAAGCATTAAAACCAAATTTTGTTTTCATAGGAGAAGCAAAATAAATCTTCTCTCTCTTCTTAGGGAAGTGTTCTATACCTTTCTTAAGTGGGAGTTAATATTTAATGGTGCCTTATTTCATATCAATGATGGAACCAACAGTTATAAGAAAAGGTCTTCCCAAAGTAATAGGACAAGAAGCATTATATTCAACATCCAAAACATAGAAATCAATGGGGACATAGGCATTGTTAACCATAATAAGAACACCATTAAGACTCCCCATGAGTTTCTTTTTAGCATTATCATCAAGTGGGACATTCAAATAACAATCTTCAAGTGGAGGCAAATCAAGCATATCATAAATCCTTCTAGGCATTATAGAAACACTACTATAAAGATCACATAAAGCTTTGAAATCAAAGTCATTCACTTTCATATTAATGATGGGTTCCCAACCATCTTCTTGTTTTATAGGAATAGAAGCTTTATGTTTCATCTTTTCTTCTTTAATCTTTATGAGAGCATCAGTAATGTGTTTTGTAAAGGCCATGTTCATAGCACTAGCATTAGGACTTTTAGCAAGCTTTTGTAGGAACTTAATAACTTCAGAGATATTGCAACCATCAAGATCAAAATTAAACTTATCATCTAGAGTAGTAGAACTATTACTAGCCTCAACACTAGTGGTGGTAATGGTAGAAACACTAATGTTTCTAGCAATTTCATCTTCTCTCTCCCACTTAGCATGTAATTCAGCTAATAGTCTAACATTTTCATCAATTCTTACTTGTATGGCATTAGTGGTTGCAAAGAGATTATCATTAGTTTCAGGTTTAGCAGCTATTTTATTCAAAGAAGATTGAGCTTCAGCCAAGGATGTTATATTTCTTTCAGCATTAGAGAGTTTTTCCTCAATAGTTTTATTGAAAGCAGTTTGTTTACTAATAAGTCTTTAAGCATAACTTCAAGTTCAGAGGGAGCACTCCTATTATTGTTGTAAGAATTTCCATAAGCATTACCATTGTTGGGAGGATATGGCTTATAATTGTTGTTACCAAAATTACTTCTATAAGCATTATGGCCAAAATTGTTAATTCTTATGAAGTTCACATCAACTTGCTCTTCTTGAGCAACCAAAGAGGCTAAAGGAACATTATTTGGATCAATATGGGCTTTCCCATTAACAAGCATAGACATAATAATATCAATCTTATCACTCAAGGAGGAGGTTTCCTCAACAGAATTTACCTCCCTACCTTGTGGAGCTCTCTTAGTATGCCATTCAGAATAATTAACCATCATATTGTCCAGAAGTTTTGTTGTAGCACCCAAAGTGATGGTCATAAAGGTACCTCCAGCAGCAGAATCCAATAGGTTCCTTGAAGAATAGTTCAATCCTGCATAAAAAGTTTGGATGATCATCCAAGCAGTCAGTCCATGAGTGGGACAATTCTTTACCAAAGATTTCATTCTTTCCCAAGCTTGAGCAACATGCTCATTATCAAGTTGTTTAAACTTCATTATTTCACTTCTCATAGATATAATCTTAGCAGGTGGATAGTATTTTCCAATGAAAGCATCTTTGCATTTAGTCCAAGAATCAATACTATTCCTAGTTAAGGAATTCAACCATTCTTTAGCTTTTCCTCTCAAAGAGAAAGGAAACAATTTCAGCTTAATAATATCACCATCTACACCCCTATGCTTTTGCATCTCACAAAGTTCAACAAAGTTAGTTAGATGGGAAGCAGCATCTTCATTACCAATACCAGAAAATTGTTCTCTCATAACAAGATTGAGCAAAGCAGGTTTTATCTCAAAGAAAGTATCTTTAGGCACAGGTGGAGCAATAGGTGTGCTCATAAAATCATTGTTGTTGGTGCTAGTGAAGTCACACAACTTAGTGTTTTCAAGAGTAGTCATTTTTTTGGGTTTTCAAATAAGAAAGCAAACTAGTAGAACTAATTTTTTTTGTGTTTTTGAATAAGAAAACAAGCAAACAAAGCAAAAAGAAACTAAGCAAAACAAAAATAACAAAGTAAAGAGATTGGTTATGAGGGACTCCCCTTGTGAAGATGTCCTTGACTCCCCGGCAACGGCGCCAGAAAAATGCTTGATGGCTCTGTGTATTGCGCTAGAAAAATGCTGGAGAGGTGTTAATGTAGAGCTCGTTGGGAACCCCAAGAGGAAGGTATGATGAGCACAGTAGCAAGTTTCCCTCAGTATGAAACCAAGGTTTAATCGAACCAGTAGGAGCAAGGAAACACCCCAAAGGTGTTGCGTGCTGAGCCTTGGCAGGGCGCACTACCGGTGCTAGTAGCAACATGGAGACCTGCACAACACAACCATAGAACTTTGTCCCCAACTTGCGATGAGGTTGTCAATCTCACCGTGTTTTGCTGAAAACAAAGGATTAAACGTATCGAATGGAAGGAAGTAAAGTTTGTAGAAAGTAAACACAAAGCAGTAAAAGATTGTAGATTGTATGTAAAAGACAAGGACCAAGATCCATAGTTCACTAGAGGTGGCTCTCCTTAAGATAGATAACATGGTGGGTGAACAAATTACAGCGGGGCAATTGACAAACATCGAGAAAGCAATACATGCATATACTAATCATCTTGACTCCTTTGAGTCTTGATTGGGCATTACAACATTATAGATAGACCGCCATCCAACTGCATCTATGACTAATAATCCACCTTCAGGTTATCATCCGACCCCCTCCAGTATTAAGTTGCAAGCAAAAGATTATTGCTTTACGAACTGCGTGTAAAGTAAACAATACGATTGTTCTATGAACAAAGGATTGTTGTTTTCTCCCTAGTAGCAACAGCACAACTAGTACCTTAGAGATTTCTGTCACTTCCCAGATTACCAGAGGCATGAACCCACTATCGAGCATAAATACTAACTCTTGGAGTTGCTAGCATCTACTTGGCCAAGATAGCTACTAACAACGGAAAGCATGCAAGATCACAAATAACAAAGACATGATAGAATCAATAATCAATCTGAAATAGCATCTCAATATCCATCGGATCCCCACAAACACAACATGCAGAATTACAAATAGATGATCTTGATCATGAACGGAGCTCACAAGATCTAAACATGAAAGCACAAAGGAGGAGAACTAGCCATCTAGCTACTACATGGATCCATAGTCCAAGATGAACTACTCACGCATCACACCGGAGGCTTGCATGGTGATGAAGAAGGCCTCCAGGGTGAATTCCCCTTCCGGCAGGGTGCCGGGAAGAGCTTCAGATCCCTCCCAATCTAGGGATGGAGATGATGGCGGCTACAGACTCTTTCGTGGATTTTTGATCAGGCCCTTAGGGTTTTCTTCCCAAGGGCAATATATAGGCGGAAGGAGGCGAGGGGTGCAGTGCGCGACCACACCACCTCGGCACGGCCAAGCCTGGCCAGCAGGTGGTGTGGCCGGCCTCTGGCCCCTCTCCGTCTCGTATTCTGGCATCTGATGACTTCCGGAAAAATAGGCACTTTGGCTTTTGTCCCATCCAATTCTGAGAATATTCATTTTCTGACTTTCCTGGAACCAAAAACAGCAGAAAACAGGCAGCTGGCACTATGTCTCTTGTTAATAGGTTATTCCAAGAAATCATAAGAAAAGTACTCCAAAGTGTGGACAAAACACAAGAAAGTGGATAGAACCAAGCATGGAACATCAAAAATTATAAATACATTTGCAATGTATCAATCAGCCTCTCATTTTAGGCCATCAAACAACGAAGATCTCATTGCACCTCGGATTGGTAATGAAGGAGATGATGGGGATGCTCACCCATCTACTTTTCCATGCTATACCTTCTTACAAGCTGTAGGGATTCTCGATGATTTCTTGCTATTAATTCAGAGGGTTGGTTTGACCTCATACATGCAAGATGAGAGTGAGCAATACACTATGCTCACCAAAACTTTTGTTGAGAGTTTTGTTTTCACTAACACCCCCTACCAGTCAACTGTCTCTTTCAGAATCTATAATCTGCCTTTTACCATGCTATTGGAAAGATTTTGCAGCATTATAGGTGTAGTGTCAACACCCGGATTTTTAATCCCAGATGCCCGTTATGCCATACCTCGCAATCCTAGGATTACCATTTTTGCGAGACATAACAGGTTGGATATCACAGTACATCATCCATTACAAACCATACATAAGGTCTTACACAAATAAGGATCTTATGATCCAGTCTGAATACAACAAGCAGCGGAAATAAAAGATAAGCGTAGCGGTGGGGTCCATCTTCAGGGGCACAGGCAATGCTGACGAAGGCAGATAGTCCTAGTTATCATAGCCGTCCTGCTGGCCATCATCTTGATAGTCTCCTTCATAGTCTGGAAATGAGAATAGCCAGGGACGAAAGCCATGAGTACTCTTTAAGTACTCGCAAACTACTAATAACAAGTAATATAGTTCTAAGTCAAGTGCTAAACTCGATGTTTAACTATAAGGTTATGTTTGAAACCTCAGCTGAGTTCTGAAGCAAAGAAAGATAAAATAAAGTTCTAGAATCACTTAAGTTGGGAAGCTAGTATCATAAACACAACCCGGTTATGGTCAAGTCAAGATTCATCATTCATTTCATAAGTTATTTGGAAAACATCTGACAACGAAATAGTATGGCCATTCCAACTGTCCATAACCGCGGACGCGGCTATTCGAATAGTTTGACACTCTGCAGAGGTGGTACACTTTCACCACAAGATTCGATACATCTGTCAGGGATAACCCTGAATCATCATACTTAGTATGCAGATAATCAAACATAACCTTTCCTTTACACACCCTAGTATAAGCACCTCTCCTATGAGCATGGCCTCCCAACCATGACCATCAGTCATCCTGGGCACTGCATAGGTGGACAACATTGAGAGGTAGCCTCAGCTCAAACCTCTCCCGCGAGGGAACTAATACTAATGCATATAAATTTCCAGCTAAGCCTTACCCAATTCAGGTAGTGTGGTTGTACGGTAAATTTGGAATGGTATCGCATCCGAATCCAACCACCAGTTTTATAAAAGGGCTAAGGCTCATGCCTCAACATTTTCATCATCATAAACCATTTGTGTTTCTCAACACATGTCAAAACATCTCAATAGAATGACTCAGCATTCCAAGGTTTTCATAATTCATTTTCACCAAGTTTTCCCATCTAAAGTGACTCAAGTTTTTATCTACTCTAAACTACTAACTTAAGAGTGTTCACTAAGGTGGGAAGATGATGGGTTCAATCTCATGCCATAGAATGACATCTAAAGGGTTCTAAAATAGGTCAAGTTTTATACTCTTTATGCTACCTTCAAAAAGTAGAGAACCTTGAATAAAGTAAACGAAGTAAAGCTTGTAAATAAGACTTGGGGTAACTAATAGTTAAAGTGATATGACTCAAGCATGCCTATAGCATCTTGGATCAAGTTAACTAACTTAGTTCTAGCTTGCTACAACAGCTTGCATTGTTAAGGGTGGATTGCAAGTACAACTTGCAAGGGTTAACTTGGATAGGGCTAGCTTGCCTTGGTTGGTGCAATGGTTGAAGTTTTCTTCTTCTTCTTCTTGGTATCACTCCTCCTCCTCGTAAGCTTGGTCGGTACTATCTTCTATAAATACATACGAAGTACATAATCACGAAACAATACTCAAGTAATCTAATTAGCATTCTAAGACACACATTTGATGATCTATTATCATCACAAGCATCACAAGTTTAATTCACTAGTTTCATTCTTTTTAATTTAGAAAAGTAATTTCTACTCATTGAAAAATTAACTAAGATTTAATATTCTCCATTTAAAATATGGGATCATATTGACACATGTCATCACCACATATCTTAACACATGGGAATGTGATTTAAAGGTTGGATCATAATTACTTTGGTTTAAGTTCATTATTTAATGATTTAAAGTGACTAGAAATGCCTATATAGCATTATTTTGGTACTAGTCCAAAGTCACTGCATGTAAGCCTTAATATTATTACATATTTAGATAGATACGATGAAATGTGATTTTTGAGAGTTGGAATCAACTCAAAAACTATCTTGGTTGATTTTATAAAAATGTTGCAAGGTGCAAAAGCTTTTGTTTTCTTATTTTTACTAGGAGAGATCTATAACTCTAATTGAATTAAATCCAACTGTCTGAGGGGTTCATGCTATAGGGTCTCTGGGCTATGGGTCCGGTTCTGGGGATTAGTTCGATAATGAACTCAATATCCCTATCCAGGGGCATACCTGGCAATTCATCTAGGAATACGTCGGGGTATTCACAGACTACTCTGACTTGGTCTATGGTGGCTAGGGCTATACTCTTGTTGCACTTGAATTGACGGGGTAAGGTTTCAGAGATATGTTCTACTGTTACTCCCGAACTACTGGTCATGGTGATGGATTTCTTAGCACAGTCTATCAGTCCTTTATGCCTTGACATCCAGTCCATACCTAGTACTACTTCCAATCCTTTGGTTCCAAGTACAATTAGGTTGGCATAAAAATCTATCCCATGTATTCTGATAGGCACATCTTTGCAAAATTTTCTAGCTTTTGTAGTTGAACCGGGGATTTGAACTATCATGACATGCTTCAGGTTGGTTGGGTGAATCTTACTAGTGCATTAAAATTCTTCAGTGACAAATGAATGCGATGCTCCCGAATCAAACAATACTCTTGCTAAAACTGAGTTGACAAAAAACATACCCAAAGACTACATCTAGCGCTTCCTGGGCTTCTTCTGCGTTCATGTGGAAGAGACGGCCGTTGCGGTTGTGAGGGTTCCCTGGGGCAAATCTTCTTCCTGGTTGAACACGACATTGCTGTTGAGCTGGGGCATTCACAGTGGCATTGGCTGCAGTCTTCTTGGGACACTCATTGGAATAGTGACCCTTCACTCCACACTCGAAACAAGTGATGTGGGACTTGTCCTTGACTGCGACAGGTATAGCATTGCTGCCAGTTCTGGGTGTAGTGTTGTTGTTGTTCTTGGGAGGTGCACGGGTGAAATTGTTGGTGTTGCCGGAGTTGGGATGGTTTCCTCCGGACTTCACATTGCCTCCACTACAGTTGGGGTAGCTTGGGCGAGACATTGGGGGTCGGCTGTTCCTTGGTGAATATCATGGTGAGGGGTTGGGACGGTACTTCTGGTGACTACTGGATCCTGATTGCTGCATCATACGACGTTTGCGATTGTTGTTTGCCTAGTTAATATTCCCTTCCATCTGAATGGCAGAGTCGACTAGCTCTTCGAGATCCTGGAAACGGATGTTGACGAGGACAGTCTGCATCTCATCATGCAATCTGTTCAAGAATCTTTCCTTCTTCTTGGCCTCCGTGTTGATTTCATCCGGTGCATATCTGGCAAGTGACAGGAATCTGTCACGGTATTCTACCACAGTCATTCTTCCTTGCTTCAATTCACGGAATTCATCTCTCATCCTGTTGACGAGACCTTGCGGCACGTGGGTGCGGCTGAGCTTGACTTTGAATGCTTCCCATGTCATCACTTGACCATCGTTCATATTGCGGATGCTATTCCACCAAGCTCTTGCATCTCCCGCCAGATAGTGGGTGGCGAAGAGAACTTTCTCATATTCATCAACTCCTGCAACTTCGAGGTTGTTTTCCATGGTCTGTAACCAGTCGTCAGCATCTAATGGGTTTTCAGATTGGTTGAAGATTGGGGGATTGGTATTCTGAAAATTTTTGAGTTTGGATCCATGGTGATCCTGATTGCCATGTCCTTGGTTGTTGAGAGCCATCTGGGCTATCTGCCGTAGTGTTGCTAAGTTGGCTTGACGTTCTGCCATGCTTGCTTCACGGTCGGCGATGAGATTCTACAATATCTGCAACATTGGGTCCTGTGACGAGATGCTCCCTCCTTGGTTTCCACGAGTCATCTGAAGATTGAGATAGATATAGGGGTAAGAGGGGAATTCTAAGGTTCATGGTTTTGGTTTTTCAAAGCTAAAACTTTGAGTTAGACTCAGGTTTTCAGCTAACTCCATTTCATTCAGCAGACAAACACGATACAACACACCACAACAAGAAAGGAAAACAGATGGTTTGAAGAACCATTCTGTAAGCTATGATACAGTGGGACTGATACATCTCATGCTACGACAGTGCTCTAGTGCATCTACTCACCGTCGATGAAGTCAGAGTCCTCATCATCAGTGTAGAAGTCCACAGCATCCTCCTCCAGAAAGTCATCATCATTGCTGAGGTAAGAATCCATGTCTCCCTAGATGTCTTCACCCTCATCTTCTTCTTCCTTGGTGGCAAGCTGAGCTTCCTGCTCCTTGACGGTCTTCTCGAGGTCGGCCACCTCCTTAAGAGGCGATGGTGCGATCCTTCTTTGCATCTTTGGCGGTGGAGTTCTTGGCGATCCTAGGCGAGCGGTCGAAATCTGGGCCTTCCGGTCGGCAATGGCCAGTTACGGTTGGCTAACTCCTGGCATTGTCCGGTTCTGATGTCATGCAAGAGAAGTCAAGATTCTCCACTTGACGCCTCAACTCTAGGTGACTTGGCATCTCCATCGGCATTCCCATGAAGTCACGTCTTGCATAGTGGGCAAAAGCAGGTTCCTTGGATCTTGTTGACGCTGAGGGCACATAGACGTGCGACAGCTTCATGCATTGCCCTGGCTAATCCATCTAGCCAGTTGTTCTCTCTCACGAAGAAATGAATTCTTCTAGAAGTTGGTGCTTCAATGCTTCCTCTAAGATCCGCTGTGACTAGCCACTGTAGGTCTCCTCCTGGGGTCCTGGAAGTTGAGCTCCAAGAAACTCCGGATGTGGGCGTCCCAAGAACTTCGACAGTGAATCCAGATCCCTCTCGAAGATCAGCTGACATCTGTTTCCCAACTAGTAAAACTTGCTGAACTGAGTCTCCATCCACAAGAATTAAGGATGAGGAAATTAGTGAAGTGATCAAGTGTGTCAAATTTTAAGTAGTAATGTAAGAATTTTGAGGAACATGAATTTTTGAGAAAGAAAGAATTCCCAAGGATAGGAGAGGAGATAGTTTTTCGTAAATACTCACTTTGGTTTTGAAACTAAGTTTTTATTCGCATGTCCATTCTAACTAGGGTCTCCTATGGTCAGGATGGCTCTGATACCAACTTGGCAACACCCGGATTTTTAATCCCAAATGCCCATTATGCCATACCTCGCAATCCCAGGATTACCATTTTTGCAAGACATAACAGATTGGATATCACAGTACATCATCCATTACAAACCATACATAAGGTCTTACACAAATAAGGATCTTATGATCTCGTCTGAATACAACAAGCAGCGGAAATAAAAGATAAGCGTAGCGGTGGGGTCCATCTTCAGGGGCACAGGCAATGCTGACGAAGGCAGATAGTCCTAGTTATCATAGTCGTCCTGCTGGCCATCATCTTGATAGTCTCCTTCATAGTATGGCCATGAGAATAGCCAGGGACAAAAGCCATGAGTACTCTTTAAGTACTCGCAAACTACTACTAGCAAGTAATATAGTTCTAAGTCAAGTGCTAAACTCGATGTTTAACTATAAGGTTAAGTTTGAAACCTCAGCTGAGTTCTGAAGCAAAGAAAGATAAAATAAAGTTCTAGAATCACTTAAGTTGGGAAGCTAGTATCATAAACACAACCTTGTTGTGGTCAAGTCAAGATTCATCATTCATTTCATAAGTTATTTGGAAAACATCTGATAACGAAACAATATGGCCATTCCAACTGTCCATAACCGCGGACATGGCTATTCGAATAGTTTGACACTCTGCAGAGGTGGTACACTTTCACCACAAGATTCGATACATCTGTCAGGGATAACCCTGAATCATTATACTTAGTATGCAGATAATCAAACATAACCTTTCCTTTACACACCCTAGTATAAGCACCTCTCCTATGAGCATGGCCTCCCAACCATGACCATCAGTCATCCCAGGCCTTTGCATAGGTGGACAACATTGAGAGGTAGCCTCAGCTCAAACCTCTCCCGCGAGGGAACTAATACTAATGCATATAAATTTCCAGCTAAGCCTTACCCAATTCAGGTAGTGTGGTTGTACGGTAAATTTGGAATGGTATCGCATCCGAATCCAACCACCAGTTTTATAAAAGGGCTAAGGCTCATGCCTCAACATTTTCATCATCATAAACCATTTGTGTTTCTCAACACATGTCAAAACATCTCAATAGAATGACTCAGCATTCCAAGGTTTTCATAATTCATTTTCACCAAGTTTTCCCATCTAAAGTGACTCAAGTTTTTATCTACTCTAAACTACTAACGTAAGAGTGTTCACTAAGGTGGGAAGATGATGGGTTCAATCTCATGCCATAGAATGACATCTAAAGGGTTCTAAAATAGGTCAAGTTTTATACTCTTTATGCTACCTTCAAAAAGTAGAGAACCTTGAATAAAGAAAAGGAAGTAAAGCTTGTAAATAAGACTTGTGGTAACTAATAGTTAAAGTGATATGACTCAAGCATGCCTATAGCATCTTGGATCAAGTTAACTAACTTAATTCTAGCTTGCTACAACAGCTTGCACTGTTAAGGGTGGCTTGCAAGTATAACTTGCAAGGGTTAACTTGGATAGGGCTAGCTTGCCTTGGTTGGTGCAATGGTTGAAGGTTTCTTCTTCTTCTTCTTGGTAGCACTCCTCCTCCTCGTAAGCTTGGTCGATACTATCTTCTATAAATACATACGAAGCACACAATCACCAAACAATACTTAACTAATCTAATTAGCATTCTAAGACACACATTTGATGATCTATTATCATCACAAGCATCACAAGTTTAATTCACTAGTTTCGTTCTTTTTAATTTAGAAAAGTAATTTCTACTCATTGAAAAATTAACTAAGATTTAATATTCTCCATTTAAAATATGGGATCATATTGACACATGTCATCACCACATATCTTAACACATGGTAATGTGATTTAAAGGTTGGATCGTAATTACTTTGGTTTAAGTTCATTATTTAATGATTTAAAGTGACCAGAAATGCCTATATAGCATTATTTTGGTACTAGTCCAAAGTCACTGCATGTAAACCTTAATATTATTACATATTTAGATATATATGATGAAATGTGATTTTTGAGAGTTGGAATCAACTCAAAACCTATCTTGGTTGATTTTATCAAAATGTTGCAAGGTGCAAAAGCTTCTGTTTTGTTATTTTTACTAGGAGAGATCTATAACTCTAACTGAATTAAATCCAACTGGCTTGGATAGATCATTTCAATACCTTTCAGGAAAAATTGGTTTCATGCAGTTTGGATTTGTCAAACTCCCAAAATTGATTTTTAAACTAGTGGACAGAAACTAGATTAACTCTAAATAGAAAAAACTAAATTTGAATTTCTAACTCGCGCGGGAACTCACTGGGCCGGCCCAGCTACACACAGTGCATGCAACGGGCTGCCTAACATGCGGCTCCACCAGTCAATGGCACAAAAATACCGAAATAGTATCCAGCATCCTAGGCCGCACGATTAAAAGGGGATCTAACGGTGGGAGTTCATCGTCGACGACGGATTACTCCGGCGAGAGTCTGACCTAGACATGGCGGTGGGGGTCGATTGGGGGCGTACCAGGGCTCCAGCAAGGTCGGTGAGGCGGGCAAACGGGCTGGTAGACAACGGCGAGGCGAGGCGCGGTTGCGGCGGAGCTTGGGGTGCCCTAAATCGCAGGCACCCTTCTCCTCCTGCTGCGGCGGCTTCGGCTCCAATTCCTGTGAGGCAGAGCTCGAGCCGCATCAGCGAGAGGTGGGTGAGGTTCAGTGAGAGGTGGGGAGTGAGTGAGTGTGGAGAAATGGTGTTGGGGTGGTCTCTTTATATAGGGTCGACGAGAGGGCAGAGCGGGCTCCGGTGAGGTCATCGGTGACGATGATGCGGAGCGCTCTCGGCATGGGCAAGGGCGGAGATGGGTTCTCAGTCCCCTGGTGGTCCTCTGGGGCTTAATGGCGCGGCAAGGTGAGGGCTCTACGGGTCAGGAGCGTGCGGTGAACTGAGCGCGGGCGGCGGTGCTCGACGTGGTTCCTCTGGGCTGCTGGTCACGAGGCGGCGAACGAGGATGTTTGGGCGGTTGCTGGGCCTGCTGCGGGTGCTGCCACACAAGGCTAGGGCTAGGCGAGGCCGGTGCTGCTCTAGCAGGCACGGCGCTCCGAGGTGATCGGCATGGCGGACAGAGGCATGGGCGCGAACAACTGGGGCTTGTCCTCCGCTCGATTTTGGTCGAGGGCTGGTCGAGGCGTTGCGGTGTGATGGCGCCTGCCACTGGCGAAGGGAGAGGCCTTGGACGGCCGGGCGAGCCATCCATGGTCGACCTGGCGCATGGCGTCGGGCGGCTTGGCACTGGAGCAGGTAGGGGAGAGGGAGAGAGAGCTAGGGCCGGGGTTTTAGCTGGGGGGACAAGGGGACCTAGTTAGGCCCAAATGGTGACCAAAATCACTGCACACTATAGTGTTTGGAATTTGGCCAGATTTGTGCCTGCCACCTATTTGATGAAATGGCCGCAAGAGACCAAAGTTTGAATTTTGGTTTCAAAATTTTTGAGTGATCTACACTGGTACTAGGTAGTCTCTGGTTGCAAGGGTTTTTAAAGTGGAGCCCAATTTGATGGTTTTTGAAATAGGGGTGATCTAGGCATATGCATTGAATTCAATTTTCACATGCCATTTAAAATAAGTATTTGAATGTTTTTAGCAGATCAAAAGGTGGGCCTTGGTACCTCATTATGTGTACTAGCAAGGGGTCTAAAGACCTAGAATTATTTCTGTTGAGAATTGAGTGCTAGGAACACTCAAAGTAGTATAGTGGATTAAAATGGCCAAAATGACCATTCCTCCTTTTTAATTGTTTTTTATATGATTTTCTTTGGGAAAAGTTTGGGAATGATTTAGATGATGTTTAAATCATCTAAGAAACATTTTACAACCAAAGAATCACAGAACCATGGCACATCAATTCCTAATTTAAATGCACATACACATGAATGCTTTCATTTTTAATTTGGAAAAGTTTTTGTTAACCCTAATTTTGATGATTTTGGATCTTGATAGGCTTGGATTAAAGTTTTGGGATGTTACAAACCTTCCCCCTTAAACAAAATCTCGTCCCGAGATTTCCAAAGAAAACTAGGAACTAAAGAGATCGGGGAACTATGTCCTAATGTAATCTTCGCGCTCCCAAGTGGCTTCCTCCTCGGTATGGTTGCTCCACTAAATCTTGAGAAACTTTATACTCCTGGTTCTGGTGGTTCTGTAGGCTTCTTCTAAGATACGGATGGGCACTTCCCGATAGGTCAGGTCATTGTCGATTTCTACGGCTCTGTGATCGATGTTCTTGAAAACTTCAGTCTTCTCGGGCACTTCCAAGCATTTGCGAAGTAACGAGATATGAAACACATTGTGGATGGCTGACATCTCTTCAGGCAGTTCCAGCTGATACGATACTTCTCCTTGATGGTTCAGAATCTTGAAAGGTCTGATATATCTGGGGGCTAACTTTCCCTTCAGACTAAAGCGTTGAGTTCCCTTCAATGGTGAAACCTTGAGATATACAAAATCTCCGACATTGAAAGTCAGGTCTCTCCTTCTCTTGTCAGCATAACTCTTCTATCTGGATTGAGCGGTCTTGAGGTGCTCACGGACATTGTGAACCTTTTCTTCTGCTTCCCGGAGAATGTCGGGTCCAAAGATCTGACTCTCTCCTACTTGTGACCAACTCAAAGGGGTACGACACTTTCTTCCGTATAGGAATTCAAATGGTGCCATCTGCAAACTAGCTTGATAACTGTTGTTATATGAGAATTCTGTGAAAGGCAGGCAGTCTTCCCATTTTGATCCGTATTCCAACACACAAGCTCTAAGCATATCCTCTAGGATCTGGTTGACTCTCTCAGTCTGTCCATCAGTTTGCGGGTGATAAGCGGTACTGAAGTTTAACTTGGTTCCTAATCCTTCCTGCACTTTCTGCCAAAATCTCGAGGTAAACTGGGTTCCTCGATCTGATACGATGGTCTTGGGGGTCCCATGCAGACTAACAATCCTAGCAATGTACAGCTCTGCTAGCTTTGCACCCTGGTAGGTTGCCTTGACAGGTATGAAGTGGGCTACCTTGGACAGTCTATCAACTATGACCCAGATTCAGTCATTTCCCCTACTGGAAGTAGGCAAACCGCTGATAAAGTCCATTCCGACGGAATCCCATTTCCATTCTGGAATCTCCAATGGTTGCAACAATCCTGCAGGTATCTGATGCTCTGCTTTGACTCTTTGACAGATGTCACATTTGGCGATGTAGCTTCCGATTTCTCTCTTCATCTTGTGCCACCAAAATTGCTCTTTCAAATCTTGATACATCTTGGTTCGTCCGGGGTTGATAGAATAAAGAGTATCATGAGCTTCCTTCATGATAATTTCCTTTAGCTCCGAATCTGTTGGCACACAGATATGTCCTTTGTACCACAGTACTCCTTCTTCATCTTCAGTGAATCCAGGTACCTTTCCTGTACCAATACGACGTTTGATTCCGTCGATACTTTCATTCCCCTTCTGGGCTTCCTTGATTTGGCTAATCAAAGTGGGTTGAAGTTCAATGCTAGCTAAGAATCCTTTGCTAACTAATTCAGTCCTGAACTGCTCCAACTCTTCATAGAAACTTGGTTGCTTCTCCTTGATCATGATGTTTAGCCTACATGGCAATCTGCTAAGAGCATCCGCTACCACATTGGCTTTGCCAGGGTGATAGTGAATGTCAAGGTCATAATCCTTGATTAACTCTATCCATCTCCTTTGCCTCATATTCAGCTCCTTCTGAGTGAAAATATACTTTAAGCTCTTGTGATCTGAGTAAATCTCACAGCGATTTCCCATCAAATAATGACGCTATGTCTTTAACGCTAGAACCACAGCTGCTAGCTCGAGATCATGGGTCCGATAGTTCTACTCATGCTGTTTCAGTTGTCGAGACAGATACGCGATGACTTTGCCTTCTTGCATCAACACACATCCTAGACCAATCTTGGATGCATCACAATATACATCAAACGGCTTCTTGATGTCTGGCATGATCAAAATTGGGGCTGATATCAATCTCTTCTTCAGCTACTGAAAACTGGTTTCACATTTGTCAGTCCATTCAAACTTCTTGTCCTTCTTCAATAAATGAGGCATGGGTCGGGCGATGCTCGAGAATCCTTCTACGAACTTGCGGTAGTATCCCGCTAATCCGAGAAATGCACGGACTTGGGTTTGAGTGGTTGGGGCTTCCCATTCTTCGACATCTTTGATCTTGGAGGGATCAACAGAGACTCCTCCGGTAGACACAATATGTCCTAGGAATCCTACTTCTTTCAGCCAAAACTCACACTTGTTGAACTTGGCATACAACCAATGTTCTCTCAGGGTTTCTAGGATGATTCTCAGATGTTGCTCATGCTCTTCTTCTGACTTGGACTAGATAAGGATGTCGTCGATAAACACAACTACAAACTTATCTAGGAAATTCATAAAGATCTTATTCATGAGATTCATGAAATAAGCAGGGGCATTGGTTAATCCAAAAGACATAACCGTATACTCGTATAAACCATAGCGAGTAGTAAAGGCGGTCTTCGGAATATCCGTTGCACGAATCTTAAGTTGGTGATAACCAGTCCTAAGATCAATCTTTGAGAATACCTGGGCTCCGGTCAACTGATCAAATAGATCCTCTATCTTTGTCAAGGGGTACTTGTTTTTGATGGTGACGTCATTCAATTTTCTGTAATCTGTAATCTGTACACAGACGATTGCCTCCATCTTTCTTGTCGATGAATAACACTGGTGATCTCCATGGTGATGCTCTTGGTTGAATCAAGCCTTTCACTAACATGGCATCCAACCGCTTCTTCAGTTCCACTAATTCTGAGGGGTTCATGCTATAGGGTCTCTGGGCTATGGGTCCGGTTCTGGGGATTAGTTCGATAATGAACTCAATATCCCTATCCAGGGGCATACCTGGCAATTCATCTAGGAATACGTCGGGGTATTCACAGACTACTCTGACTTGGTCTATGGTGGCTAGGGCTATACTCTTGTTGCACTTGAATTGACGGGGTAAGGTTTCAGAGATATGTTCTACTGTTACTCCTGAACTACTGGTCATGGTGATGGATTTCTTAGCACAGTCTATCAGTCCTTTATGCCTTGACAAGCAGTCCATACCTAGTACTACTTCCAATCCTTTGGTTCCAAGTACAATTAGGTTGGCATAAAAATCTATCCCATGTATTCTGATAGGCACATCTTTGCAAAATTTTCTAGCTTTTGTAGTTGAACCGGGGATTTGAACTATCATGACATGCTTCAGGTTGGTTGGGTGAATCTTACTAGTGCATTAAAATTCTTCAGTGACAAATGAATGCGATGCTCCCGAATCAAACAATACTCTTGCTAAAACTGAGTTGACAAAAAACATACCCAGCACTACATCTAGCGCTTCCTGGGCTTCTTCTGCGTTCATGTGGAAGAGACGGCCGTTGCGGTTGTGAGGGTTCCCTGGGGCAAATCTTCTTCCTGGTTGAACACGACATTGCTGTTGAGCTGGGGCATTCACAGTGGCATTGGCTGCAGTCTTCTTGGGACACTCATTGGAATAGTGACCCTTCACTCCACACTCGAAACAAGTGATGTGGGACTTGTCCTTGACTGCGACAGGTATAGCATTGCTGCCAGTTCTGGGTGTAGTGTTGTTGTTGTTCTTGGGAGGTGCACGGGTGAAATTGTTGGTGTTGCCGGAGTTGGGATGGTTTCCTCCGGACTTCACATTGCCTCCACTACAGTTGGGGTAGCTTGGGCGAGACATTGGGGGTCGGCTGTTCCTTGGTGAATATCATGGTGAGGGGTTGGGACGGTACTTCTGGTGACTACTGGATCCTGATTGCTGCATCATACGACGTTTGCGATTGTTGTTTGCCTAGTTAATATTCCCTTCCATCTGAATGGCAGAGTCGACTAGCTCTTCGAGATCCTGGAAACGGATGTTGACGAGGACAGTCTGCATCTCATCATGCAATCTGTTCAAGAATCTTTCCTTCTTCTTGGCCTCCGTGTTGATTTCATCCGGTGCATATCTGGCAAGTGACAGGAATCTGTCACGGTATTCTACCACAGTCATTCTTCCTTGCTTCAATTCACGGAATTCATCTCTCATCCTGTTGACGAGACCTTGCGGCACGTGGGTGCGGCTGAGCTTGACTTTGAATGCTTCCCATGTCATCACTTGACCATCGTTCATATTGCGGATGCTATTCCACCAAGCTCTTGCATCTCCCGCCAGATAGTGGGTGGCGAAGAGAACTTTCTCATATTCATCAACTCCTGCAACTTCGAGGTTGTTTTCCATGGTCTGTAACCAGTCGTCAGCATCTAATGGGTTTTCAGATTGGTTGAAGATTGGGGGATTGGTATTCTGAAAATTTTTGAGTTTGGATCCATGGTGATCCTGATTGCCATGTCCTTGGTTGTTGAGAGCCATCTGGGCTATCTGCTGTAGTGTTGCTAAGTTGGCTTGACGTTCTGCCATGCTTGCTTCACGGTCGGCGATGAGATTCTACAATATCTGCAGCATTGGGTCCTGTGACGAGATGCTCCCTCCTTGGTTTCCACGAGTCATCTGAAGATTGAGATAGATATAGGGGTAAGAGGGAAATTCTAAGGTTCATGGTTTTGGTTTTTCAAAGCTAAAACTTTGAGTTAGACTCAGGTTTTTCAGCTAACTCCATTTCATTCAGGCAGACAAACACACGATACAACACACACCACAACAAGAAAGGAAAACAGATGGTTTGAAGAACCATTCTGTAAGCTATGATACAGTGGGACCGATACATCTCATGCTACGACAGTGCTCTAGTGCATCTACTCACCGTCGATGAAGTCAGAGTCCTCATCATCAGTGTAGAAGTCCACAGCATCCTCCTCCAGAAAGTCATCATCATTGCTGAGGTAAGAATCCATGTCTCCCTAGATGTCTTCACCCTCATCTTCTTCTTCCTTGGTGGCAAGCTGAGCTTCCTGCTCCTTGACGGTCTTCTCGAGGTCGGCCACCTCCTTACGAAGACGGGCGATGGTGCGATCCTTCTTTGCATGCTGGCAGTGGAGTTACTGGCGATCCTAGACGAGCAGTGCGAAAGTCTGGGCCTTCTGGTCGGCAATGGCACGGTTCTGGTTGGCTAACTCCCTGGCATTGTCCAGTTCCTGATGTCTGTCATGCAGCAAGAAGTCAAGATTCTCCACTTGACGCCTCAACTCTAGGTGACTTGGCATCTCCATCGGCATTCCCATGAAGTCACGTCTTGCATAGTGGGCAAAACGGGTTCCTTGGATCTTGTTGACGCTGAGGGCACATAGACGTGCGACAGTTTCATGCATTGCCCTGGCTAATCCATCTAGCCAGTTGTTCTCTCTCACGAAGAAATGAATTCTTCTAGAAGTTGGTGCTTCAATGCTTCCTCTAAGATCCGCTGTGACTAGCCACTGTAGGTCTCCTCCTGGGGGTCCTGGAAGTTGAGCTCCAAGAAACTCCGGATGTGGGCGTCCCAAGAACTTCGACAGTGAATCCAGATCCCTCTCGAAGATCAGCTGACATCTGTTTCCCAACTAGTAAAACTTGCTGAACTGAGTCTCCATCCACAAGAATTAAGGATGAGGAAATTAGTGAAGTGATCAAGTGTGTCAAATTTTAAGTAGTAATGTAAGAATTTTGAGGAACATGAATTTTTGAGAAAGAAAGAATTCCCAAGGATAGGAGAGGAGATAGTTTTTCGTAAATACTCACTTTGGTTTTGAAACTAAGTTTTTATTCGCATGTCCATTCTAACTAGGGTCTCCTATGGTCAGGATGGCTCTGATACCAACTTGGCAACACCCGGATTTTTAATCCCAAATGCCCATTATGCCATACCTCGCAATCCCAGGATTACCATTTTTGCAAGACATAACAGATTGGATATCACAGTACATCATCCATTACAAACCATACATAAGGTCTTACACAAATAAGGATCTTATGATCTCGTCTGAATACAACAAGCAGCGGAAATAAAAGATAAGCGTAGCGGTGGGGTCCATCTTCAGGGGCACAGGCAATGCTGACGAAGGCAGATAGTCCTAGTTATCATAGTCGTCCTGCTGGCCATCATCTTGATAGTCTCCTTCATAGTATGGCCATGAGAATAGCCAGGGACAAAAGCCATGAGTACTCTTTAAGTACTCGCAAACTACTACTAGCAAGTAATATAGTTCTAAGTCAAGTGCTAAACTCGATGTTTAACTATAAGGTTAAGTTTGAAACCTCAGCTGAGTTCTGAAGCAAAGAAAGATAAAATAAAGTTCTAGAATCACTTAAGTTGGGAAGCTAGTATCATAAACACAACCTTGTTGTGGTCAAGTCAAGATTCATCATTCATTTCATAAGTTATTTGGAAAACATCTGATAACGAAACAATATGGCCATTCCAACTGTCCATAACCGCGGACATGGCTATTCGAATAGTTTGACACTCTGCAGAGGTGGTACACTTTCACCACAAGATTCGATACATACATGGGGATAACCTGAATCATTATACTTAGTATGCAGATAATCAAACATAACCTTTCCTTTACACACCCTAGTATAAGCACCTCTCCTATGAGCATGGCCTCCCAACCATGACCATCAGTCATCACAGCCTTTGCATAGGTGGACAACATTGAGAGGTAGCCTCAGCTCAAACCTCTCCTTGAGAACTAATACTAATGCATATAAATTTCCAGCTAAGCCTTACCCAATTCAGGTAGTGTGGTTGTACGGTAAATTTGGAATGGTATCGCATCCGAATCCAACCACCAGTTTTATAAAAGGGCTAAGGCTCATGCCTCAACATTTTCATCATCATAAACCATTTGTGTTTCTCAACACATGTCAAAACATCTCAATAGAATGACTCAGCATTCCAAGGTTTTCATAATTCATTTTCACCAAGTTTTCCCATCTAAAGTGACTCAAGTTTTTATCTACTCTAAACTACTAACTTAAGAGTGTTCACTAAGGTGGGAAGATGATGGGTTCAATCTCATGCCATAGAATGACATCTAAAGGGTTCTAAAATAGGTCAAGTTTTATACTCTTTATGCTACCTTCAAAAAGTAGAGAACCTTGAATAAAGTAAACGAAGTAAAGCTTGTAAATAAGACTTGGGGTAACTAATAGTTAAAGTGATATGACTCAAGCATGCCTATAGCATCTTGGATCAAGTTAACTAACTTAATTCTAGCTTGCTACAACAGCTTGCATTGTTAAGGGTGGATTGCAAGTACAACTTGCAAGGGTTAACTTGGATAGGGCTAGCTTGCCTTGGTTGGTGCAATGGTTGAAGTTTTCTTCTTCTTCTTCTTGGTATCACTCCTCCTCCTCGTAAGCTTGGTCGGTACTATCTTCTATAAATACATACGAAGTACATAATCACGAAACAATACTCAAGTAATCTAATTAGCATTCTAAGACACACATTTGATGATCTATTATCATCACAAGCATCACAAGTTTAATTCACTAGTTTCATTCTTTTTAATTTAGAAAAGTAATTTCTACTCATTGAAAAATTAACTAAGATTTAATATTCTCCATTTAAAATATGGGATCATATTGACACATGTCATCACCACATATCTTAACACATGGGAATGTGATTTAAAGGTTGGATCATAATTACTTTGGTTTAAGTTCATTATTTAATGATTTAAAGTGACTAGAAATGCCTATATAGCATTATTTTGGTACTAGTCCAAAGTCACTGCATGTAAGCCTTAATATTATTACATATTTAGATAGATACGATGAAATGTGATTTTTGAGAGTTGGAATCAACTCAAAAACTATCTTGGTTGATTTTATAAAAATGTTGCAAGGTGCAAAAGCTTTTGTTTTCTTATTTTTACTAGGAGAGATCTATAACTCTAATTGAATTAAATCCAACTGTCTTGGATAGATCATTTCAATACCTTTCAGGCAAAATTGGTTTCATGCAGTTTGGATTTGTCAAACTCTCAAAATTGATTTTTAAACTAGTGGATAGAAACTAGATTAACTCTAAATAGAAAAAACTAAATTTGAATTTTTAACTCGCGCGGGAACTCACTGGGCCGGCCCAGCTACGCATAGTGCACGCAACGGGCTGCCTGACATGCGGGCTCCACCAGCCAGCGGCACAAAAATACCGAAACGGTATCTAGCATCCTAGGCCGCACGATTAAAAGGGGATCTAACGGTGGGAGTTCATCGTCGACGACGGATTACTCCGGCGAGAGTCTGACCTAGACGCGGCGGTGGGGGTCGATTGGGGGCATACCAGGGCTCCAGCAAGGTTGGTGAGGCGGGCAAACGGGCTGGTAGACAATGGCGAGGCAAGGCGCGGTTGCGGTGGAGCTTGGGGTGCCCTAAATCGCAGGCGCCCTTCTCCTCCTGCTGTGGCGGCTTGGGCTCCAATTCCGGCGAGGCAGAGCTCAAGCAGGGTCGGCGAGAGGTGGGTGAGGTTCAGTGAGAGGTGGGGAGTGAGTGAGTGTGGAGAAATGGTGCTGGGGTGGTCTCTTTATATAGGGTCGACGAGAGGGCAGAGTGGGCTCCGATGAGGTCATCGGTGACAACGATGTAGAGCGCTCTCGGCATGGGCGAGGGCAGCGATGGGTTCTCTGTCCCCTGGCAGTCCTCTGGGGCTTAATGGCGCGGCAAGGCGAGGGCTCTACGGGTCAGGAGCGTGGGGTGAACTAAGCGCGGGTGGCGGTGCTCGACGCGGTTCCTCCGGGCTGCTCATCGTGAGGCGGCGAACAAGGATGTCTAGGCGGTTGCTAGGCCTGCTGCGGGTGCTGCCACGCAATGCTAGGGCTAGGCGAGGTCGGTGCTGCTCTGGCGGGCGCGACGCTCCGAGGTGATCGGCATGGCGGACAAAGGCATGGGCGCGAGCAACTGGGGCTTGTCCTCCGCTCGATTTTGGTCGGGGGCTGGTCGAGGTGGTGCGATGTGATGGCGCATGTCTGCCATCGGGCGAAGGAGAGAGCGGGACGGGCTGGGGCGAGTCGTCCATGGTCGACCTGGCGCATGGCGTCGGGCGGCTTAGCACTGGAGCAGCTAGGGGAGAGGGAGAGAGAGCTAGGGCCAAGGTTTTAGCTGGGGGACAAGGGGACCGAGTTAGGCCCAAATGGTGACCAAAATCACTGCACACTATAGTGTTTGGAATTTGGCCAGATTTGTGCCTACCACTTGTTTGATGAAATGGCCGCAAGAGACCAAAGTTTGAATTTTGGTTTCAAAATTTTTGAGTGATCTACACTGGTACTAGGTAGTCTTTGGTTGCAAGGGTTTTGAAAGTGGAGCTCAATTTGATGGTTTTTGAAATAGGGGTGATCTAGGCATATGCATTGAATTCAATTTTCACATGCCATTTAAGATAAGTATTTGAATGTTTTTAGCAGATCAAAAGGTGGGCCTTGGTACCTCATTATGTGTACTAGCAAGGGGTGTAAAGACCTAGAATTATTTTTGTTGAGAAGTGAGTGCTAGGAACACTCAAAGTAGTGTAGTGGATTAAAATGGCCAAAATGACCATTCCTCCTTTTTAATTGTTTTTCATATGATTTTCTTTGGGAAAAGTTTGGGAATGATGTAGATGGTGTTTAAATCATCTAAGAAACATTTTACAACCAAAGAATCACAGAACCATGGCAATTCAAATCAATTCCTAATTTAAATGCACATACACATGAATGCTTTCATTTTTAATTTGGAAAAGTTTTTGTTAACCCTAATTTTGATGATTTGGATCTTGATAGGCTTGGATTAAAGTTTTGGGATGTTACATGTAGGCATGGCAGGGACCGTGAAGAAGATTCAAGGGCGACCCGCTGATTTGCTGGAGCTCTATCAAGGGGTGACCAATGACGATGACCGCGTAGCTTAGCGCGGGAAGATAAGAAACATCCAACTCCTAGCTCTTAGATACTTTTCCTATTATCTTGCTACTATAATTCTTGGTAGGGAGAATACGAGTAATATCTCCAATTATCATTTAGCCTTCCTTGCTGCTGCACTTAACAATGATACTCGGTACAATCTTGGCTCTCTTATTGCTCGCCGCCTAGCTGCTAGGGGACCTATCTATGGGGGCATCATCTCTTCATGTATGGTCAATGCATTAGATCTTTCTATGGATCCAAATGATACTATATTGGCACCACAAAGGCTTGACCTTGCTGCCATTGAAACACATCACTTCGTCACTACTGACTCTGATATGGGCAGTTTAGTATACAGGATGTTGTTTACTGACGGGGATGAAAGGACATTCCTTTGCCGCAATCTACTTTGTTCAGTGTTCACAGGAGGCCGTGGTCGCGCTCCAAGGAGGAGGAGGACGAGCAGCTCTGCTTGCTGGGTTTCCACGGGCAGCACCAGGAGGATGTGCCCTCCTACGATTACTCTTCGCACTATGGTGGGGCGTCCTCGAGCTCACACTAGGACGAGGGTTTTTCCTCACTGTACTACGGAGGCGCTCCATCTTGGCCAGCTTGGGATTGACACCCACTTAGGCCAAAAGCCTAAGCTTGGGGGGAGGTACACCGACATCGCACTCATCTCCATATCATTTTGCGTCGGTACTTTGTATATTCATGTTTCGTTCTATTTTTAGTTTTCGTTCTTTCTTTTCTTTTGCTTTCTAAAACACAAAAAGACCAAAAATATTTCTGTTGTTTCTCTTTGTTTGCTTCTTCTTATTTTTGCCTTGGTTTGCTTTTCCCTTTTTTGCTTTGTTTGAACTATTCGAAAAAACCCAAAAAGATTTTGCTTTGCTTGTTCTTCCTTTTTGGTTCTTGTTTTTTTTTAAATCGAAAACACCAAAAATATTTGTTGTTCTTCTTTGGTTTTGTGAGTTTGTTGCAGGGTTCAGCAGTCCTCGGTGTAATTTGGTTTCATGTTATTATTCAAGCCACACAAGTGAAGAGAAATAATGAGTATTAATGACAACTTGAGGTGTGGTAAGAGGCTGGTAACGAACTCTATTTGTTTTCATTTTTGTACATATACTCGTCATTGTGGGCATGCTTAGCCTGTTCATGTAGGGTGTATGTTATTTATGGATGCTTAGTAGTTCTTGCTTTCTTATGATTAGCTCCAGCCCGCTAATAATTTGTAGCATGTCATATGAATGTTTGCATGCATTACTCTATTCATAACTTGGTATGACACTGTGGTATCCTCCTCTGAATGTTTCACTTGAATTGACTTGGCACATGCTCACGCATGCATATGACTGAAATAATCAGTTAAGCCACGATGGATTATTTTGCCTTGAGGGTCTTGAATCACTTTCATGCCATGATTAGTCATGTTTTGTTGCAAGCATGATTATGACATCTATTGCTCTCTCGTTTGTCGCTCCCTTGCTATTGCTAGACTTCACATACACTGAGTATGTTTTACTCGTGTTTCCAACTCCCTAAAACCAAATATTGCCAAAAGTTTCCACCATACCTACCTATTAGCATCATTTGTTGTTCCGTGCATATTCAATATGCCTTGTTTTCTTCCGAATAAAATGTTTGCTTGTTATGAGAAAGTTAGTTAGTAAAGCTCTCACGAACTTGATGGCACACTTTATTTCTTGCACTTAATAAACCTAAACCATTGTGACTGTCCATGAAAGTTATATGCTTGCAAATTATAGGCTAGGGATTAGCAGAACCGTGCTGTCACGGGGAACGCTTTCAACACCTGTAAATATATACCTAGTTGATATCATGCTCTTTTGTTTGCGGATGTCATCGGTGTGAAATAAAAGGGGAGCTTGTAAGTCTATGGAGTTATGTATGTGTGTTAGAGAACACACAGGCATTGGTCTAATCCATGCCTAATCATGGTGGAAACCTGCAGCGTAACCATAATGAGTATCTATGAAGCATTCTTCTTATAAAAAAAAGAGAGATAGCTATTGAGAAAAAGAAAATAAAAAAAGAGAGAGATATGAAAAGAGGAAAGAGAGAAAAAAGCACCATATTCCCATGGTAAATAAGAAGATTGCTGAGATGATCGTTGTCTGCTTGCCTTGTCATTTTGATATGGGGATTCTTCCGTATCATCGGGCAAGGGGTACCCTGTTGGCGGTTCTCTATGATACACATGTACTTACAATGACAAGAACTTACCGGTGACTAAATTTGAGTAGCATGAGGAGCGGCCCTCATACTCAAGGGACATGAGATTTCCAGTTTATAGTCTGTCAAGCATATAACTCAGATTGGACCTCACTTTCACCTTAACCATATTAAAGATGCTCATGATAGGGGCAATGAGAGCTCAAAGCTAATGAGTACCATACTCTCAGCATTTGGAAGCCTTTCAAACTATTCAAAACTTTTTCATTTCCTTGTTGAGTCATCACCTATTCTATGAGCACTTTCTTGAGAGCATAGTTTTCATTCTTAGTATAATATGCTTGTCTCATTACTAGATTAATTGTGTTATGACTTTGATGCTTGTATTTTTGATATCTTTACTTCTAGTCTTCACCTGAACTTCAGAGGTGCCTTGGCATTCACAATCGAAGGCAAGCGATATACCACTCTATCATACCTTGTTATGAGCATTGTAATGTTGCTTATGTTTATGTTTTATGCTACTTATTATTTTTGAGTTGGAATCTCTTCATAGCTTGCAATGCCTATTAAGAAAACTTAGTTGCATACTCCTTATTATGAATTGTCTAAGTAGGTGATCACATGCTGAGAATATATACATCATATGAAGCAAATGTGTTCGTGAAAGTTTCTTTTATCGCACTCAGTTTTCAACTGAATTGCTTGAGGACAAGCAATAAGCTAAGCGTGGGGGGAGTTGATACGTCCAAAACGTATCTACTTTTCTGAACACTTTTGCTATTGTTTCTCCTCTAAACTTGTGTGATTTGGATACAACAAACACGGATTGACGTTGTTTTCAGCAGAATTACCTTGGTGTCTAGTTTTGTGCAGAAAATCAACTATCAAGAAAAATCCTGGAAAATATGCCAAAAATCCTATTTCGACAAAAGACTCACGGAGCCAGGATACGAGATGGAGTGGGGTTGGGGCATGGTCGCACCACCTGGCCGCGCGGGCTGGGCCTGGCCGCGCCAGGGGTGGTCTGGCCGCCCTAGACACCCCCTCGGTCTCCCTCTTCGCCTATAAGTTGCCTTCTGACCTAAAAACTTAGGGGGGTTCGTTGTTTTTCCAGAAAGAGTTCCGCTCCGCCGCCACCACCAGATTCCACAATTTGGAACCAGAAACTCCGTTCTGGCACCCTGCCGGGACGGGGAATTGGAGGAGATCATCACCATCGCTTCTCCATCGACCATCCATGTTTCCCCCATCTATGAGTGAGTAATCCCCCGCTGTAGGCTATGGGGATGGTAGGGATTGGATGAGATCGTTCATGTAATGGCATCAGATTGCCAGGGTATGGTGCCTAGTATCTTCTATTAGTGCTTTTTGACTTTGTTGCGACTTGTTATGCTTAATGCTTGTCACTAGGGCCCGAGTGCCATGATTTCAGATCTGAACATGTTATTGATTCATTATGATAGTATTGTTTATGGTCTTACCTGCAAGTTGTATACCCACATTGTTGTCCGAAACCAAAGGCCCCGAAGTGACAGAAATCGGGATAACCGGAGGAAATGGCTTTGATGTGAGGATCACATCTGTTCATAGAGTGTTAATGCTTTGCTCTGGTGCTCTATTAAAAGGAGCACCTTAATTGCCAGTAGTTCCCTTGAGGCCCCGCTGCAAACGGGCTGGCAGGACAAAAGATGTTGTACAAGTTCTCATTGCGAGCATGTATGAATATATATATGGAACACATGCCTATGATTATCTAGTACTTGGATGTTGTATCTTATTTATCTGCAATTGCCCTATGTTCTGATTGCTATATGAATTGTCTTGTCCATGCGATGCTCGTCCATCCATCCCTATGCCTACCGCGCTCTAATCCTAGTGTTTACTGCAATTGTTACTATCGTCTTTACTTTTACTACTGCTATTACTTTACTATTCCTACTACAAAACTGTTGCTACTGATAAACTGCTATGAGCAAGATTGTTTCCAGGTGCAGCTGAATTGACAACTCAGTTGTTAAGGCTTATAAATATTCTTTGGCTCCCCTTGTGTCGAATCAATAAATTGGGTTTCACTTCCCTCGAAAATACTGCAATACACCCCCTATACTTGTGGGTCATCAAGACTATTTTCTGACGCCGTTGCTGGGGAGCATAGCTTTATTTATCAAGTCCACTTGGAATCATTATTGTTCGCTGCCATCCGTCCATCATGGGTAAGTCTCGTGATGGCAAGGTTCCTATTATACCATCCACTACAAGAAGAGGTATGGTTCTGAACACCTCTGTTGCTCTTGATTCACCATCTGTTATGAGTAAGTTCCTTACACCACCACATACACATGCTGCACACACTGCTACTACTGCTGAATCTGAAACTTCTGATACTTATGATCGCTTCTCGTGCTTGATAAGAGTGGTTCATTAGGTCCTTTCCTAGATGCTACGATTGCTAGAACTATAGCTGGAAATACTGAAACTCCTAATGAAGTCACTACTACACCTGTTAGTTCACCTGAGTCTAGAGAAAGCTATGATATTGAAGTCGGTTATATTGAGATGAACGATGAATTTATTAAAGAATGTCAAAACACCCATGATAGGAGTGCTGCTAAGAGTCTCCTTGAGAGGCGTACCATTAAACCCAAATTGGCTCCTAATGCTAAGTTTGCCGCTTCTCCCATAAACATTAAAGATAAAGATTATGATTTCTCTCTTGATCTATCCTACATAGCTATTGTTGAGAAAGAACCTTTTTGTGGGACTAAGAATGAAAGTGCGGTAGCACATATGACTGAGCTTTCTACCATGAGTGGCATGTTTTCTGATGATATTAAGATGCGTACCTATTTTGTTGTTAAGATTTTCCCCTTTTCACTGAAAGGAGAAGCTAAAACTTGGTTTAATAATTTACCTCCTGGATCTATTGATAGACTTGATTGCTTGATTAGTACTTTCCTACAGAAATATTTTCCTCCTAGTCCTAGACATGCTATTCTACAAGAACTTTTTGATTTTAAACAAGGAGAAAATAGATATTGCCTGAATCATGGGCAAGGTTTTGTGCTTTGATTCATGCACAGGCTGGATGTCCATTACCTAAGAATGACCTTCTTGATATATTTTATAATGGACTAACTGAAGAATTTAGGACATACCTGGATAGTTGTGCTGATTGTGTTTTCAGGAATAGGACTCCCAAGGAAGCTGAGGAATTAATGGCTAAAATAAGCAAGAATTATGAAGATTGGACTCCTCCTGAACCAGCTATACCTGAAACAATTATACCTGAACTAGCTATTCCTGCGCCTATACCAACATCTAAGAATAGGGGAGTTATTGAACTAAATGATGAAGTAATGAAGGAAGCTAAGGAATGTCTTAAGGAGAAGGGAATTAAAGCTGCAGATGTCAAGAATTTACCTCCTATAGAAGAATTAGTGTCATTCGTGATGTCAACACTAGTAAATGTTATCTGCTGGTTCACGAGAAAGTCATGAAACAACGACCTAATCCTTTCGCCCCACCTCCATGAAAATGAATTCAGACAAATAATATAGTAATAACTTTTGCAAACAGATGGTTCAGGAACAAAAAGATAGCAAAGTCTACATGTTCCCGTCAGCCCCACCTCGCAAAAAGGCTGGTATACGAGGACGTGCCCCTTCATGGAGAGTTGCACCACTGCGATCCTACGGTGATCGCGGCTGTACTCGAGGTTGAGACCTACGGACATGTTTTCTTCGAACCGTAGCCAACTCGTGTAATTACTCAGAGTGTTCCTCACCGTCCGAGGGTCGGTGGTGTAGACGACATCGATCTTCTTCCCACCATGTACTTCTATGTCGAAGTACGCAATCGCTAGCCTACCGTCGTTTCAGACATCCGGCAAGTCCATGACTACAGGCAAGAGGGAAAGTATATGGAGGAAGAGGGTGATGCCGTGGCGGAGGAAATGAATGAGGCCGTGGAGGAGAAAGACGATGAGGCCGTGGAGGAGGAAATGAGACGGAGAAATGAAACTGCTTACTGCAAGATTGGAACCGCCCTTACTAATATTTGGAATGGTGCATGACCGTTCGTAGTAGGGTGAAGGTGGAGAAAAATGGCGGTTTTACACATCGACGCTAGCGCTGCCTAAAATTGGTTATGCGCCACTTGCATGCGGTGGAATCGAGGTCTGACATGCACGATCCAAGTCAAACGTGGTCACGTTTGCGTGTGCTGGCCTTCACTCACTGACAGGTGGGCCGCACATTTTTCTCTCTTACGATTTATTTTTTCACTTCCTCTAGACGGTTCCGGTGCGCGCCCTCAATAATTACGCCCCCCTTGTCTTCCACGCGGACGAGAATCGGTGGCGGCGGCGGTTCCTCACTGGGTCACTCCCTACTCAAACAAGTGGCCCCATCCCTAATTCCATCCCCTCTTGAATCCATCCGCCGCCTTATCACAATGCCTCCATTAATCTACTAGATTCCAGACTCCATTTGCCGCTTTGGGTAGAGCTCGGGGTAGCAGCAGGCTGAAGTGAAAGGCATGCGACGATGATGCGGATGGCCAGGGCTACCACTACCGTGAGGATTGGGGATGGCCAAACCTCAGCACCGTGAACATGCACAGGATCGCCACGGGGTTGGACATCATCTCTGCCGGCCGCCTAGCTCGCTGCATCCGTGGCTACCGCTTCATGATGCGGGACATGGACGAACAACCGTTTGGCACGCCAGGCCTTCTTTACCCCGATACCAGCAAATGGCCAAACGACCGTGATGGCCACGTAAGTTCCAGTATCTTGCTTATTGGTTCAGTCATATTGTTGATTCATATGTGTTGAACTCTCATCAGAATCCTATGTTCCTTTTGTTGAACGTGTTGTGTGCACGCGCGGTTTGAACAAATTGAACCATTTAAGACTATTCTGTACAGCAGAAGCTTTGCACGTACTTGATATTCTGGTATTTTTATAGTGACACAATCTTACTTTAGGTGATAGACGAGTTGTTAATTTCGATTTGCAATGGAATGCTTGCTAGGTGATATTCTGTTTCCTAAAATAAAAACAAATAGATTAGAACATTTAAGGCTGTTATGCCCCGAGCTGTTTATGATCATCGTCAGGAGTTTGTTCTGGGGGGCTCTGCTCCTACTCCATATATTGGGTATCTTCGTAGTGACACAGGCACAATTTAGGCGATATTTGAGGAGACACTCGTATTTAGGCGATATTTTGGGTACTTTAATCTGACGGTCCAGTTGTCAAATTGTATTTGCAATGGAATCCATGCTAGGTGATTGTACCAACTAACAACAAACTCTGCAGGATATTCATGCAAAACTGGTGCTGCTGCATAAGTGGTCAGAATCAGTAGTGGTGAATATCAAGGAAGAAGAAGAGACGGAAATGGGAGATGACCAGAACTGGGTGGGTGGCAACGGCGAGTGGCTGGTCCTTTTATCCCAGGATGGGAGTACTTGGACTCTAAAAAATGGCTACAGATCGTTGAGATTTACATTGCCATCTTTGGAGGGTGTCGGCATTACTGCATTCAACAACGGGTGGCCGCCGCCCATTTCCAAATTCGCTTACAGGTTCAACATGGCAGAACTTGAGCTTCTGAAAGTATAGCTCCCACATAGACCGCGAGAGGTGTGGAAGACCTAGGAGTACGACCTCTTAGCGGTGTTCGATAGGAAATCACACTCATTAGATGCCCAGAAGACAAGGAATGGACAGTCTTGCACGACGACTTCCTGCGGCCGGAGAAGTATGTCGACGCCGTCTTCACCTCCAGGTACCATTCGAACAAACTGCAATGCATTTATGCGGTCATTGAACCTAGCAGCGACGTGCGTGTTTGGGAGCCGTCCATCTAGTGTGAGTCATGGTGTCATATAGCATGTAAAATCCCATTCAAAATTCTGCTTATTGACTGTAAGTAACACGCAGGTACCCACGCAGCCATGCGCATCATTCCAGCTCCGGTGATCGAAGATGCAGTAGCAGATGCTGAACTTGGGACACGGCGCTGGTTCCTGGCACCTCTCAGAGGCAACATGAAACAGGATGTTGAACTCATGTGAATTCATATCAGGGGAGCACTAAACAGCGTTGGTGATACAATAGAACATATGGGGACACAACTTTCTTCATACCCATCGCTGCGGTGTCACGTTTTCTCGAGGTTCACATGCCCATCCAAAGACACAGTAGAGCAAGTTTGGAGCAGAGTCGACAATCTAAAGGGAAAATCTGTGTTTCTTGGGATCAACTACCCTTTCTTTGTCGGAGCCCCTGGAGCTGTTGAACTGCCCTAGCTCCTAATGTTGTTGCTGCTACTGCTGGTGGTGGTGTAGCTGATGAAGAACTAGCTGTTGCTGCTCCAGGTGAGGCTAACGAAATACTTGGTGATGCTGCTGCTGGTGAAGCTGACGAAATACTTGCTAATGCTGCTACTGGTGAAGGCGAAATACCCTCTTGAGGGTCCGGAAGAACATGCTGGTGTTGTTGCTGAGGTGCCAGCACTTCCAGTGTTGATAACAGACTATGTGTTTGCTGCACACTCACGAGCCTATCATGTTGACACTCCAGATCCAACCTGGAGCCAAATCCACGTCGAGGCGAGGGGGCCTACAATTGGCTCATCAGTGGGGTCGTACAATTTGATGGAGAATGATAGACGGCCAAACGCAGCATTCTGGTTCGTTCCGACGATACCACCAGCTCCAGGGACCTAGTGCTTATATTGGTAGATCCGATAAACCATTTGTCTTTATCTTTATCTTTAATTATGCTTATTTGTGTAAAGACTAAGCTGTGCTTATTTGTGTAAGACTAAGTTGGGCCTAACTGCGTAATATTCAGTGAAGCCCAGCTTTTCTTTTCACGCCCATAACAGCAGAATTGCAGCATAAAACAGACAAAGATAATGTGCATACTAGGCATTTTTGCTCAGAATAACAACCACTTCAAGTAAATGATACATGGTGTATGCATTTTGAAGGCATCACTAAAATGTGCCACCTATTGATGATTGATGACATGGATCTAGCTTTTCTGCATGTATTTGCATTGAATCGCTCATTGATTTGTTCACATATTTTTGGCAATGGCTGATGAACTCAACTCTCTTGGTAACATGCTTCGTCAGCAAGCACTAGTTGATGCAATGCAAAGTAGAGAACATGGTCTTCATCGTCGTTCCATTTAGGTTCCCTGTGTTTCATCATCACGGAGCTACTAATTTCAAATGAAAATCTAGTAAACAACATATGTGTACATTGTTAGAATATGATACGGACACAGTACATACATGTTTTTCTACAATCACAAGAAGAAAACTTGATGCATTTTCACCTTGTTAGCATTGTGCCGAACTGGGTGGGTGTGGCTTTGGGGTTCAGAGAGGAAGGCGCCGTGGCTAGTGCATGTGCGACCATGGCGACCGCGAGCTCGGATTCTAGAGGAGGACAACAGGACCAAGCATGGTCGGCTTGGTGACAGATCTCACCCGGGAATGAATTCTCGTCCCCACGCCGTGCCATGGGTGCGGCCATGGTGAGGGCGAGCTCCGATTCAGGATGGGGAGGAGAGCAGGGCCGAGCAGGTCCGTCCACGTCCTGCTCCGCGCCATGGCCGCGACCACAGATTGCTGCCCCGGGGAAGAAGACGTGTAAAGGATGCAGGCGCCAACGGTGCAAGCCTACATGGCAGCCACGACGGCAGCGACATAACGGCGAAAACTGACAGGAGGGGCCAACTTGACGGGCGTTAGCCTGATATTTTGTATTGAAACATAAAGTTGAGTTCGTGTCGAAAAAACCCTCTAAGTATTTGGCACGCCAACTTTGGGCAACGCAGCTGATTGCAGGCAACTTGGGTACCGCGTTGCCTGGACGCCTCAACTTTCGGGCCGCAAAATGATATTCTCCAAATATATGGCAAAAAAGAGACCCACGAGGGATCAAACTCAATACCACTCTGACCCCCCATGGGATACTATCCACTGTGCCACTGAACTCTTTCTTGCAAGATATGAAAGCTCGTCCTTTTTTAACCATCACCGTGCACGCACGAATATATGGCAAAAATAAGAGCACCGGAGCAATCGAACCAACAACCTCACCAACTCCAAACGAGTTCCTTACCACTGTGCCACTTAACTAGTTCATGCAAGATATGGAGCTCGACCTCATTTAACCAATACCGAGGTACATAAAGGCATGAATATATGGCAAAAGGTAGAGCATCGGTGTTCGAACAGGTGACCTCCTCCTCTAAACAAACCAACTAACCAACAGGCCACCATATACTTTGTGTCAAACTACCCCACAAAGGATATTTATACATCTAACAATCAGGTTGGGCCTAGGCGGGAGAAACCCAAAATCTTTCTTCCTTGTGATTTTATCCAGCGGCTAGGCCACCGGCTCATATACCATTATGTCAACACCCAGATTTTTAATCCCAGATGCCCGTTATGCCATACCTCGCAATCCCAGGATTACCATTTTTGCGAGACATAACGGATTGGATATCACTGTACATCATCCATTACAAACCATACATAAGGTTTTACACAAATAAGGATCTCATGATCCAGTCTTTAATACAACAAACAGCGGAAATAAACGATAGCGTAGCGGTGGGGTCCATCTTCAGGCACGAGCAATCTTGTGAAGGCAGATAGTCCTAGTTATCATAGCCGTCCTGCTGACCATCATCTTGATAATCTCCTTCATAGTCTGGCCATGATAATAGCCAGGGACAAAAGCCATGAGTACTCTTTAAATACTCGCAAACTACCACTAACAAGGGTTATAATTCTAAGTTAAAGTGCTGAATTTAAAGAATAACTATCAAGTTAAGTTTGAAACCTAAGCTGAGTTCTGAAGCAAGAAAAGATAAAGTAAAGTTCTAGAATCACTTAAGTTGGGAAGCTATTATCATTAACATAACCCTGTTGTGGTCAAGTCAAAGTTCATCATTCATTTCAAGTTATTTAGAACACATCTGACAACGAAACAGTATGGCCATTCCAAATGTCCCTAACCGCGGACGCGCCTATTCGAATAGTTTGACACTCTGCAGAGGTGGTACACTTTCACCACAAGATTCGATACATCTGTCAGGGATAACCCTGAATCATCATACTTAGTATGTAGATAATCAAACATAACCTTCCCTTTACACACCCTAGTATAAGCACCTCTCCTATGAGCATGGCCTCCCAACCATGACCATCAGTCATCTTGGGTACTGCATAGGTGGACATCATTGAGAGGTAGCCTCAGCTCAAACCTCTCCCGTGAGGGAACTAATACTAATGCATATAAATTTCCAGCTAAGCCTTACCCAATTCAGGTAATGTGGTTGTACGGTAAATTTGGAATGGTATCGCATCTGAATCCAACCATCAGTTTTATAAAAGGGTTAAGGCTCATGCCTCATCATTTTCATCGTCATAAACCAGTTGTGTCTTGTGACACATGTCAAAACATCTCAATAGAATGACTCATCATTCCAAGGTTTTCATAACTCATTTTCACCAAGTGTTCCCATCTAAAGTGACTCAAGTTTTTGAGCTATTCTAAAATACTAAGTTAAGAGTGTTCACTAAGGGGGAAAGATGGGATCAATCTCATGCCATAGAAGGACATCTAAAAGTTTCTAAATAGGTCAAGTTTTATACTCTTTATGCTACCTTCAAAATTAATTACAGAATTTTGTGTAAACTAAGGGAGGTAAAACTTGTCAATAAGACTTGGGGTACAAATAGTTAAAGGGGTGTGGTCAAAGCATGCTTAAGGCATCTTTACTAAACCATCTAGTTTTATTCTAGCTTTCTAACAATAGCTTACTAAAGCATGTTTTGCAAGGGTTAGCTTGCCACTAATAGCTTGCCTTGGTTGGTGCAGTGGTTGAAGTTTTCTTTATTCTTCTTCTTCTTGGTAGAACTCCTCCTCCTCGAAGGCTTGGTCGGTACTATCGTCTAGAAATACATAGGGAGTGCACAATCACCAAACAATACTTACTAGGCTAAGTAGTATTCTAAACCACACAATTGATGATCTATTATCATCCCAAACATCACAAGTTTAATTCAATAGTTTCAACCTTTTTATTTTGGAAAAGTAATTTCTACTCATTGAAAAAAATAACTAAAATTTAATATTCACCACCAAAACATGGGATCATGTGGACACATGTCCTCACCACATATTCTAACATGTGGGAATGAGATTTAAAGGTTGGATCAATATTACTTTGGTTTAAGTTCATTATTTAATGATTTAAAGTGACTAGAAATGCCTATATAGCATTATTTTGGTACTAGTCCAACGTCATTGCCTGTAAACCTTAATATTATTACATATTTGGATAGATATGATGAAATATGATTTTTGAGAGTTGGAATCAACTCAAAAGCTAACTTGGTTGATTTGATAAAAATGTTTCAAGTTGCAAAAGCTTTTGTCTTCTTATTTTTATTAGGAGAAATCTATAACTCTAAATGAATTAAATCCAACGGGCTTGGATAGAGCATTTCAATACCTTTCAGAAAAAATAGTTTCATGTAATTTGGATTTGTCAAACTCACAGAATTGAATTTTGAAACACTGGACAGAAACTATATTCTAACTAAAAAGAAAAATCCGGATTTGAATCTACGGGCTCGTGCGGGAAAAGAAATGGGCCGACCGAGTGGTGCTACGCGGCGTGGGGCTCAGCTGACAGGGGGTCCCACTTGTCAGCGGCACTTAAAACGCGAAACGGTACGCGCGCTGTGGGTCGTGCGATTAGAGGCTAGATCTACGGCTGAGGACTTAAATCGTCGGCGATGACTCGAACCCTAAGCGGCTCGGTGGGGGTCTACTAGGGGCATACTAGGGCTCCCGGGGTCAGCCGAGGCGGCAAACAAAGTGGAAGACGCAGCGAGGTGAGGCATGGTCACAAGGAGCTTGGGGTGGCCGGAATCAGCGCACCCTTCTTCTCCCGAGGCGGCGGCTCGGCTCCAATTCCGTGAGCTGCTGCTCCACTTGCTCGGCGAGAGGTGGGTGAGGTTCAGAGGTGAGGGAGTGGAATGGTGTGAGTCTTTGGTCTGGGAAGGCTCCTTTTATAGGCTCGGGAGGTGAGACCCGGCGGGATGGGCGGTCACGGTGGCGACATGGCTCTGGCGAGCTAGCGGCATGGCTGGGGATTGCGATCGGTGGGCGGTTCCTGGCGGTGCTCTAGGACTTCAATGCGGCCGAGGGGCGGTGGCATGGTCGGGGCGGTGGCGCTCTGGCGGCCAGCGGCGTGTCCACGGCAAGCGGTGGCTGTGGGCTTTGGGCGTGACGGAGGTGTCTGGGTGTTCTCGAGTTGAGGCGGCGGTGGCGCGGGCTGGTGCCAAGGCGGTCGGTGCGGGGGACGGTGCTCGCTCTGGCGGCGTCGGTATGGTCGAGGCTCGGGACGCGGCGGTTCTGGTCGTGCAGTCACTCCTTGGCTGGGACTGGTTGGCGGTGGAGGTGGACCACGGCTATCTCTCGGAGACGGTGGATGGCGCTTAGCCTTCATGTGGGCGTCTTGTCAGTGGGGTGCCCAAGTGGGGGCTCGGCCTTAATGGCCATGACCATTTGGTATTGGCACAGTGGGTGGCTGGGCTAGAGAGGGGTTAGGGGGAGTAGTGGAGAGATTTTGGTGGCAAGTTGGGGAACAAGTTTGGCCAGAACACTATTTAAAATAGTGAAAATTGTTTAGTTTGAAATCTGCCTGCCAAGTGTTTGATGAAATGGCCGCAAGAGAAAAAGTTTTGAATTTTGAGTTCAAAATTTTTGAGTGATCTCCACTAGTGATAGGTAGTCTCTGGTCGCAAGGGTTTTGAAAATGGTGCTCAATTAGATGGTTTTTGAAATAGGGGTGATCTATGCACATGCATTAGATTCAATTTTAAACTGTCATTTAAAATAGTTTACAGAATGTTTTTAGTAGATCAAAAGGTGGGCATTGCTACCTTATTATGTGTACTAGCAAGGGGTGCAAAGATCAAGAATTGTTTATGTTAAGAAATGAGTACTAGGAATAGCCAAAGTAGGCATGAGAGTTAAATTTGTCAAAATGACCATTCCTTCATTTTAATTCTTTTTTATTTGATTTTCTTTAGAAAAGTTTGGGAATGATGTAGATGATGTTTCAATCACCTAAGAAACATTTTACAAGCATTGGATCAATCAATCATGGCAATTCAAACAACTCCTATTTTAAAGGCACACATATATGAATGCTTTCATTTTAAATTTGGAAAAGTTTTTGTTAACCCCACTTTTGGATGATTTGATCTTGATAGGCTTGGATTAAAGTTTTGGGATGTTACAAACCTTCCCCCCTTAAACAAAATCTCGTCCCGAGATTTACAAGGAAAACTAGGAGCTAAAGAGTTCTGGGAACTCGGTCCTAATGTAATCCTCGCGCTCCCAAGTAGCTTCCTCCTCGGTATGGTTGCTCCACTGAATCTTGAGAAACTTGATACTCCAGGTTGTGGCATCCCGCAAAACCACTACTAGAAAATCGCGTTGTTTTTGTGCATTGCATCATCATGACCGCATGCTCATGTCATCATGCCACATTGCATTTGAGCATCGTCATCATCGTGCATTTGCTTGTATAAAACTATTTGTGGAAAAACCCGTTTTTGTTTTCTAAACGCCCCGTCTTAATTCAAACGCAAAACCCCGGATCTCCGGATATTTTGTTTGTCTGCTATTGGGTTGTAGAAGCCGTGTTTAAAACAAATAAAATATCAGAGTATTTTTAGTGGGGGCGAGCAGGCGAATCGACCAACGACCACCCAGAAATTAAATCGGCCCACCCAAAATCCTAGTCTACCCGGTCCTATTCTAACCACCCTCCTCCACCTCACTCCTCCAATCGGCTCTGCCACCTCACCTCACCTTTCCCTAGCCAATCGGACCTGCCCGTCACCTCTCTCTCTCCTCCTCCCTCACCCAGCCACCTCACCTCTCAGCCCCTCTCCCTGACCACTGGTCCCACCCTCGACACGCACACACGCACGCCCACACACCCCGCCCACACGTCCCCCCTCCCCATCTGTCAGCCTGGTCCCACGCCTCCCCCACTTCCCTGCAACCCTTCGCCCCACCCCACCGACGCCTCCTCTCCTTCCCAGCCTGACGCCCCACCCGCCTCCGCCCGCCCTCCTCCTGCGTGTTCACGCCGCCCAGCAGCCGCCAGCTCTGGGACTCCGCACAGCCTCGCTGGAGTTCCTGCCACCCTCGCCTTCGCGGCTCCACCGCCTCCCGGCCTGACCTTCCTTCGTCGCCGACCTCCGCCTGACCCATGGCGCCAGCACGCCGAGCGCTGCCTAAGCCTGCCGCCGAGCCGCCTTGCCGCGCCTCCTCCGCCCAGCCTCCGTCAAGCCGCCAGCCTCGCACCCGCCGCCCTCGCCAGAGCTGTGCCGACGTCGCCTCGGCCGACGACCCCACGCCAGTAGTGGCCCCACATCTCGGCCGTCCCGTTCATGTCTGCTCACCGGTCCTGCCGACCTCCGCCCGCGTGTGCGCACGTCTGATGGCCATCTGCCCCAAGATCCGAAGTGAGACCGTGGCGATGCATGTACTCCGATATTCTCGTCGACCCCGGCCATGTACGCAATGCCAGGATCTACCATCGACATGAACTTCTTCATGGAACGCGTAGCTCTTCGCCTTTGGGAAGCGAGACCGAACCGGGCGCCAAGCTTTCGACCGAGACCCCGTGCACGGAGATACAAGGCAGACCCTATAACAAGTGCCGCGAAGCCCGTCGCCAGATCCGATGATCGACCCCGAGGATTTCCGGTACTACAAGAACTCCTTCACGGAAACCGACGATCGTCTAAGGGGAACATCAAGTAGTCCACCGACACCCGAACCGAGTTCTTCGACGCGTCGACAAGATCTACCGCCGGATGACAAGTTCTACTTCACGGGCACGGAGCGTCAAGATCGCCTCACGGAATCCGAAGCGCGGACCCGGCAAGACCTTCGCGATGATAAGAACGACACCGACCCGGAAGAATCCGATGCGCCCCGGCACCAAACCAAGTCCTGCTTTCCGGATGCGCCAAGATCTACCCCGTTATCCGAGAACGATCCCGGAGTCCGAGAGCGATCCGTCGAACCCTGAACCCCAGATCTGGACCCTGAGACCGACCCCGAACCCCGGAACGCCAAGATCGCCGAACCCTAATGTGTGAACCCCTTCCCGAAACCCTATTTTATAATTTGCTAACTATATAAATTGTTGCATATTAATTATTCATGCATGCATATTTGTGTGGTTTGGGGGCCTTATGCCGATTCACCTCATAATTAAATATGGGGCCCATATGCGGGCAAATCTAGCCTTATATTGGCCTCATTTAAATTTGTGTAGCGAACCCGGTGCTATCTTCTGCCATGTTAAAACAACATCTAAATTGCGGGGGTTCTAAATAACTTGCACCATCTAATTAAATGTCGGGACCCCGGTTCCGCTTAATATGACCTAATTGCATCGCACCTTGCCATGTCATGCATCATACATGCATCATGCCGATCTTCTGCCGTTGTATTAAATATTGCATCCGGTGTTTATTCTAGTGTTTTGCTTCTTCGCGGATAAGGCCGATGAGTTGATGTGAGCTTCGCCCCGATCTTCGTTGGAACCTTCGGCAATGTTTTCAGGCGAGCATCTCCCCCTTTCTACCTATCTTACTTTTATAGTATTTATTCCCTCCTGTTGATCTATTGCTATACGTATTTGCGATGCTTTAGTTTTCCGTGCCCGTGATATCCCTTGCAGCCCTATATTGCCTTGGACACACCCTATTACCTGTTGTTGGTAGATAGTTGGACTTAGCGTCGTAGTCGCTTGCTCAAGTCTTGTGCGTGTCGTCAAGTGCCACGCTTGTTGACGTATTGGCATGTTGATGTTGGAGATGATCATAGTTTTACTTATCGCTCACTTTAATTCCTGTTTAACAACTAAAATTGAAATAAGCAGAGGCATCGGTGGGTGATAGATAATATTTGGTTTCCGAACACCCACTTGTGTCCGTAGGACCCCGAAAGTGCTTGATACTGTTCCTTGATTTATCGCGCGATCCACATCCGGGAGGCTTATGGACCCCCCTGAGCCAGAGCTTGATTCATTCTTATTTCTTGGGGCCACAACTAGTTTGAGGTTTTATTTACTATCCTGTACCTATGCCATGCTTTCTGCTTTATTTACGATTGTGTGAGGAGCACGCTGTCTTTATTTAGGAAGCGGAGTGTTTTCGCGGTATCGACAGTCCCAGTTTTGGGATCTGCTGTCGTTTACAGCCATTGGCGCAAACCTTGAGTCCGTCTCGGAGTCAGCTAACTCCGTTGCGGGTAGCTTAATGGGGTGGCCCCCTGAAATATTTCAGAATCCTGTAATTGCTTTGTCGGATCGCCTCGTTGGGTTTTGATTTGGTTTTTCCGAGGCATATCGAGTGTGTGTTGCTATTTGTGCACCTGCAGTAAAACTTTCTGAAAGCCGTGTCCGCTGTTATGGACGACTTGGAGCACAGTTTCTCGATCATAGACAACTATAACTAAAGTAGTGCTATAAATTTGACTTTATAATGACTAGTAATCAGCTTCACTATAATGGAATGGCTAAATAAAACTGCCAACAATTGCTTGTTTGGGTGTCGCTTGCGACCATTGTACTGACTAGTAAGTATTGCAACTTCAACGGAATGGCTAAATAAAAGTACCAACAACCTTGGGTTTTGGGTTTATCTCATGCTATCTGCACTGATTAGTAATTGTTGCAACTATAACGGAATGGTTAACTAAAAGTGCCTCGCTTATTTTATCGGATGACTATCTACACCGACTAGTAATTGCTGCAACGATAACTGAATAAATAAACGCCAATCGTGTGAGTTCCTCGGTTGACTTCCTCGTTGGTCTCGAGGGGTATAGCAGGATGGGTTTGTTTGGTGTTTGCTTCCGGTTGGTTCAGAATAGGTCCTTCTTCTCCCTCTCTGATATCCGCCTGTTGTATCGAGTGTTTATAGTTTGTTTAGTGCATCTGCGCTGCTTTCGATCCACCATACCTATGTAGGCGAGGACCTTCAATTCTAGACTCGCTGTCTTGGCCTCGATCGACGCTCCTCTTTTCCTTTGCCCTTTTGGCACCCTTTTGTTTAAGCAGGTTTTGAGATCGACGTCGTTAGCGAGGTTACCCTTCCCGGCTTGGCTCAAGGGTTATGGACGCCATTGGTTATTCTTCGGGCTCTTAGCCCCATTTGCATCTTGTCCGTAGTCGGACGCTCTATCATTTTCAAGGTGATTTGGATCTTTGTATTTTACATACGTATTCTTGACTCTTTGAGTCATTGTTGTATATATATCTGCTCGTGGGTCCCATCGAGGACTGTTGTGTAATGTTATTACTTCGTTTTCCACCATACGAAAGTGCTGGTGACACCTTTGAATCGTTTCTATGCGGGTTTGGCGGGTTTCGCTAAAACTTGCATAGGGTCGATTCGAGGGTGTTCTGAGTGGTATCAAAGCTCGTTAGCGATACCCCTGAGTCCAGCTTGTAGGATAACCTAGCTAACGGTCAAGTAGAGTGTCAAAACTATTTTCAAAATCGGTTGGATAGTTACGATTAGGTCTGATTTTACTCCTTAACCCTCCGCTATTCTCCTCTTACCTCTACGCATTTTGAATCCGCTCTCTTCTCTTTCTTAGAGTACAGGATTTCTCGTGGTTTGGTTCCTTCGTAACTTCAGGGTTTAGCTTCCTATTTGGTAACGGTGTTTCTACATCTGGTCTTCATGCTATCAGGAATCCTTCGTCGGTGGTCTTCTCCTTGTTCCTCCTCGTGCCTTCCGGTGTTTTCCGACGGCGACATCATCTACGCCAGATCCGATGCGAGTCGCATCACCCCTTTGTTCGACCTCGCTTGTCGAGATCTTGATCGATTCCGAGAATGGTTGCCGCTTTTCTACTAATTGTGCGGAGTAATAGATTGGGTGCGTGATGGATTGGCCCCCATGCCGACTACCCTTTCTATTCGCTTGTGTACATTGAAGTAGATGAGAATGCATCGGTCCTCTCTTTTATCGAAGTTAGAGGTGGCTTTATTTGTGGATACCTTTACCTTCGTCCTTTGTTACCGGAGTGTTCTCACGACGATCACGGACAACGACCTCTTGTTAGTGGTGTCGCGAGGATCTACGAAGCGAGAAGATGCAGATCGCCGACCTTCCTTCCGGTACCATGAGGCGGATCTCGAGGGCGAGATCCATTGTTAGTGGTGTCGAATTGTGGCATCCCGCAAAACCACTACTAGAAAATCGCGTTGTTTTTGTGCATTGCATCATCATGACCGCATGCTCATGTCATCATGCCACATTGCATTTGAGCATCGTCATCATCGTGCATTTGCTTGTATAAAACTATTTGTGGAAAAACCCGTTTTTGTTTTCTAAACGCCCCGTCTTAATTCAAGCATAAAACCGGATCTCCGGATATTTTGTTTGTACGCTATTGGGTTGTAGAAGCGTGTTTAAAACAAATAAAATATCAGTATTTTTAGTGAGCAATGAACGGGCCGAATCCAGACGACCACCCAGAAATTAAATCGGCCCACCCAAAATCCCTAGTCTACCGGTCCTATTCTAACCACCCTCCTCCACCTCACTCCTCCAATCGGCTCTCGCCACCTCACCTCACCTTTCCCTAGCCAATGGACCCTGCCCGTCACCTCTCTCTCTCCCTCCTCCCTCACCCAGCCACCTCACCTCTCAGCCCCCCCTCTCCCTGACCGCCGGGTCCCACCCTGCAGCACACGCACACACGCACGCCAGCCACACACCCCGCCCACACCGCGTCCCCACCTCCCCATCTGTCGCTGTCCCCGGTCCCACGCCCGTCCCCACGTCCCCAACCCCTTTCGCCCCACCCACGCCTCCCTCTCCTGCCCCCCAGCGCCCACCCGCCTCCGCCGCCCCTCCTCCTGCGTGTTACGTCGCCGCCCAGCTAGCCTTCCTGGGACCAGCGCAGCCTGGAGTTCCCCTGCCACCCTCGCCTCGCTCCACCGCTCCCCCGACGCTCCCCGGCCTTCCCGTCTCGTCGACCTGCTTCGCCCCCCACGCGTCCGCCCGCCTCGCCCAGCCGTCCCCCTAAGCGCCGCCGCCTTCGAGCCTCGCCCGCGCCTCCTCCGTCCAGCAAGCCGCGCCGCCCTGCGGCCTCGCACCCCGCCGCCCTCGCCGGGCTGTGCCGCCTCGCCGGCCCCAGCGACCCCACGCGCAGTAGTGGCCCCACATCCTCGGCCCGTCCCCGTTCCGCGGTGCTGCTCACCGGTCCCGCCGACCTCCGCCCGCGTGTGCGCACGTCTGATGGCCAGCTGCCCCAAGATCCGAAGTGAGACCGTGGCGATGCATGTACTCCGATATTCTCGTCGACCCGGCCATGTCGCAATGCGGATCTACCATCGACATGAACTTCTTCATGGAACGCGTAGCTCTTTCGCCTTAGGGAAAACCGAGACCGAACCGGTAGCGCCAAGCTCTTCGACCGAGACCCGTACTGGAGATACAAGGCGACCCTATAACAAGTGCCGCGAAGCCCGTCGCGGATCCGATGATCGACCAAAGGATTTCGGTACTACAAGAACTCCTTCACGGAAGCGAAGATCGTCTAAGGGAACATCAAGTAAACACACCGAACCGAGTTCTTGACGGCGTCGACAAGATCTACCGCCGGATGACAAGTTCTACTTCACGGAAACGGCGTCAAGATCGCCTCCACCGGAATCCGAAGCGGACCGGCAAGACCTTAGCGATGATAAGACGACACCGACCAGAAGAATCCGTCGCCCGACCAAACCAAGTCCTGCTTCCGGATGCCAAGATCTACCCGTTATCCGAGAACGATCCGAGTCCGAGAGCGATCCGTCGAACCACGAACCCCGGTCTGGACCACGAGACCGACCCGAACCCTAACGCCAGATCGCGAACCCTAATGTGAACCCCTTCCGAAACCCTATTTTATAATTTGCTAACTATATAAATTGTTGCATATTAATTATTCATGCATGCATATTTGTGTGGTTTGGGGCCTTATGCCGATTCACCTCATAATTAAATATGGGGCCCATATGCGGGCAAATCTAGCCTTATATTGGCCTCATTTAAATTTGTGTAGCGAACCGGTGCTATCTTACGCCATGTTAAACAACATCTAAATTGCGGGGTTCTAAATAACTTGCACCATCTAATTAAATGTCGGGACCCGGTTCCGCTTAATATGACCTAATTGCATCGCTTTCTTGCCATGTCATGCATCATACATGCATCATGCCGATCTTCTGCCGTTGTATTAAATATTGCATCCGGTGTTTATTCTAGTGTTTTGCTTCTTGCGGATAAGGCCGATGAGTTGATGTGAGCTTCGCCCGATCTTCGTTGGAACCTTCGGCAATGTTTTGATGAGCATCTCCCCTTTCTACCTATCTTACTTTTATAGTATTTATTCCCTCTGTTGATCTATTGCTATACGTGTTGCGATGCTTTAGTTTTCCGTGCCGTGATATCCTTGCAGCCCTATATTGCCTTGGACACACCCTATTACCTGTTGTTGGTAGATAGTTGGACTTGCAGCGTCGAGTCGCTTGCTCAAGTGTCTTGTTGCGTGTCGTCAAGTGCCGGTTGTTGACGTGTTACGCATGTTGATGTTGGAGATGATCATAGTTTTACTTATCGCTCACTTTAATTCCTGTTTAACAACTAAAATTGAAATAAGGAGAGGCATCGGTGGGTGATAGATAATATTTGGTTTCGAGCCCACTTGTGTCCCGTGGGACCCAGTGCTTGATACTGTTCCTTGATTTATCGCGCTATCCACATCCGGAGGCTTATGGACCCCAGCGAGCTTGATTCATTCTTATTTCTTGGGGCCACAACTAGTTTGAGGTTTTATTTACTATCCTGTACCTATGCCATGCTTCTTTGCTTTATTTACGATTGTGTGAGGAGCACGCTGTCTTTGTTTAGGAAGCGGAGTGTTTTCATGTCAGCGGTCCAGTTTTGGGATCTCACCGTTACTGACCATTGGCGCAAACCTTGAGTCCGTCTGAGTCAGCTAACTCCGTTGGGTAGCTTAATGGGTGGCCCCTGAAATATTCTGAATCCTGTAATTGCTTTGTCGTGACTGCCTCGTTGGGTTTTGATTTGGTTTTTCCGAGGCATATCGAGTGTGTGTTGCTATTTGTGCACCCTAGGTAAAACTTTCAAAGCCGTGTCCGCGGTTATGGGCGACTTGGAGCCGTTCTCGATCATAGACAACTATAACTAAAGTAGTGCTATAAATTTGACTTTATAATGACTAGTAATCAGCTTCACTATAATGGAATGGCTAAATAAACTGCCAACAATTGCTTGTTTGGGTGTCGCTTGCGACCATTGTACTGACTAGTAAGTATTGCAACTACGGAATGGCTAAATAAAAGTACCAACAAGCTGCTGGTTTTGGGTTTATCTCATGCTATCTGCACGATTAGTAATTGTTGCAACTATAACGGAATGGTTAACTAAAAGTGCCCATGCTTATTTTATCAGGATGACTATCTACACCGACTAGTAATTGCTGCAACGATAATGAATAAATAAAACTGCCAACCGTGTGAGTTCCTCGGTTGACTTCCTCGTTGGTCTCGAGGGGATACCAGGATGGGTTTGTTTGGTGTTAGCTTCGGTTGGTTCGAATAGGTCCTTCTTATCCCTCTCGATATCCGCCCGGTTGTATCGAGTCTCTATAGGTTGTTTAGTGCATCTTTGCTGCCGCTCAGTCCACCATACCTATGTGGCGAGGACCTTGAATTCTAGACTCGCTGTCTTGGCCTCGATCTTCGACGCTCCTCTTTTCCTTTGCCCTTTGTCGGCACCCTTTTGTTTAAGCAGGTTTTGAGATCGGCGTCGTTAGCAGGTTACCCTTCCGGCTTGGCGGGCAGGTTATGGGCGCCATTGGTTATTCTTGGGGCTCTTAGCCCCATTTGCATCTTGTCCGTAGTCGGACGCTCTATCATTTTCAAGGTGATTTGGATCTTTGTATTTTACATCGTATTCTTGACTCTTTGAGTCATTGTTGTATATATCTCTGCCTGTGGGTCCCATCGAGGACTGTTGTGTAATGTTATTACTTCGTTTTCCACCCGCACGAAAGTGCCTGGTGGGCACCTTTGAATCGTTTCTATGCGGGTTTGGCGGGTTTCGCTAAAACTTGCATAGGGTCGATTCTGAGGGTGTTACACAGGTCCTGGTGGTTCTGTAGGCTTCTTCTAAGATACGGATGGGCACTTCCCGATAGGTCAGGTCATTGTTGATTTCCACTGCTCTGTGATCGATATTCTTGAAAACTTCAGTCTTCTCAAGCACTTCCAAGCATTTGCAAGAAACTTGAGATATGGAACACATTGTGGATGGCTGACATCTCTTCAGGCAATTCCAGCTGATACGATACTTCTCCTCGACGGTTCAGAATCTTGAAAGGTTCGATATATCTGGGATCTAACTTTCCCTTTAGACTAAAGCGTTGAGTTCCCTTCAATGGTGAAACCTTGAGATATATGAAATCTCCGACATTGAAAGTCAGGTCTCTCCTTCTCTTGTCGATAGCTCTTACATGCGGATTGGCGGTCTTGAGGTGCTCACAAACTTTGTGAACTTTCTCTTCTGCTTCTCGGAGAATGTCGGGTCCAAAGATCTGACTCTCTCCTACTTGCGACCAATGCAAAGTGGTACGCCACTTTCTTTCGTATAGGAATTCAAAGGTGCCATCTGCAAACTAGCTTGATAACTGTTGTTATATGAGAATTCTGCAAAGGCGATCTTCCCATTTTGACCCGTATTCCAACACACAAGCTCTAAGCATATCCTCCAAGATACGGTTGACTCTCTCTATCCATACATTTTGCGGGTGATACGCAGTCTGAAGTTCAACTTGGTTCCTAAACCTTCACGAACTTTACGCCAAAATCTTGAAGTAAACTGGGTTCCTCGATCTGAGACGATGGTCTTGGGGGTTCCATGCAGACTAACAATCCTAGCAATGTACAGCTCTGCTAGTTTTGCACTCTGGTAGGTAGTCTTGGCAGGTATGAAGTGGGCTACCTTGGATAATCTATCAACTATGACCCAGATTGAGTCATTCCCCCTACTAGAAGTAGGTAAACCGGTGATAAAGTCCATTAACGGAATCCCATTTCCATTCCGGAATACGCAATGGTTGCAATAGTCTGCAGGTCTACGATGCTGCTTTGACTCTTTGACAGATGTCACATTTGGCGATGTAGCTTCGATCTCTCTCTTCATCTTGTGCCACCAAAATTGCTCTTTCAAATCTGATACATCTTTGTTCCTCCGGTGGATAGAATAAAGAGTATCATGAGCTTCCTTCATGATAATTTCCTTGACTCGAATCTGCTGGCACAGATCGTCCCTTGTACCACAGTACACCTTCTTCGTCTTTGGTGAATCTGGTACTTTGCACCTGTCTGACATTTGATTCGTCGATACTTTCATTCCCTTGGGCTTCCTTGATTTGGCTAATCAAAGTGGGTTGAAGTTCAATGCTAGCTAGGAATCCTTTGCTAACTAACTCAGTCCTGAACTGCTCCAACTCCTCATACAAACTTGGTTGCTTCTCTTTGATCATGGTGTTCACCTACGGCAATATGCTAAGAGCATCCGCTACCACATTGGCTTTAGGGGTGATAGTGAATGTCAAGGTCATAATCCTTGATTAACTCTATCCATCTTCTTTGCCTCATATTCACCTCCTACGGGTGAAGATATACTTCAAGCTCTTATGATGAGTAAATCTCAATGATTACCCATCAAATAATGACGCCATGTCTTCAATGCTAGAACCACTGCTAGCTCAAGATCATGGGTCGGATAGTTCTGCTCATGCTGCTTTAGTTGTCGAGACAGATACGCGATGACTTTGCCTTCTTGCATCAATACACATCCTAGACCAATCTTGGATGCATCACAATACACATCAAACGGCTTCTTGATGTCTGGCAGGATCAAAATTGGGGCTGATATCAATATCTTCTTGACTCACAGGCGGCTTCACACTTGTCTGTCCATTCAAACTTCTTGTCCTTCTTCAACAATTGGGTCATTGGTCGAGCTATGCTCGAGAATCTTTCTACGAACTTGCGGTAATATCCCGCTAATCCTAGAAATAAACGAACTTGGGTTTGATTGGTTGGGGCTTCCCATTCTTCGACATCTTTGATCTTGGTGGGATCAACAGAGACTCCTCCGGCAGACACAATATGTCCTAGGAATCCTACTTCTTTCAGCCAAAACTCACACTTGCTAAACTTGGCATATAACTGATGCTCTCTCAGGGTTTCTAGGATGATTCTCAGATGTTTCTCATGCTCTTGTTCTGACTTGGAGTAGATAAGGATGTCATCAATAAACACAACTACAAACTTATATAGGAAATTCATAAAGATCTTATTCATGAGATTCATGAAATAAGCAGGGGCATTGGTTAATCCAAAATACATAACCGTATACTCGTATAAACCATAGCGAGTAGTAAAGGCGGTCTTCGGAATATCCGTCACACGAATCTTAAGTTGGTGATTACCAGTCCTAAGATCAATCTTTGAGAATACCTGAGCTCCAATCAACTGATCAAATAGATCCTCTATCTTTGGCAAGGGGTACTTTTTCTTGATGGTGACATCATTCAACTTTTTGTAGTCTATACACAGACGGTTGCCTCCATCTTTCTTGTCGACGAATAACACTGGTGATCTCCATGGCGATGCACTTGGTTGAATCAAGCCGGTTGCTAACATGGCATCCAACTGCTTCTTCAGTTCCACTAACTCTAAGGGGTTCATGGTATAGGGTCTCTGGGCTATAGGTCCAGTTCCGGGGATTAGTTCGATAATGAACTCTATATCCCTATCTGGGGGCATACCTGGCAATTCATCTGGGAATACGTCGGGGTATTCACGGACTACTCGACTTGGTCAATGGTGGGCAGGCTACACTTTTGTTGCATTTGAATTGGCGGGGTAAGGTTTGGAGATATGTTCTCTTGTTACTCGAACTACTGGTCATGGTGATGGCTTTCTTAGCACAGTCTATCAGTCCTTTATGCCTTGACATCCAGTCCATACCTAGTACTACTTCCAATCCTTTGGTTCCAAGTACAATTAGGTTGGCATAAAAATCTATCCCATGTATTACGATAGGTAACTTTGCAAATTTTCTAGCTTTTGTAGTTGAACCGAGTTTGAACTATCATGACATGCTTCAGGTTGGTTGGCGAATCTTACTAGTGCATACAAATTCTTGGTGACAAATGAATGCGATGCTCGAGAATCAAACAATACTCTTGCTAAAACTGAGTTGATGAAAACATACCCAGACTACATCTGGTGCTTCACGGGCTTCTACTGCGTTCATGTGGAAGAGGCGACCATTCGATTGTCTTGGGTTTCTGGGCAAATCTCCTTCTGGTTGAACACGACGCTTCTTGAGCTGGGGCATTCACGGGGGCATTGGCGGCAGTCTTCTTGGGACACTCATTGGAGTAGTGACCCTTCACTCCACACTCGAAACAAGTGATGAGACTTGTCCTTGATTGCATTGACATTCTTGCGATTGCAGCGGTGTTGTTGTTATTGCTCTTGGGAGGGCATGGTTGAAGTTGTTGGCATTACGGGTGATGATTGTTTCCTCCGGACTTGATTCCTCCGCTACTGATTGGGGTAGCTTAGGCGAGAATTTGGGGGTCGGTTGTTCCTTGGTGCATATCGTGGTGAGGGTTAGGGCCGGTATTTGGTGACTCTTTGGATCGATGTTGCATCATCACGGCCTTTGCGGTTGTCGTTTACTGGTTAATCTTCCCTTCCATCTGAATGGCGAGTCGACTAGCTCTTGAGATCCTAGAAAGCGGATGTTGGCGGACGATCTGCATCTCATCATGCGATCCGTTTAAGAATCTCTCTTTCTTCTTGGCCTCCGTGTTGATCTCATCCGGTGCATATCGGCAAGTGACAAGAATTTGTCACGGTACTCTACTGATCAATCTTCCTTGCTTGAGTTCGGAATTCATCTCTCATCCTGTTGACAAGACTTTGTATGCGTGGGTGTGGCTGAACTTGACCTTGAATGCTTCCCGGTCATCACAGCCATGGTTCATATTGCGGATGCTATTCCACCAAGCTCTTGCATCTCCCCGGATAGTGGATGGCGAAGAGAACTTTCTCATTCTCCTCAACTCCTGCAACTTGAGGTTGTTTTCCATGTGCGTAACCAGTCCTTGACATCTAATGGGTTTTGATTGGTTGAAGATTGGGGGATTGGTGTTATGAAAATTTTTGAGTTTAGATCCATGGTGATCCTGATTTCCATGTCCTTGGTTGTTGAGAGCCATTTGGGCGATCTGCTGCAATGTTGCTAAGTTGTCTTGGCCTTCGTACTGCTTGCTTCACGGTTCGCGATGAGATTACGCAAGATCTGTAGCATTGGGTCCTGCGATGATTGCTCCCTCCTTGGTTTCCACGAGTCATCTGAAGATTGAGATAGATATAGGGGTAAGAGGGAAATTCTAAGGTTCATGGTTTTGGGTTTTCAAAGCTACAACTTTGAGTTAGACTCAGGTTTTTCAACTAACTTCATTTTCATTCATGCAAGCAAGCACTACAACACACACCACAACAAGCAAAAAGGGAAAAACAGATGGTTTGATGAACCATTTTGCAAACTCTGATACAATGAGATGATACATCTCATGCTACGGCAGTGCTCTAGTGCATCTCTCATCGTCGATGAAGTGAGTCTTCATCATCGGTGTAGAAGTCCACATCCTCTTCCAAAATCGTCATCGTTCTTTGGTAAGAATCCATATCTCCCTGGATGTCTTCACCCTCATCATCTTCTTCTTTGGTGGCAAGCTGAGCTTCCTGCTCCTTGACGGTCTTCTCCAGGTCGGCCACCTTCTTGCGAAGACGGGCGATGATGCGATCCTTCTTTGCACGCTGGCGACGAAGAGATTGGCGATCTTGGACGAGCGGTCACGAAAATCTGGGCCTTACGGTAAGCAATGGCAGTTCTGGTTTGCTAACTCTCGGCATTGTCCGATTCTACTATCGGTCATGAAGCAAGAAGTCAAGGTTCTCCACTTGACGCCTCAATTCTGGGTGACTTGGCATCTCCATCGGCATTCCCATGAAGTCACGTCTTGCATAGTGGACAAAACGGGTTCCTTGAATCTTGTTGACGCTAAGGGCACATAGACATGCGAGAGCTTCATGCATTGCCCTGGCTAATCCATCTAGCCAGTTGTTCTCTCTCACAGAGAACTGAATTCTCCCGGAAGTTGGTGCTTCAATGCTTCCTCGAAGATCAGCGGTGACTAGCCATTGTAGGTCTCCTCCTGGGGGTCCTGGAACTTGAGCTCCATGAAACTCCGGATGCGGGCGTCCTAGTAACTCCGACAGTGAATCCAGATCCCTCTCGAAGATCAGCTGACCTCCGTTTCCCAACTGGTAAAACTTGCTGAGTCTCCATCTACAAGAATTTAGGATGAGGAAGTTAGTGAAGTGATCAAGTGTGTCAAATTTTAAGTAGTAATGTAAGAATTTTGAGGAACATGTATTTTTGAGAAAGAATGAGTTCACAAGGGTAAGAGGGGAAATAGTTTTTCATAAATACTCACTTTGGTTTTGAAGCTAACTTTTGGTTTGGACGTCCATTCTAACTAGGGTCTCCTATTGTCAGGATGGCTCTGATACCAACTTGTCAACACCCGGATTTTTAATCCCAGATGCCCGTTATGCCATACCTCGCAATCCCAGGATTAACATTTTTGCGAGACATAATGGATTGGATATCACAGTACATCATCCATTACAAACCATACATAAGGTTTTACACAAATAAGGATCTCATGATCGAGTCTTTAATACAACAAACAGTGAAATAAGCGATAGAGTGAGGTGGGGTCCATCTTGAGGGGCACAGGCGTCTTGAAGGCGGATAGTCCTAGTTATCATAGCCGTCCTGCGACCATCATCTTGATAATCTCCTTCATAGTCTGGCCATGATAATAGCCGGGGGACGAAGCCATGAGTACTCTTTAAGTACTGCATGAAACTACTACTAACAAGGGTTATAATTCTAAGTTAAAGTGCTGAATTTAAAGAATAACTATCAAGTTAAGTTTGAAACCTAAGCTGAGTTACGAAGCAAGAAAGATAAAGTAAAGTTCTAGAATCACTTAAGTTAGGAAGCTATTATCATTAACATAACCTGTTGTGGTCAAGTCAAAGTTCATCATTCATTTCAAGTTAGTTAGAAAACATCGACAGCGAAGCGGTATGGCCATTCAAGCTGTCCCTAACAGCAGACGGACTATTGAATAGTTTGACACTCTGCGGAGGTGGTACACTTTCACCACAAGATTCGATACATCATCGGGGATAACCACGAATCATCATACTTAGTATGCATATAATCAAACATAACCTTCCTTTACACACCTAGTATAAGCACCTCTCCTATGAGCATGGCCTCCCAACCATGACCATCAGTCATCTTGAGCCTTTGCATAGGTGGACATCATTGAAGGTAGCCTCGGCTCAAACCTCTCCCATGGGGAACTAATACTAATGCATATAAATTTCCATTAAGCCTTACCCAATTGAGGTAATGTGGTTTATGCAGTAAATTTGGAATGGTATCGCATCCGAATCCAACCATCAGTTTTATAAAAGGGTTAAGGCTCATGCCTCATCATTTTCATCGTCATAAACCAGTTGTGTCTTGCGACACATGTCAAAACATCTCAATAGAATGACTCATCATTCCAAGGTTTTCATAACTCATTTTCACCAAGTGTTCCCATCTAAAGTGACTCAAGTTTTTGATCTATTCTAAAATACTAAGTTAAGAGTGTTCACTAAGAGGGAAAGATGGGATCAATCTCATGCCATAGAAGGACATCTAAAAGTTTCTAAATAGGTCAAGTTTTATACTTTTTATGCTACCTTCAAAATTAATTCTGAGAGCGTTGTGTAAACTAAGGAGGTAAAACTTGTCAATAAGACTTGGGGTACTAATAGTTAAAGGGGTGTGATCAAAGCATGCTTAAGGCATCTTTACTAAACCATCTAGTTTTATTCTAGCTTGCTAAAAATATCTTACTAAATCATGTTTTGCAAGGGTTAGCTTGCCACTAATAGCTTACTAAATCATGTTTTGCAAGGGTTAGCTTGCCACTAATAGCTATTAGTGGCAAGCTAATATATAGCTATATTTAATGATATTACAACAAACTAGAATAAAACTAGATAGTTAATGTCAACAAAGCTAACCCTTGCAAAACATGATTTAGTAAGATATTTTAGCAAGCTAGAATAAAACTAGATGGTTTAGTAAAGATGCCTTAAGCATGCTTTGATCACACCTTTAACTATTAGTACCCCAAGTCTTATTGACAAGTTTACCTCCATAGTTTACATTAAAGTTCTTAATTAAGTTTGAAGGTTTGATAAAACTGTTACTAAAACTTAACTTAAAATGGTAATGTGGGATTGCAATTTCTTGGCATAACGAGGCATGCATGATTAAAACAACATCTGCATCAGTGTTAACGACTTATGACCTAATGTTGTTTGTCCATGTTTATACTCATGGTATGACTCTTCTTCTTCTATATGTTGATGACATGATCATCAGTGGTGACGACTCTGAGTAGATTGCCTTTGTCAAGGCTCATCTAAGTGAGCAGTTTCTTATGTCCGATCTTGGTCCTCTTTGCTAGTTTCTTGGAATTGAGATTTCTTCTACCTCTAATGACTTCGTTATTTCTCAAGAAGAGTATATATAGGATCTTCTTGCTCGTGTTGATCTTAGTGATGATCGCACCATTGAGACTCCCATGGAGCTCAATGTTCAAATATGTGCTTGCATTGCTGATCCCTTGTCTTACCCGATGTGTTACCGTCATCTTGTCAGGGTCTTGTCTATCTAGCTATCACTCGTCTAGATATTTCCTATCATGTCCATATTCTAAGTCAGTTTGTTTTTGCTTCCACTTTGGTTCACTATAATCCTTACCTTGTTCGAAATCTTAGGTAGTACGATATCTCACCATATTTTCTTTCCCCGTTCCAATTCATTAGAGCTCTAGGCCTATTCCGATGCTACATGGGCTAGATATCCTTCCGATTGCTATTCCCTTTCTGCATACTATGTTTTCTTGGTGGTTCTCTCATTGCCTAGAAGATGAAGAAATAGACTTCAGTTTCTCGTTCGGGTGTAGAGGCTGAGTTGTGAGCTAGGGCTCTCTTGATGGCAGAGGTGACTTGGTTACGACGGTTACTTGAGGACTTTGGTGTTTCTGTTACTGCACCCACTACCCTCTTGCCAGATAGTACATGTGCTATCATTATTGCGTGTCATCCTATGAAGCATGATCTCACCAACCATATTTGTGTTAATGCTTCATTTGTGCATGCTGGTGTGTAGGATCAAGTTGCTCTTCAATATGTGCCTTAGAGATCTGATTGGGGTATTTATTCATGAAGGCACAAATTAGAGCACAACATGAATTTTACATCTTGAAGCTTAGTGACGTAGATCCACCGTGAGTTTGAGGGGGTGTTAGAGATATATTAATAGTGGCCTTTGGCCTCCCAACATGGATCCTCCTAGGAATACTAAGTGGCTTATTCCTAATAAGGTCTACGGTGGCGGCTCGATTGTCTCCGCTAGTAGCAAAGCTCTAGTCACTGATGTCCCCAAAACTGTTATCACCGACGTCACTGGTGTTCTTGAGATCAATCGATGATGGCGAGACTAGATAGGAGAAGTTGAGGCTCTAGAGGTTTTAGGGGTGTTTTGGTTCGAACAACTGCCTACCCTTGGTGAGAATCTCAACTAGAGTTCTATGCAGCCATGGAAAGCTCGTCGATGGCAAAGGAAATCTTCCTAGGACGTGTGGCTTGGTGAAAAGTCAATTGACGGAGAAAGAAGTGAGGGTTGTCGTCCATTTTGCATCACTATTCTATATCACAATTTATTGTTATTCATTGATATATTTCATATTCAGAGATGATACTTATGTTATTTCATCTGTTTTTGCATGGTTGATGACTTTTGGAGCATGGATAGCTACTGATCGGGATTACGATGGAAAAGGTCTGTTTGGAGGCAAAATTAGCGAATCAGAAAATCCGGAAAATACATGGAAAATTCTATTTTCCGAAGGCGAAGATTGCCAAAGGAGAAGTGGAGATGGGCCTGAGGGGCTCACACCACAGGCTGACCTGACCTAGCGCCCGGTGGTGGTGTAGCCATCACAGCCCACTCTAAACTCTTCCTCGCGTATATTATCTCCACGGAATCCTAATACACAGGGAAGGCGACCACGAAAGATCTCTGTATCTCTCTTTGGGCGGAAAACTGTCGAGAGAGAAAGATCTCACCGGCGAGACGAGTGCAAGAATTCCTTCCGGAGAGGGGAGATCGTCGCCATCAACACCACCATCAAGCTGGACTTCATCAGGATCATCATCATCACCACCACCATCATCTCTACCAGCGCCATCATCACCACTTCATACCGTTGTTACAATTGGGTTGAATCTTGCATAGTTCTTATGGGAAACTTTCTCGGTGTTGATTACTCCTTGTAGTTGATGCTATTGAGTGAACCACTGAATTGTCATTTATGTTCAGATTGTTACATATCATTATATCATCTCTAATATTGATCCATATGATGTCTTGTGAGTAGTTCGTTTAGTTCTTAAGGACATGGGAGAAGTCATGTTGTTAGTAGTGGAATTGTGTTGAGAAAGATTCAATGGTTTGATATTTAAGTTGTGGTGTATTTCTTCTAGTGGTGTCATGTGAACGTCGACTACATGACACTTCACCTATATGGGCCTAGGGGAATGCATTGTGTATTTGGCTACTAATCGTAGGGGTTGCCGGAGTGATAGAAACCTGAACCCCTGTTAGGAAACCTTTGCACAAGGGATGTCAGGGTCTTAGAGTTTAAAGTTGTGGTTAGGTTTCTACCTTAATTATGTTCTTGTACTTGCGAATGCTTGCAAGGGGTATAATCACAAGTATGTATTAGTCCTAGGAAGGTCGGTACATTAGCACAGGTTCACCCACACAACACTTAGCAAACTAAAGAAGATTAATCAACTATGTGAAGCGAAAGCACTTGACGATATTCCCGTGTGTCCTCGAGAACGTTTGGTCATCTTAAGTAATACAACCGGCTTGTCCTTTGCCAAAGAAAGGATTGGGCCACTTGCTGCATTTATTCTTATTGTCTTTTATTTACTCGTACTTTATTTACCTGCATTATCAAAAAAACCTAAAAACCCGTTTGCTAAGTATTTACAGAGAATTCCCGCCCCAAGTCATTCTCCAACACCTTCTGGTCCTCGTTGGGTTCAACACTCTTACTTATCGAAAATACTACGATACACCCCCTATACCTGTGGGTCATCAAGACTATTTTCTGGTGTCGTTGCCGGGGAGTGAAGCACTATTGGAGAGTGGAACTGGTAAAGGAAACTTCTACTGTGAGTATTGTTTACTTCTGTTAGTTGCTTTATTTCAATATGGAAAATTCACTGAGTTTCTTATTTCGTAATGCTACTACCACTGCTAAGGTAGTAGATGAACCACCACCTGCTGAGAATGATACTTTTAAAATACCTACAAGAATTATTGATCGTGTTATGGATAACTATTATGTTGGAGATGGAACTATCCATCTCGGTGATCATTTGCTCTTTATACATGAATTGTGAAGGTTGTTTAAGTGTGCAGGTATTACAACAAATCAATTGAAGAAGACTTTATTCTCATTATCACTGAAAGGAAGAGCTGAAGAATGGTATAAGCTGTTGAAGAATGATCAAGCTCTTGAATGGGAGGAAATAGTGCCTCTCTTTTATTCAAAGTTTTATCCTCCTAGTGAGATTCATAAAGATCGGAATCAAATATACAACTTTTGGCCTCTTGATGGAGAGAGTACAGCTCAAGCTTGGGGGAGATTGAAGTTACTAATGCTCAAATGTCCTATTCATGAACTCCCCAACAATATTATTATCAATAACTTTTATGCAAGGCTTTCTCTTCATGATAAGGATTTATTGGATGCTTCTTGTGCTGGATCATTTACACGTATGGAAGAAGAAGCTAAATGGGATCTTCTAGACCATATTCAAGGCAATGCTGAAGCATGGGAGAATGACAAAGGAAGAAAGTTAGGTACAAATTATGCTTATGACTGCATTGAATCTTTTATGGGAACTGATGTCTTTCAGAATATTAAAAATTCTTATGGTTTATACTGCTAATCATGTTTTACCTGAACCTTTCATTGAGAAAATACCTTTCCCTGTTAAAGTAAAGGAACATTCTATGATAGCTAGTATGGTTAATGAAAGTACGAATAAAGCTGTTGAACCTGATAAACAAATGGATGATAAACCTATAGTAGCAAATGTGAAAGATTTTGTCGCTAAATATGTAGAATAGGGACACACTATCCTTTGTAAGGATACCTCTAATATTATTTCACAAAGTAGTGTTATGAGAGCTGGTGTCACTGTGTTTCTTTATTAGGATAAGGATCATTGCTACAATGATTCTTGTGATAGTTATATTATTAAATTTATGCATGATACTAAAGTTATTATGAGAGAGGAAAAACGGTTCTAATGCATCTCAATAATATTAAGTTTCCTTGTTTTATGCTTAAAGTCTTGATATTGCACTTGTTTTGCCTTCCTATGCTTGCAGCTTCTGGTTTCAACAATTTGTTTGTTTACAAAATTCCCTTGCATACAAAGTGGGTTAGACTTAAACATGTATATTTTTGCTTCTAGATGCTCTCTTTTACTTCAATTCATATTCCTATGTGAGCTTCATTGAAATTATCATGCCCATCTTAATGGCTATAAAGAAAGAGCTTTTTGGGAGACAACCCAATTTATTTGTGCTTTCAGTTTGTTTTTGTTTATTTGAGTCTTGGAAGTTATTGTTTCGGCAATAACCTCTCCTTATCCTTTTTGTTTGGTTTTTGTCAAGATCAACCTCTAATGAGAGAAGTAAGATTTGGGGAAGTTGCTGTCCCAAAACAGATTTTTGTGCTTCACCATAAAAATTTGTGAGAGATCTCTGTACGTCGGATTGAGCTGTAATTTTTTGTGCTTCTACCCCAGGTCGTTATTTAACTTTTGTTAGTTTTGCACTTTTTGATTTGAGCAACAGAAGATTTTCTAACAAATTGATCTTTACCTGCTGGTCTGTTTTGAAAGATTTTGCCACTCTTGCATTTGCTTCTTAAATTGATTTCCTTTTTGAATTATTTTTGGGTTTTCGGAAGGAGTTGCTACAGTAGCTTATGTTTTGATGGATTTCATTTGAATTTGAACCTAAAAGGTTTATTACCTAGCTTATACTAATGTTGCTAATGAGAATTGTGTGAAATTTTGTGTGAAAGAAATTTCCAGGTTATCGGAGAAAATGGTGTAATAAGAAAGTGAAAGATTTCATGACTCGAGCAATATGAGTATGAAGATGAAGATATTGATGTTATTCAAGTGGTGACCCCGGAAGAATCTACTAAAGACCAAATTGAGACACTGAGTCTGTTTTGAATAAGTACTTGTTCTAGTAAGAAAAGTTCCGCGAAAACTCTGTCCAATTATATTTTTGGAGTTTTTATCCAACAAGGAAAGCAACGAAGCGAAAGAGGGACGGAAACGGAGCCAGGGTGGCTCACACCACCCCCTGGCGTGGCCCCCTGGCCACGCCAGCAGGTGGTGTGGCCACCTCCGACTCAAATCTCGACCCGATTTTCTCCGATACCTTCCTTTTGTTGTAAAAATTCGTAATATATAATCTCCCGGATCCCCCGAGGTTCGTATATCGTGTTCTCGTCGTGTTTTCGTTTCGATCTGTTTCTGACAGGTAGAGTCTCTATTTTGGAGCCACGATGTCTTCCTCGGGATCAGCCAAGGAAGATTCCTACGCGGATATCATCAACCCAGACATGCATGAGTTGAAGATTCATCCCAAGGAGTTGTGGCTTGAATTTGGGGAGGTACAAATAAAAGAGGTTCAGGGCCCCAAAGGTGAAGGAAGTTTGGAGGACAGGATAAAAGCACTGGAGCAAGAAGTCTTTAGGTACAAGAAGATGGCGGAAAGCAAAGTGGACATCATCCATAAGATTTGTTCGAACTCATTGCGAGCACCAAAGGGCTGAGCTTAAGGATGAAATCCTCTCGATCCATCGAACAAACAACCAGCGCAAGCACGGCTCTCGGCGTGCAAAATCAAAGCTGTGAGTATGAGGTTGGGTTTAAGCATAAGTGCTGCTACTAGTTTAGGGATGATGGAGACTAGGATGTCTTTTGTTGATGGGAGCCCTTACCTTGGAAGTCGGACGATGATGAGAGAACATCACCACCACGAAGGAGTAATTAAATCATCGGTTTTGGCATCCCTTGGTTTGTTCCAAGCTTGGGGAGTGTCGCGGTATCACATCACTATCTTCTATCTTTTTACCTTTTTAGTAGAGTCATATCATGAATAGAGAAGTTATCATGTAGGATGGTTTGCATTATGGAAGTGTCCTCCCTCTCGTTAGATATCTCTGTATCCCTTGGGGTGAGTTCTTTGTTATGGAATATTAATGAAGTTCTATCATTTACTCTTTTGCATATCTTATATTAGTTTTCAATTCATGGTTATATGATTGACCTTGTCGTTAGTATTGGTGTCACTTTGGGATCATTGAGTTAATTTAGTTGGTTTTGGCAAACTGGCTCGGTCGATGTAACACTATTTTGAGAATTGAATGAAAAATATAAAAGTACTCTTAAAGAAATATAATTTCATCATCTTTCTTTCTTGATTTGCTCATAAGTTTAGTATTCCCTAGTTAAGATTTTTTGTGCTTCCAAGGAAGATTGCATGTTTGTTTTTATCACTTGTATGTTTGTTTGTTTCCTTCAACTCTTATGATTGCTACCCAGCCTTGCTATCCAAAAACTTGTACTAAGAGGAATGCTTCTCGTGCATCAATCCTTAAACCAAAACCTATGTCATTTGTGTCCACCATACCTACCTATTAGAACTATTGCTATTCAAGTAAATTCATGTTTTTATCTACCTTCGAATTAAACTTGTTATGTGAAAATTAGTGATCAAATCTCCTCCACGAACTTGATGGCACACTTTACTTTCTTGCATAATAAACTTGAACCATTGTGCCCATCTATGTTGCATATATACTTGCTCTTTGTAAGTTTGAATTAGCGAGAACCATGTTGTCATGGGGAGCGCTTTCAACATTACCTTTGGTACTTTGCCTAGTTGATATCATGCTCTTTTGTCTATGGATGTTGTCGATTGTGAAATGAAAGGGAGCTTGTAAGTCCATGGAGTTATGTATGTGTGTTAGAAACACACAGGTGCAGGTCTAATCCATGCCTAATCATGATGGAAACCTGCAGTGTAACCATAATGAGCATCTATGGGGATAGAGAATGAGAAAAGGAGAAAAAGAAAAAAAGAGATAGAGAATGAGAAAAAGAAAAAAAGAAAAAAAGAGATGAGAAAAGAGGAAAGAGAGAAAAAAGCACCATATTCCCATGGTAAATAAGAAGATTGTTGAGATCTTGTTGTCTGCTTGCCTTGTCATTTTGATATGGGGATTCTTAGTATCATCAGACAAGGATACCCCATTGGAGGTTCTCTATGATACACATGTACTTACTATGACAAGAACTTACCGATGACTAAACTTGAGTAGCATGAGGAGCGGCCCTCGTATTCAAGGGACATGATATTTTCAATTTGCAACTTGTCAAGCATATCCTCATATTTGATCACTTTAACCTTAATCACCTAAAGATGCTTATGATAGGGGCAATGAGAGCTGAAAGCTAATAAGTACCATAATTTTTGGAAGCTCTTTATGAAACTTGAAATCCCTGCTTCCCTCTGCGAAGGGCCTTTCTTTTACTTTTTAGTTGAGTCAATAAACCTATTCCCTTCTATCTCAAGCAAGTATTTTGAGTTGTTGTGTTTCATTCATTCATATGATGATTTATTCATTCATGTTTCTTATGTTCCTTGTTTTGTAAATTGCTCTTATCTTAGTGAATACTACTTTGAAAGATATCATTGAAAACCCTTTATGTGTGAACTCCTGCAAATTGTCAACTATTCTTCGACCAAGATCTAAGTTTGTCATTACCAATGATGATTTACTTTATGTATCTTTATTGTGTTTCCTTTACTTATTGCAAGTTAAGTTATATAATAGTGAGTTGTCTTCTATTATGATTTGTGTATTGATGAATGTGATGCTTCTTGTCCGTATTCTTTTATCGACCCTTTACTCCATAAACCTGAGGTCATGTTTATTGAGCTCAGTTTTACAAGGGACAGCGAAGTCTAAACAGGGGAGTTGATCGTCCATTTGCATCAACATTATATATCATAATGTACTGTTATTCATTGATATATTTCATATTAAGAGATGATACCTCTATTATTTCATCTGTTTTTGCATGGTTGATGACTTTTGGAGCATGGACCGCTGCAGTCTAGATTCTGATGGAAAAGGTGCTATTTGGAGGCAAAATTAGCGAAGATCAGAAAATCCAGGAAAGTACATGGAAAATTCTATTTTTCTAGAAGACGAAGATTGCCAGAAGGGGAAGTAGAGATGGGCCACAGGGGGCCCACACCACCTACAGTGCTGGCGGCCCTAGGTCGCGCCCGGTAATGGTGTGGCCGCCTAACCCTCCAGGCTCTCTCTAGCGTATATTATCTCCATGGAACCTAATACCTAGGAGCAACCACGGAAGATTATGCGCCCCTGTGGAAAACACCGAGAGAAAGATCTCTCGGGCAGATAGAATTCTGCCGGGGGGATTCCTTCCCGGAGAGGGGAGACCGTTGCCATCAACACCACCATCAAGCTGGACTTCATCGGGATCATCATCATCATCATCACCACCACCATCATCTCCACCAGCACCATCATCACCACTTCATACCGCTGTAACAATTGGGTTGAATCTTGCATAGTTCTTAGGGGAAACTTTCCCGGTGTTACTCCTTATAGTTGATGCTATTGAGTGAACCATTGAATTATCGTTTATGTACAGATTGTTACATATCATTATATCATCTCTAATCTTGATCCATATGATGTCTTGTGAGCAGTTAGTTTACTTCTTGAGGACATGGGAGAAGTCATGTTGTTAGTAGTGGAATTGTGTTGAGAAAGATTCAATGGTTTGATATTTAAGTTGTGGTGTATTTCTTCTAGTGGTGTCATGTGAACGTCGACTACATGACACTTCACCTATATGGGCCTAGGGGAATGCATTGTGTATTTGGCTACTAATCATAGGGGTTCGGGTGTGAAACCTGAACCTCCATTGGGAAACCTTTGCACAAGGGATGTCAGGGTCTTAGAGTTTAAAGCTGTGGTTAGGTTTCTACCTTAATTACTTTCTTGTACTTGCGGATGCTTGCAAGGGGTATAATCACAAGTATGTATTAGTCCTAGGAAGGTCGGTACATTAGCATAGGTTCACCCACACAACACTTAGCAAACTAAAGAAGATTAATCAACTATGTGAAGCGAAAGCACTTGACGATATTCCCATGTGTCCTCGAGAACGTTTGGTCATCTTAAGTAATACAAACATTGTCCTTTACCAAAGAAAGTTGGGCCACTTGCTACATTTATTCTTATTGTATTTTATTTACTCGTACTTTATTTACGCATTATCAAAAACCCTAAAAATCCGTTTGCTAAGTATTCTGAGAATTCCTGCTCCAAGCCATTAAAACACCATACGCTCCTTGTTGGGTTTGACACTCTTACTTATCGAAAATGCTGCGATACACCCCCTATACTTGTGGGTCATCAGGGGCAAGTTCTAATGCCTAGGGTCTTTATATAGGGGTCAATGTGAATGTGTCCATTGATGGAACGACAAAGACGGTAGGCGTTGCGCGGTGGAGCACTAGCCTGGCTCATGTTGGTGTGGCATACACGAGTGGTGGATGTCAACCTATGATGTAATCTGAGACAAGGAGAGGTGTGGCGAGGCCCCATGGCGATAGTGGTCTTCACTATAGACATTGATGGTGGTGCCAGTTGGGGATATGTTGCTGCTCGATTGGGTGCACGTGTGTGAGATCCTGGTACATGGCTTAATAGGATTGATAGGATACTCATACCAACAAGTTGTAACTTATTTTCCTAGGCTCATCTCCAAAGGAACTTTAGGTTAAGCATGCTTGGCCTAGAGTAATTTGAGGATGGGTGACCGACTAGGAAGTTGTTCAGTCTTATGAATAAGGACAAAGTCTTGTGAAAAGACTAGTGTTGGTATGTGGGGCTAGTCTATAGATCCTAGTATGCTTTTAGGGGTGACAAGTGGTACTAAAGTCGATCATTGCGGTTACACGGGCATGTGCGGGTTAGGCGCATGGACATGTGATTCATGGCGCATATGGCCTAGGGAGTACACGGCATGGCACATGTGCCAGCATTATACGCACAGACGTGTGCCAAGAGGGGAAATTCTAGGCTTGTGGTTGATCGACGATAGTGTCGATCTTTTAAGTGTGGTTATATGTGAGATCCTAGCGTATGACTTGATAGGATTGCTATGATACCCATACCAACAAGTTGCAACTTCTTTTCTGGGCTCATCTTCAAAGGAATTGCAGGTTAAGAGCATCTCCACTCATGCCCCCGATAATCCCCTAGAAGGCTTTTCACCTAGATGGTGAATCATTTACGCCCCATGACCTCGATTTCGAACGGATATGGTCCAAAATCCATCGGGCGAACACAGACCGAACCCAATGCGTCAAGTTCACCTAGGGGCGCTAGATGAAAGAAAAAGCACAAACAAAATGGCTCTACCAAGTAGACCCGAGCTATTAGTGAGAGGTCATCTTGTCCTCATCCCTCGGTTCGTGCACAAGTTAAAGGCGGTTGATAGCCTTTACGTGGCGTGACCATGAGGTCAATCGCCTACCACGAGGCACATTCTGACAGCCACCTCCTCGGCTTCACGCTCCACCACCTTGGCTTCCTTCCATACATGCTGAGACCTCCGTCCACCTGGCTTGCTATAAAAAGCGGCAATTTTCCCTTCATCGTCCACATCCTCCTTGCGGCGAACTCCGCTCCTCCTCACAGATCTTCTTCTTTGGCGATGGAAGAAAGGTTCCAAGGTGGCGACGACGTGACGGCTTCCGGTAACACTTTCGTGAACAAGTGGGAGGCCGCCTCCTCTACAGTGGCTATCTGCTCCATCAGATGTTCGCGCTCTGAGCATGGGCTCAACGCCTTTGGCGTGCCAATCCCTCCTCCACCACTAAGCGTCCGGATGGTCGGATGAGTCCAAGCCGTCCTCACGGAATGTCAAGCGAGGCAGGCGGACTGCGCTAGCATCTTAAAACCACCTTGAGGTGGCGCTAGTAGTTCGTAGTGCCACGCTCGAGAGATGGCGTCATATGAGGGAGCATCGCCAATGCTGGGGAGGAACAATACGCAAGGCCGGTGCCTTTGGTGTGGCATCTGGGCGCATGCCACTGCCCGTCTCGAGCACATGGTCGATAACAACCCTGCCTATGTTAGAGGATGGCGATGGGCGGCGCTCAACGGCGTCCGTCGATGGCCTCATTGAGGCTCTCGCTGGTCAAAGGCTGCACGGCGGAGGAGGCGGCGCCCGACAACTCCTGCGTCTCGCCCACCGCCGTGCACGCGCCAACATGGTCATCCTCGGCAACCAGCGAGGCGAGGGCGAACCAGCGCACCTCGGCGCATCGGTGATTGAAGCAAGGGCGGCCGTGACCTATGAAGGACGAGCCTCCGAGCGATGATGACGAGGACGACTTCATGGAGTTCTATCGGCGCCTCGGCATGTACTAGACTGCCCGCCGCTGGCGAGCCTTTAAATATTTGTTTTTCAGTGTTTTAGTTAACTACTAGACAGATATATAAGCTTCGCTAGGTTTGGCCATTTTGTGATAGGTGTGGTGGATATGCTTGTGCCTTTATGTGTCATTGTCCTTTGTAATAAGTTTAGTTTTTATTTTTTGTTTTAATGTTGTCGTATACAAAATGGAAGATATATTAGGCGTGTTTTCTGCACCAATGAAATCTAAGTTGTTCAGAATCTTTTGGTTGTGCTTTGAACACTATGCTATGTTGGTATGTTTAGCTAGTAAAAATATGTGATGGGTACAATAATCCAGTTCAATCTTCGTTTACGACGACATGCTAGGTGTTACCATTTTGTTCATCGCAGATTCAAAGAAAGTGTTGTAAAACAATGCTAACAAGCATAACTTTGCTACTCCTAAAATAATTAGTTCAGCTGGTTCATCATGAATGTTACTTAACTATAGCTAGTATTTGCTTATAAAGCAACATATATAAAATATAGTTGTTAATGATATGCCATTATACATTTACTGATAGAATATTCATTGATATCACATATGTGATACAGTGTTGGAGACTATTCAAACCTCTTGGTCATGTATTCTGAAAACGAAAAGCAAACACTAATAAGTTATGCAATTGCACCTAATAGAATCAGGAACCAAAGGCAACCTTTTCTCGAGGATTTTTTTAGTACACTGGCTAGGGTGCAACTCTGCACCATCGGTCATAGCTCCAAGCTTTTCGCTGCTTTTGGTGTCTCCTTTAGCAAGGATTTCTTGACTGGTAGGAGTAGAAGACAAAACTCATGGTGTTTTTGAGACAAACCAAAACAACAGTAGGTGAGGTATGAGATCGGTTGCATTAGCAGCGATCATCTCGTCTATTTTTCCAGTTGTCCCCTTGTCTAGCTAGTAAACCATAAGAACACAATTGAAAAATACTTACAGAGAACAACATGTAGTTCCAATGTCAAAACTACATGCACATATAGCCCGATAAGTTCAAATTATTCCTCACCAAACATACAAGAGATAACTGATTTGCCAAAGTTGGCACGATGTAGTCTGAAATACACACAAAAAGCACTGTATTTAGAAAATCCCAAAATTTGGAAACAAATATGTGATCTTGGCAAATAGAGTAACACGGGATAGTCACATCAACAACTTATCTCCTCCCAACTAACTTGGAATTTTAAGAGGCAGATAGTAGATCATAAGATTCCTCCACAATCCCTAAGATAAGCCATAAGAATTAAGAAGTTCATAGAAAACACAAACTTAAACTTCACCACCTTGTATAGCTTAAAAAATACTCCGTCTGTTTCACAATGTAAGCCTTTTTACCAAGCTATTTTAGCTTGCAAAAAAGGCTTATAATGTGAAACTGAGGTAGTAATACATAGGTCTCATGATAATGCCAATTTTAGTAGAACGTACCTTTCCAGGAACCACTTGGTTAATGAAAAGTCTATACTATTTGAGGATAGGAAAGCCCGTGAAGGTTTCCTCTTTAGTTATCACTTACATTGTTGCTTTGAATTTCATAGTAAGCAATGCAATTTATGTGTAAAATTCTTGATTCACTGAAGAGAAGCTAAAATAATTCTACGCCTTTTCTCATTTCAAGAAAATCCAGAAATAAGATATTCTTAAATACCCCCTAATTTAAGCATCAAGAGATCGAACACTCATATATTTTGATACTCTAAAGAGTCTTGGGGACATACCCATTTCATGACAAAGTCCTAATACTATGGTGTGCTTTTTGAGCAAGCTTGTTTTTCTACCACTTGTAAAAACATAACTTTCAAGATCCACTATTTTTCACCATTGTTAGAAAAATAGCCTATATAAGAGTTTTATGTGAGTTGTGGTGATATTAATAAGATAGCATTGGTTTGTCTTAATCCATGGCAATCGTGACTGTTGTTGATTCCTCTCAGGCATTTAACGCTCTATTTTAAGAATATGAGTAGACTTTTTAAATTGTATACCATTGCCACAATAAAATATATAATACATTTCTTTCCAAATCCATTTGGAAAGAAAATTTTCAAACAATATACTTAGATCATTTTTATGTTGAAAATAGGAGTGTAAGGATTCTGGTACTACAACAAGGTCAAGTTTAAGAAACCACTATTTAAGGCTCCTTGCTTGTCTGGCTTCCTATATTCTAGGTTATTGCTTTATTTTCTCTACATACTACTGTTTGACTCTAATCTTCATTGAGCAACAAATTAAGAGCAAAGGATAAATTATAGTGGATACAACGATAATTTAATAATTGGAGCAAACAAGAGTGGATGTATTAAAGTACCTATGATGGTAAGAACACTGAAGCGTCCTTCAATGTATCTGGTATGCTTGTTTGATAGAATTTAACTTGGTTACACTATTAGACATATTTTTTTAATGGATATCCAAAATTTTAAATTGCGGCTAATATAATTGAGTGAAATATAAGGCAGCTCAGATTAGTATTATTATGAAGTAACAACAAAACTCACTGATAGAAAATGCATTAACACCTATATCTAATCAAATCTAGATCCACTATTTAAAGATATGGAATCTACCTGAAAGTTATTCTAGTCTACGTAGATTTATTGAGAGTAAACAATAGAGCTCTATCGATTTCCCGTATAAAAGATAAATAACCCGATAAGCTAGTAATGATTGTTAGCTAAAGTCTTAATCTATGAAACAACACACATAGCCTGGGGTTTACCACGATCTTGGTAATAGGAGTGCAAAAAGAGCATGTCATACTATAATGTTTGAACAAGTAATTATCTTTTAAGAAATCAAATGGAAAAGAAAAGACAATAGCTAGGCACTCACTAATGAACCGAAGAATGATAACCTTCCAACTGAACACTTACACCTGAGGCAACACATATCCATCATGATCATATATAACTGTGACGAATAAACTATTTATAAAATACTTCTCATCTGCTATCACTAATATATGCAGAAATATATAGTGTGTGGTTTTAACAACGAAAATAAATATTCTCTAAAATTCTTTCTAATACCTAGTATCGTTTATGATGATGTAAGTACCTTGCAAACCAATTTATTGAGTCCAAACACTCATGTCGTTAGGTAAAAGGGACACTTTTTTGTGCCATGGAATACCTAATGGAACCTGACCATATCAACTAAACTGTATGCTACAAAAAGCGGCAGCCTTCACGGAAAACAAATTACAATATTCATGAAGAAGTCAACCATGAAAGCCTGCAAACACCTAATCACTGATGCAATGAAGCTAACATAGAGATGTTCAACACTACAACCCAGGCTATGAACATGCATCTCTGATATGTTTAAGACTAATAATGACAAAGTGAACATATTACTTCCAATCACTGCTTCCAGTATGGTCTGAAACACCAACATAGACCCTTATTTGGGCTTCCAATTTCATGAGGACAAACGACAATAAGATACAATATTCCTGTGATAGTATCAATAACACCTGCACCGAATTTTATAGATGCAGAAATGATAGAGATAAATTAACATATTAATTAGAAAAAATGACATAAGAGGAGGTGCATAATGATGGAAACGAAAATTGCTCTTACCCATGATGGAATTAGTCTAGATCACAAACTTCTCCGTCGTTTCTGAGCCAATGAGAGGTAAAGAACAGAGTTAATTTCCCTCTCCTTTGTAATATAGAAACTTTAGAAAGTGGAGGAACAAAATTAAGCATTGCCCATCAAGTGGACTAAATGAACTACTGCTAACCTTGTTCAGGGAACGATTCTCAGTATCCTCCTTTCAGTCAGCAGCTCATTTTTATCAATTATACCCAAGGTTCAAGATTCCAGACATCTCTAGTGGTAATGGAACCAGATCATAGTAACCTGAAAGGCAACAATATCTGTAGGGAAGCACCAAACAACGTGAGGCTAGGGATTCTCACATGTGTCCTGCCCAGCTCGATCTTGTATTCAATAATGACATCCCCCAAGAGCTTCTTGCCATTAATCGCCGCCGCCTGGTCCACCGGGAATGTACCCGTCGGTGCCCCCTTCGGCTACACATCATCCAAACATATAATATATGTATATAATTCAATTCTCCAAGAGAATATAAAATGAAATGCAAACTTAACTGAGCATTGACCTATAGAACTAAAATACCAGTGCAACATGATTCACATGTTATAGATGACGTCTCTATAACTTTGATAGTATCCTCATTCTCTCTGCTTCACCGGCGCTCATAGCAGACCAGATTCACCATGCTCCCGCTGCCGCAAGCTTAGCTCGATGGTAGAGTAGCCTACTCTAGAAACCAAATTAATCAAATTCATGTGCAGAGATTTTTTTGCACCAAATGTTCATTTATCCTAATGATCTTTGATTCAACTTAATTGTCTTGGAAAATCAAAAAATATGCCTATGAATAAATGAAGATAAAATAGTACAAACAGTAACCTTTCCATATTTCATTTATATAAAAAAGTAATAAGGGGATTATATATGCTAAATTTAATGAATTCATTGTTAAACTATGCATGTCTCAATTGCATATGAATGCCTTAACATGTAGCACCACAACAGAAATATATGTGCTAAATTTAACTAATCTAAATTATTCACCATGAACAGCAACCTGAAGCTCAAGTGGACACGCATTTCCTGCTGACGCCAACTGCATTAGGAAAGCCTCCATAACCATGGAATAAGAAACACCATTGAGGTGGATTGGCGAGCCTCCACAGCCTCCCTGCTATAGCCCGTAGTGACTTCCTATCCGTGCATGCACTGGTGAGATTGAAGATCATGAAACAAAATCAGGATGACACAGAAGCATGCAACTAATGTAAAAATATGGAATCCCATTTCGATAGAAGAACTGAGTTCCTCTTCCCATAGTCCGCACCTAGAAACTGAAATTAACCAGGATAACAATGTAGAGATGGAATTTCTTTAACTCGACGCTCTACACCAGCTCTAAATAAAATAAAATAAAGCTTTGCTAAATTCAACCCATAGGCATTTTGTTGATTCGGTCTTGCACCTGACCGAAGTTGTGCACAAGAAACTATCCTATCAGACTCAACAAAACAAAAACAACGACAACTAATTTCAGAAAAGAAATGTGATAGTACTAATCAAAAAATGGAATCACACCACTACACGAATCCAGACCTAAAATTGAAATTAGAACACAGAACAGAAATTAGGACAACAAAGAAACCAAACCTTCCAGACAACAACCGGGAAGGTAATCACAAAACCTAGCGGTGCCTCATGCCTAATAGACGGAAGAACCAGGAACCGCTGATGTAGCAGCGCAGAAGAGACACACGGCCACCGAGAAATCCACCACCACCGTCAGCCGAGCCGAGATCCCCTGACATACGAAAGAACAAGGAACCACCGATCCAGCAGTAGGTAGAAGAACCACACGGCCACCGAGAAATCCACCAACCCTAGAAATCCAACACTTCTGCCCAGGTCAAAGCAGTGGAGATAACTAGAAGAACTACTCCCCACCCCTACGACATAAGGTAAGAAAGAAAAATCGACCCAACATATAGGAGACAGACAAACACGACATAGAGAGGACGGGCCACCCGTCAGACGCTAAAAAATGACCGCACACCCAGACTGCCCTGGAGCCAAGTCGACTCACACCATCGAGCGCCCATCCGCCAGGTCGACGCGGACGACAAGGTAAGCGAGCGAGCCCATGCAGGCGCAAAGAACCGATAGGACACTCTGTAAACGCCCCAGATCTCTTGCAGCTCGCTACGCTTAAGCTTTTAAAGAATAAGCCGAAAAACTCAATCTAACTGCATTATAGAATTCATACACTCAGATAGAAATGACAATACCAGCTACCGGCTCATTCCCAAGTCTCTTTCCAAGCTTTCACCATTACGATCTAAAATAAGTTTTGACCTATTGCTATCCTACAAACCAGCAGGTATTGAATTTTCCAAGTAAAAAATACAACAAATCCAAAAGAAATAATTACCTTGGTACAGTGTTGCCTAAGCCTCAAGCGAACTTGAAGGATGGAGACATTATTCCGGCAACAACTCTCTAGAAATTTTCAGCCAATTCCTCATACGTGCAGATCTTGGAGCCCAAAGAAAATATTAATCGAAGAAAAAAGAAGTCTATTTGAAGTTTCCATGCAGGTGGTCGCTCGCGCCCAAAACAAAACAATTAATCAATGAAGGAAAAGGAAATAAGTCAATGGTAGTTGTGCACACTCGAGGAATGACCTTGGCCACGAGGCTTCTAGAATCGACGCCGTTCACGGTCTCCATGGATGGATCTTGCTGGAATTTTCCTGTCCGTGTAGCTTCTCAAGCTCCACCATTGTGATGAATTACTTGGCGTTAAGCGCGGACGAGTCATTAATAGGGGTTCTGCGTACGAAAACAATAAATTTTACTCTACGCCTCTGAACCCCTGAAGCTGCTAGGATCTATCTATTAGTAATACAGTAATGGGAGGGTTTTTTCGCAAACTTACCTTTGAAGACCGAAAAGTGTTGTCAGCGCTCGGAGGCGTGGTTGATGTAAACGAGCGAATTCGACCTCAAGATCGTGATGAAGTCCTACGCTGTGGCTCCAACGACTTGAGTGCCTCAAGTGCGATACCTCGCGGGGAGTTACACACGTCCGATGCCTGATGATGACTCCCGCTTCCTCGATCTAGCAGCATTTGTGGAAGTAGAGCCACGGATTGAATCCATGTGAGCAGCGCTGCGGTGAATGTCTCTCGTTCGCAGATCCGGACTTGGGACCCGCACGAGAGAGAGGGAAGAGACATAATATCAATTAGAGATCCTCCCAAAAGTGAGTAACCTTTATTGATTATTGGTATATTTAATTTGGCGAAATACCCCGCTATATATAGGAGGGAGGTACTACCTCCCTCAAAGTCGAGATGAGACTAAAGGAGAAGCGGAGGGGAGGAGGCGAGCCACCCTAGTGGGCCCCAGCGAGGCTGAGGCCCAGCCGACCCTCTTACCTTCTCCTCTCTCCTTTCCCTAATGGGCCCCTCTCCCGGAAATTGGCCCATTAAGCCTTTGACCATTTAAATTGATTTTCTCTTTATTAAATAATTATGAATAGATGATTAAATCAACATTTAACATTCATTCACTCATTATTCAATCTCCGTGGCTATGGAACACCTTCCAGCTCCACTCCGGACAACCTCCGAACTTACCAAACCCTTCGGTTTCTCTCTACAAATCTTGGCGATTCTCTAGATCCTATAAACACTCTCTAAGAATCATCAAGCCCTTAAGCGTGATACCTGGTTGAGAACACTCGAGACATGGTGAGGACACTCCCACCAATGATTGTGAGAGGGACTGGATGGCCATGTGACCCTGTGTGTTCCACGAAGATCTTTCATCGTTTGAGCAGGACGGGGCGTGTCTTATTACCTTTGTCCTTTCGATACTTGCATTGCGAGATCGATCAATGACATCACCATGCCGTGTTCAATCTCTTTACGAACAATGCTACTTGACTCGTTCCGACAAGTGATATCCCCGTGATCAAATCACCCGGTGCACAACTATTGGATATAACTTCTTCGAGTGGGCCGTTCGAGTATCTTCCCGTCACATGGACGGACAAATCCCGCTCTTGACATATATTGCCTCAACGGTTTCCTCAAGTACTGAACACACCTTTATAACCTTTGTATTACCAAGTGGCGCTTGATGCTATCAAGCACTCTCGGAGGCGATGATTGATATAACCTTACGGTCTAAGGAATAGTCTCGAGGATCCATTTCTAATCATCGTAACGAACTTAGTGACATGATCGGGTCACGATGTTTAAATTGAGTATTAGTTCATCATCTCATTCTCGAATGAGATGACTCTATTCAAGCGGCATAAATGCCACATGATTAGGAAACATGATCATCATTGACCAATGAACTAGTGACGAGTTTCCTTTGGGAACCCTGGTTATTTGTATATCACCGTGTATTGATGTTTTAACTCAATACGATTTATAGCATGATATAAAACTTAATCATAAACTATATGAAATATGATAATAGTCCTTAGTACTATTTGTCTCTAGGGCATATTTACGATCTCCCACTTGCACTAAGTACAAATACACTAGTACATTGTTCTCAATCATTGGCACCATATACCCGGTACCACGAACATGCTTGCTCATGGAAGAGGTTGAGTCTTAGATGCATGCTACGATCCCAAATCCTTTACAACTTACTAATGTCACCTTGATTGACATTAATACTTTATCATCACATGATAGCATACGTGTGTATGCATCGTCGTTATGGCGTGAGCGAGGCTGATTCGAGGAGCCTACGGTGACTTTAGATCAACCTCGAGGGCTTTCTCATGGGCCTTTGTGCCAGGGACACATCATTCTATGTTAAAAGCGAACTAGCCCCGCCATAACATTATACAACACTTTAGATGGTACCCTTAACTATTATTATAAATGTATTCATCGAAGCATTAGTGCACTCATGCAACTTCGATGTTTTGTTGACCTTGCTTCCTACTTGACTTTAATCGGTATCTACAGGAGTTTCCAACATATTCCCTTATAACATAACCCTTTATGCTTTAAGATATGTCATCCTTTATGGATTTGGAAAACATGTCTATAGTTCTCTATTAGATCTGGCGAACAAACAAGCTCAACGTTACGTGATTGAACTTAATCACTTTTAAACGTTCCTTATTTGGATCACATATTATGCTAAGTTATCATCATGGTTTTCTAAGATAGAACCTATGTCTCAACATGGTGGATGATGATCATCATTTTCTTTCTTTCAACCATTGATGTTAAACTCAATGTTATTCTAATTTCAGTTATTAAGGACTAGTTCCTTAATCAACTTCTAATAGAAACCTTGAGAATCCCTTAAGAATACTACATAATATCATAATACACCTATTATTAACTACTACATCTTATAAATCATTATTTATAAGTATTTGCGCTTTCATTCTTAACATACTTAAGAATTACTCCTATAAGCTCACTCAAAATATGTTAATCACATATTGTTTAGGAAGACTTTCATAGCTCCAACTCATTTCATGCAAATTGCATATCCACTCACTATTTGAATAACTTTAAAATCCTTTGATCAAAGATCAAACTTGGAGATTTACTATGAGATGATAGTACTATTACTAGTTTTAAATCCTCTAGACATTTAGCTTTACTTGAATCAAATTCATTTGAATTTGTCCAATACTAGAAAATTGTGCTTTTGTCATTTCACCCCTTTCCACTATGACTGGGTCATTTGGGAAAATTCAAGCAACTCCTTTTACTTGTGAGATTGACGAATTGCTTTCTAATCTCAAGGAAATTTGCTTCTAAGATTTCTCATAATTCTAGTTTACCATTATTTCCTTAGTAGTTAAATAGATATATCATATTCCAAGAATCATGACAAATGATTCATAAATGTCTCCATACAAGATATGGATTACATTTGAATCCTACTTCATGTAGTGAAAACACTAGTGGAAAACACAATGATCAATATCATTGATTCTTTCCTTTTGTGAAGAGAATCGTTAAGGAACGTTGTCCGTTGCGCTTCTCTACACTCTGATGCAAGGATTTGAATCCTCATCGCGTTTTACACTAATTTCCATTTGCTCCATAATTGAGAAACATCACTAAAAGTGAGCTTTCTCAAGCATGTACCAAAAATCCAAGCAATACAAGTTTTGCTTTCCTTTTGGTTTCAGCTATGTATTTAAATTCAAAGTTTCCAATGAATACTTTACAAGGACTTATTCGCTATTGCTTTGGTTATATCAAATAACCCCAAAACTATCACGAATTCAAATTGTTCACTACATTCTAATTGAGTGCTAACTATTTCTAACTAATGGTCTCTACATCTACACTACAATGATTTATTTGGTGCCTTCTATTCACACACTTTGATATCTAATATCACATTGTTATGCTTTGCATTTTGATGTTTCAAAGCGCTTTGCATTTCAATTACTTTTTATGCCATTCTTATAAATTCGAATTTCATTACTGTTGATCAAATCATAGTAATTAGATTCTCTTTTATATTTATACCCTTTGTTGATGAAACATTTTGATCAAATTAAATAGTTTCATATTCATGTTTCCTTTGGTAAAAACAATCATATAATGATAATTACCATTTTCGTTAAACACAATACATCGAATATGTATTTCTTTTTAACAATTCATTGAACACTTTGTATTCAAGTAATACACGGTGTTCAAGTTATTTTGCCGAACTTAGGCATGATTTATATGTGACAAGAAATCGAATGACTTTCACATATTATCACATAACTTTGAATTTAAACAATGGTTTCATCCGGTAATGAATATCATTTAAGTTGGGTATTTTAAGGCATTATTTATGTTTTAAAAATGTTCATTCATTATCTATTAGTTTCAAACAACAAGGATAATTCACACATAATCAAACAAGATATGAACACGATAGAAATTATTCATAAAAGTAGAACAACTATTTGTTACAAACTCATATGAATAATCGTCTCACAAAGTGTGAGACACACTAAAGAAGTTCACTATCTTTTGATTACAATAATCATCCTAAACATAAACTAAATGATAAATGTTGAGGAGAGTGTCATCGGCCATCATCATCATGCTCGCCATCAACACGCAATGTCACCTCCACTCGAAGACACCTCTCATGAAGAAGGACCTATTTTCAGCAAAATAGACCAAGTTCAAATATACTTAACTGCGCAAATGTGTTTGCAAGATTATAACATTTATAAAACTATATATCAAATATATGCCTTTGTCATTGATGACAGCGACATCTGGTTCAACCAACACATTCTGAGATGTGTCACGCAACCGATGGAACTCCATTGTTTCCATGTAAGCCCTCATTCGCAAGTCTGACTTGTTCTTGGTAGCTTGGTGGCGGCGATAGCGAGTTCGCCATTGCAAAAGAGCCCGTCATCCGACTATCCGGGATATATCACGGGCCTCATGTACACATCATGCATGCGCTCCAAGTGGTCATCTAGTGATGAGTTCTCCTCCATCTTAATGGAGAGAAGTCTCCCATCAGCTCATGCTCCCATATGCGCATCTGTTCACAAAATGTGTCCTAAGCTGTAGCATCACCAAGCGAGGGTGACATCACCCACGAAGGCCTGACTCATCCACCATTCCAAAATGCATAGTAGCGAAATGAAGGAGGCCATCTCCCGGAGATAGCGGTCTTTCCGCTACTCTAGGGTCTCTAGGTGGAATGGTGATCCAAATCCATCCGTCAGTATGTAGTGACCACGTCATTCTCGCTAAGGAGAACATGGAATTCAACCCAAATGGAGAAGTTTGATCCATCTAATAAAGCTTCTCTCCTACAACCAATCAATCGTCAATAGGAAGGTGCCATCTACATTTATAATTGCAAAGAATTTAGACTAAGTTTATAATGAAATGAGTTAATAATAACTCCACTCGAAACACCTATCCCCAAAGGCTTCCTAGTGATAACCACGACCCTATCCCACATCTCCCCGTCGTCATGGCCATCAATGTGGGTTCTAGGGTGGGCGCTAAGCGTCGGTCACATCATTCATACGACTCGTGCTCGATCTTTCGATCATCCAAGTGTTCAAGGCCATATACGCACATGCTAGGCTCGCCAAATCAACCTTAGTGTATTATTGCAACATGGCTTACAACCAATGTATCTGACGTAGATATGTTTGACACCTAGGCCTGTACCTGGATCGCCTCATCTGAAGAACTTTCTTGGTGGTGCACACTAAGGGAACACAATCATTAGTAATTTTAACGGGGATCATCTTATTAGGCTCCGTCAGTATCAATACTAGCACACAATAAGATATACAAACAATAGCATTGAATGTAAATGCTATGTGATATAGTCCTTCCGTCGTGATCTCCATCCGTAAATCCTTGGATTTCGGCGTGAGGTTAAACCTGAAGACACGAGAAGTCGGTGTCATTCGTGTGGTAGTCAAGTCACCTTCGTGACTATCTACTACTACGTAACAAAAGGTAATCACTTTACCTTTGCCACAACCATATCACAAAACAAGCCCCTTGCAAAAACAAAGTTAGGCGCCTACTTTATCTTTGCATGTTTTATGTGGCTGAATGGGCTTCGCACAAGAACCGTTCTTACCTACAAACTTTCAACTGCGCTGATCAGTAGTTGTCTCTACTACACCCCTTTAGGGGCCCTCCGTTGCAAATGGTATACCAACTAATGCAAGAGAGGCAGACACCTTAAGCCACTTTATGCAGTACAAGCCATATGTCAGCGTGGACCGGTCTGGCGAATGAGCAGCGTTCATCAAGCATTCTTTGCGGTATACACAAGTACACATGGGAGGTAACAACTAAAAGATCAACGCCCACACCATCTGTGTGTTACACCCGTACTAGCATTACTACGCATAGATCTAGCTGATACCCTTTGTAGGGGTTAGTGTCTGAAAACAATAAATTTTATTCTATGCCAGAACACTGAGGCTGCCGGGACCTATCTATTAGTAATACGATGCAGGAGGGGCTTTTCGTGAACTTACCCTTGAAGGCCGAAAAGCGTTGTCGGCCTTCGAGAGAGTGTGGTTGATGTGAGCAGTGAAAGCCACCTCAAGGTCGTGATGAAGTCCTTAAGCTCCTTGGCTCCAACGACATGAGTGCCTCAAATGTCGACACCACCATGGAGGAGTTATCGTCATTCCGGTGCCCTAACGATGACTCTGCTTCCCGATCGGGCATCGATTCTTGGAAGTGGAGCTCCGGATCGAATCCCAGTGTGTGGCGCCAGCGATGAAGATGTCTCGTTCGCGCCTCGGACTTGGGATCACGGTCACGAGAGAGAGAGAGAGAGAGAGGAAGGGAGGGAGAAAATATCAATTAGAGGTCCTCCCAAAAGTGAGAAGACCTTTATTGATTATTGGTGTATTTAATTTGGCCAAATACCCCCACTATATATAAGGGGGGAGGTACTACCTCCCTCAAAGTCAGGATGGGACTAAAGGAGAGGAGGGAGGGAGGCCTTGGCCACACTAGTGGGCCTTGGGCTAGGCCCAGCCGGCCATTGCCTTGCCCCTTCTCCCTCTCTCCTTTCCCCTAATGGGCCCTCTCCCTCCGAAAATTGGCCCATTAAGCCTTTAACCATTTAAATTGATTTTCTCTTTATTAAATAATTATGAATAAATGATTAAATCAACATTTAACATTCATGCACTCATTATTCAATCTCCATGGCTATGGAACACCTTCCACCTCCACTCGGACAACCTCAGGACTTAAAAACCCTTAGGTTTCTCTCTACAAATCTTTGGCGATTCTACAGATCCTATAAACACTCTCTAAGAATCATCAAGCCCTTAAGCGTGATACCCCACAGTTAAGAACACTCAGACATGGTTTGGACACTCCGCACCAATGATCGTGAGAGGACACGGATGCCCATGTGACCCCTGTGCATTCCACGAAGATCTTTTGTCGTTTGAACCGGGACAGTCGTGTCTTATTACCTTTGTCACTCGATACTTGCATTGCCCAAGATCTGATCAATGACATCACCATGTCGTGTTCAATCTAGTTCGAACAATGCTACTTGACTCGTTCGGAGCAAGTGATATCCTGTGATCAAATCACACGCTCTGTGACTATTGGATATAACTTCTCAGTGGGCCCTTGAGTATCTTCCGTCACATGGACGGACAAATCCAGCTCTTGACATATATTGCCTCAACGGTTTCCTCAGGGTACTGAACACACCTTTATAACCAACTGTATTACCAAGTGGGGCTTGATCTTATCAAAGCACTCTTGGGAGCGATGATTAATCTAACCTTCAGTCAAGGAATAGTCTCGAGGATCCATTTCTAATAATCGTAACTTGAACTTGGTGACATGATCGGGTCACGATGTTTTAGGTTAGGTATTAGTTCATCATCTCATTCTCGGAATGAGATGACTCCATTCAAGCGGCATAAATGCCACATGATCGGAAACATGATCATTTGTTGACCAATAGACGGTGACTAGAGTTTCCTGGAACCCCTATTGTTTGTATATCACCGTGTATTGATGTTTCCACTCAATACGGTTATAGCATGATATAAAACTTAATCATAAACTATATGAAATATGATAATAGTCCTTACTACTATTTATCTCTAGGGCATATTTCCAACAATCATGCCCCTCACGCACGTCCTTAACATGGATTGCCTCCATCCTCCACCGTAAGCTACCCCGCATGGTCCTCCGCACCTTCCTCCAGAAGACACGGCATCTCTTGCGTGCTTGGAGTAGATGGCTAGCGGTAGGCTGGTGATCGGAGAAGGCGACCACCATGATCTGCGATGGATCTGAAGCGAGGCCCGGTGGGGATCAGATCGGAGTAGGGGTAGCGCGCATTGGTGATCCGGGAAAGGAAGGTCGTCTTGGAGAAGCGTCGATTGACTTGCGGTGTGGGCCCATATGCGGTATGAAGAGAACAAGAAGGTTGCTCTCTGAGCGCCTCGGATCGCTCCAATCTCACCAGCAAGTTTTTTAAAGAATTGGCCAAACTTGCATGTGTTCCGATCCCCACGTATATGAACCAATTTTCACCTAAGTAGTATGAATTTACGTCTACTTTGTATGAATTTTCCATAAATTCACACGAATTTCACCTACATTTCTACGGATTCAAGTTTCTTTGCCAACAAGCCCTGGGCACATATAGGCCCCCGTGCCAAGAGTTCTCCCAATCCAACGCTATTTAGCGCGGATTTGACATGGGGGAGCTCAAGCAGTGGAGATGCTCTAGCGTGCTTGGTCAGAAACAATTGGAGAGTAGTACAAAGTCATGATGAGGTTAAGCCTTATTCTTATAAGGTTATGAGAAATCATACGTATAAAGGTACTCTCTAGAGTATGTCCGGATGAAAGCTCGAAGGAGATATAACTGCTTAACCCTAGTGGATTTGTTATAAAGGGGAAATGGCTGGTAAGTTTTCCTTAAGAAGGAGGAGAGCCTACTAAAATAGTTTAGTGTATATTAGTAGGAAAACCTTATTGGAAGGGACAAAATGTGTCCACAACCAATTCTAAATAGGACGGTGAGGGCATAAACCCAAAGATATATAGTTAAAGGAACTATAGGTTAACTTAGAAACAATAGGGGATATTGTCGGAATGAAGAGGATTCACGGAAGAAGATCTGGATATGGGATACCACAATTATTCCCAATTATGATCACAATGGAGTTAATAAATATCGTGATCAATAAAAGTCAAAATCTCATTTCGAAACCCAAGAGAGTACAAACTTGGGAATGAAGTTTATTTTAAGGAGAGTGTAACACCTAGCATTAGACCTTAGAAATAAGCTAAGATAAGGTGTGTGCATTGAATTCATGCATAGAAAATCTGGATAATTTTCGCGCTTTTGAATAAAACTTGTCAAAGAGATTGAAGCTTCTCTTAACTTGATGGAACTGAAGTAGATCATCAAGTTGATTGCGATAAGTTTCATATGACCTTTGCTAAAACCTTATCTTTTGGTAATATAATTTGATCTAAGGGTAGATCAAATGTAATAAAACTAAGTCACAACACACTACTTAATAAGGAGTACTTGGTCTTCTAGAGATCCTCACATGGTCTTCCATACAACAACTCAAGGATGAATACTTAATAGTCTAATAATGATATCAAGGTATTATCTACAACAAACTTTGAATACCAATTTAAGTATATAACTTAAGTAAAGAAACCCATAACTAAACCTTGATATACTTGCTTTCCATAGTTATTCCTACCATGAGAATCATGGTGGTTTCTAAACACTAACTCTTATTACAAATAGAGTAGGAAAGTCAAGCCAAGACCATTTAGCTTTATATCCTTAATATGATATTAATAGGTGACATTCCTATTTAACCAAGTCCTAATGTGGATTGATCATCAACTGTTGAGTAACCAATTCTTGACCAAGAACTTATTAGCCTTTAGCTTTGACCTATTATATTAACCATCCTAAGACCTTAAGTGAATTAATAAGAAGAAGGAACTAGTTATGGTAGAGTATGCCATCATCAATATAATGAGATCCTTAGTGGTGATCAAACCATTTTATGTTGGAGGTTAACTCACTCATGACTTAACTAGAAAAGTACCTAAAACCAAGAGTTAAGCTAATACTTGAGGAGATATAAGGAAGCTGGTAGTATTGAATATCAATGATAATCTTGTTAAGACAAGTGGATATAAACTTAGAGTAAGCTTGTAACAAGATAAGCCTATAGAGACTAGTACAAGCCTACTACTTAGTTGAGTATAGATCTTGATCGGACAATTAGAAGCGTAAGCTTAGTATGATTATATGATGGTGGTCATTATTCTCAAGTCACTTGAGAATAGATGACTAGGTGTTGAAGAAAGAGTTGTGAGTATACCAAATTAGGTAAAGCCCTAGTAAGATGAATCATCTAGCTTGATTATGAGAAGTCAAGCTAGAGTATAATGAAGTATATAACCTAAGTTGTAGGAGTAGTTGGAAGTATAATAGTTTAACCAAAGTAATACAAGAACAAACTTGTATTGTGGAGAGTAGTACCATACCTATTCGAGAGGATTGATATCACAGGTGCTATAGAGAGGTAAAATCTTGCAAGCCTTGGAAGTAGTTGCAAGATGGATTTAAGGAAGTTAATAGATGGAGTGAGTAGTAGCTACATTGATAGGTGCATCAATGGTAGTTGATTAAGAAGTTATATACTAGGAGTAAGGATGGAATAATGTTGAAGGGGCATGACCATGTCATCATTTGATGATGGATACGGTGGAGTCATATGATTGTCTTATTCAGGAAGATGTGATATTTGTGAAGAATAATATAAGAAAGATATATGGAGTATATTTAGGAAAGAATTCCTTATCTCAAGGTAAGCTTAGTGAAGTATTGAGTCAAGTATTCTTTAGAAACCTTTATCTAGATATACATGCATGACAAGACCCATATCTACCTCATTATTCAAACCCTAGAATCAAATGGATAGTGAAACCATCTCCTATTCCTATGTAACCATTGAACAATACCTCTTGGACAATTAAAGTTTCAAAGAGATGATGAGAGAACAGGATGAGTGTTATGGATGAATGCCATGTTTGCTTTATTAACATAAACCTTAATAGAAACCAAGTTTTATAAACTAGCAAGATCACCCTAAGAAGAAATCTCAATAGCTCATCCTAAGTGAGATATGATTCCTGGTCACAAAACATGAAGGGAATATGTCTTAGTCTTTAACCTTCATCCATATTCAAAATAGGATGTGAGTTTATTAAATTCCTCAAAGCTGATGATAACCACTAGAAAGTGAACATCTTCATTAATAATTGTTATTAATACATAAAGAATTAACCAAGATGGTTCTATGATAATTCTAAACACTACTATTCAAGTAGAACTTATTTAGGGAAATCTCCAAGTGTTGAGAACCATAAATTTTAAATCACCGTCAGAATAATAAAGCTCATAATTAAGCAAGACTTAATAATCTATAAATAAGTTTGTAACATATTTTATAGAATTTCAAGCATCCAAGTATTTACAAAATGTTCAGTACATATTCACAAAGTATTACAAATGAAATTCAAACTTTAAATAGATAGAGAAATAGAAAATAGAATAATAAATAAAAAACAAAACAGAAGTATTTACGCCATAGTCAATTGTCTTCCCTCATATCGCATACATTACCGACCCATCTAGCAGTATGTAGCCCAAGTGCCCACTGACCAATACCGTTTTGTCGTCTTCTAAATAGTCTTCCACCTCCCGATCGAGCCAAGCGGCGTAGTAGTACCCTACTTAGCGGCATGTCGCCAAGATCGCGCCTTGCCCCGATCGTCTATAAAGTCGCCTTCACGCCGAGGCGGACCCTAGGGTGTTCCTCTCTCTCCTCCCTCTGCAACCCTAACCTCACGGTGCTCCTGCACGTCGTTGTTTCCGATCGCCCGAGGGGCAAGCCAAAGGCTACCGTTGGGCTCCCGTGCTTCTCTCGGTCATCTCATGAATGGAATCAAAGCTTCGCACCTAATCGAGCTCCTGGCGCTTCTTCTCGGCAAGCCTTGACCAGTCGATTGATGCGATCCAAGTCTCCGGCCTCGACTACACCATAGCGCCCATGGAGTTAATCTCTTGGTCCTCTGGAACTCCCCTCGACTCCCTCACTGCTCCACTGGTTTTGCGCTGACCACCACCAAGCGCCTGCTGAGACCTCTTGGTGTCGCTCAAGCTGACCATTTAAGGGTGGCACCACCACTATTCGACTAAGCCTGGCTCCCTCTCCTCGGCAAGCCTAACTCTGAGCGCCAGCATCTCGTCGACGGATTCGTGCTCAACTTGAAACAAGTCCATTGATAGCGTCTGCTTGGCGTCATGTGATGTCATATATGTATATATTTTTCTTCTTAGTAATTATTATACGTAATAAATAAATCCATAGGTAATAATGTGGCATTGGTCCCAGATTAGTGGCTTGGGTAGATTAGGCTGGTATAAAAAGTTTGTACGATGCGTTTGTGTCATCTTGGCAATGTGGCCTTAATAAAACATTTAATCTTTATTTTTAATTTAGGAAATGATTAAATCTTAGAAATTGAATATATTTGGTTTTATAATTCAGAAAAATGTATATAATATATCAAAATGCTTAGAAAATAAAATCTATAATTTAACTTTATTATCAAATATTATTGTGTTAACTATTTAAATAATTATTACTTAATAAAGATTTTATAAATAAAATACTTTGAAAATTAATATTTTAATTTTGGTAAATAAGAAAAATATAAATAATATACCAAAGTTCTTAGGAAAACAAAATCTATAGTTACAAACTAGTTTCATTTAATTTTATTTCACTTAAATAAATATTTATTTTTATTAAGCATTTATAAAGTGATTAAACTTATAAAAATCATAACTTATTATTTAAAAATCACAAAAATACTTATAATATATCAAAATAATCACAAAAATGAAATCTACACACTAAAAATATCAACTCTCACGTTTGAAGTAAAATAAAAGGTAAAGGTTTAATAAAACTAGTTTAAACACTTTTCTTCTCATTTAATTCATTAAAAATATATAAATCTTTACTATTGCTTTTAGCATTATTTGTTTAAAGTCTAAAAATGTAACAACAAGATAAATTGATGTTTAAATGAAGTTAACATAGGTTTAACTATTTTAAGAAATATTAAAAGTAATCCTTACATACTTTCTAAAACCTAATTGATTAATAAACTTGTTTGAGAAATATTTGATACCATGCTCCATTTGAATGCTTTAGTATTGTATACTACTTATTATACTTACATATTGTTTCCACACATTCTCACAAGCCTTGATAAAGCACATGCATAAAGCTGATATAAAAGTACCACTCATTCAAAGAATTCATCACAAACTTCAAATCCTAGATTAGATACAATTATTAGGGATTCGCGTTTATCAAGCGCATTACATTACTTATGCATACTTGCATCTTGCTCCTTTAAACATTTGTCCTTACGGACCAATGATGCTATTTACGAATTTGGATCTTCTAGTATCTGAAGGCCGTAGTGCATAATCTTGCAATCACAAAAGGCAAGTTCACAACTTGCTCATGTCCTACTGATTATTTTTTATCAAATGCTTGTAACTCAGCTGTTGTCATCACCTGCATTTCAAAAGGTGGAAACCCTATTTTCATAATAATATGATTATAGATTATTTACCAAATGGTAATAATCTATTGATCTGATTCGATGGTAAAGACATAATATCTAGGACTTAACAACCAATGTAAGCCAATGATTCTAGTGTAGTATATTAAATATCGACCATAAGACTTGGAGCAGGGCGGAAAGTGGATGTATCTTCTCCCTTCAGCATGAATGGATGACCTTATCGTGAGGATGTTGATTTCGTGGAGTTCTAGAGAATCAAGCGCATGGGTGGGACCCTTAGTTCTCGATCTTGGTGTATAGATCATACATGCATCTCTATCTGGTGCAGTTCACCATAGTGATGGTGGCCGTGAAAGCAATGCTGCGTCTGGACTCTCAGAGGCTACAGAGTAACCATGTTAGTTGTCTCGTGGGATCGTGTCTCATCTTGGGATCGCGGAGAGGAAGTACTAGCTTGGATCTTAGGCGGGCCCCATACCAAGGAAGTGTGGACAAGCTCGCGGCTTGGTTGTCTGACAAGGCTAAGGTCTCTTATGGGAAAAGTGGCACCTCTGCGAGTGTAAATTGTGACATGTTACTCCTGTTGGGGAAGGAGCTATGAGCAGCGGGGAAAGGAACCCCATGAAGGTTACAGTCGACCTATGAAGGTATGGACATAGTTTTAGAATAAAGCAACCTTTGAAGAAATGTTCACGAAAACTGTATTACCTCGACCTATGGTTTGTGGCTGTAGAGATAGTGCATCATACACTCCTTTTTAGTGAACTTGTTGATGCGCCCATACTCAAGTATCTTCTTAACCCTTGTTAGGTTCTAAAATTTGAAGAAGGCGTCGACATCAATGTGCGCTTTCGAAACCATCATCGATAGCTCAAGTTCTTCAATAAAGTAAATGAAGTCAACGGATACATCGGTGAAGTGAAGACAAAGCCCACGAGTAGATAGGAGTAGATACTCTAGCCATAAAACCTATACGTAGAACATTGCAATAGCAATAGCGCTTTGATAGTTTAGATGCTAGTCTTAGTTAATAGATAGTTCTGAGTTAATATTTCTAGTTCTTCTTTGTTAGAAATTCTTTGTCTCTCTTTAACCTAGAGTGTTCTCTGGATCTTTTGTAAAGAGTCGAGTTGTAATATATAGTCATGTCTTGGACCTGCTATGTTTCTGTCGTACCACTCTGAGGGATGTAATACTAGTGAGCAGTGTTTCATTGGTGTTATGTCGATGACTATGATGTCGACATCATGCAGTGGTATCTGGGTCACCTTGGTGGTATCGAGAGCATATGCTTTGACCTTAGGATTAAAACCCTTTTGGAGATCTATAGGTTGGATAGTGACTACAGGAGCCATCTTACCTAAACCAAGACTTGTGATGGATATTCACTCGAGGATAATCTTGTCACACTTAAGTTGGATGTTCTTATCATCTTTATTAAGGATTAGTTATATGTCTTCTCTATAAAAATGCCATTTTAGTGTAGCTCTAAATAGGTATAACACCACTAAGATATCTTAAGTAAGTGGAAATATCAAAGAAGATTATGGTTAAGATTAGGATATCATGTGGAGTAGTATTAGTGATGGAGTCTATATTTAGAATCCCTGTGAAGTAGCAATCTTACTACTAGTTGATACCACTATACCATACATGGTAGACCATTAGAGTGTGTATTGATACAATTGGAAGTAAATCATGTGGCATTCACTTTATAATTCCATGTGATGCAGTAGTATTTTGTTAAGGATCATGAATAGTGAGCTAAGAAGAAGGGTCATCATGGTGAGGTAGCTCTTCACTCATGATGACTAGATAAATCTTAACAAGTTCGTGGTGATAATAACTTTCAAGAGACCATGATAAGTCTATAATTAGGACAAGTACTTAGTAAATAATCTTGTAACAATAGTAAGTAAAGGACAGTGTAGGTCTATGATAGAAGTCATAGGTATTATAACATTACGATAATTTTTGGATTAAGGTAGTAACTACAACTTTGTTAGTAGTTTGAGAGATCATGTGAGGGTAGTTTACGATGGAATGGAAAATTGGTAGTCTTTAGTAGTCCCAAAAGAAAGGTAAGTGGTTAGTCAGGAACCAAAGTGGAACCACTTTGCTCAAGATTATCGGTTACTGTAGCAAATCAGGGTAGATGTTGAGACAAAGAAAAGTTTAACCCTAAGTGCTAAGTATCACAAAGTAAACCTATACTAGGAGGTGTCATATACTACACAGCTAAGCTGAATTCTAAATTATTATGCTCAACTACTATATTCAGGCTTAGAATGATGTGTATTATATGTACCACATTTGGATTCTGTTTTTCTTGCATCTTCTTGATTGACTAGGTCTATGCATGAAGTGGAGCTTTATGGGCATATGCATCTTTGTTTCATGGAGTTCTTACTTGATGTACAACTCTAGAGGGGAAAATGGGTTACGTGAGGGAGAGACGAATTATCAATCTCATGAAAAGAAGGTGAAGGATCATGAGATGATGTTGACACAACAAAAGGAGGTTAGAGATCCAATTCCAAAGGAAGGAGAAATTCAAATGTCGTATTTAATTCCCAATGAAAGAGTTCTTCAATATATGAAGGGTATGGAAGACGGAAGAAATGTTGAAATAGAGAGGCAGAATAAATTCTATCAGGAGACTTTAAACAAAATGCAAGTGAAGCAACCTGATGAATTACATCCAAGGGTTAAACTTGTGGAGTTCTTAGAAACCAAGCCTTGGAGTTTTTCCATGGTAGAAGAAACCTTTGGGCGGAAGCGGTTAATGGATACATCTAGGAAGCTTAAAAGTGTGGGATGTATGGATTAAGAAAAGTCTTGGTATGCAACTTATCTATTGACCGGAACTACAGCCACGTATTAGGAGAAGTCAAGGTTCACAACATTGCGAGAAGGTGTTATTACTTGGGCCAAGTTCAAAAAGAAGTTTCGTGAAGAATTTGTTCATCGGAACAATGGGAAAAGGAAGGAGGATGAAACCTTAGAAATGAAGAATCTTCCAGTTCTGAAACATGTATGGGAGTTTAATCGTTTATCCAAGTACATTAGTGCGGAAGTAAAGATGGAGGCGAAATGACAAAAGAAGTTTATGAAGGGACTACCAAGCGGAGTTATGAGGATGCAGCTTAGGATTGTGCATACAAAGGAGTTTAGGGAATTATTGGATAGTGAACATTTATCAGAATTTGATGAGTTTGTTGTACCTATAGATAAGAGGAAAAATGTTCTAAAACAAACCACATCATGTCAGGTCCATGGACATTTGTAACATACAAAAACTTTAATCCAATCCTATCAAGATACAAATCATCAAAATTAGGGTTAACAAAAACTTTTCCAAATTAAAAATGAAAGCATTCATGTGTATGAGCATTTAATTTAGGAATTGATTTGGTGCCATAGTTACATGATTCTTTGGTTGTAAAATGTTTCTTAGGTGATTTAAACATCATCTACATCATTCCCAAACTTTTCCCAAGAAGAACAGCAAAATGAATAATTAAAGTAAATGGTCATTTTGGCCAAATTAACTATCATGCCTACTTTGGCTATTCCTAGTACTCAAAACTTAACAGAAATAATTCTAGATCTTTACACCCCTTGCTAGTACACATAATGAGGTACCAAGGCCCACTTTTTGATTTGCTAAAAACATTCAAATACTTATTTTAAATGGCATGTGAAAATTGATTCAATGCATATGCCTAGATCACCTATTTCAAAAACCATCAATTTGAGCTCCACTTTCAAAACCCTTGCAGCAGAGACTACCTAGTACCAGTGGAGAACACCCAAAATTTGAAACCAAATTTCAAACTTTTTACTTCTGACCATTTTCATCAAGCGGTGCAGACACAAATCTTGCCAATTTCAAAACACTATAGTGAGCGTGATTTTGGTCACCATTTGGGCTAACTCGGTCCCCTTGTCCCCCAGCTAAAACCGGCCCTGGCTCTCTCTCTCTCCCCTATCTTCTCTGTGTCAGCTGCCCGGCGCCATGCGCGCCGGAGTCGACCATGGGCGGCTTCGCCCTTTAGCCCGTCGCGCTCTCCCTTCACTACCATTGAGCGGCGCCATCACACGCCTTGCCTTGGCCAGCCCGACCAAAATCGGCGGAGGACAAGCCCCAATTGCTGGCGCCCATGCCTCTGTCGCCATGCTGCGATCACCTCGGGCGCCCGCCCTAGCACCACTTGCTCGCTAACCCTAGCCTTGTGTGCCTACCGAGGCCAGGCCAACCACCGAGACATCCTCATTACGCGCCTACGACCAGGCCGGGAGAACCGCGTCCAACACCGCCCGCCGTGCTCGATTCACGCAGCTCCCGACATAGAGCACCCTTGCCTTCTGCGTCTTTAAGCCTTAGAAGGGCCGGCAGGGACGAAGAACCCATCGTCTCCCTCGCCCAAGGCGCTCCGCATCATGTCACCGATGACCTCACGAACCCGCTCTGCCTCCTCGTCGACCCTATAGCGACCAACCAGACTCATTTCTCCACACTCCTCACTCCCCCTCTCACTGAACCTCACTCACCTCTAGCCGGCCTTGCTCGAGCTCTGTCTCACCGAATTGGGCTGAAGCCGAAGCGGGGAGGAGGAGAAGGCGCCCTGCGATTTAGGGCACCCAAGCTCTGCCCGTAACGCGCCTCGCCTCATAGTAAATACACCGGCCTGTATGCATATACCGACCTTGCTGGAGCCTGTTCGCCCCAATCGACCCCAGCACCGCAGCGTCTAGGTCGAGACTCGCCGGGTAATCCGTCATCGACGATGACCCTCCATAGTTAGATCCCCTTTAGATCATGAGGCCGAGGATGCTGAATCTTGGTTTAGGTGTTTTTTGTCTTGTTGACGGTGGAGCCCGCATGTCGAGCGACTTTGTTGCGTGCATTGTCAAGTAGCTGGGCCGCCCGATTAGTTCCAGCGAGTTAAATTCAAATTTAGTTTTTCTATTTAGAGTTAATTTAGTTTACGTCCACTAGTTTAAAAATCAATTTTTGGTAGTTTGACAAATCCAAATCTCATGAAACAGATTTGCGAAAGGTATTGAAATAATCTATCCAAGCCGTTGGATTTAATTCAATTAGAGTTATAGATCTCTAGTAAAAAATAATAAAATAGAAGCATTTGCACCTTACAACATTTTATAAAATCAACCAAGTTAGCTTTTGAGTTGATTCCAACTCTCAAAATCACATTTCATCATATCTATCTAAATATGTAATAATATTAAGAGTTTATATGCATTGACTTTGGACTAGTACTAAATAATGCTATATAGGCATCTCTAGTCACTTTAAATCATTAAATAATGAACTAAACCAAAGTAACTATGATCCAACCTTTAACTTACATTCCACATGTTAGAATATGTGGTGATGACATGTCACATGATCCCATATTTTAAGTGGTGAATATTAAATCTTAGTTAATTTTTCAATGAAGTAGAAATTACTTTTCTAAAATAAAAAGGAGAAACTAGTGAATAAAACTTGTGATGCTTGTGATGATAATAAATCATCAATTGTGTGCCTTAAAGTACTAATTAGACTAGTTAAGTATTGTTTGGTGATTATTACTCATGTATTTATAGAAGATAGTATCGACCAAGCTTACGAGGAGGAGGAGTGCTACCAAGAAGAAGAAGAAGAAGAAGAAAACTTCAACCCTTTGCACCAAGCAAGGCAAGCCACTAGTAACAATGCAAGCTAGCTCTTGCAAGCTAGAATTAGCCTTTAGATGAATGAGCAAAGATGCCTTGGGCATGCTGGTCACACCACCTTATATTACTACACCAAGTATTACCTTACAAGCTTTACTTCCCTTAGTTTACACAAAGTCCTTACTTGTTTGAAGGTAGCATAAAAAGTATAAAACTTGACCTATTTAGATAAGCTTTAGATGTCATTTTATGGCATGAGATTGAACCCATCATCTTTCCACCTTAGTGAACACTCTTAACTTAGTAGTTTATAGTAGATAAAAACTTGAGTCACTTTAGATGGGAACACTTGGTGAAAATGAATTATCAAAACCTTGAATGATGAGTCATTCTATTGAGATGTTTTGACATGTGTTGAGAAACCTAAATGGTTTTATGATAGCCGAAAATGTTGAGGCATGAGCCTTAGCCCTTTATAAAACGATGGTTGGATTAGGATGCGATACCATTCCAAATTTACCGTCTGACCACACTACCTGAATTGGGTAAGGCTTGGGTGGAAATTTATATGCATTAGTATTAGTTCCCTACTTGGAGAGGTTTGGTGAGGCTACCTCTCAATGTTGTCCTATACAGTGCCCAAGATGTGCGATGGTCATGGTTGGGAGGCCATGCTCATAGGAGAGGTTCTTATACTAGGGTGTGTAAAGGGAAGGTTATGTTTGATTATCTGCATACTAAGTATGATGATTCAAGGTTATCCACAATGTGGATGTATTGAATCTTGTGGTGAGAAAGTGTACCACCTCTGCAGTGTCAAACTATTGAATAAAAATGTAGCATCATGATTATGGACAGTTCGAATGGCCATCTTTGTTTAGATTGTCGGATGTTTTCCAAACAACTTATGAAATGAATGATGAATCTTGACTTGAACACAGCGAGGTGTGTTTATGATATTAACTTCCAACTTAAGTGATTCTAGAATTTTACTTTATCTTTGTTTGCTTGAACTCAGCTTAGGTTCAAACCCAACCTTATAGTTAAACATAGAGTTAGCACTTGACTTAGAACTATATTACTTGTTAGTGGTAGTTTACTGTACTTAAAGAGTACTCATGGCTTTTGTCCTGGCTATTCTCATGGCAGACTATGAAGAGACTATCAAGATGATGTGCTTGGGAATGACTATGATAACTAGGACTATCTGCCTTAAATCGGCAACAGTACTTTTGAAGATGGACCCCACCGGCTTCACGCTTATCTTTTATTTCATTGCTTGTTGTATTGATGGATCTTGAGATCCTTATTTGTATAAGACCTTATGTATGGTTTGTAATGGATGATGTCTTGTGATATCCAATCCGTTATGTCTATAAAGATGGTAATCACGGGATTGCGAGGTATGGCATAACGAACATCTGGGATTAAAAATCCGGTGTTGACAACATATGATGGAGAATTGTCAGTTCACATATGATGTACAACCAAAGAAGATATGTCACAATTGTGGAATCGAGGGGCCCACGTTAGTAGGGACGCCCAAACCTAAGATATTATGTTACCAATGTGGAGAACTGGACACATGATGATGAGCCCTAAAACGATTGTTAACTCATTGGGTTGTTAGCGGAGGAATAGGACCAATAATGGGGCTACCATCTAGTCAAACATCCATCCTACTCGATTGAAGAGAAATGCAAAAGTATTTCTAGGAAAGTATAACAAGTGTGGAATTCTTGGACACAAGAAATCATGTTGTCGAACATCGGAGAAATATGGAACATCGTAGGAGGAAACCTAACATCCTTTGGATTATCCAGTTATCTTCAAAGGAGGGTGTAATTGAAGAGTACATCTTCGGGAAAGCGGAAGTTTGGGACCATGACTCAAATCAATCACAATGAAGCAAGTGGTAAAGTGATCGATACATTATTAGTTGTATAGATGCTTCGTAAAAGATGCATTTTAGAGAATCGAGGAATTCCACAAAGGGGTGGTGTACCATATGTTTTCCCATGAGACCTTCTAGAGGTATAAAGTATAAGCTGAGCGGAAACCAATATCCTAAGCAGTAAGGTTAATGGGTATTCTACATTTAATTTAGAGACCTTAGGAAATCCCAAGGGTGAGTAAACAATAAACACTAAAGTGTTGTTGTCTAATTTTCAAGTCTAAAGGTTGGAGAAGTAGTACAAAGTCATGATGAGGTTAAGCCTTATTCTCGAAGGTTCTAAGAAATCAATACGTATAAGGGTACTCTCTAGGCCAAGTATCCTCTAGGATGAAAGCTAGAAGGAGATATAATACGCTTAACCCTAGATGATTTGTTATAAAAGGAAGCTTAGTTAGTAGCAGTTTTCCTTAGAAGGAGGAGAAACCTACTAAAATAGTTTGAGTGTATAGTAGTAGGAAAACCTTATTGGAAGGGACAAAATGTTGTCCTGACCAATTCTAAATAGAAGACGGTGAGGGAATAAACTTAGAAGATATATAGTTAAAGAACTATAGGGTAACCTTAGAAACAATAGGGGATATTGTGAGAATGAAGAGGATTCCGCGGAAAAAGATGCGGATGCAGGATACAATTGTTCCCAATTATGATCACAATGGAGTTAAGAATATAAATGATCAATACAAATCGACATCTCATTTGAAGCATAAGAGAGTACAAACTTGAGGACAAAGTTTATTTTTAAGGGGGAGTCGCTGTAACACCCCAACCATTGGAAGCTAGAAATAAGCTAAAGATAAAAGGTGTGTGCATTGCATTCATGCATGAAAATCGAGGATAATTTCGCAGCTTTTGAATAAAACACGCCACTTAAGAGATTGAAGCTTCTCTTAACTTGATGGAACTGAAGTAGATCATCAAGTTGATTACGACAAGTTTCATATGACCTTTGCTAAAACACCTTATCTTTGGGTAATATAATTTGATCTAAGGGTAGATCAAATGTAATAAAACTAAGTCACAACACACTTTACTTAATAAGGAGTGCGGTCTTCTAGAGATCACTCCACATGGTATTCCCTGTGACAACTCAAGGATGAATACTTAATAGTCTAATAATGATATCAGGTATTATCTATCAACAAACTTTGAATACCAAAGTTAAGTATATAACTTAAGTAAAAGAAACCCATAACTAAACCTTGATATACTTGCTTTCCATAGTTATTCCTACCATGAGAATCATGGTGATTCTACTTCTAACTCTTATTACAAATAGAGTAGAGGAAAGGAAGTCAAGCCAAGACCATTTAGCATATCCTTAATATGACGATATTAATAGGTGACATTCCTATTTAACCAAGTCTAATGTCGAGTTGATCATCCTTTGTTGAGTAACCAATTCTTGACCAAGAACTTATTAGCCTTTAGCTTTGACCTATTATGTTAACCCATCCTAAGACCTTAAGTGAATTAATAAGAAGAAGGAACTAGTTATGGTAGAGTATGCCATCATCAATATAATGAGATCCTTAGTGGTGATCAAACCATTTGATGTTGGAGGAGTTAACTCCTCATGACTTAACTAGAAGAAGTACCTAAAACCAAGGAAGTTAAGCTAAATACTTGGGGAGAGATAAGGAAGCTGGTGATATGGGAATATCCAATGATAATCTTGTTAAGACAAGTGGATATAAACTTAGATGTAAGCTTGTAACAAGATAAGCCTATAGAGAGACTAGTACAAGCCTACTACTTAGTTGAGTATAGATCTTGATCAGGACAATTAGAAGCGTAAGCTTGAAGTATGATTATATGATGGTGGTCATTATTCTCAAGTCACTTGAGAATAGATGACTAGGTATTGAAGAAAGAGTTGTGAGTATACCAAAATTAGGTAAAGCCCTAGTAAGATGAATCATCTAGCTTGATTATGAGAAGTCAGAAGCTGAAGAGTATAATGAAAGTATATAACCTAAGTTGTAGGAGTAGTTGGAAGTATAATAGTTTAACCAAAGTAATACAAGAACGAAACTTGTATTGTGGAGAGTAATACCATATACTTATTAGGAAGTTGATATCACAGGATTGATATCACGAATTGCTATAGAGGAGTAAAATCTTGCAAGCATGCAGAGTAGTTGCAATATGGATTTAAGGAAGTTAAACGTAGATGGGTGAGTGGTAGCTACATTGATAAGTGCATCAATGGTAGTTGATTAGAGAAGTTATATACTAGGAGTAAGGATGGAATAATGTTGAAGGGCATGACCATGTCATCATTTCATGATGGATCACTGATTGGAGTCATATGATTGTCTTTATTCAGGGAAGATGTGATATTTGTGAATAATATAATAAGAATATATGGAGTATATTTATGAAAAGGAATTCCTTATCTCAAGGTAAAAGCTTAGTGAAGTATTGAGGTAAGAATTCTTTAGAAACAACTTTATCTAGCTATACATGCGTACTATTATGACAAGACCCATGTCACCTCATTATTCCAACCCCTAAGAATCCAACGAAAATGGATAGTGAAACCATCTCCTATTCCTAGGTAACCACTAAACAAACACCTCTTGGACAATTAAAAGCTTCCAAGTGATGATTAGAGAACCCGGATAGGTGTTCCATGGAGTGAATTCCATGTTTTGCTTTATTAACTCATAAACCTTAACTAGAAACCAAGTTTTATAAACTATATGAAGATCACCTTATAAGAGAAATCTCAATAACTCATTCACAAGTGAGAATATGATTCTAGTCCACAAAACATGAAAGGAATATCTCTTAGTCTTTAACCTTTACATCCATATTCAAAAATAGGATGTTGAGTTTATTCTTTTAAATTCACTCAAACTCTCATGATAATCGCGCCACTAGAAAGTGAACATCTTCATTATTCATTGTTATTAATACATAAAGAATTAACCAAGATGGTTCTATGATAATTCTAAAACACTACTATTCAGAAGTAGAACTTATTCTGCAAATCTCCAAGTAGGTAGGAGAACCATAAATTTTAAATCACCATAAGAATAATAAAAACTATAATTAGCAGAATTAATAATCTATGAAATTCAAACTTTTAAATAGATAGAAATGAAAACATAATAAGAAATAAAAATACAAAACAAGTATTTACATGCATAGCCCAATTGTCTTCCCTCATCTACTTGCCTACAATGACCCACTCTAGCACGTGCTCATTAGATACTTGCTTTTGGCAAATCCCAGGTGGTTTAAATCGTCTTACTCTTGATCGATCTTCCACCTCCGTCCCGGAGCCAAGCTGACCTAAGCTGGCCGGGTGCCCTCGCCCGGCATGCGGCATCTTTCCAAGATTAGATAGCCGCTTGCCAATTAAATGCGTCTATAAAGTCTCGCCCTTCCTTGCAAAGGGCCAGAACTGCCTGAGTGTTATTCTCTGCTACTCTCCCTCCATGTTTAAACCCACAACCTCACGGTGCTCCATTGGCGTAACCTCACAGTGCTCGGCCGTAGCCGTTCCAGTCACCACAAGAGCTGACCCGAAGACTGCCGTTTAGCTCCAGTGATTCTCTCGGTCATCTCATGGAAGGAATCAGCTTAGCACCCTAATCGAGCTCCCCAGGAAGCTTCTTATCCATTGTGGCAAAGCCATCGTACGATTCGACCACCATCCCAGCCGTCTCACAGAGCCTCGCTTGACCACACCATAAGCGCCCGGGTTAATCTCTTGGTCTCCTCCTGGACCTCCCTCGAGACTCCCTCCACCTTTCACGGTTTGCGTTGAAGCGACCACCGCTAAGCCTTATGGCCTTGGACCTCTTCAGTAATAAAACAAACCTTCGTGACTCCATTAAAGCGAAATGTACTTTGTCCCCTTGTTCGACTCGTATAAACTCCCTCTCTCTAGCAAGCCTAGCTACAAGCCAGCATCGCTATAATAAATGGAATTAGGTAACTCAACCTAGGCTTCCACTCCATTGATGATGTCACCTAACATCATGTGATGTCATATATGTATATATTTTCTTTTAGTAATTATTATTTGTAATAAAGCTAAATCCACAGGTAATGATGTGGCATAGGTCCCACCCGATCGATTGGCTTGAGGGTAGATTAGGCTGGGTATAAAAGAATGCATGCTGTGTCGTTTGTGTCCATCTTTGGCTTGTCGACCTTTGACATATCCCGACATTTCAATCTTTATTTTTAATTTGCAAAATGATAAATCTTGAAATTGATGATATCTTTTGTTTATAGCATTCAAAAAATGTATATAATATATCAAAATGCTCAGAAAAATAAAATCTATAATTTAACTTTATTATCAAATATTATTATGTTAAATATTTTAAATAATTATTATTTAATAAAAGATTTTATAAATAAAATACTTTGAAAATTAATATTTTAATTTTTGGTAAATAAGAAAAAATATAAATAATATACTAAGTTCTTAGAAAAACAAAATATAGTTACAAACTAGTTTCATTTAATTTTGCTTTCACTTAAACAAATATTTATTTTATTAAGCGATTTATAAAGTGATTAAACTTATAAAAATCATATCTTAATATTTAAAAATCACAAAAATACTTATAATATACCAAAATAATCACAAAAATAAAATCTACACACTAAAATATCAACTCTCACTTTTGAAGTAAAATAAAAGGTAAAGGTTTAATAAAACTACTTTAAACACTTTTTCTTCTTTTAATTCATTAAATATATAAATCTTTACTATTGCTTTTAGCATTATTTGTTTAAAGTCTAAAAGTGTAACAATAGATCAATTGATGTTTAAATGAGAGTTAACATAGGTTTAACTATTTTAAGAAATATTAAAAGTAATCCTTCCATACTTTTTCTAAAAAGCCCTAATTGACTAATAAACTTGTTTAAGAAATATTTGGATACCATGCTCCATTTGAATACTTTAGTATTGTATACTACTTATTATACTTACATATTGTTTCACACATTCTCACAAGCCTTAACAAGAAGCACATGTAAAGCTGATATAAAAGTACCACTCATTCCAAAGAATTCATCACAAACTCAAATCCTAGATTAGATACAATTATTCGAGGGATTCGTGTTTATCAATGCATTACATTACTTATGCATACTTGCATATTGCTCCTTTAAACATTTGTCCTTACTGGACCAATGATGCTATTCTGAAATTTGGATCTTCTAGTATCTCAAGGCCGTAGTGCATAATCTTGCATGATCACAAAAGGCAAGTTCACAACTTGCTCATATCCTCGATTATTTTCTATCAAATGTTTGTAACTCAACCGTTGTCATCTGCATTTCAAAAGGTCGAAAACCCTATTTTATAATAATATGATTATAGATTATTTACCAAATGGTAATAATTTATTAATCTTTATTCAGTGGTAAGGAACATAATATCTAGGACTTAACAACCAATGTCGCTAGTGATTCTAGCCATATATTACGTGATCAACCATAAGACTTGGAATGGGACGGGAAGTGGATGTATCTTCTCCCTTCGCATGGACGGATGACCTTATCGTGAGGATGTTGATTTCGTGGAGTTCCGGAGAATCCGACACATGGGTGGGACCCTTAGTTCCCCTCGATCTTGGTGTCTCAGATCATCTTGCATCTATGGGTCCGAGTTCATGATAGTTGATGGTGCGCTGATGGCTCTATGTATGGCGCCCGAGAAAGTCTTTGATGCGTGCTTGATGTAGAAACTCGTTGGGAACCCCAAGAGGAAGGTATGATGAGCACGGCAAGTTTCCTCGATATGAAACCAAGGTTTAATGAACCGGTGAGCAAGGAAACACCCCAAAGGTGTTACTAGTTGAGCTTGGCGAGGCACTCGGTGCTAGTAGCAGCGTGGAGACACGCACAACACAACCACGAACTTTGTCCCCAACTTGCGATGAGGTTGTCAATCTCACGTGTTTTGCTAAGCAGAAGGATTAAGCGTGTCGAATGGAAATAAGTAAAGTTTGCGAAAGTAAACACAAAGCGATAAACAACTTATAGATTGTATGTAAAGAAAGGGCGGGATCCATAGTTTCTATGAACAAAGGATTGTTGTTTTCTCCCTAGTATAATGACATCGAGTACCTTGGAGATTTCTCACTTCCCAGATTGCGAGCGCATGAACCCACTACCAAGCATAAATACTAACTCTTGGAGTTGCTAGCATATCTTTGCCAAGATAGCTACTAACAATGAAAGCATGCAAGATCACAAATAACAAAGACATGATAGAATCAATAATCAATCTGAAATAGCATCTCAATATCCATGGATCCCCACAAACACGACATAAATTACAAATAGATGATCTTGATCATGAAACGGACCTCACAAGATCTAGACATGAAAACACAAAGGATGAGAACCAGCCATCTAGCTACTACATGGATCTCTAACGTAGTCCAAGGATGAACTACTCACGCATCTGCACCCCAGGCTTACGCCTTAGCATGGTGATGAAGAGGCCTCCAGGTAATTCCCTCTCGGTGGCGCCGAGAAAACCTGATCCTCGGATCTAGGGATGGAGATGACCTCTGAGACTCTTTCACTGATTTTTGATGGTGCACAGGGTTTACGTCACGAGGGCATCTTATAGTCGGAAGGGAGCCTGAGGGTGCAGGACCACACCACCTGGCCTTGAATGGCAGACCTGGCCACTGCCACATGGCTGTGGTGGTGGCGACCTCTGGCCCTTCTGCCTCAAATCGGGCCCAGTGACTTGATGACCACAGAAAATAGGCACTTTGGCTTTGTCCCGTCTAATTCTGAGAATATTGATTTTTCGACTTTCTAACCAAAAACAGCAAAAGCAGAAATGCACTGTGGATCTTATTAATAGGATTGTCAGAAATCATATGAAAAGTACTCCAAAGTTGGAACAAAACACAAGAAAGTGGATAAAACCAAGCATGGAACATCAAAATTATAGATACATTTGCAAAATATCAACATCCCCAAGCTTAACTCCTGCTGCCCTCGAGTAGCATTAGTAAGGATAAAAGAAGAATAATTTTGAGGTGACATGCACCATCAAAAGACTTGATCAAAGTATTTATGAAACATTCAAAGTCGGGATCATAGTACTTCAATCATAACATGAAAGACAAAGTTCTAGCAATAAGCAAAGAAACTATGATGCAACATGAAAAGCACAAACAAAAAGATTCATGAATAACAATGCTTTGCAAGGCGTTTGTTTGTTTCACATAAAGAAAACATAGCATAATAGCATTAAACTTGTCCCTCATAGAGTAGCAAATATAAATGCATAGGACATCTTCAAAGTTCATAAGAGTGACTAGATACAATAGTTTAAAACAAGCAATATCAAGTTATGTATCAATCAACTAGTCTTGGGACAATGCACATAGAACTAAGAATGGCCACTATGCTCTCAAAGTAGGTGCATAAAGATGAAGGTGGAGACTCAATATAATGGTGGAAGAAAGGCCTTTTTATAAAATGAAGTAGGGATTCAAGTCTCATAAAGAGCTTCCAAAAATTATGGTACTTATAGCTTTCAGCTCTCATTGCCCCTATCATAAGCATCTTGAAGTGATTAAGGTTAAAGTGAACAAACTATGGTGTACATAGCTTGAAGTATAAGTTAGAAATCTCATGTCCCTTGTATACGAGGGTGCTCCTCATGCTACTCAAGTTTAGTCATCGGTAAGTTCTTGTCATCGTAACTACATGTGTATCATGAGAATCGCCAACTGGTACCCCTTGCCCGATGATACTGGAAGAATCCCATATCAAAATGACAAGGCAAGCGATAATGAGCATCTCATTCTTCTTATTTACCATGGGAATATGGTGCTTTTTCTCTCTTTCCTCTTTCATAATATCTCTTTTTTCTTTTCTTTTTTTCTCAATATAGGACTCTTTTTATAAGAAGAATGCTTCATAGACAGCTCATTATGGTTCTGTGAGGTTTCCGCCATGTCAGCATGGATTAGACACGCCCGTGCTTTCTCTAACACATATACATAACTCCATGGACTTACAAGCTCCCTTTCATTTCACAATCGACGACATCAAAAGAGCATGATATCAACTAGGTACAAATACCAAGTGCAATGTTGAAAGCGTTCCCCATGAAAGCATGGTTCTGCTAATTCCCAACAAATAAGTGCAAGCATATACAACATAGACGGCACACAATGGTTCAAGTTTATTAAGGGCAAGAAAAGTAAAGTGTACCATCAAGTTCGTGAGAGCTTTAATCACTAGTTTTCTCATAACAAGTTTAATTTGGAAGGTAAACAAAAGCATGAATATACTTGGAATAGCATAAGATAGTAGGTAGGTATGGTGGACTCTTTGGAATAACTTGGTTTAGGAGTTGGATGCATGAGTGGAACTCATACTTGGTCAGGAGGCTAGCAAAGACGGGAGCGACAAACCCGACACAAATAATGGCCATAATCATGCAGGCACAAAACATCATTGATCAAAGCATAAAGTGATACTACAAGTTGAAAACTAAAGGATCATAAAGGCTGTGGTGACTTGAGCTAGTCATAACATGGTGTGAGCATGTGCCATGTCAACCCAAATAAAGCGTCAAAGGAGAATACCACTATACTATGCTTTAATATGCTAAAACAACGATGATTCATCCAAGGCACATTAAGCAATCTCAATTGTTTATAACAAGTCATGCTACAGCAAAGAATACTAAGCATAAAGCCAAAATAATATCAAGCATGACATGACAAAGCATAGGCCATAGTCAAAAACAAGCTCTTTTTACCACATAAGCATGAACTTTCCTACTCTTTTCCAAACCAAACCAAACCAAACTATTTGCAAACCAATGTATGAAAGAGGGGGTCCAACCAATTTATTTAGAAAACTAAGAAAACCAAGCAAACGAAAAACCAAAATGAAAACGAAAAAGAAGACGCTCCAAGAACAACACAACTGTGCATGAAACAATAAAAAATGAAGCGTTTGGAAGAAACACGTGATTTTATTGATGAAGAAGGATGCCTTAGGAATCCCCAAGCTTTGACGATTGTACTTCTTGGATATTTCTTGGTGTGACACGGCATCCCCAAGCTTGAGCTTTAGTCCATCCTTCATCTCATTACTCATTCCTTCCATACACCTAAAAATTTTCCTTCATACAAAACTTCACACAATCTTTATTAGCAACATTAGTGACTCAAGATAAATAAGTATTAAGGTTCAGTTCTAACACCAAATAAACCATTAGAACACTAGATATTGTAGCACTTCCTCAAAAATCTCAATTCCCCAAAAGAACTCAAAAAGGAACCAACAAGAAGCAATGCGAAAATGGCAGAAATCTGTCAAAAACAGACCAGCAGGTAAAGACGAATTTTTTGAAGACCTTCTGTAGCTCAAATCAAAGGTGTTGAACTAACGAAAGTTATATACAAACCTGGGGCGAAGCACAAAATTTACGCCTCAAAAGATGTTCAGAGATTTTACACGAATTTTACGGTGAAGCACAGAAATCTGTTTCAGGACAGCAACTTTCCCAATCATTACTTCTCTCTCATTAGAGGTTACTCTTGGCACAAAAAGCAAATAAAAAGGATAAGGAGCGGTTATTAAGACTCATCTAAAACTTTTGGGTTATCTCCCAATAAGTATTTTTCTTTAACGCCTTTAAGTTAGGCATAAGAAGCAAGAAAGAATCAAGTGTTCTTAAATGAAGAAGCATTAAGACCAAATTTCTTGCCCTTACCTCTCTTACTTTTATTCTTAACCTTAGGGAAAATGTGATTGTTTGGTAGAGAAGAAAGGTGCATGGTCCCCTTGCCCACATCTATTATTTCTCCAAGGATTTCTAATAGGGACCTTCCAAGTGTAATTTGTCCTTTCCGCACATTCAATAACAAGATAATCAAGTGAAATCATTTTCCCAAGGATCTTTGTAAACACTCCTTCAGATATTCCAAGAGGTAATATGGTAGTATTATTAGCAAGAGATATTTCTTTTCCTCCTTCAGTAATCCCCCAAGTATTCAGAGATTTATAAATATCTTTGGGCATAAGACAAAATTCAGACATGATATCACAGCGAGCTTGAAAAGTTTCAGTATTTATCTCAATCTTTCTGTAGGAGCCACTTTCATGGTTCAGAATTTATTGGAACATAATTGTGATGCTCCCTAAGCATATTATAGCAATTTTCTAAACTAGTAGTGCTAGTCTCAAGATTGTTCAACCTAGCAAATATTTTTGCGAAAGAAATATCAGTTTGGCTAGGCAAGTTGTAAGTGAGGATCAATTTCTTTATAGAATTAATAGCATCATCCTCATTACATTGGAGGAAATCTCCTCCACAACAACATCTAAAGCATATCTATAGCAAAGAGCAATCCCAAGGTAAAAAGCGCTAAGGAACAAGCTTTTGAGTCATTTTAGGCTCAGGTTTTGTCATGTAGATCTGAGATTCTAGACCAGCTTCCTTAAAACTTTCTCAATTCCTTGTTTAAAAGTGAAAATCATTTCCTCGGGTGACATAGTGATTGGAGCAAGGCTAGACATAGTGGCAACTTAAGAAAGGAACTATTTTTTGTGTGTTTTTGAAGTAAGAAAGCAAACTAGTAAAACTAATTTTTTTGTGTTTTTGAATAACAAAACAAGAAAACAAAGCAAAAAGAAACTAAGCAAAACAAAAATAACAAAGTAAAGAGATTGGTTATGAGGGACTCCCCTTGTGAAGATATCCTTGACTCCAAGCAATGGCCTTGAAAAATGCTTGATTGCTTTCTGGTATGGCGCCCGCAAAAGTCTTGATGCGTGGTTGATGTAGAAACTCGTGGGAACCCCAAGAGGAAGGTATGATGAGCACAATGAAAGTTTCCCTGTATGAAACCAAGGTTTAATCGAACCAAGAGGGAGCAAGGAAACACCCCAAAGGTGTTACTAGTGAAGCTTTGTAGGCGTACTACCGGTGCTAGTAGCAACATGGAGACCTGCACAACACAACCACAGAACTTTGTCCCCAAGTTGCGATGAGGTTGTCAATCTCACCGTGTTTTGCTAAAAACAAAGGATTAAACGTATCAAATGGAAAGAAGTATAAGTTTGCAGAAAGTAAACACAAAGCGAAATAACTTATGATTGTATGTAAAGAAAAGGACCAGGATCCATAGTTCACTAGAGGTGGCTCTCCTTAGATAGATAACATGTTGGGTGAACAAATTACAGCGGGCAATTTACAAACATCGAGAAAGCAATATATCCATATACTAATCATCTTGACTCCTTTGAGACTTGATTGGGCATTACAACATTATACATAGACCGCTATCCAATTGCATCTATGACTAATAATCCACCTTCAGGTTATCATCCGAACCCCTCCAAAGATTGTTGCAAGCAACAGATTATGGCTTTACGATTTGCATGTAAAGTAAACAATACGATTGTTCTATGAACAAAGGATTGTTGTTTTCTCCCTAGTAGCAATAACACATCTAGTACCTTAGAGATTTCATCACTTCCCAGTTACAGAGGCATGAACCCACTATCGAAAGCATAAATACTAACTCTTGGAGTTGCTAGCATATACTTAGCCAAGATAGCTACTAACAATGAGAGAAAGCATGCAAGATCACAAATAACAAAGACATGATAGAATCAATAATCAATCTGAAATAGCATCTCAATATCCATCGGATCCCATAAACACAACATGCAGAATTACAAATAGATGATCTTGATCATGAAGAGCTCACAAGATCTAGACATGAAAACACAAAGGAGGAGAACCAGCCATCTAGCTACTACATGGTTCTGTAGTCCAAGGATGAACTACTCACGCATCACACCGGAGGCTTGCATGGTGATGAAGAGGGCCTCGGTGAATTCTCTCAGTGGTGCTGAGAATGCCTTCGTAGATCCTCCCGATCTAGGGATGGAGATGACAAAGTGCCTAGAGACACTGTGGATTTTGATGGTACTTAGGGTTTACGCCCCAGGGCATCTTATAGTTCAAGGAGAGAGGGTGGGGGCCACCACACACCTCGTGGGCCTAGCCTTCGGCAAGACGGCCAGTGGTGTGGCCACCGCCCTTCTCATCTCGTGATTCTGCACTTGATGACTCAGGAAAAATAGGCACTTTGGCTTTTGTCTGTATAATTCGAGAATATTGATTTTCGACTTTCCTGAACCAAAAACAGCTAGAAAAGCAGCCAGTAATGGCTCTTGTTAATAGGTTAGTCAGAAATCATATGAAGAGTACTCCAAAGTGTGGACAAACATAAGAAAGTAGATAAAACCAAGCATGGAACATCAAAAATTATGGATACGTTAGCAATGTATCAACATCCCCAAGCTTAACTCCTGCTTGTCCTCGGTAGGTAAGTGATGTAAAGAAAGAATAATTTTGAGGTGACATGCACCATCAAAAGACTTGATCAAAGTATTTGCAAAACATTCAAAGCTGGGATCATAGTACTTCAATCATAACATGAAAGACAAAGTTCTAGCAATAGATTTTGGATTAAGGTAGTAGCTACAACTTTGTTAGTAGTTTTGAGAGATCATGTGAGGATAGTTCGATAGAATGGAAATATGGTAGTCTTTAGTAGTCCCAAAAGAAAGGTAAGTGGTTAGTGGAACCAAAGTGAGACCACTTTGCTCAAGATTATCCAGTTGCAATCCGAGCAATCAGGGGTAGACTGGGCTATTGAGACAAAGAAAAGTTTAACCCCTAAGTGCTAAGTATCACAAAGTAAACCTATACTAGGAGGTGTCATATACTACAGTAAGCCTGAATTCAGAGGTATTATACTCAACTACTATATTCCGACCTTAGAATGATGTGTGTTATATGTACCACATTTGGATTTCTGGTTTTTCTTGCGTCTTCTTGATTGACTAGGTCTATGCATGAAGTGGAACTTTATGGGCATATGCATCAAGCTTCATGGAGTTCTTACTTGATGTACAGGTCTAGAGGGGAAAATGGGTTTGCGTGAGGGAGAGACGAATTATCAATCTGATGAAGGGAAGGTGAAGGCTCATGATATGATGCTGACACAGCAAAAGGAGGTTAGAGATCCAATTCCTAAGGAAGGAGAAATTCAAATGTCGTATTTAATTCTAATGAAAGAGTTCTTCAGATATGAAGGGTATGGAAATGTAAGAAAGGTTGAAATAGAGAGGCAGAATAAATTCTATCAGGAGACTTTAAACAAAATGCAAGCGAAGCAACCTGAGGAATTACATCCAAGGGTTAAACTAGTGGAGTTCTTACAAACCAAGCCTTGGAGTTTTTCCATGGTAGAAGAACCTTTGGAGGCGGAAAACTGGTTAATGGATACATCTCGGAAGCTTAAAAGTGTGGGATGTATGGATAAAGAAAAGCAAGCTGATGTAACTTATCTATTAACCAGAACTACAACCACGTATTGGGAGAAGTCAAGGTTAACAACATTGAGAGAAGGTGTTATTACCTGGCCCGAGTTCAAAAAGAAGTTTTGTGAAGAATTTGTTCATCGGAACAATGGGAAAAGGAAGGAGGATGAAACCTTAGAAATGAAGAATCTTCTGATCAAAGCATGTACGGAGTTTAATCATTTATCCAAGTACATTAGTGGAAGTAAACATGGAGGCGAAACGATAGAAGAAGTTCATGAAGGGACTACAAGCAGTTATGAGGATGTAGCTTAGGATTGTGCATACAAAGGAGTTTCAGGAATTATTGGATAGTGCACATATATCAGAATGTGATGAGATTGTTGTACCTGAAGGAAAGAGGAAAAAAGTTCAAAAACAAACCACAACATGTCAGGTCCATGGACATATGATGGAGAATAGGATTCACATATGATGTCTGATACAAAGAAGATATGTCACAATTGTGGAATCGGGGCCACGCTAGTGAGGACGCCCAAACCCTAAGATATTATGTTACCAATGTGGAGAACTCGACACATGATGATGAACTGCCTAAACCGACCGTTAACTCGTGGGTTGTTAACGGGAGGAATAGGACCAATAATGGGGCTACCAACTAGTCAAAACATCCATCCTACTCAAGTGAAGAGAAATGCAAGAGCATTTCTAGGAAAGTGTAACAAGTGTGGAATTCTTGGACACAAGAAATCATGTTGTCTAGAACATCTGGAGAAATAAGGAACATCCCGAGGAGGAAACCTAACATCCACTAGATTATCTTCAAAGGAGGTGTAATTTAAGAGGAGTACATCTTGAGGAAAAGCGGAAGTTTGAGACCATGACTCAAATCAATCACAATGAAACAAGTGGTAAAATCATGATACATTATTAATTGTATAATATGTTTCGTACATACATTTAAGGAATCGAGAATTCACACTTGGTAATCACAAAGGGGTGGTGTACCATATGTTTTCTCGTGAGACCTTCTAGAGGTAAAAAGTATAAGCTAGATGAAACCAATATCCTAACTATGGAGTTAATGGGGTATTCTACATTTAATTTAGAGACCCTGGAAATCCCAAGGGGAGCATAAATAATAAATGATGAAGTGTTGTTGTCTAATTTTCCGTCTAAAGGTTGGAGAAGTAGTACAAATTCATGATGAGGTTGCCTTATTCTTAGAAGGTTATAAGAAATCATCATATAAGGGTACTCTCTAGAGTATGTCCGGATGAAAGCTCAAGGAGATATAACCGCTAACCCTAGTGGATTTGTTATAAAGGGAAACAACTAGTAAGTTTTCCTTAATAAGGAGGAGAGCCTACTAAAATAGTTTAGTGTATATTAGTAGGAAAACCTTATTGGAAGGGACAAAATGTGTCCACAACCAATTCTAAATAGGACTGTGAGGGCATAAACCTAAGATATATAGTTAAAGGAACTATAGGTTAACCAAAAATAATAGGGGATATTGGAATGAAGAGGATTCACGGAAAAGATCTGCATACGGATACCACAATTATTCCCAATTATGATCACAATGGAGTTAAGAACATCGTGATCAATACAAGTCAACATCTCATTTCGAACGCATGAGTACAAACTTCAAGGACAAAGTTTATTTTAAGGGGAGAGTCTCAACACCCTAGCATTAGAGCTTAGAAATAAGCTAAGATAAGGTGTGTGCATTGCATTCATGCATAGAAAATCGGATAATTTCGCTTTTGAATAAAACTTGTCAAAGAGATTGAAGCTTCTCTTAACTTGATGGAATGAAGTAGATCATCAAGTTGATTGCGATAAGTTTCATATGACCTTTGCTAAAACCTTATCTTTGGGTAATATAATTTGATCTAAGTGTAGATCAAATGTAATAAAACTAAGTCACAACACACTACTTAATAAGGAGTACTTGGTCTTCTAGAGATCCTCACATGGTATTCCATACAACAACTCAAGGATGAATACTTAATAGTCTAATAATGATATCAAGGTATTATCTACAACAAACTTTGAATACCAAGTTAAGTATATAACTTAAGTAAAGAAACCCATAACTAAACCTTGATATACTTGCTTGCCATAGTTATTCCTACCATGAGAATCATGGTAGTTTCTAAACTAACTCTTATTACAAATAGAGTAGGAAAGGAAGTCAAGCCAAGATCATTTAACACATATCCTTAATATGATATTAAGAGGTGACATTCCTATTTAACCAAGTCCTAGTGTCAGTTGATCATCACTGTTGAGTCCCCAATTCTTGACCTAGAACTTATTAGCCTTTAGCTTTGACCTATTATGTTAACCATCATAAGACCTTAAGTGAATTAATAAGAAGAAGGAACTAGTTATGGTAGAGTATGCCATCGTCAATATAATGAGATCCTTAGTGGTGATCAAACCATTTGATGTTGGAGGAGTTAACTCACCATGAGTTAACTAGAAGAAGTACCTAAAACCAAGAGTTAAGCTTAATACTTGAGGAGATATAAGGAAGCTAGTAGTATTCGAATATCCAATGATAATCTTGTTAAGACAAGTGGATATAAACTTAGAGTAAGCTTGCTTAACAAGATAAGCCTATAGAGAGACTAGTACAACCTACTACTTAGTTGAGTATAGATCTTGATCGACAATTTGAAGCCTAAGCTTAGTATGATTATATGGTGGTGGTCATTATTCTCAAGTCACTTGAGAATAGATGACTAGGTGTTGAAGAAGAGTTGTGAGTATACCAAATTAGGTAAAGCCCTAGTAAGATGAATCATCTAAGCTTGATTATGAGAAGTCAAGCTAGAGTATAATGAAGTATATAACCTAAGTTGTAGGAGTAGTTCAAGTATAATAGTTTTACCAAGGTAATACAAGAACAAACTTGTATTATTGTGGGAGAGTAGTACCATACCTATTCGAGAGGATTGATATCACGCAGTGTGCTATAGAGAAGAGTAAAATCTTGCAAGCCTGAGGAAGTAGTTCTGATATGGATTTAAGGAAGTTAATATATGGAGATTGAAGTAGTAGCTACATTGATAGGCAAGTGCATCAATGGTAGTTGATTGATTGAAGAGAAGTTATATACTAGAGTGAGGATGGAATAATGTTGAAGGGCATTGACCATGTCATCATTTGATGATGGATATGGTGAGTCATATGATTTCTCTTATTCAGGAAGATGTGATATTTGTGAATAATATAAGAAAGATATATGGAGTATATTTAGGAAAGGAATTCCTTATCTCAAAAGTAAGCAGTGAGTATTGAGGTAAAATTCTTTAGAAACCTTTATCTGAAGCTTATACATGCGGTAAGCCATGACAAGACCCATGTCTACCTCATTATTCAAACCTCTAGAATCAAATGTATAGTGAAACCATCTCCTATTCCTAGGTAACCATTGACAACAATACCTCTCCGGACAATTAAAGCTCAAGAGATGATTACATGAACCAGCATGAGTGTGTTAGCCGATGAGAATACCAAGGTTTGTTTGCTTTATTATCCACAAACCAATAGAATACCAACTTTATAAATAGCCAGTGCATCACCTGTAAGAAGAAATCTCAATAGCTCATTCTAAGTGAGATATGGATTCCTGGGTCACAAAAATGATGGAAGGGAATATCTCTTGGAAAGTCTTTAACCTTCATCCATATTCAAAATAGGATGTGAGTTTATTAAATTCCTCCAAAGCTCATGATAACCACTAGAAAGTGTCATCTTCATTAATGATTGTTATTAATACATAAAAATTAACCAGATGGTTCTATGATAATTCTAAACACTTTACTATTCAAGTAGAAACTTATTTAGGGAAATCTCCAGAAGTGTTGAGAACCTAGTAGATCTTTAAATCACCATGCAAGAATAATAAAGTTTATAATTAAGCAAGACTTAATAACGCTATAAAATAAGTTTCCGTGAACATATTTTAGTAGAATTTCAAAGGCACCTATATTTATATAAAATGTTCAGTACATATTCTACAAAGTATTACAAACAAATTCAAAACTTTAAATAGATAGAGAAATATAAAAATATAATAATAAATAACAAAACGACAAGTATTTCTGGCCATAAACCCAATTTGTCTTCCCTCTTCCCCTCTCCGATCGAATAAGCAATCGTCGAGCCACTCGCCGTGGCAGCGCCAAGATTCATCGCCGCTTCGGCCGTCTATAAAGTCGCCTTTTGCACCACCAAGGACGAACCGTGTTCCTCTCTCTCTCCCTCCGTGATAAAACTTAACC